>CM028131.1:690520714-691138571 GCA_016271365.2 Neoceratodus forsteri
AGAGGAGATTCTCTTGAAGATCTGTTATGGTAAGTAAATCTTCTGTTTTAGGTTTTAGGGGGAGACCCATGTGTTTTTTCTGAAGCAGGTGTACCAAACTGACAGGAGTAATGCCTAGGGCATTCTTCTTCATGAGCTCAAGTGATAGTGGCATGGAATTTCTGCTTTGGCAGTAACTTAATTTTCAATGTTTTCACCTTTTGTGAATGGTGTCTTTCAGGTTTTGTGTACCACAGTGATGGCTGGAAAGTTAGGGTTACAAATGTGCAGTTTGGGGTACAGACTACCTGGTAAACATATGGTATAAATAATTGAAATCAGTTGGTCTATCTTCAAGACCTGAGTTAAGGCATGTCTGCACTCTAGTACTGCACCCAACTTCCCCTAGAAATGTCTTCCAGAACATATTGTCTGTGTCATTCTTCTGAAGTGTATAGTATTTGTAACTTAACAATGGCTTCTTCTTTCTAAAAATAGGCTTACAAATTAAAAAAAATATATATACTGTAAGGCTCTTTTTTTATAAGCAGTGAAGAAATTCAAGACATTTGATTCAATTCTTTTTATTGTTTATCAAAAAATGACATTACAAATGGTTACAGTTAATAAACACAATAACGTTTAAATTACCTATCTCATTAGAGGGAAAAAATTATAAGATAACCATACACAATATCAACTTTACATACCAAGAAGATAATATAAACTCAAAATGTATAGATTATCTTCAGTTTTGCTTTAAAATAGCTTTTTAAACAATTCCCAGCCTTATTAAAATATCATCATGTGAGATAAATAATATAGCAGCTCTTGGCTACCTAGTCTTTTGTTCTTCAGTAACCCTCCTAACCATTTGCTGTTTTGTTTTCAGTATAAGGGATGAACTATTACTATATGCACAAGATCCTAGTGGATATTATTCCCACAACTACAATGATCTGTAACTGTTTTATTTTGGCCTTTATTAAAATCATGTATCCAAAATGTTAATTGGAAATGCACCAAATGTGAATTTTATTAAGATTGTTCTTATTTTTGGGTTTGGCATTGCTAGTAGATAATATTGTATTACCACTGTAGATCCTGGATTAATAGTGCCAAAGTAGGATGGAATTTATTAGCATTCAGTCTGGACATAATTTCCTGTGTATTTATGTCCAGGATCCTTTCCTTTAACAAGGGGCTATGGCAGATTGAAATTGGTATTTCCTGTTTTACCTATTTCCACAAATATCTATATGCTATACTTTTTAAAATATTTCAAATACATTTGAACCAGGGTGTCTGACATTTTTTTTAACAAATAGCTCCATTTTTTTCTTGCAAGCAATTTTTGACTAACCCACCTCTGGTCTGTACTTGGGACCAGTGATTTAGTAATCTCCAGAGTACCATACCATTTACTGAGAGATGCCCTAGTTCTAACTTCAGGTTATAACCAGGGATACAAACAGGAAGACTTAATAACTTTCTATAAAAATAATTAAATGGTCTTTCTGTTTTATCCCCTTCTGCGAATCCCCAGATCTTCATTCCATAAAGCACCTGAGCCATTGCTTAAGCTTCTAATGCACTTAATGCTGGCTTTATTGTGTTCCCTCCATAATCATTATTAAACCTAAGAATGCCTCCACAGGTCTGCTTACACTATTTTTTTTTTGTTTGTTTGTTTTTGTTTTTGTTGTTTTGTTTTTTTTGGCTATGGATACTTGTGTACAGGTTACTGTAGGTAATTATTAAAAATCAGCCCCAACTGTTTCCAGAGTAGATGTCCCAATATAAAAGTGTGCCCCCAAAAAAAAACCTTTTCCTAATAATCATTATTTTGTTTTTGTCAATGTTGATTTTTAAATCAAGATCATTAAAGCCCTTTTCCAATCTATTCAGTGGAGTTAAATAAATTAAAAACAGGTCATCCACATAAGTTAACACTGGGCAAGCTCTATTACTTATTTTTGGAAATGAATATGGAGAATTGTCAAGGGAATTTGACAATTCATGTAGATGAGAATCAGTGCAAGGACACATCCATGCTTGACTCCAGTATTTATCCCGTTTTTCTCTGTCAGGTTTCCTTTCAAATTATAATAGATCTTACACCATTTATTCATATACAATTCATTAATCTATATTAATGAATCTTCCAGTCCTGTATCTTTTTTACCCAATACATTCTGATTTAAGAAGTCAAAAGCTTCCTAAAATCTAAGAAAACCAAATATACTGTTTGCTTTCTCAGAGGTACATATTCTTAAAGGATATTGTGTAGGACAAAGCACTGATTTAAGGTAGAATCTCCCTTTCTAAACCCTGCTTGGAGTCTGGATATGATAGTAAGCCTTTCCGAATGCTCTTGTACTTTTTTTACAAAGGACCCTAGCCAAAACCTTGGTATCAGAGTACAGAAGACTAATATGCATATACATCTTAGGATAAGTGATATCATCCTTTTTGAAAATAGAGAAAAAACAGAGCACCTCTCTAGGAATCTGGAGATTTACTATTGTTAATATAGCCATTAATTAATTTAGTCAAAATAGGTGCCCAAAAACTAATATCTACCTTATATAAATCTATGGGAATATTTTTAGGGCCGTGAGCTTTGTTCCATTTAGCTAGATGTAAACCATCCATAATTTTATCTTCCTGAATAATAAGGGTACATTATATTGGTTAGTTGGGGTACAGAAATTTTCATCATCAACTGCCTTATTAAAGAAAAGTGTATGATAGTAGTGTTCCTGAATATCTGGATTTATGACCAAGTCTATATTATCTTGCCAGTTATTGTTGCCAATGGCAACCATTTTCCAAAATAACTTACTATCCCTATTATTAGCAATGCATAACAGTTTGTCCCAAAGTGTATTTTGATGTGAAACATGTTTTATAGTTCAAAAAAATGTCATACTCTTTTTGGACTACTTTTAACTCGCCTTATTGCCAGTCTGCTTGGGTTGTTTTCACTTTTCCTCACCAAATTATTGAGTCTCTTCTTCTCTATTTGATAATCTATATCAAACCAACCCACCTTAAGCTGTGTATTTCTTCTATCTTTATAACAATAGGGTGTGCATTTCTCAATTAGCTTAAAATATGGCTCCTGTACTACATTAGAGTTTTCTTTTTGTATGATAGTACCCCAAATAGTTTGGAATTCAGAAGTATACAGTAATGAGTACACTTTTTCTTTTCTGTCTCTTTCCAGACTATTCATTTCTTATGTAAAGCATCCACCCTCTTGTCCTCATTATTATCAATAAATTGTATTGTATTGCTTATTTTATTTATGAATTTATTTATTAGAAAGTTGCATTATTCTAAATTTCTATTTTGGAGATTTGTTAATTTTCTTTGAGATATTTAAGTGTTGCTACTGTGTGATGTTGTAATGGAGCCGGAGCTTCTGAGGAAGGGTGCCACATAAAAATGCAGTTTACTACTACTACTTCTAAAAGTGTTTCTGCTACCCTTTCTCTTGACAATTATTGGCAAATGGTCACTTTCAGTTCTTTCCACTACCCTCATTTCTGTGTAATTACTTTTATCCCAAATGGGTACCACAGCATAATCTATTACAGAAGCATAACTGCCAATAAAGGGTGTATAGGCTCCTAATAGATCAGCCTTATTTCTTTAATTCAATATGCATAAGTGCATACAATCATAAAACTCCAATACATTTCTACCCACTGAGTTAATTTTTTTGTCCTGTGATTGTCTTTGGGATATACAATCATTTTTCAGACTGTCTGTGTCATCTGTGAATATATTTTCAGTTCCAGTTCAAGCATTTAGATCACCCCTCCCCCAAAAAATAAGCTCTTGTGTTGCCTCGCCTTATACAGTAGCATGTCACTTTTTTCCTCAACCTCTCTGAAAAATTCATGCCTATATAACTTTGTACCCATTGAAAATTATAAATAATACAAATTATACAACTATTACCTTTAAGGTCTAATAGTAATATAATTAAGTTAGGATCTTTATATAATAATTCCTTACAGTTATTATCTGAGGTTACTCTAATTCTCACAAAAAGCTCTCTTAGGGGTCTGCCAATCTTTTTATCTTTCTTTGCAGGTAGAATATATATTGAATAACCATTGTGGTTGAAAATATCTTCCTCCATCAGCCAAGTTTCCTACAAGGAAAATATATTTGTATGGGTCAAAACTTCTTGCCATTCTTTATTTACCATTTGTTTAGAATGCCTGCTATATTCCATATGACAAATGTCAATACTTGTTCCTCTTGGGCCCCAGTTTCCTTGATTTTTGTAATAGGGAGTCATGCATTTTCTTCTTGTACAGTTTCAAATCTATTTGTGAGTGTAACATTTATGGATTATTTTTAGTGGCCATGTTTGCAGGGTGTTCAAACTTACACTGCAAATTCACTTCCTTACCCTCACATTCAGTAGTATATACTACATTAATACCAATAGCACCAAGAACTCTGAGTTTGCCAAACTGATCTTTGCTAGTATTTTATTTGCAAATGTAACATCTATCTGCCCAAAACCACACCACTCTTGTATTCTTTGAATATCTATTGTATCATTCTCAAGATATCTTATCTTAAGGATGTCCTGAGTTATTAAAAAAAAAAACTTACAGAGGATGATCTAGATTCTGCATCTTGTTCTTTAAGCCCAAATATAGATAGTGATGGATCATTACAAAGATTTTTTACAGGCCTAAAGATACTATTACTTTCAAGTGCAATCAGAATTGGCAGATCTTTCCAGATTTGCCAAGAAAGTTCCACAATTGGACAAGGTAAACTTATATTAAAACCCGAGTTTATCTGATTTATTTTGGCTGGCCCAGAGGCTGTACAAAACCTGTTCACAATTACAAATAATTAAAACATTTTCCATTCTATTTTTCCCCTGGATGGCTTAAGGCCTCTAGCATATTACAGTTATCTATTCCTATTTCTGTTTTAGCTTGTAGTAAATATTTAATAACATCTATCAGTGTTTTTTGTGTTTCATATATTTTCTTAAAGACCCCTTGCAATTCTATACACCCCTCAGTGCCCACCACTGTTGTCTACTTTTCCGTATTCAGTGTTTGCTGCACTCTACCCCTATTATAGTGAGAAGTATTATCAGAGTGTGCCATCTGCTCTTCATGAGCCGTGCTAACATTTTTCTTAATGTTTCGTACATTCACTCCATCCTGTTCGCTCAAAGCTATTTTACTAACAGTAACCTGGGGTGTATTTTGGGTTCTTGTTTTACCTCCCATGGTATTACTTTGTCTTTTTCTGACCTTTACTAGATTTATTATTTTTCTTTCTTTTTGTTTTTCCTACTCCTGTTACATACCAACTCACATTTTTTGTGGGACTTTGAGTGGCACATACATTACTAACCTCCTTTCTATTCTGATTCAATTGATTTTGCTGTTCCTTAGCCTTATTAGCTTCCTTACACAAAATCTATTTTTCCATTTTTATTATTTGTAAACATTCTGCTATTAAAATGTTCACCAAAGGTGGATGACTTCAAGCTTCAATTTTTTCACTAGAAAGGATTGAGGATGTCTATTATACTGTGACTTTTCTACTGTTTTGTTATGAGTTTCCTTTCCATTATCTAACAAAGTGATTTTAATCTTGTTCATTTCTGGCCTTCTAGGATAGGTTCCTGTGATGTTAAGCAGGCATCTTTCACATAAAGGGGACTAAATAACTTTAGTTTAGTCCTGTTTTTCCCAGAGGTGTCAGCATCTTCTTGAATTGCATCTATGCTATTTACTACCTGCTGTGTTTCTAGTAAATCAATTACACCAATTTTCCAGTTTCTCACTAGACTTTTTTATTACTACCCTTTTCTGGGTAAAATCCTTCTATTAGCTGCTGCCCTTTTATTACCTTATTACTCTTTTTTATAAATCTCTTTATCTACAATATTCTTTTCCCCTTTACTCTCTTTTTTCATTTTTCGTTGGTGTTTTGTCTGTTTAATGTAGTGTTGATCATTAGTACCCTTTTGTTCTTTATTTATTAAGCTACCAATCAAACTACTTTGATTCTGGAGGCCTCACCTCAGGAAGGATATTGACTGGGTGGAAACAGTACAGAGAAATGCGACAAAAATGATTCAGGGTCTGCAATACATGTCCTAGAAGGAAAGACTTAGGGAACTGAATATGTACTCCCTGGAGCAGCGATGAGAGGAGGGGGGGACATGATTGAAATATTCAAGTACATAAAAGGCATTAACAAGGTACAGGCACAGGAACTTTTTTTTACTTCAAGAAGAGCTCCAGGACCAGGGTACATGACCTCAGGCTGCAAGGCGGGACGTTCTCTACCAATGCCAGGAAATATTTCTTCACAGGAAGAGTAGTGGATGCTTGGAACAGCCTGCCCCAAGAGGTTGTGGGGGTCAACACTGTGGGGGATTCAAGAATGCATGGTATAGACTCAAGGGAGCCCTGACTACAAAGGACAACTTGAGTGTTGAAACAGGTCTAAAACAAATGGGCAGACTAGATAGACCTAGCGGTCTCCTTCTGCCATCAACTTCTATGTTTCTATGATTTAGATGTTCTACCTTATAGAAACATAGAATCTGATGGCAGATAAGGACCGCTAGGCCTACCTAGTCTGCCCATTTTCCTACCTAACAAATAAGCTGCAGATCCTAGTTAACCAACAGCTTACTTCTTCCTACCCCCCACTATGACTGCCTTATGTCTGTCCCATGCATTCTTGAATTCTCCCACTGTACTTGACTCCATGACCTCCTCAGGGAGGCTGTTCCATGCCTCCATAACCCTTTCTGTGAAAAAATACTTCCTCACATTACCTCTGAGCCATCCCCCCATCTTCAAATTGTGCTCCCTTGTTCTTGCACATCTCTTTTTTTGAAAGATGCTACCGTCTTGGACTTTGTTGATTCCCTTGAGGTACTTGAAAGTTTATATCATGTCCCCTCTCTCCCTTCTTTCCTCAAGACTGTACATATTAAGCTCTTTTAGTCTTTCTTCATATGTCTTCTGGTGCAGACCCTGCATCATTTTGGTTGCTCACCTCTGGACAGCCTCCACTCTGTCTATATATTTGTGGAGATGGGGTCTTCAGAACTGCACACAGTACTCCAGAAGAGGTCTCACCAACTGTCTGCACAGAGGGATAACAACTTCCTGTTTTCTACTATTGATGCCTCTCCCTATGCATCCCAGTATTCCCCCAGCCTTCCTTACTGCCTTCTCACATTGCTTGCCCAATTTTAGGTCATCTGATGTAATTACCCCAGGTCCCTTTCCAATTTTACTGTTGTCAGTATCTCACCCCCATTGTGTACTCTTCCCTTGGGTTTTTGTTTTCCAGATGTATCACCTTGCACTTCTTTGCATTGAATCTGAGCTGCCATACATTTGACCATTCCTCCAACCTTGCCAAGTCCCTTCTCATCCTTTCCACTCCATCTTGTGTATCAACCCTGTTGTAGATCTTTGTGTTGTCTGCAAAGAGTCATACTTTTCCTTCCAGTTCCTCTGCAATGTCACTTATAAAGACATTAAAAATGACCAGTCCCAGTACTGAACCCTGTGGTACCCCACTAATAACCCTCCTTTCTTCACTGTGGACTCCGTTTACTACTATCCTTTGTGTCCTGTTGTCTAGCCAATTTTTTATCCGGGCTACCACCTTGGGGCCCACTCCAAGGCTGGCTAACTTGTGTATTAATCTTTTATGTGGGACTGTTCAAATGCCTTGCTAAAATCTAGGTTGGCCATGTCCACAACCTGTCTCTGGTCTACTACTTTGGTCGCCCAGTCAAAGAAATCTATTAGATTCTTCTGACATGACCTTCCGATCATGAATCCATCCTGCTTTGGGTCCTGTGCCCCACTGGCCTCTAGGTACTCAACAATTCTTTCTTTCAGAAGTGATTCCATCATTTTCCCTACCACTGAGGTCAAACTGACAGGTCTGTAGTTTTCTGCCTCTGTCTTGCTCCCACTTTTGTAAAGGAGGATCACATCTGCCTTCCTCCAGTCCTCAGGTACTACCCCATCCTCCCATGATTTGTTAAAGAGAGTAGTCAGCGGTGTCACTAGTTCTACCCTTAGTTCTTTTAGAATTATTGGGTGAATCCCATCAGGCCCCATTGCTTTGTCCACCTTCAATTTTATTAGTTCTTTCAGAACCCTTTCTTCTGTAAATGGACTGGTATTGACCCCCCATCTTCAGAGTGTTTCTCTTGTTTGGTTTAGGTACCTCCCCCTCCTCTTCCTTTGTGAATACTGAGCAGAAATATTCATTTAGTATCCCTGTTTTTTCACTGTCACCCTCTGCCCACATTCCCTCCCCTTTATTAAGCCTCAATATCCCTTCTTCAGTCTTTTTTCTCTCCCTAATGTACCTATAAAAGGTCTTATCCCTCTTCTTAATAGAGTTGGCTATCCTTTCCTCAGTTTGGGTCTTTGCTATTCTGACTGCCATCCCTGCCTCTTTCTGCTTTAACTGATAAAGTTCTCCGTCCTGCTCCTTCTATGTTTCCTTATATTTCCTGAATGCTATCCTTTTCTTCTTAACCTTCCCTGCCACCTATTTTAAGAACCATAGTGTTTTTTTTTCCTTTGTTGTGTTTTGTTGATTTGCTTTACACAAAGGCTTGTTGCCTCTGTGATGGCTGTTTTGATTACTCCCCATTGTTCCTCCACCCCTCCTTCTTGCCTGTTTCCTAGTGCTTTTCTGAGGCACTCTCTCATTTTCCCAAAGTCAGCCCTCCTAAAGTCCAGTACTCTTGCTTTTGTATGGCTTGATTATATGGCTGTGTTTATCATGAATCACACTGTTTGGTGGTCGCTTGTTCCCAGATGGCTACCCACTTCTAAATATGAGATTCTTTCTCTGACCCCATTTGATAGTACCAGGTCTAAGATTGCTCCCTCCTGAGTGGGCTCCAATACTAGCTGTCTGAGGCATGCCCCTTGTAGGGCATCAGGAATAATCCTGCTTTTGGATGTGCCTGCAGCAAAGGTGCTCCAGTTAACATCTAGCATATTCAGGTCCCCCATCAACAATATCTCCCCTTTTTCTGCCATTCTAAGGATGCCTTCTATCATCTATCCTTCCTTTCTTTTTCCAATTCATTATTGTAGTCCATTAGGTAATTCTCAGTATCACTGTTAGAAGTAGTTAAATGTTTAACATGAGGTGTAATTATACCTTCCTGATCTCCTGCTTTCTTTATACTTGTTGTGGTAGGAGTTGTGGCAAGTTATCTCTAATTACTTGAGCCTTTACAACTGTTTTCTTTCTATTGTCTTGTATAACCAGTATTAAAGGGGATACTTTCTTCCCATAACAACTGTGATTCATTCCCCTTTGTTTCCTTTTCTCACTTTTTGTGCCCATAGTGAAAACAAAACAGAAAAAAAATCAATAATTAAATAAAACTCCAAATAACTATATTATATTTGTGTTTACAACTTCACATTAAATCTAAAGTAAAAGTAACTCAAACTCTTCACAGTGTGCACTCTTCCACAAAATTCAGTTCAAATAAATTTATAAAAAGAGGTTCATGGTGTGCAGTCTTCCACAACATATATTCAGGTGTGAAAATAATAGACCCTGTATTGCCAAACAAGTTATATGATCAAAGAGAGTAATGGGCTGTGTAGTGGCTTCAGTCATATTACTTCTTGATTGTATTTGTAAATTTTCTCACCACATACAGTCTCCAAGTAGAAATGTACAGACAGCAGCTTCAGTGATATTGGAGGATAAATTAACAAAACCCACATCCTAGTCCAGAGTCCAAGAAATGGGCCAGTTCCATAGATAATTTTAAAACAGAGAGATGATTATACAGGTAAGTCAGGCCCAAACAAAAACGTTCCCAATCCTCACCTTACAAAATACAGTTTTAAGTAGATTTTGCTTACTTAAACAAAGCTACATCATATTGCTGTATCCACATTAAAACAAGCTGGGAAATCAAAGTGCTGCATGCAACTGCATCAAGCTCTGTACTCTGCTCTTAAAGGAGTACTACAGTCAAAATTTGCAAAAACATATGTTGCGCAGAGTGTTTTGACTTATTTATTTAGTCCTGGTTTGTCCTTTCCTTTCTTTGCTATTAGAAATTTTTTCTCAGTTTAACTACTAGTTTTATGACCTCTTCTGCTAGTTTTATGGCCTCTGGGGATCTCCATATTACCATGGTTCATTGCTCCTCTTTTTCAATCAACTCCTTCTGTCCCATTTGACTGTGATGTATCCAGGACCATAGATTCAGCAAGTACTGGTGTACAGTCAATTGTAAAGCAGTTACAGCTGTAATTTTAGGTACCTTTCCTTATCCAGTAGGCACTGAAGGCTACATTTACAGCTTAGCAATTCTCTGAGGTCTAACTGAGTTGGTATTCTATAAGAAACAACTAGAATCCTTATTAATTACAGCATTGATGACCTAGGGTGATTTGTGTGCTTTTTATGGCTGGGTGTGGTTTGATGAAATCCAAAAAGATTCAAAAATAGAAATTTGCTTTTGCTGGCTAGACCTAGATAAGCATAAAGAAAGCAAAAAATATTGAATTATTTATTCAGTCGAGGCCAGGACATCGGGCCTCTATCTTCGGAGTACTACTGCAGTAATGTTCCTCACTGAATCAGTGGTCCTGGATGTGTCAATGTCAAATGAGACAGGAGGCATTGCAGGATGATGAATAATAAACCATTCTAACATGGAGATCCCCAGAGCCCATAAAACTAGTAGGCACATTTTGAAAAAAAAAACCTCCTAATAGCAGACAAAGAAAAGGTTACACCAGGACTAAGTATTCCTTTAAATGATTTTTATGTTATCATAAAAGAAAAACATAAACATGAGGCTAAATTTCTATGTTTCTATCTGAATTGATCTTCCCTCTTGCCTCTTTCAGCTTGCCTCCTGAATTGTGCTTCCAAAGCTTTTTATAACTCATAAGCTATAGAAAATCTAAACCACTAAAAAGAGCTGCTATCTGCAGTTTCTATCTGCTCTGTTTCAGCTCAGCAGATCATTACAACATGCTCTGTGCACCTGCTTGTTAAACAGCTGAGTGCCCTGTGTGATACTCAATGTCCTTAATTTATGACGTGTAGTGAAGTAGTGGAGGCTGATTGGGTGATTCATATTTTTTAAAATTGAGCCCAAATTAATTATATAATATAATACAACATATAAAATATCTAAGACTAGTTTCCAAAAAGAAAATTCTAGGAAAATGTTGAACTGACGCTGATGATAAGTTCACTTGAACTTCAGTCAGCTCTCCATCCACTAAATTACTCATTTAATTTTAAAAGCCCATCTGGTAACTCACGGGATTAATAACTTTTCCCCTTTTTTGCCTAGTACATGTCCCAGTGGGGGGGGGGTCTCTCCAGTAACTCCTCAGCACTTTTTTCCACAAGCATTTACGAGGTGTGCACCTCAAATGCTCTTCTGGTAAGATCACAGACACTCTCTCTCTCTCTCTTTCAGTCTCCTTACTCCTCATTCTAATACAATCTTCAATCAGCCATGGCCCTTCTCCTTATCCCCACTCCAAACTCTTTACCAGTTCCACTAAGGGGTCCAGAGCTCTCCAGACCTGCCAGCATCTCAGACATCAAGTTTTAAATCAGATTCAAGGTCAAAACTCTGCTAAAAAAGAGCAAACAAATTCCAAGTGCAGCACACATTTTACAAAATAAATTTAAAACAGAAAAAAATAAAGTCTGTAGGTTATTCAGCATACCAAGTATAAAATACAGTCAGGCATAACATTGTACATGTGTTTAGCTACTCCACAGCAATCTTAGGTCACCTCCAATCTGCCTTCCTCTAATCTGTTCAAGATGTTACAAGCTCAGCCCTGGCAAGTTGAATCTATTTAGTGATATTCTCAAGGGTGCTCCTTGTGGGTGGCTGATATCATCTAATAAATAAACAAACAAACTGCATGCTCTCCTCTCATCCTGCTTTAAATAGGGTTCTGAGTTATCAAAGATAACCTGATCTTTGATAACTAAGAACCTCTGTCAAAAGTACAATACTGTAAGAAGAAGGAACGAGAGTTAAATAAAGAAGACCTCAATTATAAACCTTTTGGGGCAGTATTGGGAGACCCCTAGATTTTGTAAACAGTAATTCATCATGACAGAGTGGGTTAATGTGTGAAAATTACATCCCTGGGGTGCCAAGAAGCTGACAACACTACCACTTTACTGAAGGTACCAAGCTCTGGAATGATTTAGAGCTATGTTAAAACATCAGTTCTAGTTTATCTTACACGATGCTATTTCCACAGCCATATGTTTCTTCTTTCTACATCCTTGATGTCATGAGTACATCCTAGATCTAGATGAGGCCCAGTTGTTCGAAAACTGCACCTTGTATGCTACTTCTACACTGTAGAGCAAATATCTTCCTTTTGTCAAACTATTCCAGTTGCTACCACAGGTATTTGACTTGTCACAACAAAATTAACATGGGTGCTCCTTGTGGATGGCTATTTACAAACAGTACAGAGTTTCTGCGTAGGACCTCCACTAAACAATTTACAATTTTCAGAAAAACTAAAAACAGCTGAACATTCCATTTCACATTGTGAACCAAGATTGCTAAACAAAGCTGGTGAGGTTGAGTATGATCCTCAAAGCAAAAGTCACCTTTTCAAATGAAATTTCAACGGCAGTCTGTTTAAGCTTTCACTTGCAAGTGCAATGATAATATCTGATTTACAGTTCCATTATACTTATGCCATACATTAATAATCTTTACTGGAGTTTTGCATACTGTGTAATATTATATATGTATATACACACACACACACACACACATATATATATATATATATATATATATATATATATATTTGAATGTACCCTCTCATAGCATGTATTTCAGAATGTGTTTTGTATTGTTTAGCATATACTGTCTTTCCTGCTGTCATTCTCTATGTCCCCAGGTGCGGCTGAAATGGGTCACTGATCCAGTCTACTTTCCTGGTTAAATTCAATAAAGATAAAAGAAATAAAATGCCATGTCTGCAGGCTATTTGATAATCCAAACACAGAAGCAAATGTTAATTGCAAAAAGTTAAACTCTCCAATTTGGAGGTCTTAACTGGCCGAAAGTAAAAGCTTTTGTTTTTGAGGAACAGATCCAGAAACAAATGATTTGATACCAGTTATTTAACCAACATAGATGTTACACAAAAAAGAACAAAGTGCTCTAGCTTTCAGACCAAACAGGTATTTCTTCAGAAGCTTTATTGTTTTTGAGAAAATGTTCTGAAGCACTTGTGTTGGATACTCATTGCCCCCTTCCCCACAAAGAAGGGAAGGGTTGTTTGCAGAGAAACAACATGAAATGTTTGTGACAAAAGCTACTGTATACAGCATATAAATAAGCCTGCCATTTTGCAGCCTGGGCTGGCCCTATTGCAGAGACTCAGGGCTTCACAATTCTGTGGCAGGATGCAGAGAGATCATGCTAAGAAATCTTCTGGGAGCACACAAAATTAAAATTCAATCAATGGAAAGCCCTAAGTTATACTTTTACAACCCTTCCTCCATTCAGAAAGCAATACTTGGATGGGAATTTGGGGTGAGAGGAACATGCTGCACCCCAGACTCTATGGGCATGGCAAATCTAATGGGATGCAAGAGGTTAACTCTAGACCCAGAGTCCAATTGAGGAAATTATTTGTGACACTCAGACAAAAAAAAAATACAAAAACAGAACCTGGGGTGGGGTGGGTGGGGTAGGGGTGGAGGAATTGGGTGACTCAGTGTATTGTCAATGGGCCCTGGCCAGTGGTTATGAAAGCTTGCACCAGCAAGTCAGTGGTTTGAATCTGGCCAAGGTCAGAAATGACTGAAAGTCACTACCAACTGAATTCACTGGTTTGTATTGTTTTGCATTGCATCTGTCTCCCGGGTCACCCCTGAAAAGGGACCGCATGGTCTCAGCGGGCTTACCCGGTTACCAAAATTCTAATAAATAAATAAAACACTGTTCAGAAGTTTGCATGTGACATAAATTATGATGGTCTAATTCCAGGAGTCTCCATCATGTGACATCAGGGTCGAGGCGGATTAGCAGGACCGGGGAGTGAGGAAGGATGGAGTTTGCACTGTGACCACATGTGGTGTACCTGTCCTTTGGATAAATATCAGAGTTTGTCTTTTAGTGCTAACAAACTGGCACTTTTATGAGCACTAAAATTCAGTATCAAAACTTTTACAAAAGCAAAACTGGTAAATTAATATATGTCAACTCATACACTTTTCAAAATCGATCCTTGATCCTTAGAATTGTTTCAACCAATTAGAGTGTAGCATGTAAATATCAGTTTTATAATAAGAGTTAATGGTGCACTGTGCTAATGCTAAGTAATTTTTCTGACTACTAATTTGAATAATTGTTGCTAAGTAATTTCTATTTTTGAAAGAAAATGAATATTTTATGGAAGGCAATGATAACTTTCAGCAAGGCAGTGCTTTAGTAAATTTAGCTTTGACTGTGGTAATGTTAAATCATTTTATTGTTGATTGAATGCATACTGTAACTATTTAAGTGGACATTTGTTTGACATGTCATTTGCCAGATTAATTTGGGCAGCCTCAGCTAGCAGCATTCAGTTACGCCTCCTTGATTGTCTTATTTTCTGCTGTTGCTTCTATTTCTGTAGAGCCCCTTCAAATACCAGCACTGTGATCCACATTGTATACCTTCCCCATGAAGTGAAAGGCGAGAATGTTAAATTTCGCTGGAAACAGGAGTACTTGCATGCCACTGAACTGTATGAAGCATGCTGGGCCCTGGACAACATCCTGATCATCAATGCTGCTCATAGACAGATTGTTCTGGAGGATAATCTGGATCCCGTAGACACTGGCAACTGGCTGTTCTTTCCTGGAGCCACAGTTAAGGTATGTTTTCTTATACTTAAAAGTTATGTTCACGTACAGTCAGAGACTTTATGTCAGAAAACTGTATAGAAGCCAATGACCTTATTAAAGAGCATTACTGGCAGCATTAACACCGCTCTTAGTCATACCTAACTTGATCCAGAAATGTGCCATTGAACACCATCGGAGGTGTCTGAATCAGGTTGGATAAAGCAAAATAAAGTGCTTTACCACTTGAGGTACTGTTCATTAATATGACCCAGTCTCTAGAAAGTCTTAAATGAGAACATGTTCCGAGAATACAAGAAGCCAGTGCTGGCAATGATGAAACCTTAGATGCAAAATATTGTGACATTTATATGAGCAACATGGGGTTGCTACTAACAGTTTAACCCATTTCCTGCCACTCAAGGGACCCCTATAAAATGTAGAGCCAACTTGAGCTCTTTCTTGGTGATGTACATAGTCCTCTTATGATGTTTTGCATTAGTGGGGTATGTACCACTTTGTATTTCTTAATTTAATTAATATTATGAAATAAGATCAGAATTGCATCTTGAACTGAGAGAACATTGACTCTGTATAATTGTAACCTTAAAAACTGAACTAAAAGGACTGCTTCATCAGCTGATCTAGTGGAACTTTTGTTCTTAGAACAGAAAGGCCATGGGTTTTAGCCCTACTGTGTACATTTTCTTCACCAATGCCTTGTGAGGCTGTCAGTGTAGGTACAGTATTACGCATGGAATTACTATATTGGTGCAGAATCCACTGGCCTAGAGCCCCTGCTGTCTGCATGCAATACTTGGCATAAACTGAGCTTTGGGATGAGTTCCTGAAGCAGTGGGGTCGAAATGTAATGGGCTCAGTCAGCGTATATTTATTTAAAATTGTCATGCCAGTGTAAATCACACAGAGGTAAAAAAGTTATCTCACTTTCAGGTGGCGTCTGGAGGCAGCAGCAACAATCATATAGTTTCATTACAGCACAGTTTATAGAATTTATACAGTTTATAAAATACAGCTTAGACTCCTTTACTCTGATTTGCTTTAAACATGTGTTACCAGCTAAACACATCTCCCCAAGTTTCAAGTCAAGGTGCTAAACAGTTAAATGAGTTGTTCAGGAGAATCTGAGCCTGGAAGGGTCCAGGCTCCCGTAGGCCTGTCACCAGACTGCTGAGGTAATTCACAGATAGAACATATGTTTTCTCATATACAAATGAGAGCTGTTTTGCATTGGTGCTTCTTGTCCTGCCATTGCCTACAAAGGACTAGATAGGAAAAACAAATGGAATGCCACCTGCCTTCAGGACAGGGAGGGGTGCTGCTCTCCCAGGGGATTATTCCTGGAGATGGAATAAAGGAGAGAGAACCTATATTCTCAAGACTCTCTTCTCTCTTCTCTCTTCTCTGGATATTATGGCCAGTTTTGGTGTCCCTAATAATAAGATTTTCAAGATATACCAACTGAGACACCTCATTAACACCAACTTTGGTTCCGAATTCCGCTGCTCACAGGTCAGTCCCTTCCTCTTCCAAGTGCAGGACTTAGCCTCCAAATCCCATGGCATCTCATCTATATACTCCTATTTGCTGGGTCTTAAATACCCAGACTCCCTCTCAGGCTCCAGTGTCTGGACTTCTCTCCTACCGGATACCACCCCTAACTGGCCGCGGATTTGGAAGGATCTACACAGATACCACACTCAAGATAGGTTCAGACTCACTCAATATCATATAATAAATAACATGTACTATACTCCGGTCAAATTGGCTTGATTAGGGAAACTACCTCTTCCTCTCTGTTCCAGATGTTTACAACCAGAAGGGAACTTGCTCCACATTTTTTGGCAATGTGAAAAAGTGGCCTCCTTGTGGCGTTCTATTCAGTCCAACCTGGATCCTCTTTTGGGTCTGGATAGTCTTTTTACTGCAGAAATATGTATCCTGGGTATTTATTCCAAAGTCGAGAACCATGAGCGCAGATTTCACATTGCACTAATTTCTATAGTGGTTAAAAGGCTGGTGTTCAAGCATTGGACGGACCAATTAACCATAACATATACCAAGTGGTTGAAAGACCTATCAACTTGTTTTAACATGGAGAGACTCGCTGCTAGTTCCTGCAACTGTATGGATTTGTTCCACAAAAAATGGGACAAATTGTACACATTGTATTTACACCAGTGACCTGTTGGTTCTGTCTCTGATGCTCTCTTCCCCTATCTACTTTACCATTAATTTTATAGTCTTATGGCATTATGATAATACCATATTATAAACTAAATAAGCACACTCTGGGAGGGCCAGGATTGGGGGGAAGGGGGTGGTTTAAGGTTACAGGGGGATTTTCTTTTTCCTATTTTATGTTCCATTTACTACTTTGATGTACAGGGGAGTCGTTAATCAACCCTATGAAAGCTCTGATGTAAACCTGTGAATTGCTGTAACTTTAAAATGAATAAAGTTAAATTTAAAAAAAAAAGGAAGAAAGGAGAGAGACTAAAGGGGTCTTTAATGGTTCTACATATTCAAAGGGGCATCTGAATGAGCAGAGGAGGCATCATGAAGAAATCCTCCAGCATGCAGTCATCAAGGCACTTCAGCTGTGGGGTCACACATGTGCAGAGCTCAGCTTTGCAAGTATATTTCTGTTTTCCAGGGTCCCAAAGAGCTTGTCCTAATGCAAGCTGGGAAGGAAGGAAGGTAGAATGCAGTAGGGGCCTGGTATACTTTAGATATTCTAGGAAAATGTCAGCCTCTCCAGGAAAGGAAACAGGGGAGAGGCTTGGGCCATCCGCAAGGAGGGTGGTAGGCAGTAACTCTGTAGCATGTAGACCACAATTTTATGTCTGCCTTATAATTCCCAGCATTTTGCTATGCCCTTGAAGAAGGGAACATATACTGTGTAAAGTGAGTGCACTAAAAAGTGACCCTCTGTACCTCTGAAGCAAAGAATCTCCTGTGTCGTATGACTATGCAGTCTCCTTAGGCAGACACTTTTTATGCAGTAGTGCGAGAAATAAATTCCTCCCCATGCTTCATTCTAAAGACTGATGTGGACATTGGAGCTTGTTATGAGCTAAAGAAGACAAGTTAAAATCTGTTGTTGTGCCCAAGGGGACCTTCCTGCATTCATCAAAGTGCCCAGGCACTTTCTGCAACCATAGACTGTTCCCTTAACGTGTGGTGGACCTGTAGTTCTCTATATTATGCAAACTGATTACATCAGTATTTTCTTATAAGAGATTTAAAAGATTATATATTACTCCCACATTTACATGAATGTGGGAGGGAGTTCCACTTTATGTAATATATGTGAGAATAAAATGTCTGAGTATTTGTAATATTATTTTCTAACAAGCCAGAATGTGAATACTTTTGATGTTTGATGACAAACTTGAAGTTAGAATATTTTGATATTCTTATTTCAGACCTGTCAAAAATAAATATTCTCATCTTCAGCCTGTCACAGTGAAATCCTTAACCAATGGAAGAGCAGCTTTCTCAGTGCTTGATGACATCACAGAGGCCCTGTGCTGCACTCTGTATAAAGCAGTGAGATCCAACAGAAATAGTTTAATGTTCATAAAATCAGAAAGAGGTATTGCATAACCAAATATAGCATGCCTTTTAAAAACATACACATCCCACTGCTGTCACTTCATTTGAATCTGTGCTTTGCTCCACCTCATAAAGTAGGGAGAGGGATCCACACTAGTAAAATATCCAGCATATTTCTGTAAGAGGAGTAACATATTCTTATGGTTTGGCTATAATTATGAAAAAGACTTTCTGCATGCTTCAATCCATACAATTGGAATTTGTTATTAGACCTCAGTTCATGAGTACAGGACCCACCTGCAACAATAGTTAGGTAATTTACTGTGAAAGCACTTAAAATCTAGCTTTGTCCAATGTACAGTTCTTGTCAAAAGCAGTAAAACTGCAGTCTCTTGTACAGTAGAGCTCATGATATAGATTTCTCTTACAGTCTAAAACAAACCTGCAGCTATTGTTATGATTAACATCAGGCCTATGTAGCAAGGTTTTACAACCAGCATAATAAACAACATCACAGTAAAGGAAATATTGAACAGCACTTTTCACTTTTAAATTACACACCCAATACTTAACATTTCTATAGAGAAGAACCATTCGTGCAGGGATGTACTGGCTAATGTAATCAGTATGCATGTTGAAGTAATGAGTGGGATCTAGCCAAACAACAAAATAGCTAACCTAATCCACCAATTGGCCAGAAATACCATTCATAGTTATTAAATGTACCCTGTGAGTTGTCTGACAAGTTTCTGGATGAGCCCAGAAATCGTAAAATGTTTTTAATTCTTTTTTTTTGTTTGTTTGTTTGTTTGGCATGCATACCAGTATTTGGGAATATATAATGATGGACTTTTGAACTGGAAGTCCCAAGTCTCCTGTTTGGAGTTGTTCACTCATTAAATGGTGTACTCTCGTTTAATAGTAGGTATGGTGGGAAAACGATTAAAGCTGCACTGAAGGTAGGAGAAGCTAGGCACTGAATGCCATTGAATCTTGGGATTTTGTAAACCTCTTTCAATTGAAAATTTTGTTTTCCAAATTGTCCATTATTAGCTCTCCCCTAGCACCCCTGTGTTTGCAACAAGAACAGAACTGGATAGAATAGAAATTGATATGTTAGCTAATTTTAGATTGTGATCTTTTTGAGTAAAATGTACAAATTCAAAGAAAACTAGATTACAAGTTTTAGCTTTAAAAGAAGAACATCTTCTTAAAATGCCTTGTAGAGAGACATGGCTTCTTCGGGTCAAACATGCATTACCAGTGAAAGGCCTAGTGAACACTTGAAACCTTTCAACTGAGTGATCATTTATTCCTATAAAAGAATACTTAGAAAATAATCATTTGGGGGATATTTTTTCATAATTTGTTGTTTCTCATACCCCAGCCCCCATCTCAGAGTCAGGCCCAGCCCCACCCCCTGATATCACTGTCACTTAACCACAGTTAATTCCAACTCCATAGGTTTGCCATCCCACCCCTGTGGTGGGGTCCAGCCTGGATGGATCCATTCCACCCTCACCTTCTTAAGATTATCAAGGTAGAATTTTCCAGGGTTCTCCTCTAGTGGGCAGTAGCTGAGGTTGGGGCCCAAGCATACTGCAGTCATTCTACTTGAGGTAGGCTTTTTTTCCTTTTTCTGGTCCCACCCCCTTGGAATGTCAACACACTCAAAAACCTAATCAGAAGCACTCAGTGCAGGCTTTGGTCCATGTTCCACCTCCTAGTCTCACTGCTGAATGTACTACCACCTGTCATCTCCAAGGTGACCGTGTTGCAGTGGCAGTGATAGCAGTCCTTCCCCAGAGGAAGAGAGTGCCCTCTGGGATGCTCAATTTCCATTCTCCAGGCCAGACCCTGATGGCCCAAGCTTGTTCCCAAACTTGGGTCACCAGCAGCATGAGCAGTAGTGCTACCCTTGCCCTGGCAGACCAGCCTAGAAAACATCTCAGAGATCTTGCTCAACAAATTTATCTAAGTGAAATTGCCAAATGTGATTTTAGCTCTTAGTTATTTTTAATGAAATCCATACAGTCTTATTACAATTTAGAAAACATTAGGAGTAGATCCTAAACTTCAAAAATGTATGTATTTTTATTTTGACTCATTCTATGTCAGGCCACTGTTGGCAAGAAGATACTTTCACATTATTACGGCTTTCTCATTGTACTCAAATATTCATAGTTAATACCTGGGTCATTTGAATGGGACTTGTTTACCACTGAAGCTCCTAGTTCTGTTGTTATTTACAACAAACAGTAAATCTTTTTCAAACAACCTTGCCTTCATTTTGAGCAAAGTGGTTTTACAAAGTAAAATTAGAATAACAAAGAATTGTTTTTAATTAATAATTTTAATATGTTTAACTTTATATGCAGTACCTTTTCTATATGGACTATTTTGTAATGCTTATTTTATTATGTTTAAGGTAATTCTCTGACTCTATTATATTTGATAGTAAAAGTCATATGGGTGAACAATAAAAGCCATTAAACTTTAACCTTTGACATTCAATATTGTTTTTCATACATGGGTGTAGGAACACATACACTACCTATGTCATGGTGTACACATTCATATTTGAGGGGCAACATTTTGTCCTAGCTCAGTAGTACCTTTTCAAGCACCTTCTGATAATAAGACATTATTTTTGTGCTCTTTGGGGGTTAGGCATTAGTAGGGGCAAGGTACATGTGACAAGATTCCTTTGTAAATGAGTCTCTGGCTCAAAGGTTGTAAATCCGATTTGCATAAATAAAAAATAAAAACAAGAGGCATGTACCTGGCCCACACAGCTCCACGCCCATGGACTACCACGCAATGCCACCATTCATAATCATCAGCCACTGCTGGGTGCCTGTCTGCCACCCCCGGCAGGCTGCTGCACAGAGACAGGTTGGAGGACACAGGTAGACAGCCAATTGGATGCCCATCCTGGTCCAAGAGTAGATCCTCTTTTCTGTGCAGAGCAGGGAACTATGGATAGCAAGGGTCCCCAAACTGAAAAATGTTGGGTGAGTGCCTGAATGGCTGCCCCAGCCCTCCCTGCCTGACTGGAGGGCAGGAGTGGATGACTCTGTCACAGTCAGTAGTTGCAATTGGGGGCGGCACTCAAAGGATACAGTAGAGACCCTGCCTGCATGTCCTGCACCTTCTTTCACCCGGCACTCCATGCCTTTGTAAATGGTGTGGAGTGTGGGTACACCCTGACGCTCTCCCGGACCATCCTCATGAATGGCAGCATGAACACCCAGGGGATTTGGCACAGAAGGGACATGCACCCCTGTAGTAAATGCCAAGGGGGTCCATGGACCCCCAATGCATGGCTCCATGATTTAGGTTTGCCTATGCACCATGGATACATGAAGCATACCCACACATTTATTTTGTGCATTGCCCCCTATGTAAGCAAGCAGCAATTCACATGCATAAAATGAGTGGTGCTTTAGATTTCTCCCATATTTACCACAGGACTAAGGAATACAACTGTGGGAGAAGAATCAAGGTCATGTATACAACTGGAGAGCAGTAAATATACAACATGGAGCAATGGACCTTTGGACAGGATTATGTATACAGCCTGGCCACATCAAATTGAGTTATATATGAAACTGAAAAGGGCAGCAAATAGGGGAATGTAGATGTTTGGTGGAGCAACAAACAGGATCATGGGATACAAACTTTATTTTCCTAGCTACAACCTTATTTCAATACAAACCAATTTTGCAATTTGACAAATTTAGACTAAAGTAACAGTTCCAATGATCTGCAGTCTATGTCCTTGGTCCTTGTATGAGTTGCCACAGAATAGATGTGAATTGTTTACCATACATATAATTAAAGAAAGTAAGAGAGGGCTGGGGAATAGACCCTTGAGGTACACTTAATTGAACTTTTATTTTATCTGACAGGACATCATTTTTAGACACCCTTTGGCAATCATTTCATGGTTAGGGATGCCAAGAGCAGATGACTTTGTAATCAAAATGTCATAATTAACAGAACTGAAGGCTTTTGTCTGGTCCACAAACATGTCATCTACTAGAGCTCCCTAATAAATCCCCTTGTTAGTATCATTCACAGATTACAGCAAGACTGTTTCAGTCAAATTGTCTTTTCTAAACCCTATTTGGTTCTTGTTTAACAAATTAGAATTCTAAACATAGGTTGTAAGTTGTTTATTGTCTGATTATATGCTGAAATAATTAACTGCTGTAATAAGAGAGAGCATTGATATCAGCCTATAATTTCCCTGACTATACATTGAAATAATTAACTACTTAATAAGGGGGAGCATTGATACTAGCCTATAATTTCCCACACCCTAGTTATCTCTTGACATCAAAACCTGATTTGCTACAGCATACTTCCATAATATTGACAAATTACTCAAATTCTAGGGTAATTTAAACAATTCAGTTAAGGCATGATGTGGTTCACTCAAATAATAGCCCCACCCACAGTATCTATGGCCCTGATAAGGACAAATTTTGACAGCCCCCACCCGAATCTCCAAACATCCATAATCCTGATTGGGTCAAAGGAATTGGACAGCCATCATCAGCCCTGTAGCATCTGTGGCTATATGTAGGCCCAAAACATCTGGCAGATACCCCTCCACCCCCCCTCCATTCTTTCCCTACAAAAGTGTTTCCTGTGCTTTCTGGAACCAGCTGCTGATTGTATTAAGTAACATGCATTAAAGACAAAGCTGTTAATATTACCTGTCAATTTATTTTTAAAGGTACCTTAAACTATGTTGATTTCAATGGTAAAATGTGAACTTGGTCAAGTTTGAATATCAACACTAATGAAAGAAGTCTTTTTTTTTGTTATAGAAGAACAGATAAAGTACCCATTTATAGGGTATCACTTTCCTCATATGAGATATATTAAAAATGAATTGTTTCTAGGAAGTCTTGGCTACTTATTATACCAAGTCTTCCAAACTCCTTTGAAAGATATAAAACCTTAAATGAAATAGAGATTTTGTGATGTGGCTAAACAGCAAACTAGGGGTGCTAGCTGCACACTCGAGCAGAGTTAGATAGACTGGGTGGTCTGTTTCTGTTGGCACATTCGTATGTTTGTATGTTTGTATTATGATGTTAAAAACCTCTAAAATATGTTTATGGTTAGCAGACAACAAAATTGCCTCATAGAAGAGAGGATTATTTTAATGTTTAGAATAGATCAAATGAAAGAAGACTGATTACTTTCTTCTTTTTACAAATAATCTGTATGAATAACAATTTGTTCTTTAAAAAAAACAGAAATGGGATTTAGTGTCCTATAGATAAATCTAATCGTAACCAAAAAGATTATTTGAAACATGTTTGCCTAATACTGAATGTCCCTTTATTATATGCAAAGACACCTTATTCTTGGTAGAAAATGGTAAACTAGTTAGATGGTTGTTACAATCAAATGCATCACCATATTCTGGAAAAGCTGTGTTGTTTTCTGAAACATGCCAAAATTTGAAGTTGAATGAAATATCATGTGTTGTATGAATATCCTCAAATGAACTTTATACAACCCATAAGTATCCTAGATGAACCTTGTACAACCCATATAACTGTGTTGTTCAATTTGTGTAATATTATGGAATGTTTGTAATAGTTTTTTAACTGGACAAATACAAATCATTACTTCCACTATTAAGATGCTGTCATTTATAATTGAAAGGGTAAGGGACTTTTTTTTTTTTTTTACAATTGAAGGCTATTTTATTAAAACGAATGACATAGAAACATAGAAGTTGATGGCAGATAAGGACCGTTGGCCCACCTAGTCTGCTCATTTTTCCCTGCCTATAGTATCACCACAGATCCTGTTTGATCTCCAGTCTGTTTAACCCTTCCCTTTCCCAAACATTCCTATATGCCTATACCATGCATGTTTTAACCCCATCACAGTTTTTACCCCCATCATCTCCACTGGAAGACTGTTCCAGGAATCCACCACTCTTTCTGTGAAGAAGTACTTCTTAACATGTTTCCTGAATCGTCAACCCTTTAGCATCTTATCATGCCTCCTTGTCCTTGAACACCTTTTTTTCTACCCTTTTGTACTTTGTTCACCCCCATTAGGTATTTAAAAATCTCTGTCATACCCCCTCTCTGTTCTCTCTTCCAGGGTGTACATACATAGGTCCTTTAATCTCTCCTCACAGTGCGTCTGATGCAGATCCTGCACCATTTTATTTGCCCTCTTCTGGATGGCTTCCACTCTGTCTATGTCTTTTCTGAGATGTAGTCTCCAGATCTCGACATAGTATTCCAGGTGGGATCTTACCAGCAATCTATACAGAGGCAATATCACCTCCCTCATTCTGCTGGTGAAACCCCTCCCTATGCACCCCAGCATCCCACTTGCCCTCCCACCTGCCTTGTTGTACTGCCTGGCCACCTTTAGGTCATCCAATATGATGACTCCCAGGTCTCTTTCCTGCTCGGTGGTCATCAGTACCACCCCCCCCCATTTTGTACTCCGTTCTTGGGTTTCTGTGCCCTAAGTGCATTATTTTGTACTATTTCTCATTGAATCCCAGCTGCTATACCCTTGACACTCCAAGTTTTCTTAGGCCACTGTTAACATCGTTAAATACTTTCTCATGTTTTCATTTAGTCAGGTCGTAATGTAGTCTATTTTATAATCACAAAAAAGAACTCTAAAGTGTGCATTGTGATGGTATAATGGTACTTCTCAGGTGGTTATAGACACCGAGCTTTGGCCCATGCCTGAAATCATACCAAGGATGTGCTGTTATATCAACCCAGTGCTCACCCAGTCATGCCTTATTGCTTAAGTAATCAAATAATTCCAGAAAACTTAGAAACCAAAATCATGCAAGTTTAAGAAAGAGAGAGTACATGACAAGCTGAGAGGCAATAAACAGCAATAAAAATAATTTCTTCAACAAAGAAAAACAACTCAAGAATATCTGAAGAGTAGCTGGAACTGAAGGGAAAAAAGAAGATATTAAAAAGGCAATCATATTGAAAATGATTTTTTTGTCACATTTAAAGGGAAATTGGGGGAGTTGGCCTATCATTTCAGGGCATTTTCTTGATTTCTAAAGAAACAGTTACAGTACCAGTTTATTCCTGTGAGAAAAAGTTGTCTTTCACATTATTATGTGGTTTTTGCTGCAAAACATTTCAAGTATGTATCAGTGGAAACCGATGGAAGTTTTTGAGCTAAAATGAAAGATCTTAACAAGAAATGTTCTTACCGTACATCTTGCATCCCTCCCTCCAGAGTGTAATTTTGGGTCACTTTACTCAATTTTTAAACCCTGCCTCCCCATTCGCAATAAAAAATATGCTTTTGTATAATGAAAATGAAATCCTTCTATGTGTCATAAAAATATTTGCCTGTATATGAGACCTGAATCCTAACAGGGATGTTGGACAATAAAGAGGTATTTTCATTTCATTTTTATTTCAGGGTTGAAACCCATTGAGCAATGTGCAATGCTACTTAAATGTATTAACTGCTACTGCAATCAATTCTTCGGGGGACAGAGCAAGGAAAGTATGATTTCATACAAATGGGTTGGTTCCACTTTGTCTGGAAGCAGACAAAAGTAAGTCAGCCTGAGTTATTAAAATGCAAACAACCACTGGGAGTAACCTGGCTCCAATTGACCAGATTTAGCACAGCATGTGGATGGAGACAAAACCCCAGAACCCATTCTCAGACCAGCCTCAACCAATCAGGCAGACTCAGGTATGGGGAAACTAGATCACAGATCCTGAACCCCATCCCACCTCTGATAGGGATTAAAGGGGATGGATACAGGACATTTTTCTCTTTTTTGTTGTGAGAAGATTTGCAGATGCAAGTCCAAGAAGAGAGTCAGGCTGTGTAACCTGTAAGAAGCATTGAGGTAACAGAGTGTAGTATGTGAAATGAGGTTAGAATGTACCATACCTATTAGTAAGATAGTCAAGCGTTCACCTGTAATGGTGTGCATGTTTATTTTGTATATTCTTTAGCCCAGATAAAGGAAGTGCTAAATGACCCATTATTCACTGCTATTCCAGAGTGTACTGATTTGACAGAGCATGAGGTGAAAACCACTGCAGTAAGCCCATAAGGCAGAGGCCATATTAGGTGCCAAAAGCCCTTTAAAGGACTATGGAGAAATACATACAAGAAATGTTGAGCATGAAGTAATCCAGCTGTCCAACAGCCCCTGGGCAGTGCCAGAGATCCCAAAGAAGAACAAGACTACTTGGTTTTGTGTAGACTGTAGGCAACTGAATCAGGTCACAGTACCTGACACATACGCCATGCCCAGGATGGCTGAAGCATAAGATGTTTAGAAACATAGAAACATAGACAATGATGGCAGAAAAAGACATATATGATCCATCAAGTCTGCCTATGATTCTCTATCTAAGCCCCAGACCTATTGTCCATACAAGATTCTAGCTCTCCTTATCCACTCCACTGTTCCCATTCCTGTTACTGTCACCTTGAGTAACCACTATACCCTTCAGTGTACCCCAGATGTGCTTGAAACCATTAGTGTTTTTGTGCCCACCACCTTGGCTGGTAGATTGTTCTATGGTTCCACCACCCTTTTTGTAAAATAATACTTTCTCATATCCCTCATGAACCTCCCTCCTGTTAGGTACCACTCATGCCCTTGTGACCTCAAACTTTTACTCATGCTAAATAATTCCTTGCAGTTCACCATGTGTATTCCTTTCAGGAGCTTAAAGGTCTCTATCATATCTCTCCTCTTCCATCTAGTCTCCAGTGAGTACGTATTCATTACCTTAAGGAGATCCTTGTAAGACCTGGCCTGTTGGCCCTGAATCATCTTTGTCACCCTTTGCTGCACCATCTTCAGTCTACCCTTATCTTTCTTGAGCTGAGGACTCCACAACTGGGTACAGTACTCCAGGTGTGGCCTCACCAAACATCTATATTGAGGTAGTATTACTTACTCTCTCCTGCTGTCTTGGCAAACAAGAAATTGCATCCATACTTGTATCGCAGGTCATTTACAGTGATCACTGACCACAGTCCCCTGCATTGGTTGAACAGAACAAGTGAGCAGAATGCTAAGTTGTTAAGATGGAACATCAGCCTCCAGGGCTATGATTTCACAATACAGCACGGTTGTGGGGCACAAAATGCTAATGCAGACTGACTGTCTTGCCAGCATGAGTAGAAAGGGGCATAGTTCCAGCATGAAGTAGCTATTTGTATGCCTCCTAGATATGAAACTTCATAAAAACAAGCGGGAGGTGTGATGAAAAAAAACCGATATCTGCATAATGAAAATGAAATCCTTCTCTGTGATGACAGTCTTCTTGTGTGAAACCTGAAGTCTAAAAGGGCTGCTGGACAACAAAGAGGGGGCAATGCTATTGCAACTATGTGGAGGATAGATCAAGGGAAGACTGTTTTCATACCAATACTTAGTTTGGAAGCAGACAAAAATGCAGTAAGTCATCCCTAGAGCCTTTAAAATGCAAATTACCTTCAAGATGAAACTGGCTGCATGAATGGCCAGAGTTACTTTACCACAGTATGTAGGCAGTGATAAAACTGTAGAGCTTGTTGTCTGACCAGCTACAACCAGTAAGGTAGACTCAGACACAGGGAAGTTAAACCATGGACCCCAAACTAAATCCAACCTCGGATGTCATATGGATAGGGTTTCAAAGGGATGGACATAGGAAGTTCATTTTTATGTTGCTTGCATGCATGTGCAAGAAACATAGTGCCATCAACTGAGTTTTTGGAGGTGTGGCACCCGTCTTCCAATTCAGTCAGTGTGTTTGCAGGCGTGGCTCCAGTTCCCCAATCACTGCTGCAGCTGTCTATGACAGCAGTTGAAAATGCAGTGGTCGTACAGTTGAAAGGGAGAGCTCCGCTTCAGTGAGCAGAGCTCCCCCCTCCACACACACACACACACACACACACGCGCACGCATGCATACTGTGTGCTCATGCGCCTTCCCCTTCCCTCCACACACACACACTGTATGGCCGCCGGGGTTGCCCAATCCCTCATCGGCTCCACACCTCCCCCAAAGCTTCCAGGTGCCACGCTGGGAGCCCACCCCAGCATGGAAAAATGTGTTATGGCCAACGGGGGTGCCCAATCCCCCATCGGCTCCAGCCCCCCCAAAACAGCCTTCCAGCTGCCACGCTGGGAGCCCACCCCAGTGTGGCAAACATCCCTTGTCATCTTATTAAAAAAAAATAAACCTGCAAATACAAAAACTGTCCCTTGGCACATCTCCCTGCCCCTTCCCACAACCCGCACCCACCCACTGCTCATCCTGCCTCCCCACACCCTCCTCACCCCCATACTTACCTCCAGACTGCGGCGCAACGATCTTCGGTGGACCACGAACTGAAGAAATGCTGGTAAGCTGTATAATGGGATAGAGGGGTTTTTTTAAACTTTGCTGCATATCTCAGGCATTTTTTGGAATTTTGGCACCAAATTTTCAACATGGGGTTTTTGGGACCCTTCCTCATGAATTCTATCACTGTCATGGCGTTAATCGGACCCAAAGAGTGATTTCATGGTCACTGCACGAAATCACCTTTCAGGACCGATTAATGAAATGACAGTGCCAGTGTTCATAAGGTGGTCTCTCAAAAAGCCTATGTTGCAAATTTAGTGAACAAATTCTAAAAATGACTGTTCGCATGCATTCGCAGTTCCTACACACGCTCGTAAGTTCATGAATTTTTAATATTTGCACTCCGGATTTTCAACATTGCCATTTTACCACACTTTCTTATGAGCAGTACAGCTGTCATTTTTCACATCTCACCCAAAATGTGTTTCCGCGCATGTAGCGCACAATGGCACAGTCGGTGTGTGAAATCAATGTTCAGGACAGATTAAGAAAATCACTGTCACACTGTTCATGAGCACAAGTGTTAAAATGGCTATGTTAAAAATTTGGTGAAAAAATTCCCAAAAATGACTGTTTTTCGAGCATTTGTTGCGCTGATCCTATGCACGCTCGTAAGTTCGCGAATTTTCAATATTTCCTCCAGATTTTCAACATTGCCATTTTATCACACCTCCTTATGAGCAGTACAGCTGTTATTTTCACATCTCGCCCAAAATGCTTCTGCCCATGTAGCGCACAATGCGTGCATTCGGTGTCTTAATCAATGTTTGGGACAGATTAAGAAAATCACAGTGACACTGTTCATGAGCAGAGGTCTTAAAATGACTATGTTGAAAATTTGATGAAAAATCCCTTCAGACGTTCTGCAATGTTACTAATGAGACATTGAACAGGACTGGCCCGATACCGATCCTGCAGCACCCACTGGTCACCCCCTCTCCTAGCCTGCACTCCATTTACCACCACTCTCTGCCTCCTGTCTGTTGGCCAGTTTCTAGCAGTTTACTACCCTTTCCCCATGCCCAGCCTACCCAGCTAGTTTACCAGCCTCCTATATGGGATGGTGTCAAAGGCTTTGCTGAAATCAAGGTAAGCATTGTCCACTGCCCCACCCTGATTCACTTCCTTTGTCACTCAGTCAAAGAAATCAACCAGATTTGTCTGTCATGATGTCCCCACTGTGAATCCATGTTGTATATGGTCCTGGGCTCCGATGGCTTCTAGATGCCCCACTATCCTTTCTTTAAGCAATGTCTCCATGATCTTCCCCACTACTGAGGTGAGGCTGAATGGCCTATTGTTCCCTGCATCCTCCCTGCTGCCGGACTTGTGTAGAGGGACCACATGTGCCCTCCTCCAATTCATTCATGTTGAATGACTCAGTGAACATGGCTGCCAGAGGTACTGCTATCTATCTCCCTTCGCAGTTCTCTTAATATCCTTGGGCGTATGCCGTCTGGTTCTATCGCTTTGTCCACCCTTCAATTTAGTGAACTCCTGCAGGATTCTTTTGCCTTTGAATGGACTATTGTCCACCTCTTAACTCCCTTGGCAACTGCTGTACTGCTGTGGCCCTTGCCTCTCCCACTCTTCTGTGAATACTGAATGGAAAGACACAGTGGATGTCTTGGGAGGAAGGCATGGAACTATTACTTCCAAATACTTAAACAGCACATACAAGCAAGCAACATTCAGCATTGACAAATGCTTGTTTTTTTTAGCCATAGAAATACCTGTATAAAATGGAAGAGTAGATCCCATTCTGTATCACCAAGTTTCCCCCTTGTTTGGGCTTACAGTAACAAAAATAAAATAAAAAAAAAAAACCAAGGTATTATACTGTATGTCAGGGGCCATCCTCCAAGTACAACTTGTATAATACAAATTCAAGCAACTAATATTTTCAGAATCAGAAGCAAAGTACTGTATATACTCTGTGCAACATAAAGTCCCTCTGTAAATGACAAAGTATCCACAGCATATACACATTAGGAAATATCAAACGTTGAAGTCTACCCAAGCTATTGAGTAGTTAGGCACATCACTGACCCACAAAAAAAACCCTGACTGTAACATATAGAATTTCTTCTCAGCATACTAGTGATGAGTTCCATCTCCGGTGCAGGCTGAAACTGTGAAAAACCCTGGTATTACAGTGAAGTGGCCAATCTTTGTATGGCAGCTGCAGTTCTGATTGTCAGAGTCCTTGTCCATGCCAGTGAGTTTTTCCCCTTTAGGTTTTTCCCACTATGGTTCAGCTGTGAAAAGCTGCAGGCAAAGCACTGTGGTGACCCCAACCAGGATGACACCTGCCATTGATGCTATTCTCACAGTGCAGCACTGCAGAATTTGTACAAGCCCTGCAACAAAAAATCTGGGGTTTCCAGCTGGTGCCACAGTGCCTGCTGCTGCTACACATTCATTAAATAAATTATGTTGTTACAATTGTAAAAAATCTTGTTATAATGGAGAAATGACAGTCAACTTTTATAACAAAGTAAAAATAAGAACCAAACTCATTTCTTTTTGCAGTTAATCAAGAACCAACCTAATTTTAATACTACTTTGTGTTTTACGTTGCAGAAGGGATAAGACGAGACAGAGTAGGGATACTGCTAGGTACTGTAAACCTACTTCCTGGTGTGTTGGGCCTGAGGCTTTCAGCTGCTGTTAAATGCCTACAGCCATGTAGTGGGGGATGGGTAACATAGCATACATCCCCAAATCTGAAGCATCTCTTTCCACATATAACTTTAGTTATAGTGATAAGTAAATCAGAGTGTTTTTAAAAGCAATGTCATTCACTGAATAGGTATTGTGTGTATCAGTGCTGCAGCCTCTTCAAAACAATAGTCTAGGACTAGTGATATCATTTACTTCCTCCTACATTCTCTGCTTCCCTTTCAGTTTTTTTTTCATCAGAGAACATCAAAGGAGAAAGGAGCTTTTCTGTTAGATATTTTGTGGCTTTTTTCAGCATTTTGATCAAGCTGTTTTCCTTCACTACCTCTGCTCCCATACTTGTATGTCTAGCTTCCATTTCTCAGGCTTCTTCTTGAACTTCTGCCTATACCATTTAGACATGTAATTACCCAGGCAATAATTCAATCCTTTCTACTCGCTTCATTGTAACTTCAAGCACCTTATGTTTTTATTACCTGCATGGCTTAGTTAAATTGTTACTTTCATTATAATTGATGAATAATGTATTGTAATTTTGATATACTTTTGTACTTCCTCCCTTCCCCTCTTCCCCGGGTCACACCTTGAAATGAGCTTTGGATCAGTGCGCCTCTCCTGGTCACCAAACTTTTAAATAAATAAGTATGTGGACAGTTGGTGATATGAGTATGTTTGGGTCTGTCTGTATTTTGGTTTTTTGCTGACATTGCAGCAGCTCTGAGTGTTTCCAGTGTTTGATGTTTGAAGGTGTTTTGGGTTCATTTCTGTTTCTGGGTTCACTTGAAGTGCACCACTGATATGTTTTATCTGGTTCGTTTAGTTATATTTGTTCTTTAGGGTCATGGGTTTTTTTTTCTTTGTGTTGATGTCTTTGTTTTTGGTTGTATTTCTCCAAGTAAGGGTTTTCAGTGTTTCATTAGTGGAGGAGCCATTTTTGTTCTTTGTTTTTCCGAGGGGACGGTTTTTTATTTTTGTAGGTTGGAAGTTGTTTTTATCAAAATTTGTCATGTGGTTGTATTTGATTTAAATAATCACCGTTAGACCCTCAAGAATTATTATGATTATTAACATACACCCAAAGATAGGGTATTGGCTATGTTAACATACCCCCAAGTTATCAGGTTTTGACCACTCTGGAGGCAGAATTCATCAGACCCCATTTTAGAAGTACTTTTAATTACTGATGGTCAATTATCCCAGTCAAGACTCACTGTAGAGAATAGTTATAAACCATGTTGTACAGTACATAACCAAAATGCATGAACTAACTTTGGAATATGATTGCCATAAGATCAGTGAATAGGCTCAGTGGACAGCTACATCTGATTCCATCTTGCAACTCCTACAGCATGTTCTTATGCTGCATTTTGCACAAAATAATCTCAGCTTTTCTCCCCAAATGTTATTAAGCCTGCTATGCCCATGCAATAAAGTGGAGAAAGTATAATTCATCTATCAGTTTGTCCAACACTCTGCCAGCATTTCCCTGAAAACTGGATCAAGTGTTACTTATCTTAGCTCATTTCAATCTGAGTCCTTTCAAACTAGGGAAAGGTATGAGCCAGTATGTACCCCATATGAATATTGTACTTTTCAGGACAGGGTACAAATGAGTCTTTACCACATGTGATCCTGACACAAGGCATCACAGTTCAAATTTGTTTCCTGCATTTTGTTGCCCACTGTATGCTCAATTCCATTTATAAATATATGTACATATGTATGGCACATATCCCATTGTTGATGATTAGTAATTGGAATAGTTCACATGGCACTGCTTGAGACAGAGTGGTGGCATCATTTAAGCACTGAAAATATGTTTTAAATTCTTGTACCATGCACACATATCTAACTTTAAAGACCCATAAGTCATTTAGAAAGCAGTAGGAAACTATCCTGTAGTTCTGGCTACATCCCCTCTCATAGCAAAGAAAGTCTAAGCTTTCCAAGACTGTGGGTAGGGCATTCATTATTTTTAAATTAAATTTTATTGAGTTTTGAAAAATGGACATAAGAATCCTAGCATAACAAGACATAGGGCTGGGCAAAATTAGCAAATTCCAATTTCACAGAAATTTCATGAAAGTCTGCAAAATTTTGTGAAATTTCACAAAATGCTATGACATTTTGTGGATTTGTTTCTAAATTCTTTAATTGGTCATAACTCAGTCAGTGTTAAAGCTAGAGGTCAGAAACTTTGTGTGTCTACTGAGCCAATGAGGCCCTAAAAGGATGCCAGTTTTCATGACATTTGATTGAGGGTTGGGGAAATTATGGGGCTCAAAGTCTGGCAATTTGCTCATGTGAAAATTTCTGCAAATATTTCAATACTTACAACTTAACCACTTTTGGAGCTAGGTAACTGAAAATGTAAATGCATACTTTCTTGGAAGAGTCATAGAAACTGCTGAATAGAGAAATAATTGGTTGTGTAAATTATAATTACAGGAGTTCAAAATTTCACAATTTACTTATTTGTTAACCTGTGTGAACATTTTCAAACTATGTGGATGTTTATAGCTCTACTACTTTTGCAGGTATACATGCAAGATTTGGCATGCAAACCGATGTAAATGTTCTGGAATCTAATTAAGCTGGATACATGTAATTTAATAAGTTAACATTTGTTGTGGATACTTTGGAAGTTTCTAATTGGCAAAATGTGCTCAAAAATTAATGGATGTATAGTAGATAATGCCACTAGAATTTGCAGCAGTACTGAAAAGTAAATTAGGAGAGTTCATATACTTTAAACTAAACTGGGGTGGGGTGGGGGCTAGGGAAAAAAATCCACACCAAATGACAGGAGAGATGGGAGGCTACCACTCCCCCAGGATAGTGATAAAATGTTAGGCAAAAGCATGTCAAAGGGAAGTGGGGGGAGGAAAACATTTTGTGGAAGGGATTAGCAGCTAACTCCAGGAGCCTGGGTAACAAATGGTGGACTTGTTGGCCATCATGGGGGATAAAGAACTGGACATAGTAGTGCTAAGTGAGACTTGGTTGACACAGCACCATACCTGGGAGATAGCTATCCCAGGCTACATACTGTTTAGAAGAGACAGGGTAGATAGGAAGGGGAGGAGTCACCCTATAGATCAAGCACAACATGCGAGTAAGCAATAGGCAAGAGGAAGATGGGGAGACAGAGCTGCTGTGGGTAACACTGAACAAAAGGAATGGAGAGTCCTTGCAGCTGGGGAAAGCATACAGACCTCCTACATGGGGGGGGATAGACAGCTGATACTGGCAGTCATGTGGATGGCCCTTAAAGGAAACTACTCCTGGTGGGGGACCTAAACCTCCCATATGTGGACTGGGACATCCTGGATGCAGTACTGGCTAGGAACAAGGAGATACTAGAGGTGCTGTACTGTGTGTCCTTACAGCAGCTGGTCGGGGAGCCAAGAGGGGAAACAACCTGCTGGACATGGTCCTGACAAATGGGGAGAGTGTGAAGGAGGTGGAGGTGGAAGACATATTGGGCACCAGTCATCACAGGACTGCAAGGTTCAGGGTAAGGTCAGAGAGGGAGGGAATCAAACCAGACCAGCACAACATTTATGGACTTAAGGAGAACGGAGTTCCACAGGATGAGAAAGATAATAATGGAAGAAATGGTGAGAAATGAGAATATAGGGGAAGTGGAGGAGTCAGGGAAACTATTAAAGGAGGGGTACTGAAAGCCATGGAAATGTGCATAAAGTAGGTAAGGAAGAGCAGAAAAAACAGGAGACCACTTTGGTTTACAAGGGAGGTTGTGGGAGTAGTCGGGGATAGGAGGAGGGCTTTTAGAAAATGTAAGAGGACACAAAGGGAGGAGGACAGGGAGGTTTAGAGGGAGAAGAGGAGACTAGCTGAGGCAAAGAGAGAGAGAGAGAAAGCAGCCAAAGTTTCCTCAAATCAAGGAGGTTATTTTCTAGACTGCACTGAATTGAATTATTACTTTTTGGACCTGTGTAAGTAACTAGTATTGATTCTGTTTTTGGGGTTGACTTTTCTTAGTTTAAGTTTAATTTGGTAGGGAGGAACTGTAGCTGGGAGATATTTGCAGTCATTTGTGACTAGACCTGTTACTTAACCTTTGTGAAATAGGTGTCTGAAAGGAAGGAAGGCACTCCCAGGGTGGAGGGTCAGAGTTGTAGTTGATTGTTTCTGGAGGGCATAGCTTTACTCCCACCACCCTGCCCTCACCCCACCCACCCCAAGTGCATAACTTTCCTTATAGCAGGGGTTCTGACATCACTTCCCCAAAACTGCTAACAACATACACCTGTTCATATCCTTAACGGCACAGCACACTGAATAGGGGGTAGAGATGCTCACAAACTTGCACACACTAAAACAAGAACAAAAAAAAAGAAAAGCATCTGTAACAGAAAGGGACACAGACATGTGGGGAGTGGTGCAATGTACTGGCTGTGGAGCAGCAGTCTTCCGGGAGACATTCTGGAGACTGCATTGCTGCCTATTTTTGTAGGCACCTCTCTGATCTGAGGGAGAGGTTGTTCCTCTCCATGTTGACCTGGCAAGGATTTGGGAAACCTGCTCCCCCACCAAGGGACCACACAGGCCATCACCACTACCTCAGAGGTTGCCACAAAACAGAATTGGTTGGACCACGGTGGGCTCAGTGAGGGTGAAGGTGGTGGAACAGAGGCACATCCTCCATTTGTGCCTCTCCACAATTCATTTGCCACTCTGGTGGAGCATGGTTCCTCTGTGGAGGCACCCACATTGGAGACCAAGGAGGATGCTGGGAACCTCCACAATGGAGGGTGGCACAGAACTCCACAGGGGAAGGAAACAACTCCTGGTAGGGGACTCAATTGTTGGAGGGTAGAACTGGGGGGGAGAGGGAGGGGAAAGGGAGGTAAAGTGCCTGCCCGGCGCCATGGCTTGAAGAGACAGGAAATGAATCCTCAGGATCGTGGGAGTAGCTGCAAGGGGAGTGAACTAGATGTCATTGTCCACCTAGGGACAAATGACCTGGCTGAGAATGTGATCAGAGCAGTGCAACAGGAGTTTGTGGAGTTGGAGAGGGGCCTTAGACAAGTAGCACTCATGGTAACTTTATCAGATGTGCTACCTGTCTATGGCATGGATGAGGCTAGGGTACTCCGCACCATGGGATTCAATGGCTGGTTGAAAAACTGGTGCAGAGCTCAGAGATTTGGCTTCATTGGGGACTGGGGCTCTACCTGGAGGGATGCAGGCCTATACAGGCATGATGGTCTGCATCTATCCAGGAGGGGGAACCAGGATCCTAGGTGATAGGTTTAAATGCTTCATTGGCAAGCATTTAAACTAGCCAAGGGAGAGGCACTGAAAAGGAGAAGGGAAATCCTAGCCCCAAAAATCAGGGTAGTTAGTGAGGTAAACACCAAGACAGAGCAGTTGATAGGGAGAAGGGCGGGGTAAATGGAGAAAAAGACAAAGGCAGCGAGGACAGGGATGGGGCAAACAGAAATAAAGCCATAAAAAAATGGAGAGTAATGAGTACCACTGTCCATAGTCTAGGTAAAAAGCTCCCCAAAATGGTGGCCTTGATGGAAGAGGGATGCCTGGATATTGTGGCAGTCACAGAAACATGGTACACAGAGAACCATGACTGGGATGTCAACATACCAGGGTACACAATCTCCAGGAGGGACAGGGAGGGAAGAAGAGGAGGAGGAGGAGCCACCACCCTTGCTCAACCCTGCTATTTATAGCTACAGACACCTGACAGAAATTGAACTATCAGGCAAGTTTTCCACCCACAGGTTATCAACTCTGGCCTCAAGTGGCTGCTACACATAAAAACCCAGCTCTGACATTCGTGTCCCCCCCTTCAGTACTGAACACACACTCCCTCTAGTGGCATTTACCTCTCACTACAACCTTCTTTTCCACTCTCTTTCTTATTCGGCTCCACCCTTGTTACGTGGAGCCAAAATGCAGTTGTTTTTACTATACTGTCTGCTCCTTCCTACTACCTTCCTCTCCCCCTCCTCTCTGTGGCCACTCTTCCCTCTCCAAAGTACCCTCCACCCCAGGTACCACCTCCTCCCACCCCTCATGCCCACCCCAATGCTACCTCTTGCTTCTCCCTCCTCCTCTTTCCCCGACATCCCTCCCCATCCACACTTTCCAACCTCTCCCCCATCCATCCCTCTCTACTTCAGTCCCACCTCCTGAACCTGGAAGCTCTATACCAATGCCTACACCTCCACGTGCCTCCCTCTAAGCGCTGTTCCAGCTCATCCAAACTTACCCCGCATCTCACATACTCCATCCTCCTCTTACTCCTTGCGGTGACATACATATATACCAACCCCGGCCCTTTTGAGCCCAGGAACACCTCTACCAGACTGCCACCAAGCCCCTCCCCTAACTCACTCCTTAAGGGCCTCTGCATTTTTCACCTCAACGCCAGGAGCCTCCCCCCTAAAATGGATGCCCTAACTTTATGGATCACCCAATACCACCCAGATATATTCTACATAATGGAATCATGGCTATCCACTAAGATCCCAAACATCGTCTCTCACCATTCCAGACTACAATTTATTCTGGCAGGACACAAGGCAAACGAGGTGGGGGTGTGGCACTGTACGTTAGGCAGTCCCTCTCATGCTCCATCATGTTTAATGAATCTTGCCCTTCATCCCATGAATCAATTGTGGCACATCTATCCTTCCCTTCCTCCTCCCCCCTCTACATTGGGGCCCTGTATGTCCCCCAAAGGCTTCACCCGATTCCATCATTAAGGCTATAACTTCCATCCACACCAAAACATCTAATGGTGAACTCATCCTACTAGGGGATTTCAATCTTGACTGGCTCTCCCCCTCTGCCAAACCCACCACCCTAAAAATCGAAGCCCTAAATCTATCCCAGCTAATCTGTGAACCTACATGCCTAAATCATCTGTCCCAAAACAACACCCTCCTAGATTGGCTCCTATCCTTCCATCCTCACCAGATCTCTACCTCAGGCATATATTCCGACACCCTCAGTGACCACTGTGTCACCTATTGCATCCACAAAATCCACTCACCACTGTCCCAGACCAAATTTATTTGGTCTCGATCCTTTCATCGCCTAAATGTCACTGCCCTGCTACATGACCTTGCTAATGCAGACTGGCTGCTGGTCCTCTTCTTCTCCAATGTTGACCTGGCACTATCTCAGTTCTGCAGCATCTTCTAGAGCATCTGGGACACACACGCGCCCCTAAGAAAAACTAGGGTTAAACACCGCCACCACCCCTGGATCACAGCCAACTTCATCGCCTTGTGTCACTCCAGGGACAAAGCTTGGAGACTCTACAAATCCTCCCACACAGCACATGATCTCCAATCGTACAAACACCTCAGGAATAAATGCACCAAAGCCATCCGGCAATCTAAATCTTCCTACTTTAAAGCTCAATTCACTCAAAACCAAACTCCACATGCTTCTTTCTGGAAGCTGATTAACTCCCTTCTTGACCCCCCCCCATGAAACAGGCATGTCCATCCCTCAAATTAGATGGCAATATTGTCTTGGATCCCACCACTATGGCAGACCTCTTCAATAAGTTCTTCATCGCCTGTGCCATCCCCGACTCCCCACCCCTTCCGCTACTCGGCTGAACCTTCCTACCCAGCTGCTGGTTTTGTCTTTCCTCCCATCACATCCCTTGAAGTATACCACACTCTCTCCTCCCTCAACTCTTCCAAATCAAGCCCAGATGGTATCCACCCTAACATGCTCCGCATCTCGGCAGCAGCTATTGCTGCCCCGTCTCCCATACTGAACCTCTCTCTATCCACTGCCACTGTACCTGTAACCTGGAAGTTGGCCAAAATCATCCCTCTGCACAAAGGTGGTGACCTTTCCCAGCCGGGAAACTATAGGCCCATATCACTCCTCCCCCCCAGCCAAAGTCCAGGAATCCCTTATACTGTCCAGACTGTCTGACTTCCTCTCAGCATGCAACTTACTCTCTCCAGTCCTGTCAGGATTCTGAGAACACCACTCCACTGTAACCACCATTCTAAGTGTGACTGACTCCATACTTTTGGCCATGAATAATAGTCAAATCACAGTCGCCATATTCATAGACCTGGCAAAAGCATTTGACTCAGTACCACACCTGCTGCTACTCTGCAAACTCCACGTTTTCCACATTGGTGCACCAGCAATCGCCTGGCTCCACTCGTACCTCCACAATAGGCAACAATCAGTCCAAATAGGTGAAACTGTCTCCTCTCCTCTCCCCTCCCTATCGTATCTGGCATTCCCCAAGGATCTGTTCTGGGCCCCATCCTTTTGTCTCTCTTCATAAACAACCTTCCCTCCATCTGCCTCTCCTCCAAAGTTCATCTATATGCAGATGATATGGTCATCTTTGCCTTGGGCCCCTCCCATGACAGTGTCCTCCTCGTTCTTCAAAATGGCTTCAACAGAGTCCAATCCTGGCTCCTCAAAAACTGACTCACTCTTATTGCTAAAAAAATGGTTTCCATGTTTTTTGTCTCCAGACAGAAGCTGGCTACCCTTCCAAACCCCCCCCCCCAGTGCTCTCCACCTTGGATGGCTCACCTCTGGAGTGAGTCTCAGCCTTCAAATACCTGGGAGTATGGCTGGACAGTCATCTCAATTTCTCCACTCACATCGAGGCAATCTGCACTAGACTCTGACCAAAACTTGCTATCCTCTATTGCCACAAATCCTGCTTACCGATCCCCACCCACTGCGAGCTCGTATGCAAAACAATCTTGGCAGTTATAGATTATGACGATGTAGTCTACAAAATGGCCCTTACATCCTCCCTCTCCAGACTTGATATCCTGCTCAACTCCTTCTGCTGATTCACCAGTGCCTTCCTCCCACTCACCACTGCCTGCTCTATGCCCCACTCTCTCTTGCCCCTCTCTCCCACAGGTGAACCATCCACTTTGCCTCCCTCTTAGTGAAATTCTGGTTTGGCTCCCTCCCCCCATGCCATGTGTCCCAGCTCAACCCAACCACCTCCCCAAACTACTCTCTTCACCACAGGCACCCTCGCATCTTCCACCTCCCCTGCCCTTGCACACTTTCCAGCCAACTTGCCTTCTCATACTGCCTCCCCTTCTCTGGAATTCTCTGCCCTCCAACCTTTGCCAGGCCCCTTCTAGTTCAGCCTTTACCCAGCTCCTCAGGCTCCTGACCAACCTGCCTTGTCCTACATGCTCAAATGGTCCCAGAGCACCACAGAGGCTCTACTCAGACCCTTCCAACTCACCATAGATGCCACCCCTAGGTAGACCTCTCTTCATTTCTCTCACACTCCTCACTGACCAAATGTTACATGTTTGATAATTGTACTGTACTATTTTAATAATGATTGTGATAACTGCCTACACTTCCTGTTTCTCTTGTACAAGCTGTACCTGGGTCACACCTGGAAATGAGCCTTGGCTCAGTGTGCCTTTCCTGGTCATCAAATTTTAAATAAATAAATAAAATGTAAGGAAAGGGATCAAAGCAACAGAACTAAAGGGTAAACAGGGAGGAGAGGAGGCATTGTGGGTCACCCTGGAGACTGGAAATGGCACCACAGTCCTTACAGTGGTTGTATACAGACCCCCATCTCAGGGGGAGGAACTGGGCAAGGAAATGATAGAAGGCATCTTTGGGATGGCAGAGAAAGGGGAGATATTGCTGATGGGGGACCTGAATATGCCAGATGTTAACTGGAGCACCTTTGCTGCAGCCACATTCAAGAGCAGGGACATTCTCGATGCCCTACAGGGGGCATGCCTCAGACAGCTAGTTTTGGAACCTACACAGGAGGGAGCAATCTTAGACCTGGTACTCTCAAATGGGGACAGAGAGAGGATCTCTGATCTTGAAGTGGGTAGCCATCTGGAAACAAGTGACCACCCAACAGTGTGGTTCACGATAAACTTAGCTGTAGAGTCAAGCCATACAAAAGTGAAGGTACTGGACTTCAGGAGGGCTGATTTTGTCAAAATGGGAGAATGCCTCAGAAAAGCACTAGCAACCAGGCAAGAAGGTGGGGTGAAGCAACAATGGGGAAACCACCATCACAGAGGCAACAAGCTTTTGTGTGATGCAAATAAACAAATCAAAACAAAAGAAAAAAAACACTATGGTTCTCAAAAGAAGTGGCGGGGAAGGTAAGGGAGATAAAGATAGCATTCAGGAAGTATAAGGAAACACAGAAGAAGCAGGACAGAGAACTGTACCAGTTAAAGCAGAAGGAAGTGGGGAAGGCAGTCAGAATAGCAAAGTCCCAAACCGAGGAAAAGATAGCCAACTCGGTTAAGAACGGGGATAAAACATTTTATAGGTACATTAGGGAGCAAAGAAAGACTAAGGCAGGGATACTGAGGCTGAATAAAGAGGAAGGTGGTTGGGCAGAAAGTGACAGTGAAAAAGCAGGGATACTGAATGAATACTCCTGCTCAATATTCACGATGGAAAAGCAGGGGGAGATACATAATCCAGTCAATAGAAGCACTCTGGATAGGGGGGTTGATATTAGTCCTTTCACAGAAGAAAGGGTTCTGAAAGAACTCTTAAAACTGAAGGTGGATAAAGCAATGGGACCTGATGGGATTCACCCCAGAATTCTAAAAGATCTAAGGGAAGAACTAGTAACACCACTGACTACCCTTTTTAATAAATCATAGGAGGATGGTGTGGTACCTGAGGACTGGAGGAAGGTGGATGTGATCCCCCTTTACAAACGTGGGAGCAAGACAGAGGCAGGAAACTACAGACCTGTCTGTCTGACCTCAGTGGTAGGAAAAATGATGGAATCACTTCTGAAGGAAAGAATTGTTGAGTACCTAGAGGCCAGTGGGGCACAGGACCCAAGGCAGCATGGATTCACTGCAGGAAGGTCATGTCAGATGAATCTAATTGATTTCTTTGACTGGGTGACCAAAGTAGTAGACCAGTGAGGGGCTGTGGACATGGCCTACCTAGACTTTTTAGCAAGGCATTTGACACAGTCCCGCACAAAAGATCAATAAAAAATTAGCTAGCCTGGGAGTGGGTCCCAGGGTGGTAGCCAGAGTAAAACACTGGCTGGACAACAGGACACAGCGGGTAATAGTATATGGAGTCCACAGTGAAGAAAGAGGGGTTACTAGTGGGGTACCGCAGGGTTCAGTGCTGGGGCCAGTCCTTTTTAATGTCTTTATAAGTGACATTGCAGAGGGACTGGAAGGAAAAGTATGTCTCTTTGCAGATGACACAAAGATCTGCAACAGGGTTGATATGCAAGATGGGGTGTAAACGATGAAAAGGGACTTGGCAAGATTGGAGGAATGGTCAAATGTATGGCAACTTAGATTCAACACAAAGAAGTGCAAAGTAATGCACCTGGGAAACAAAAACGCAGGGGAAGAGTACACAATGAGGGGTGAGATACTGACAACAACAAAAATGGAAAGGGACCTGGGAGGTAGTCATACCAGATGACCTAAAGGTGGGCCAGCAATGTGAGAAGGCAATAAAGAGGGCTGGAGGGATACTGGGATGCATAGGGAGAGGCATCACCAGTAGAAAATAGGAAGTTGTTGGCCATCTGTACAGACAGTTGGTAAGACCACATCTGGAGTGCTGTGTACAGTCTGGAGACCCCATCTCCACAAAGACATTGATAGGGTGGAGGCTGTCCAGAGGAAGGGAACCAAAATGGTGCAGGGTCTGCACCAGAAGACATATGAAGAAATACTAAAGGAGCTTAAGATGTATAGCCTCAAGGAAAGGAGGGAGAGAGGGTACATGATAGAAACTTTCAAATACCTCAAGGGAATCAACAAAGTCCAGGAGGGTAGCATCTTTCAGAAAAAGTGATGTGAAAGAACAAGGGGGCATAATTTCAAGATAGAGAGGGAACGGCTTAGAGGTAATGTGGGGAAGTATTTCTTCACAGAGAGGATTGCAGATGCATGGAACAGCCTTCCTGAGGAGGTTGTGGAGTCAAAAACAGTAGGGGAATTCAAGAATGCATGGGACAGACATAAGGCAATTCTAGTGGGGGGGGTAGGAAGAAGTAGGCCATTGGTTAACTAGGATCTGCAGCTTATCCTTTAGGTAGGGAAATGGGCAGACTAGGGGGGCCAAGCGGTCCTTATCTGCCATCAAATTCTATGTTTCTATGTTTCAGGGCAGAAGGTTAGGAGGGCAAAAGTGGATACTGAGGAGAGAATTGCTAAGCATGCCAAAAGGGGAGACAAAACTTTTTTTAGATATGTGAGGGAAAGAAGGAAGGCAGGGATACAACTGGAAGGGGACTGAAAAAGCAGAAGAGCTGAATAAGTACTTTTGCTATGTATTTACGGAGAAGGACGAGGACAAGGGACCCGAGCTTAGGGGGAAGGGGAGGGAGGACAAAAAGGTGGATCCAAGCCTGTTCAGTGTACAAAGAGTTAGGGAGGAACTAGGCAGGTTGAAGGGGACAAGGCAGTGGGACCAGATGGTTTGCACCCAAGGGTGATCTGGGAACTGAGGGAGGAGTTGGCTGCCCCACTTATGAGGCTTTTCATAAGTTTCATAAGTTGTTCAGACCTAGACAGACTTTCGTCCATAATGCTCGCTTTATGACTAGAAGGTAAGATATCTCTGTTTGTATAGAGTATCCAAATTTTATTTAAAGTTGTCAATGGATGTACTTCTTACTGTCTCCAGTGGTAGATTATTCCAGGTTTGTATCATTCTCTGGGCAAACCAATTTAATCTCCTACTGATTTTTCACTGCTCTCCTTCTAGCTGTAGTGGATGAGCTCTAGTGTCGTACGTCTGCTCTCTTAATCTTAAACCGAAGCTATCCCATAGATCATCATCAGTAAATGCCTTAAAAAGCATACACATGTCACCTTTGGCCCTTCTGTACTCCAGCGAAAAAAGGTCCAAGTCTAATAATCTAGCCTGGTAATCCTTCCCCTTTTGCCCCTCAGTGGCATGTGTGGCTTTCCTCTGAACTTTCTCCAGCATGTCCTTTTCTGTTGCTTTGTATGGTGACCAAACCTGCGCCCCATACTCCAGCAATGGTCGAACCAAGGACCTATACAAGGGCATAATCACTTCCAGCCTTCTGCCAGAAATATGCTTCAGGATACAATTTAACACCTCATTGGCCTTTTTGCTAACATTTCTACAGTGTACCTTGAACTGCAAGTCATTCATTATCGGAATTCCCAAGTCCTTTTCCTCAGTTACTTCTTTAAGAATATTATTGTCCAGGTAATATGTGTGCTTTAAATAAATTTTCCCTACATGCATAATAGCAAATTTCTCAGTGTTAAGGTGTAATTTCTACTAGGAAGGTTAAATTTTTTCTATAAGGGGTCACACTTATGGAATTCATTACCTGTTTCATTTAGGCAAGAAGGTGGAAAGAAGCAGACCGCACAAATAAAATCTTGGTTTAGGGAGAAGAGAATAAAAGTGGGACTAGGGATTAACTGATTGTAGTTGTATGTGTGCAATATTTTGTATCTGTATGTATTCTATGTATATGTAAAGTGTGTTTGTATTTAATTGTGTGACTACTTTTATGTAATAACTGAAGTATGATTATGGGTAACAACTGAAGCAATCATTATACATTTTGGACCTCACTGAAAATGAGCTTGCCTCAGTTGAGCTTCCAATTCATGTACTGAATAAAAGTTTTTAGTACTACTTGTGCTTATTACACCACCCATAAATGTGGGTTAGTGTGTTCTGAAGCACTATTGCGTCTGCAGCATTCTGAATGCTCGCCCCTATTCTACAATCATTGGCAAACTTTGTCAACCATACACTTGGGTTCAGCTTGTCTCTGGATTCGGGGAAGGTACTAGAGGACTGGAGGAGGGTGGATGTGGTGCCATTGCACAAGAGGGGAAGTAAGGAGGTGATGGAGGATTATCGCCCAGTCAGCTTCACCTCAGCGGTGGGGAAGGTCATGGAGGCACTAATAAAGGAGAGGGTGGTGGACTGCATGGAGGATAGTGGCTTGCAGGATGACAGGCAGCATGGCTTCATGAAGAGGAAGTCATGCCAGATGAACTTGATTGAGTTCTTTGAGTGAGTGACGCAGGTGGTCGACCAGGGAGGGGTGGTGGACATAGCCTATCTGGACTTCAGTAAGGCCTTCAACACCATCCCACACAGAAGGTTGGTAAGTAAGCTGGAGAGTTTAGGGATGTGTGGGAAAATAACCAGGTGGGTGGAGAATTGGTTGGTGGGCAGAAGCCAGAGAGTGGTGGTAAATGAAATGTACTCCAGGATGGAGGGGGGTGACAAGTGGGGTGACCCAAGGGTCAGTACTGGGACCCCTCCTTTTTAATATTTACATCAGCAATATACTGGAGGGGCTAAGGGGGAGGGTGTACCTATTTGCTGATGATATGAAAATCTGCAGTAGGGTGGACCCCAAGGGGGTGGAGGACATGAGGCAGGACCTGAAGACTCTTGAGGGATGGTCAGAGACTTGGCAACTGAAATTCAATGCCAAAAAGTGTGCTGTGATGCACTTGGAGCATAGGAACCTGCAAGCAAGATACACCCTAGGAGGGGAGGACATCAAAGTAACTGATCAGGAGAGGGATCTGGGGATTATAGTATCAAGCAACCTTAAGGTCAGTAACCAATGTAGCAGGGCAGTGGGAAAGGGAGATGGAATGTTGGCATGCATAGGCAGGGGAATTACTAACAGAAGGAGGGAGCTACTGATGCCCCTGTACAAAGCCATGGTGAGGCCACAACTGGAGTATGGAGTCCAGTTCTAGAGACTACACCTACATAAGGACATAGATGAGATAGAGAGAGCTCAGAGAAGGTGAACCGGGATAGTGCAGGGTATGCAAGAGAAGACATACGAGCAGAGGTGTAAAGAATTAGTTCTGTACATGTTGGAGACTAGAAGGGAGAGAGGGGACATGATTGAAACTTTTAAGTATGTGAAGGGGATCAACAAAGTAAAGGGGGTGTTTACTTAAACCGAAGGAAGGGGCTATAACTAGAGAGCATAGCCTAAGACTGCAGGGAAGAAGATACAGAGGCAATGTGAGGGGGCAATTCTTCACAGATAGGGTGGTGGAGACCTGGAACAGACTACCAGAGGAGATGGTGAGGGTTGAAATAGTGGAGGGATTCAAGAGGGCATGGGACAGACATATGGGTCTGAGTAGTGGGTGGAGGGGGGCCAGTGGGGGGAGGGATAAATAAAGGGGGGTAAGGGGCAGATTAGATGGGCCAGTAGTGTCCTTTTCTGCCACCAAGTTTCAATGATTCTATGATTCACTGACTCACCTTACCTGTACTACCATCATGACCCTGCAATGCCCCTCCAACACATCTGCAACAGTGATGCCCAGTATCATGCTCCATCATGACTAAAGATATCTAGATACTTCTGTCACGCTGGGCTAAGTCATAACTAGTTGAAAGGCTTGGCATCACTTGATGCCACAGTTTTCAAACAGTACAAATATACATTGTTATATGCAGTGTTGTTAGTCAGCATGTGACATTGTACAGAAACATTGCTGCATTTATGTGTTTCCACAAGTCTTTAAGTTAGTGAGCTCTAGTGGTTATCTGGCATATTGCAAGAGTTCTGGCTACTCCTCAGTGATGTCAATGACTATTCTTCATGGTTCATCACTCAAGATAGTGAACTGATGATGCATGGCTAACTGAGAAACATGGCGGTCACGTTTTAGCCAGCTCCGCACAGCACTTACTTGAAAACACGATTATTGGCCTTCTTTGTTTTTAAACCAGCTCTGGAAACATGTCGGGAGAGCGTAGTGGACCTATGGCTACCCACAAAATGAAATACAACCAGCCTAAGCTCAAATTCTCGTCAGCAAAATTGTTAGGAGAACACTCCCCATCTCCCGTGGCCTGCAACAGCTCACCTACCACAATGCAGTATGACTCCAACCCTACTTCCAGTATGTCTGAACTGGAGCAGTCTCTCACTGGATTCCCTGCCACACTCTCCTTGATGAAGCATGAGATGAAGGTGGGATTTATTAATATAACCTCACAACTTACCCACTTACAATCAGTGGTCACCGGCCTTTCGGAAACCTCTGCTAACCATAACACCCAGAGCTAGAACAGTGGGTTAGCGGCCTTGAGGATTCCCTCCAGGAGGTTTCAGGAGAACGTAACTACCTCAGAAAATCAGTGGAGGAGCTGATGGCCAGGATCGATGACCAAGAAAATAGATCTAGGCGCTCCAACCTTAGGATAGTTGGCTTACTGGAGGTCACCGAGGGCAACAGGCCGGGAGAAGGCTTACACAGCTGGCTGGTGGAGAATCTGGGCCTACCCCCGAAGCAGCCTGATTTGAAATAGAGCAGGCACACCATGTTGGCCCCACGCTCAAACCTGGAGAAAAACCTAGACATTGCCTGATCAAGTACCTGCAATTTGTGGACAAGGAGCAGATCCTCCATAAGGCTAAAGCAAAAGGGCCAATATCATTTCAAAACACCAGAGTATTCATTTTCCAGGACTTCAGCAGGGAGCTCCAGGCCCAACGGCAGAAGTTAAACTCCATTAAGTCCAGGCTTCGCAAAATGGGCAAATCCTTCGCTTTCACGTACCCAGCAAAATTACAAGTTGACAGACCCGGGCAACTCCAATTTACTTTACCTGCCAAACTGAGGTGGAATGCTGGGTAGACAAGGAACAAGCGAAGAATCAAGCAGGCTGCTCTCCAAGAGCACGTGGAGATGATGCAGAAGACTGACTCTAATGCATGCTGAGGCAGTGAGATTTGCTTATTATAACTTTGGTTACTCAGTTGTAGCAGCAGACAGTTTGGTCAATTGCCTAAGTAGGGTGAAACCCAGGAATGTATAATGGACTTAGCGGGGTTTACCCCATCCGTTGTTTAACCAGGAACCAACGTCAGTTGCTACCTCGCGACCAAGCCTGGGGATTTGGGTGACAGCGGGAGATGCATCAGTTGTTCTCTAAACCTCTAATTGAACTTTATGCAGTCGAAAAGTTTCTTTATTTCTCTTATTCTTACTGTGCACCATGGAGGCCGCTAATTAAGTTAATTATGTTGCGCTAAGCCTTTAAGTTGCTTTGGCACCACGGGGACTGTTAGTCCTCATCCTTGAGCCTTAATCTGAGTGCCTGGCATTATTATTGTTGGACATAGCCAAGTTTTGAACATGTTAAAGATCAAAATTATTTATTTTTTCTTCAGCTTGTTGCCTTCCTGAATTGGAGGCCTTAATCGATGCTTAAGACTTGTTATTTACAGGTGTTGCAATATTTCACTAATGATTGAATGTTTCTATACTACTATATTTGGTTAATCATTACCAGCAGTTTGTATGGGGCTTTGATTCTGGCCATTCTGTGCCAGGACAATGGGGGGGATGTTTGTTCGGGTCTACGGGGGGGGTGTCTGGTTCAACAGAGGGTGGGGGAGGGAGGCCAGTGCCACAGTGTTCAGTATGTTCACTGAGGGGCGTGGCACCTGGTCCTAGATTACTGTTTTTGGATGGGGGGTGCGGGGGGTTGGGTTTCTGTGGGAGGGATTCCAGTTGGGTTGTTGCAAGTTTTGGTAACACAAAATAGAGTGTTGAAGTACCTGTTGAACTGTAAGTCACAGAATGATGTATCCACGACACGAATGGCAGCACGGGGGGGAGGGGGGTTTAGGGGTGCTCCACTTCTCACAGTCAGATACGGGTAGTGGCCTAAGCTTATACTGAATAACCCACTGTAATCAATGGTGGGGCCCATTAAAGTAACCACCTGAAATGTGAACAGCTTAAAAACGGTCCTAAAAAGAAAGCGGGTGAGCCGGGAAGTTAGAAATGCCAAATGGCAAATAGTGCTACTGTACTGCAAGAAATGCACATGATGGCTCGGGAAACAGACAAAACAGGGGTATTTATGTGGGGTACATGGATTTCTTTCACATTCTCAGCTAAAGCTTGAGGTGCCTTGATTTGCCTTCCATGGGGCTCTGGAGTTGAGGCCCTGGGGCAGATCACTGATCCGGGAGGCAGATACGCTTTAGTACGTGCCCAAATCCGTGGAATGGGTACAATTGCCCTTGGTTTGGTATATGCCCAAATATTGAAGATCCAGCTTTCTTTCAGTGTTTAATCTTGGACATGGCATGTTGGGAAGGCCCATGTATCCTGGGGGGGACTTCATTTGTGTGCTAGATAGGGTATTGGACCGCTCTAACCCCTCTCCAGCTCCAGTCTCTAAAAATGCAAAGGCTCTGGGCGAGCTGGAAAAAGAGTTCAGCCTGGTTGATTACTGGAGGCATGAGAACCCCTCAGGATGGGACTATAGTTTTTATTCACATGCCCACCACTCCTACGCTAGGCTAGATAGGATTCTAGTGAGTTCCTCGTTGATAGGAGCAACCAGTGATGCTAAATACTCCCCCATCCTGACCTCAGATCATGCCCCTCTGAGCCTGAACATTATGACTCAGGGATCCTTCCCCAGTGCCAGACATTGGAGGATGGACCCACGGTTGTTAAAAAACCTGGACTATGTTTCCTATATGACTGACAGGATTGGAGAGTATCTTCTGTTCAACAAGCGTGATGATACTTCTCATGGCGGCAGATGGAAGGCCCTTAAAGCCTACATCTGGGGCCAAATGATAGCCTTCTCTACTCACCTTAAAAAAGGTGGGGGGGACGGGAATTGAATTCTCTAAAAAGGAAAATAGAACTATGCAAGGTGACACATAAACAACTGCCTACAAAGCCATTGTGCTATGTGGTTCAAAAGCTAAAATGGCGCTATAATTTATTTAATAGTGCAAGCCTGAAGAGGGCAATACTTTTATCACAGGCAGGATCATATTTTAATGGAGATAGGCATGGTAAACTCTTGGCCTGGCAGCCATGTCAAAAAGAGAGTGAAACGACAGTTAAGCAGGTCCATGACCCACAGGGTAATATAGTACAAGACTCTTTAGCAATCGGCAATGCCTTTAATTCATTCTATAGTACACTATATGCCTCAGACGTGTCCCCAACTCCCCTAGATTATGACAGGTTCTTTGCTCAAGCACCCATAGCAAAAGTAGATGAGACAAATGCACTACAATTAGACTCCCAGATCACTGAAACAGAAATGTCAAAGGCTATCTGGGCCCTCAGAAGGGGCAAGGCTCCTGGGCCAGATGGCTTGCTCATTGATTTAAGACTTTTTCACAGGTGCTAACTGACCCTCATTTTGATATGATTGTTGAAGCCATGGATAGAGGAGAACTGCCCCCCTCCACAAGGTCTGCAACAATTACAGTTCTCCCCAAACCTGGGAAAGACCTGACTTGGTGTGTATCATATTGGCCGATCTCTTTTCTGACTGCAGACTATAAAATTTTGGCCAAAGCAATTGCAATGAGATTGGATCCTGTGCTCCCTAACCTAGTTGGGACAGAGCAGGCTGGCTTTGTTAAAAGGCTCCAGGGAAAGCACAATATATGATGAACCTTAGATATTATACATGAATGGGGGAGACATAAACGACACCACAGAGCTGTTGTGTTGGCTCTAGATGCCGAAAAGGATTTTGACCACATGGAGTGGGGTATCTATTTGAAACTCTACAGAGGATAGGCTTTAGCCCGTGGCTTAGGTCCTGGGTCCAGAGCTCATACGCCAATCCCCTGGCCCAAACCACAGTCAATAACAGCATTACCCCCTCCTTTCCCCTGGATCGTGGTACCCGTCAGGGATGTCCTTTGTCACCCCTGCTATATGTTTTGTCCTTGGAGCCTTTGGCCATGGCGATAAGGGAGAAAGGTGACATTAGGGGCTATGGGGGAGGAGGGAGGGAGCACAAGATAGTGATTTACGTGGATGATCTATTGCTATACCTCCAAAATCTGGCCCAGGACCTGCCCTTAGTACATCAATTTATTTATTTATTTTTAACATCAGTTTAACAACCTTTGAGCCAGAGGCTCATTTACAAAGGTACCTCATCAAGAAGAGGACAAAGACATACATATAAGAGACAATAAGCAATACAGTACAGCAATAAGGCACAGTCAGGTTACATGTAAGGCGAAGCAATCAGCAACACAGTTCAACAATAAGGTACAGTCATGTTACAGGGGATGCGAGCCACAACACTGTTATCCGTAGAAAAGTAGAATATGTGTTCCTTTTTTTTTGTTTGTTTATTAAATGAAGTAGGAGGTAGGGTAGAAGAGTTGAAAGGAGGCACAGCGGGGGGGAGAGCAGGGATAAGGAGAAGTGCAGCTCAGCAAGCTTTGTCATGGGGGGTCAGGGGCAGTGGCAGGAATGTGAAGTGAGCAGGTGAGTTTTCAGGCTGTATTTGAAGTTAGCAAGTGAGGGGGCATTAGTGATGCTTGCTGGAAGAGAGTTGTACCAGGAGGGGGCTCTATAGGGGAAAGCCCTTTGGCCCTGGGTGGTCCGAGCTGTTGGGACAACAAGGGCAGCTCTGCTGGAGGCGCGAGTATGCGCCGAGGAGTTGGATCGGTGAATAGAGTTAGCAAGGCCAGGGGGGGATAGACCATGGAGAGCTTTATAGGCAATTTGACAGGATTGGAACAAGAGGCGCTCATCAAGGTTAAGTATAGAGGACATGGAGTAAAGATGACAGGTATGGGTGAGTCTATGGACACTGGTAATAAGTCGACAGGCTTTATTGAGCATTAGGCATACCTTGTGGAGGGCCGTCTGGTCTGCTGCACCATATACTGGAAGGCCGTAGTCGATTAGGGATAGTATCGAGGAGGTGACAGCCAAGTGGAGGGCGTTTGCGGGGAGGCATTTTTTGTGCTGGTAGAGGATACCCAACCGTGCATTGGAGGCAGAGGTCAGGGCAGCGATATGGTTATGAAAGGAGAGAGCAGAATTGAAGATTATGCCAAGGTATTTATCTGACGTACAAGTTCTATAGGGTGCTTAAGAGCAGAGTGGACAGAGAGAGGAAAGTTGCTGGACTTATTTTGAGGGTGTGTAAAAAGCATAGATTTAGTTTTCTTAAGGTTGATGACGAGACGGTGGTCTGAGAACCAGGTTTCAGCTGAGGAGCAGGCACGCTGGAGGGAGTTCTGGAGAGAGACGGGGTTACTGTCGGACGCAAAGAGTATTGCATCATCAGCGTAGAGTAGGACATTTCCTGCACATGCATTGGGCAGGGAGTTGAGGAAGAGAGAGAACAGTAATGGACCGAGTATGGAGCCCTGGGGAACTCCCGAGCGGATTGGGCAGGTACCGGAAAGAGTGCCACCAATCCTAACACGTTGAGAGCGGTTGGACAGATAGCTGTTGCACCAGGAGACTGGACCAGAGGCAAAGCCCACACTGGCAAGTGTAGCTAACAAGAGAGGGTGTGAGACAGTATCAAAGGCTTTTGATAGGTCTATAAATACGGCACCAGCGAGAGAGCCTGCATCAAGTGAGTTATGAAGGAAGTTAGCAAACTCCAGAAGAGCAGTATTGGTGCTATGACCGACTCTGAATCCATGCTGTTCAGGACAGAGGACATCGTATTCGTGAGGTAATCAGATATTTGGCTAGCAACAATTTTCTCTAAGGCTTTAGAGGGGAGAGGATAGAGATAGGGCGGTAGTTGCCTGGGAGCATCCTATCACCACCCTTGTGAATAGAGTAACAGTGGCGACCCCTCCAGACAGAGAAAATGCCCTAGGCAGAGGACTTATTAAAGAGGCGGGTGATGGGTGAAATGACTTGTTCCAGGACCTGACGTAGGAGACAGGGATCAAGGGAGTCATTGCCAATAGAGTTGCACTTTAGGGCTTTTAGTAAGTAGGGCCTGACCTCATGGGTGGTGACAGAGTGAAGGTGGAATGGGGGTGGGAGATGGGAGGGGCAGACATGGAGGAGGAGGGTTGAAGAAGTTGCATGGGAGCACTGCACTAAGGTCAGTGAAGGAGTTATTGAGGTGTGTTGCAATGAGGGCGGGGTCAGTGGAGGTAGTCCCCTCGATGTCAAGCAGCGATAGTGGGAGGAGGGAGCTCCACCACTTAGCTGCTTGATATTGTCCAGAAGGACCTGGGGTTATCCCAGGAGGAGGTAAGAGAAGCTTGGTAATAGTCGGCCTTCGCTTTGCGGACAGCCCACGTGCACTTATTCTGGGCCACTGCGTAGGCCTGTCTGTCAGCAGGGTGGCCTGTTTCAACAGCGATGTGCCATAGGTTATCCCGCTGCTTAAGGAGTGTGCGTAAGGCAGGGGTATTCCAGGGGGTGTGTCTTACTTTAGATCTTCGTGGGGTTAGGGGTGCATAGATGTCACAGGCAGAGTTAAAGGTGTGAACAAAGGAGGCAAGTGCCTTGTCAATATCGGGGGTGTTTAATAGCCCAGACCAATCAGTGTTGGCCAGGTGGAGTTTTAAGTCTTTTAGCCCACCCGGTCTAAGCCGACGACGATGGGTGATGTGAACAATGGGCTTAGGCAAGGAAGTTGCCCAGGAGAAGAGAACTGGGGAGTGGTCACTAAGGCAGTCAGGGAGGATTTGAATATTGTGGACACGTCTAGGCCTGTTGGTGAGGACCACGTCCAGAAGGGTGCAAGTGCCCTACTAGGATTCAACCTGGTAGGCTGGGAGACTAGTTGTGTTAGATCAATGCGGCGAGCAGCGTCACGGGAGGCGAGCCTTAGGAGAAAGCCAATTGATATTCAGATCACCTACCAGGACTTGGTCAGAGGAGTTAGGTAGGGAGGTAATATAGTCAATTAGGGGGTCCAGTGCCAGGGCTTGGTATTTTGGGGGTAAGTAAGCTGTGGTCAAGAAGATTGGACCCCTGGAGGGGTCAGGGGATAATTTTAGTGTTAAGGCCTGGGCATTATAATTAAGGATGGGGGGGAAGGGCTAGACCAATGAGCGGGTCTTTAACATAAATGGCACAACCTCCACCTCTCTTGCCGATCCGATCCAACTGGTGGAGGGAGTAGCCTGGGAGAGAGACCTGGGCATTAGAGGTGGAGCCAGATAGCCAGGTTTCAACTAAGGCAATCACATCAGGATTATGAACACCCAGCATTGTAGGGAGTCCAGTTTTTTGAGGCGGCTACAAATATTTATGAAAGCAATACGAAATCCAGTCGATTTCAAAGGGGACCCATTGAAGACAGGCCCTGGGTTGGGATGGATGTTGCCAGATAGGAGCAGAAGGAGGAGAGCTGCCCTAGAAAGGAGGTGGTGGAAGGGAAGTTCAGCGGTTAGGGGAGGGTAAGGGGATGGGGCAATATAAGGGGTAGGCAGGGTAGCACAGACTGGGAATGCTAGTGTGATAAGATACAAGAGTGGGCGGGGGGTGGGAGAGGGGAAGGCCAAGGGGATGGGGGTGATGAGGGGAGGGAGTAGGGTGAGTGAAGGAGGATGGGATGTGTGGCTGAAGGAATATGGCTCGCTCTCAGGCCATAAAGTAAATTGTACCAAGAGTGAGCTTTTGGTGGTTGGCCAAGGGGATAGAGCCCTTTTGATATCCAATCTGGGAGGTTTACAGATGGTGGAATCTATTCGGTACCTCAGTGTCCTCATCTCTGCCAATAGTAGCTCTCTCTACGTACTGAAATACAAACCCCTCCTTAGAAAAATTGCAGATGATTGCGATAGGTTGGTGGCCCTTCCACTATCATTAATAGGCCGGATTGGTGTAACCAAAATGTCAATGCTTCCGAGGTGCCTTTATTTGTACCAGTTCCTCCCCATAGGTATCCTGGCTGATCATTTCAAGCGTCTTAACGCAATACACCACAAGTTTATGTGGAAGGGTAAACCAGCAAAAATCAGGTGGGCAATCTTACAGATACCTCCCAGGAGGAGTGGTCTGAGCCTGCCTCACTTCTTGGGGTACTACTGGGCTGCTCAAATTGCTTTCATTCCCACAGGGGGTTGTGTTGAAACAAACCCCTAGCTAGGTCTGGAGGAAGACCCGCTGAGGGGCAAACTAAAGGAGGATATACTCCCCCAAGTGTTCATTTCTAACCCACTCCCTACAATAACTAATCCTTTCATTGCCAATTTAGTGAAGATTTGGAACAGGGTACATAAGCTTATTAACCATCACAACAACCCGACTGCCTATATTAGTATTATACAGGCTGTGAAGAGAGGGGCTCATGCTCAGTAGCATTTATCCAGAGACTTCTAGTGTGGAGACAGAGAGGGCTGTCAATTGTAGATCAATTGTATGAAGAGGGCTACCTTAAGAGTTTTTCCTCAATCAGATAGAAATGGGGGTTTCAGACAGGAGACTTCTTTGTATACCTGACACTTCGAAATAGATTTGGTTGATCATGTGGCCCAGCTGGAGGGGTGGGCTCCGTCTTCTCCCTTTGAGGAGGAATTGTTTAAACACCTACCAGGAGCCAGAACCTTGTCAATTTACTATGACATCATCAGAAGTAAACTCATAAAAAACTCAGAGGACACCAGAGAAAAGTGATATGCTGACCTGCAATGCCCAGTTGACGATCATGTATGGCAATGGGCATCCTCCCATTTATCGATATGCTCATGTAGTAATAAGCTTAGACAAGTACAGTTAAATTTCATGTATAGAGCGTATTATACCCCCAAAAGGTTGCATGATATGGACTGCCAAAAGCCAAGTGAATGTCCTAAATGTGGGATCTGGACAGGTGACTTCATACACTTAACCCTGCTGTGTCCCAGAGTGGCTCCATTCTGGCATAATATGCACCAGATCATGAGTAAAGTACTGGGTTACAGCCCTTCAAACTCCCCTATGGTGCTGCTTCTGGGAGCAGACCCTCAGCACCAGGGTGGTAGACTCATCAATCCTTTCTGGTCCCTAGTCCTTGTTAACGCTCGAAAAACTGTGGCTCAGAACTGGATGGCTGTAACTCCCCCCTCCACTGCTCTCTGGGCAAACAACCTTAAGCACTGCCTGGCCTTGGAGAAAGCCCAGGTCTGAGGAGATTTGGGCCCCCCCAATCCAAGCCATTGAGGCAGGAGACTTTCCTACCTGAAGATCCCTGCCTGACATATTAATAGGACCCCAGGTATATCATGTACTGGCTAATAAAGTGTACCAAGTATTGCCTATGACCTATACCATGTATTGTACTGTCATTCTTTGTGTTGTTTAATCCAATATTTACTTTACTATGTAGCAAATATCAATGGTATTGTGTAAGCAGTAATTGATTCCAGTGTACTCAATACTCTTTCAATAAAATATTTTGAAAAAAAGATAGTGAACTGACACTTGGCACCACTATACTTTTACCATTGAGCCTCCTATGAATGCTACCTTATTGCCATGTACCCAGCCTTTACCTTCCTCGACAATGGCAACTCAAGTGTATGACTGGGCAAAATGTATGGGTGCGGCTTCTACAAAAGTTTCACAATATTTCACAATTTCCCAAAAGCTCATGAAATTCAACTTTAATTACTATCATTTTGGAATCTTTAGCTTGTTATGACTTGGCCAGCCTTTGAGCAAGAGATTAGAGAAATGACACACACAGCCACTTTTTCTCCATATTGTTTTTTCTCCTGGCAGGCAGCTCATCTCTCAATAATATACCATGTTCACAGAGATATACCCTGATCAGGCTAAACTTAGCTATCATTCAGTTTTCTACTTGTTTTTCTTCAATATGTTTTCCCTCCCATCTCCCCTTTTGGGGCAGTGTCTCTGTCAGCCTTGCAGTCACAGCATCCACTGTGGCAGGAACAAACTCCCTGGCCCAGCCACAGGGGTCGATGTGTTGGTGGAACCCACCACTAGCCCTCCCTGACTTAGATGCACTGCCAAGTGATAGCTACCTGGGCCGTGGCCTGCCTTCCAGTGTGACTTCACAGGCTAGTTTCCAAACTCAGGTCATCAGCGTGGCAGTGTGACACTCTGCTGCTGAGCCATGGGGTGGTCTCAAAGCCCAATATTTAGGGTCAATGAACTTAAATGGTGATATTCCATTCTCTGGTTTTAAAGCTATGAGGCTAAAAATTCTGCAGTTTACATAATTGCAAAATGTAATATTAAAATGTCTAAAGGTTTGGAAGATTCTAACTCAGTCACCTTTTAAGGTAGTGATCTCAAACTTGGCACACTTCTGCATGGACATCAGTACAGTCAGCAGATAAACACTTTTTAAATCACATGGACATAACAAATCATAATTTTGGTGAAATTCCGTGAAATTTCATGGAATCGATATTAAAATGTCAGTAGAATTTTTATTTATTTTTTATTTTATTTAGCTTTTGTTAACCGGGTAAGTGCACTAGCCATAAAATGACTATTTTCAGGCACGACCCGGGAGAGTACAGACATGCAGAAACTTAACAGGATAACAATTTATAAGTGCTTTACATACAAGTTAAAGAGGATACAATATCTCGGAACATATAAAGTAAAGCGCTTTACATACAATGAGTTAAAGTGGATACACTATATCAGAGACACACAGAGTAGACCATTCATAAGTTCATAGGTGCCTACCTATGCAATGAATAGAGAGGACCTTGGACAATAAATTATCAGGTGACATATCATATAAATAGAACAAGGTACACAAAAACAGGTAATACAACAGGAAGAAATAACCATTGAGAGCAGGGGGTGTCATTAAGGAAAAGGTTGGTAAGTGAGGAAAAGGGGAGCAAGCCATGAAATTAGATTATGTGAGTATATATAAGTGTAAGGGAGATGCCTGCAGTGCAAGATTGTATATGGGCAGGGAAAGGGAGCCTGGACAGGCTGAGGCAATAAGAGGGTTATATAAAGGTGAGGAAATATTATTGTAAAGTAAGAGACATCAGTCATTAGGTAGGGTGAAAGCAGGAACAGGTATCAGCAATCAACAGATTTGAGCACAGTTTTCTCTTAAAGCATTTGTGGGAGCTTGAAAGTCTAATTTTGAGGGGACAGGAATTCCACAGCTGTGGAGCCGCATGCTCAAATGCAACAGTTTCTTTCCTAGTGCGGCACCTCGGCAAATTCAGAAAGGATTTTTCTGGCAGTGGATAAATTTTGCCCAGCCCTAATTACATGAATAGCATCACATATTAAAACCTATATTATATTTTGTGTGCAGTATTCTGTAGTTGATTGTATCACATACATAAAACTAGCAGTGTCAGTGGCTCAGCAGGTTGCACACTCAGCTCTGAGGCTGGAAAATCAGAAGGCTGTGGTTTCTATCCCCACACCAGGCACTTGGGTTAAATCCCAATACTGACACTGTGGTGCAGTATCAGGGAGTGCTGCACTCCTGAGGTGCCATTTTTTTTGGATGAGATATTAAACTAAGGTCCTATCTGCCTGTTCTGATGGTAGTCCAAGTGGATGTTAAAGATCCCATGGCACTTCTTGAAAAGAGCAGGGGAATTTGTTTTTATTGAAAATTTTAAACATCCACAGTGGAAAATAACAAAATTGTACTATATTTCCATAATTTCTCTTAACATTAACTGATAAATGAAATTTATGTATGTGACAAAATAACAAAAGCAACAAATTTTATCATGTAATAGGAGCATTGTTATCTGTAATCCTTGGTAAATTTCTCCACATTTGCATCAATTGTCTCTGATTACCACACCTTACTTCTGCATAATAACTTTCTCTTAATTCCTCAGTAATTTTAGCTAGCAATTCAATGTGATTTATACATTTCTGTTGCAGTGTAAATATACATTTTGCATTCCAAATGAAACATTTAAAAGAAACAAAAACTAAATCTGATGTACTCCTTTTTCATGTCCTCTATTCCCCTGTATAATAACCATACATCAGCATTTTATAAATCACTTTTGTGAAGCAAATTTCCTTCCATTTTAATGCTGTAAAAGCCCAGAAATCTTTGATATACAGTATGTACAAGTAAAGAATTAATGTTCCATTGTCTCTAGTTCTTGAACACATTTCTGCCTGGAGCACATTCTTTCCTCTAACTATTTCTGTTTTTGATTGATTTTTATATTTAATTTCTTATGACAACATAACCAGTTAATATCCTTCATCTTCTTTGGTATATGTTGGTCTGTAATAAGGGTTTGTACTAAAGATAAGCTACTGGGCATTTTGGAAATATTATTGATTCTGCAAAGTTTAGTTCTATGATTTGTTTGTAAATGTATTTCTTTGTTTTAATTAGTAGAGTTTGGTTAGTCATGTTCCAAGATTTAAGTTAAACAAATACTTCCCTTAGGTATATTTGAGCTTGTGTGGTTTTCCTGATTATTATTAAACTTCCGTGCATCCAAGGGATGAACCAGGTCAAAACAAAGGAAAAGAAAATACCTTCCCAGTATTTTTCTGAGTTCTGAAATCAAGGTCTAAGGTTTGCAAAAATAAATTGACAGTAAAAGAAAACAATCGGGTTCACCATGTTAAGTCCTCCTTTTTTAATGGTAAGTATAATATATATCTTTTAATGGGATTCAAGCGACTTCCCCATACTGCCTGGAAAAAATACTTAAGATTGTTGCTTCCTTAGCCCTTGGTGTTGGGAAGATGTTACTAATAAATAAAAAAAAGTGGTAGAAGGTATGTTTTTATCAGAAAGACTATTTTTGCCTTACTCATTTTACGTGTTCCATTTTTGTTCCATAGTTTTCCCTTATTTAATGTTGTTAACCCAGTCTAAGATATCCATGTGTTCCCCACTCTAATGAATTCCCCAAATTTTTATCTGGTGTCTTGTCAATTTTACATTTATCTGTTTTTGTATTTTTTGTTGCACCCCCAATTTCTTACCTACACATTTATTCATGTTAAGTTTTGCTCCTGATAGTTCCCCATACTTAGTATAGTATGCCAAAGTCCCTGTTATTGAAGGTTCATCTTTGACTAAAATGCAAATATCATCTGCATACGCTAGGGCTATGAAAGGTAAAGGGTCATCAGATGTATGGAGTGGAAGATTGTTTTGACAGGAATTCAAAAGTTCTAATTAAAGGGTCTATACAGAATACGTGTAGGAGTGGGCTGATTGGACAGTCCTGCTACACTCCCTTCTGTATTGGTATAAGAAGGCCACATCTGCCATTCACTGGGGGGTAACTGTGGCTGTTTTATACAATACCTTCAACAAATCTATAAGTGTTGGAATACCATACTACTGCATTGTGTACCATAAGAAACTATGGCTCTCTGTGTCAAAGGCCTGCTGGTCCAATGATCCAAACCCTCCAAGTTATTCTTTTCAAATATGTCTTTTAATAAAATGATTTGGTCTGTTATAGACCTATCTGGTATTGTGCATGATTGTGCTGGTGTTATTAAATATTTCAGCACTCTAAATAATCGGGTATTTAAAATTTTGCAAGAATTTTAAAATCAATATTCATTAGGCTAATTGGCATCCAGTTTCTTAACTCCCATTTATCCGCAGTTTTATATAGAAAAATAAGGATGCCTTCTGCCATCGCAAGAGGCATCCTTGAAATCTGTAGTATAAAGTTAAACACCTTTGCAAGTTCTTTTGATATTTCTGTGCTAAACAATTTGTACAGTTCTGATGTAAGATCATCTTACCCTGGTGCCTTTCCATTACTTAAAGTTGAGATAGCATATTCAACTTTCGTATGATCAATATCTTTAATTAAGTTGTCCTCAATTTCTGGTGGGTAATGAGGAACGTTGAAATTGCTAAAAAAGTTTCTGCAAATTGTACATGTCTATTTTTTCTTTTTTAAATAATTTTGCAGAAAATTGTGAAGCCACTTCTACAATGACTTTAGGTTATGTTTGTTCCTGGTTATTTGAGTCTAAAATAGAGTACATTGTCTTTTTATGTACTGTATCTTTACAACTGGTAAATTGACATATTGTAGCTGTCCTACCTTGTGTTCCAAAAGATTGCTGTTTTTTCTTAAAGCTTCTGCTTGTTTATTATGGAATGTACTCATGGATAGTTCTATTGTTTTTATTTGGTCTGTAAAATTATGCTTTGTATTTTGTGATAAGGCCATCAAATGTTGTAATTGCTGCCTGTTTTTTTAAGTATTGAAAATAATTTTTATCTATCTCTGTTAGCTTTGCTAATTGATATTAATAACTGTTTTAAATCATTTTTGTATCCATTCACCACATAACTGGGTCGTCGTACATATCATATACAAATGTTCTAATTATACGAAAATATTGCAAATCTTGGATTACTTCCATTTTCTGTAATATGGATGAATTCAGCTTCCATATACCTGTGCCATGGTTAAAAGGTTCCTGCGCACCTAATGTAACATATAGTTCTGAGTGATCAGAATATTCTATAATTTTGATATGGACTGATTGGATTGGGAATGTTTTATTTATAAAAAAGAAGTCAATCCTTGTTGCTAGATTGCCTTTATGAAAAGTTGGATCTGATTTATTTGTTTTGGAATGATAAGCATCAATTAAATCTGCTATTTGTATGGTGTTTTTGAGGAATGCTATATCATAAAAAATTTTACTTGACCCCCTTCCCCTGTCCTTTGTAGACAGTCCACAATTGAAATCTCCCCCCAAACAATGTTTTGGCAGGCAAATAGGTAGGGCTGTATGCTTTGACAAAGGGTTATTCTATCAGATTTCTTTTGTGGAGTGTAAATATTTATGATTCTAATATATGTGCCTTAGTGTTTAATGTCGAGAATCATAGCTCTCCCAGAAATTGTCTATTAATTTTAAAAGTTTAACACTCAGATTATTAAATAAAACTTCAATCCCTGCACACGCTTCCAAACCTGTTGATTAATAAGACATGCCTGTAAACCATTCCTTCGTGGCTTGCATTGTTTCAATTGTTGTGTGTAACTTGGTGTCTTGAAATAGGAATAGATCAGCTTTGTTGGACTGTAGATGTAAATCTACTGCCCCTCTTTTATCCTTATTCTTTATGCTGTTAACATTGATTGTACATTGATTATATAAAAGATTAAGGGCCTCATCATAGTAAATCAGTATGGGCTGGAATCCTACTATTCCCTTCATGGAGGTTTACTTTTGCTTGATTGTTTTTCCTGTTTTTTTTTCCCATCTTGTTTTTTCCTATTTTTTTGTTTTCCTTTTGACTTTCCCTCTATTTCAGTTAAATCATTGTAGGATACTGGCTCTAGTCTGCCTGAACTTGCCAGAGAGTCTTCGGAATCATTGTCTGAAATGTCTGGGTTCCTTTGTAGGGCAGTGTACCTATTAGATGTTAGCACTTCTGGAATTTTGGGTACCTTGGGACTGGTTGTTGCCATGCCTGCCTGTGTCTTGGAACCATTTATTTTTTACCTTTGTCAGAATACTGGGGAAGGGGGAGTGGCATAGATGTTTCTTCTATGATGGGCTGCTGTAAAGGGGGTTCTACTGCCACCACCTCAGTTCATGTACAGTAGCTTCTTCCTCCTCTTCTTCTATGGTATTACTTTCCAACATTTCTACCTCCTGTGCCTCAACCACTGTAGCAACCCCTATTTCTTCCTGTTCTGTTTCTTGTTCCTGTCTTTGAAGTTCCTGTGTGTGTGTGTGTGTGTGTGTGTGTGTGTGTGTATGTGTATGTGTGTGTGTGTGTGTGTGTGTGTGTGTGTGTGTGTGTGTGTATGTGTGTGTGTGTGTGTATGTGTGTATGTGTGTGTGTGTGTATGTGTGTGTGTGTGTGTGTGTGTGTGTGTATGTGTGTATGTGTGTGTGTGTGTGTGTGTGTGTGTGTGTGTGTGTGTGTGTGTGTGTGTGTGTGTATGTGTATGTGTGTGTGTGTGTGTGGGAGGGGAGGAATTGGGGAATAAAAGCAGTGGTTTTAGAGTGTGCTCACTGGGCTATTGAGACCAGTAAACATTCATCCAGGTCTGTTGTGTCTGACTGACTATGTGCTGCCCAGGACATGTGGTGTATGAGTGTTCTCTGGATTCACAAAGGTTACAAAGAGGCTCACTTCTGCATTTATTACTGGTGTGTCCTAGTGCATTGAAAAAAGTACATCTGAGTTTGTCACTGACACTGCTGATGTGCTCTGGTGAACCGCAAGGAAATTTCCCCAGTGTCCTGGCCAGATTTCCCCTATTCACTAAAAATACCACCAACAGCTTAATCTGGTTCAATGTCAGTTGGCATCCATCTGTATCCCCCTCCCCAGGACAAAGCTGAAAATAGGCAGAATTGTCTAGTCCTCCTTTTCCGGTCAACAAAAACTAAAAAAAAAAAAAGTTTGTTGACTATAACATTGAAATGGACATCCATTTACATTAACAAAATACACTGTGCATGACCATTATATAGGGCTTTATGCTTTCACTGGGGCACTAGAGGCCTTTAATCTAATGGTATAGTTATGTAATAACATTAAATATGTGTCTGTATGTACTACTTCTGACATATGAATGCTGCAAATCAACACCCTGCTGCTGTATGTACCCCAAGGACCCTCTTTGAAACTAGGTATATCACCTAAATGAGGCTATTCCTGGGTTCATAACAACTAGCAAATAAAAAAAATGATAATATTGAATTCCAATACATATCAAGCAGTTCACTTTATATTTCTGTTAGATATACAGTATATCATATACCTCAATGCTTTGACTCACTGGGCTGAGGATCCCTAGTATTCGGCATAGAAAATGAGATTTCAGCTCCAGTAGGCACAACATTTTTATGTAACCCACCTAGATGTGTCATAAGCTGTACAAATTTTTTTTAAATTTAAGAGGCTCCAGCACATCCTGAGGTCAGTCATTATACACTATGTTAAGGCATTTTTCTAACCATAACCGTAACATCAGGCTTTGAGCTGTAAGCTATCAAATAGATTGCATATTTCACACATGATGTTATGTTATGTTATGATTGAGCACATGTCCTATAACACAGACATCTGGATTTAAGCTTGTCTCAAACTTACAGTACCATTAGGTATCATTTTTCTTTGGTCAATGGCACAAGCATTCTTTGGTCGATGGCACAAACAAATTTATAATAGGACACTGCCAGATCTTTTCATTTCATATTATTCATTCTTATTCGTTTGATAGGTGCCCTTGGTTGGGCACATGGAGCACCATATAAAATAACTGTAAACACACAGCAAACAATACAGACAAAAACCATTAAATACAACTTGTAAATGTGAATAAATACATAAACGAAATACGTATGCCAGTCAGTACATGGCACCATTCCCTTGAACTGTGTAAAATAACAAGTCACTTTTCAGCACGTCTTAAAGAGCAACTTTGCACTTCAGCATGTGCTTTCATAAATAAGATGTTTCCGCTGTTACAATTTAGTAAAGAATACACGTTTTTTTCATTTTCAATGCTCCTTTCCAAGATTTACAGCATGTCTTGATAGTCCATCTAAAAAGTCTGCACAGGAAGCATTTGCCTCACCCCGTTTACCTCACAGTGCTTTTGTTTATAGAATCACAGTGCTCACCATGACATCAGACTGTGATGTCACAAAAAGCAATTGTGTGGTTAAGCAGGGGAGAGTCAGATACATTTTGAAAGACTCCGTGAAATAACTGCTGCATTTTCTTCAGTATTTAGTAGGCCAACAGCAGTGGAAAAAAAAATAAGAAAGAACTAGAAAGCAATAAATTTAAAACAATTTGAGTAAATCTATGTTTTTAAGGTTTTTTATTAGACTGGAGAGTTGCTCTTTAAGGTGTATAAAGATGCAACAGTCTTAAGTCTCTGAGGCACTGCTTTTCAAGGTCTTGATGCCAGTGCACCAAAGGCTCTGTTTCCAATTGTCCACAAGGTGCACTGCTGTACTGTACTAGCAGCTCTTCGTTTGATGATCTAAGTTGCCTTGATGGAGTTTATGGCACCAAGATAGCCTTAAAGATCAAATGCACCAGTTTTTCAGCATTTTTAATAAAAGCCTGAATTCAAGTCCCTGTGTCATGATTACTGTTTTCTGAAAATATCATGTTGTTTGGTTTTGTGGTTTTCTTTAAATCAGCATTTGTTACATTTGTTAATGTGCTCTGCAGTAACTGAAAACATTGAAGATGTTTCTGTCCTTATCAGCAAGCGATAACATCATTCTTGTCTAGCCTGCTGCTTCAGCAATTAAGTCTCTGATTGAATGAAGAATCTGTTGTAGTTCCCAGGCTGTGCAGTCTGTAGAGCTGATTGTTTTCACTCAAAGTTTGTTACTAACCCATTTGGTTTGTATTTAAATAGATTAGCTTAAAATCAGTCATTCTGTTCTCATAAATAGTTTATCATTTGAGTTTCGGTGCTGAAGTAAAGCTGTATGAATGAATGTCTGTGAGAAATTACTTTGTATCACAGCTGTGAATTGTTTCTCATCAAAACTCTACATTGTTTTCTGGCTGTATAACACAGGGATGTTTAATGGATATAAAATACATTTAAAGTTTGTTAATTCATAGAAGCAGTGTGTCTTTGTTGTAGCCTCCACAAATGGTTCATGCGAGAACAATTTTGTTTTTATGTCAAACTGACAAACAGGTGTCTACCATACTCTGCTATTCCAGGAACATTTTATTTATTTATTTTATTTATGTCTTTGATTACTGGGTAGGTGCACAGATGTGAGGGACTGCTTTCAGGCATGACCCAGCGTGATACATGTACTGTATGAACTTAAAAAATTCAGTTCTTTGAGGGTTTCCATGTGAAAATGCATCACGTATAGTATGTGTATAACTAGAAATACTGTATAGCATCCTGATGCCCCTGTCTCCTGCCCCTCAGTTGAGGCTGCTGCATTCTGCTTCCCTCTGTCCCCCACAGTCAGGGCCAATGCACCCTGTTTCCACCTGTTCCTGTCTCCACAGACAGTGATGCTGTGCTCTGCTAAGCCCTAGAGTTCCAGGGCATCTGCCTCCACAGTCTCTGCTGCTGCACCACACTGCCCCAGGCCACCAAAGGTGGGGCTTTTGCTGCACCCTGCTACCCACTTCCATTGCCCCAAATGGGCAGGGTCGCTGCACCACAAGCACCTTGTCTCACAGTCAGGGCTGCTGTACCCTGATGCCCCACTGTATCCTGCCACAGTCAAGGCTTCTGCACTATGCTTTCCTCTGTCCCCTGTCACCATTGTGCCCTGCTGCACCATAGAGCTTCTTGCCTCCACTGTTAGGGTTGTTGCACCATTCTGCTCCCTGCCACCAGAGTCAGATCCTTTGATACACTGCCTAAGCTGCTTGAAAGAAAAAAACAAAACATAATTTCATCTTGTGTTATAGAGTGGGGAACAGAGGGTAGCAGGGTGCAGCAGTCCTGACTGTTCAGGCAGGAGACTGGGTCAGCATTAGGGTATAGCAGCTCAAACTGTGTGACGGGGTGCTGAAGACACACCTGCTTAGGACAGGAGGCATGAGCAGTAGGGTACAGCAAAGGATCTGACTCTGGTGGTGGGGGCAACAGGGAGAAACTGCCCCAACCGTGGTGGCAGGGGACAGGGTACAGCACATGCCCTGCCTTGTCTTATGGCAAGTGGCAGCATGCAACATCAGCCCTAACTGTGGAGGCATGGGGCTCTAGGACACAACAGGCCACAGCAGCCATAACTGTGTAGACAGATGCAGGCTGCAGCAGCCTTGTATGTGGTGGCAGAAACAGAGGACAGCATGGTGTAGATGCCTCGACCATGTGGCAGGATACAATGGGGCATCAGGGTACAGCAGCCCTGACTGTGGGACAGGGTGCTTGTGGGGCAGCAGCCTTGCCCAGGTGGGGCAATGGAAGTGGGTAGCAGGTGCAGCAAATACTCCACCTCTGGTGGCCAGGGCAGGATTGTGCAACAGCCCCAACTGTGAAGGCTGGGGACCTGGGACTTTAGGACTGAGCAGAACACAACAGCCTTGATTGTGGAAACAGGAACAGGGGCAACAGGGTGCATTGACCCTGACTGTGGGGGTGGGGGACAGAGGGATGCAGGGTGCAGCAGCCTCAACTGTTTGTGCAGGGGCTGCAAGGTGTAGCAGCCCTGACTGTGTGGAGAAGACAGTAGGCAGCAGGGTGCATCAGCCTCAAATGGGGGCAGGAGACAGGGGGCTTATGGGGCAGGGGAAGGGGCAGCAGAGTGCTGCTGCCTCAACTGTCGGGCAGAAGACAGGGGCATCAGGATGCCATATAGTATTTCTAGTTATACACATATGTGATGTATTTTCACACAGAAACCCTTAAAGAATTGAATTTTGTGAGTTCGTACAGTACATGTTCCAGAAATAGTTGAGTGTGGCAGACACCTGTTTGTCAATCTGACATAACAACAACATTGTTCTCACATGAACCTATTTTTGCAGGCTACATCAAAGACAAACTGCTTCTATGAATTAACAAACTTTAGATTTATTTTATTTCCATTAAACAACCCTGTGTTATATAGCCAGAACACAAAGCAGAGTTTTGATAAAAAAAGAACTGACAGCTGTAATACAGACAAGGTGATTTTTCACAGACATTCATTCATACCACTACAGTTTGTCACTGAAACGCAAATGATCAGCTTTTTAAGAGAACAGAATGATCGATTTTAAGCTAATCTATCTAAACACAAGCCAGATGGGTTAGTAACAGACTCTGAGTGAAAACAATCAGTTCTACAGACTGCTTTGACTGGGAACTGCAACAGATTCTTCAATCAATCAGAGACTTGATTGCTGAAGCAGCAGGCTAGACAAGAATGAGTTCATCGCTCGCTGATAGAGACAGAAAAATCTTCACTGTTTTCAGTTACTGCAGAACACATTAACAGATTTAACAAATGCTGATTTAAAGAAAACTATAAAACCAAACAACATATTATTTTTAGGAAACACTAATCATGACACAGGGACTTGAATTCAAGCTTTTATTAAAAATGTGGAAAAAACAGCGCATTTGATCTTTAACTAAGCTGGACCCTGCCCCATATGACCATGAAAACCAGGACAGGTGCCTTGTATTTAATTATAGCCTGTTGTGGTAGCCAGCCCATATCACACAGGACTAGTGAAATGTTCTCCTGTCACCCAGTTCTGGATAATATTTATACTGCAGCATTTTAACTTTAAAATCAGTAGCAAGAGGTTGTGACCAGGAGAATGAACCATGCCATCAGTTGTGAACAAAGTAATGCGTATGAACACCCAGCTCAGGTTCACGCAAGGCGGAAAACAAAAGCCAACAACTTGGCTGTATTTTAAATTATTTTATTGTATGCAAAGGTAAAAGGCAGCAACACTTACCCAGTCACACCCACCAGTGTTTCACGCAGTCACATGCAATTCATCAAGGCGTGATGGGGGGGGGGCCCATATGCTGCTTAGAAGAAATAGTTTTAAAGATACAGTAATTCATTTTAGCAAAAAAGTTCAATATTAAAATTCATATACACACTCAGAGATAACTAAACTGTGATCACCCTGAAAATCCCCTTCTAACATATGCCAAAATTATCAAAAATAGATATACAACATGCATATATGCATCTAACATACAGAAAGTAATGTATAACACACGTCCCCTAGTGAAACTGAATAGGAACAGGAAAATGGTCAAGAGAAAGGGGAGGCAGGAAAAATCAGGAAGGAGGGGAGTGGGGATATAACATAGAACAAATAGCATGGTAAATGCATAAATAGATCCTAAAATCATTATATATATATTATATATATATATATATATATATCTCAAAGCTACATCATTGCAACATGACAAAATACATATATAAAAAATCACATTGATAAAAACTACCTCAATCACCTATACACTAAACATTTATAACTACAAAAATGAAAACTGGGAGAAAACATAAAAAAATCTCTACAAATGATTATTAAATCCACTACAGAAATATCTAATGGCACCAACAGTCTAATCAATAGCTAAACCAAGAACATGGAGTGCTAGTGCATTGGAGCAGTCTTTCTTTTCAGAGCTCCAAACATGTCCAGCAATACAGAGCCAATATTTTCTAATAGTTTTGCCCACATAAAAGTGGCCGCGTTACAACATGCTCTGTAAATGATGCCATCAGTATTGCAATTTATAAAAGAGTTCACCCTATAGTGCTTGCCACTCCATAGATCACTAACATTCTTCCTCACTGAAATATACTTGCAGTATGCACAGCTGAACTACTGTATCTTAGAACTATCTCTTTTAAGTGGCATCTGGGGTCCCCACAACATGCCTTGATGAAGCACACGTGACTGCATGACAATTCAGCTGGTGTCACTGGGTGAGTGCTGTTGCCTTTTACCTTTGTATATAATAAAATTATTTAACTTACAGCCAAGATGTTGGCTTTTGTTTTCTGCCTTGCCTGAACCTGAGCTATGCCTTCATACACATCACAATATTTTAAGCTTCTTGGAAATGCAGAATCTGGCATTTGGGGAGACTGGCCTGTAGTGATATGTAGTACTCCAGAAGGGTGGCCACACACCCCTCATATACAATTTTTAAAGCGAGTTGAAGAAAAACAGTTTTAGTCTAACAATATTTCACATGTTAGAGTTACCCCTGATCATGGTTGACAGCAGGTTTCAGTATTAGGTCATCAAAGCTGAGAACTACCTGAGACATCTGTTACTGTATCCCATCTACTGAATGAAAATCAACCAGTGCACTTATGTCTCTCATCCTCTACCCAGTCAGTTTCCCCACCAAGATGTCCCCTTGAGATGAAACATCTAATTTCCGTGGCTTCCTAGAGCAACAGCAATCAAGCAGTTACAGCAATTACACATACATATATCCCAATTTCTTAAATCATTTGTTAGAATATATTGCAGATCACCGATAGCGGCTATATTTATCTTTCTCATTACATATTCAAAACATGAGAATATAGAAACACAGAACCTGTTGGCAGAAAAGGACCAGTTGGCCCACACAGTCTGCCCAGATGGTTCTTGCCTGTACTCTCTCTCTGCAGACCCTAACTGGTCTCTGGCAACTCTCCTCCTTCCTGTCCACTTTCTAATATTCCTCTATGTCTATGTCATGTGTGCTTGAAGCTCCCTACTGTTTTTGCCTCCACCACTTCTGCTGGAAGTCTGTTACAGGCATGTACAACTCATTCAGTGAAGCAGTACTTCAACTTCCTCACATCCCTATTAACCCCCCCCCCCTTCATTTGAAAGAGACTCAGGCCATACCTCTCAACTGTACAACATTATGAGGAACGTTCCCCATTTTACATCACAAAAGCTCCCTGTTCCACATTGTGAGGACTTGTTCCACATTTAAAGTCAGCATTTTAAAGCAAAAATCCATAGTAAATGATGCAAAAAATATATTATTCAATTAATAACAGACTTTCTGAACATAAATGTAACATTTTAACAGCGTTTTGAGCTTTTTGGGTAAAGATTTGATTAAGTGTTCCACATTTTGCCCATTTCTTCCACATTTTGCTAGGCAATGTTCCACATTTGTGGTACAAAAGGTTGAAAGGTATGCTCCAGGCCACACCTGGAGTACTGTGCTTAGATCTGGGGTCCTCACCTCAGGAAAGGTAGGGATAAGCTCAAGACAGTGCAGTGCAGAGTAACAAAAATTATTCAGGGCCAGCAGGGCATATCCTAGGAGGAGCGCCTCAAGGCCCTGAACATGTACTCGCTAGAGACAAGAAGGGAGAGGGGAGATATGATAGAGACCTTCAGATTCCTAAAAGGAATTAACAGGGTGAACTGCGGGGTATTATTTAACTGGAATACCAGCTCGTGGTCATGAGTGAAAGCTAACAGGAGGGATGTTCAGGAGAGACATGAGGAAATACTATTTTATAGAAAGGGTGGTGGAGCCATGGAACAGGCTGCTGCCAGATATGATGAGTGCAAAATCTGTTAGTGGTTTAAGCATAGCTGGGACAGAATGAAGGCACAGTGGTTGCTTAGGGTTTCAAAATCAGGGAGGAGAATGGAGAGGGGATAGGGAAGGCTAGGACCATGGAGGAACAGTAGGCCCCAGGGCTAAACAGAGAACTTGGGCAGACTGGCTGTACCTTTGGTCTTTTTCTGCTGTCATTGACTGTTTCCCCTCCTGCACCCTGGTTACCCCTTTGAGGTACTTGTAGATCTCTGTCATGTTCCCTCTCTCTCCCTCCTGTCTTCCAAGGTGCACATGTTGAAATCCTTCACTTTTTACTTGTAATGCTTTTGGTGCAACCCCTGCACCATTTTAGTTATCCTCCTCTGGACTGAGGTGCGGCCTCCAGAACTGGACACAATACTCCAGGTGGGATCTCACCAGTTAGCAATACAGTGGCAACAACATTACCTTCTTTCTGAGGCTGGAGATCCCTCTCTCAATGCATCCCAGCATCCCACTGACCCTACCTACTGCTTTGTTACATTGCCCTGCCACTTTGAGGTTATCAGATATAACCCCAAGGTCACTTTCCTGCTCAATGACTGTTGGTACCTCTCCCCCCCAATCCTATACTCATCTCCAGGGTTTGTATGCCATAGATGCATGATATTGCACCTTTTGGCAAATAACCCCAACTGCCGTGCTCTTGATCATACCTTGAGTTTCCCAAGATCCCTGTGCATTTTCTCCTCCCCCTCTTGAGTGTCCAACCTATTACAGATTTTGGTGTCATCTGCAAAATGGCATATCTTCCTTTCCAGTTGTTTTGCAGTGTCACTTATGAAGACAAGAAGAGGACCACTCATAGTACTAAGCCCTGTGGCACCCCGCTGGTCATTCTCCAATCATCAGAGTGAGTGTTGTTAATCACCACCCTCTGTCTCCTATCCACTAAACAGTTTCTACCCAATTCACCACTTTGGATCACACTCTAAGGCTGCTCAGTTTCTTTATCAGTTTCCTGTGTGGTACAGTGTTGAAGGCGTTGCTAAAGTTCAGATAGACTGTGTCCACTGCCCTCTCCTGACCTATTTTTCTGGTAACCCAGTTAAAGAAATTAGTCAGATTTGTGTGACATGACCTCTCTCCCCATGAATATATGCTAACTGTGGTCTCACAGCCCATTGCATTCTACATACTCTACCAGCCTTTCCTTTAATAGTGTTTCCATTAACTTCCACACCACTGAGGTGAGAGGGACCAGCCTATAGTTGCTAGCCTCCTCACTGCTGCCGCCGTTATGTAATGAGACCACATCTGTTCATCTTCAGTCTTCTGGAATCATGTCTGTTCCAGGAATTGTTGAATAAGACCATTAATGGGACAGCTAGCTCCCCCTGAGTTCCTTTAGTACCCTTGGGTGTATCCCGTCTGGTCCCATAGCCTTGACCACTTTCATAGCTGCAAGTCCCTTCAGGACTCTTTCCTCTAAAAATGAGCATGTGTCCACCTCCCCCACTTTGTTTCTGCTGCTTTCTGGTGATCCACCACCCTCCACTGTGAAGACTGAGCAGAAGTACCTGTTCAGGATGTCTGCTTTTTCTTGGTCCTCTTCTGTGCAATCTCCCCACCCACCACCCTCCTTATCCTCAAGTTTGGCGCCCCTTGCCTTCCTCTTCTCACTTATGTACCTGAAGAAAACCTTATCCTCTTTAGCTACACTCTTGGCTATCTGTTCTTCTGTCTACACCTATACTCCCTTCACTGCCTTTCCTGGCTCCCTTTGTTTCACTTGGTACAGCTTCCTCTCTTCCTCCCTCTGTATTTCCATGTATCTCCTGATAGCCACCTTTTTTCTTTTACTGCCTTGGCCACTTCACTAGAGAACCATAAGGTCTCTTTTTCCTTCTGGTTCTCTAGGTTACTCACTTCCTTCACACAGAGGCTAGCTCCCTTAACTATGCCCTCACTTATTTTTCCCCACTGTATCTCTACCCCTGTCTGGTAACCCCCCCTATGAGGCAGTTTCTGAGGCAATAATCCATGTTTTTAATATCTGCCCTCCAAAAATCTAGGACCCTTATCCTTGTATAATTTGACTCTTTTTCCATCTTAATGTTAAACCACACTGTGCTGTGATCACTTGTACCTAGGGGATTACCCACTGTGATGTATATAGTGCCATCCCTGTTTATAAGCACCAGGTCCAGCACTGCCCCATCCCCAGTGGGTTCATTGACTACCTCCCTGAGAAAATCCCCTCATAGGGAGGCAAGAATTGCTTTGCTGCTTGCCAAATCTGCAATTGCTCAAAACTGTTCCACAGTAGAGTTCACACTCCTGTGTAAACTCAGGGGGTGCAATAAAGGGTGGCTGACCCAACAAGCTAAAAGATCCAGAAATGTTGCACTCCTTTTCTGAATAACAAACACCATTCAAAGCTGAAAAATCATTTTGAAGTCTTTTAATAAAGGCACTTGCAAATACAGCTTTAAAGTTCACCAAAGTGGCAAAACCCCAGCACTTCGCCTCTCAGTGAGGCTTCCAAGGGGGTAATGAGTAAGAAGCAAATGCCTTTTATACTTTCTTACTGATGACATCATCAAATTGCACACATGCTTAATTGGTTTAAAAAATGAAAAAGGAAATTATGAAACAAGCTTATACAAATAAACATAGAAAACAGAAGTAAGAAATTAATGCACTTTATGCAGTCCTGATGATGGCTTCCCCAGGTTCCTAATCCTTGGGGTTCACTTAGATGTCTCCTTCTCAATGGAGCATCATGCAACTCAGTTTACCAAAATGGTAAACCAGAAGCTTGGGTTATTATACTGCCTCCACCCTCGTTTATCCAACGCCGCCTATAAAAAGATTGCGTCAACATCCCTTCTCCCTATTTTGTTCTATGGTGCCCCCTACTACTCTCCACCCAATCCTCTTCCCTTGCACAGGTTTGTCAACTCTATCATGGGATTGGACATTTTGCCCATGGAGCGGACTCCAGAAAACACCACTGTGAGTCCCTGTATTCTCTTCAATGGCCTACCTATGACTCAAGGTTACAGTTTCACACCTTATGCTTTGTATTCAAACTTACCAAGCTCTTTAATCCTCCTTGTGTAAGGGGAGTCATTTTTAAAAAAAGCACCCACGTGCATACTTAGATCTACTTCCTTACCCTTATTAGCAATCCAGAAGATGCTACGCCTCACGGGTAAGTGCTCATTCGCCTTCTCAGCTCCCTCTGCGTGGAATTCCCTCCCCCCTAACTTACTCTCCTGCCCCACCCTATCCTCCTTCAAAAAAGAGCTTACCTCTTTCCTAGTAGCCCCCTCCTCTGCAATTGCTTTAAATAACCCTTATAGCATTGTTAATGCCTAGTCTATGTTATTCTGATAGATGTATCTTGTAATCCACCTGCTCTTGTGTTCCTGCTCTGTATATATTGTATAATATTAGTTATCCTGTTTATTTATATATGGTTAATGCCTGATCTGTTTTAAGTTACTTACCTGGCTTTCCACTGTAATAATTTTTGCAACATTGTTAAATCTCTCTGTATCCTGTATATTATTATTGTATTTATCTATTATACTGTGTTCACCATTGACACCCAGGTCATCACTGAAAAAGAGACTGCATGGTCTCAGTGGACTTACCCAATTACCAAAATTCTAATATAATAATAAAATAAAAATAATAAATAAATAATCCAACTTGTCTCCTTGTATTTGGATGTCTATACACCATTCCTGTATGGATTGCGCCCCAATGCCTGTCTCCAGGATGAGTCACGGCCACCTTCAGCCCTTCCTTTTCCTCCAGATGCCACTGTATTTCTGTGGCCTTGATTCCCTCCTTTAAATATAGTACAACCCTTCCTCCTTTTTCTGTCTCTCCTGAATAGAGAGTAGCCCTCTATGTCCATGTCCAAGTCATGGCTGTCAGTGCACCATGACTCCATTATGGCTACCTAATCTAGGCTAGCCTCTGATATGATGGCCTGTAGGTCTGGAATTTTATTTCCAGCACTCCTTGCATTGGTGCACGTGGCTCTCCAACCCTTACTCCCTCCCTGACTTATTCCCTGCTTCCTCTCCCCACCTGTAATGTTCCATGATGCTCCCCATGATCCACTAATTCCCTTGTTGAACTTTTCTGTTACCTATCTCCATTACTCCTTCCTTCTTGCTTCCCTGATTTATACCTCCCTTGTCCTCTGCCTTGTCCTCACCCATGTCTTTTTGTGCCCCTGCCCAGGGGCAGTTTATTCCCCTTGGACCCTCCCTGCTGCTTCATCATCTGGAGGGGCAGTTGTTGCTGCTCTTAATTTTATAGCCCCCCAGCTAGTTTAAATGCTCATCCAAATACCATTTAAACCTCCTACTAAGGACTGTAGGCCCCTTGCTGGAAGGATGTAGGCCAGCTCCTATGTAGATTCCCATATCTTCCCCGGATAGCCCCCAGTCCCCAATGCAAACAAAGCCCTCCTCTATGCACCATACCTTCAACCAACTGTTAAAAGCCCTGGTCTGGACTGTTCTTTCCTCTCCCTGGCTGTATACAGGTAATACCTTGGCAAAAGCCACCATGTGTGCCAGCTGCTTGAGGGCCCTCAAAATCAAAATATGAAACAGTTACAGTTCTTGCTTCTTAACTCTATTTTCTATTTTCAGCGTGCATTTAATATAACCATTTTGTTTTGCTTTTAAACCACATGCTGACGCAGCACCTTGTTTTTGTAGTTACAGTTCTTGTGTACTAATTAAATTATTATTTTTAATTCAAGTTATAGGTTAATTAGAATGTTGAATATATAGGGAAATAAGAGACCCTTTTATTATTAGTCTCCCTTAATTGTATACAACTTAGAACTGTGAAAATGAAAATGAAAGTAATAGTAAAGGAAAAAATAACAAAAAGGAAACATACAGCAGAATCAGTACACATTCCTTATTATTTACAATTTGCATTTTTATTTCAAAACTCAGTTTTTTCCACAGTTCCATTAAAGAATAACCAAGGATTTGAACCTACCTTGAATTGCAGCATGCCATTAAAAAAATAAATAAATCAAAGTAAACATTTTAAATTGATTTGTAAAACTGATCCAAGCAAGGTTAGAAAGTCACATCACAAGCCACTGCTAGATTTGCCTTCTAAGTAATTGGCAAATGTAAAATACAAATAAAATAAGATAAAAGACACCCTTTTCCTTTCTTTAATTTTTGATGATGAAGATCAGTGTTCTAGGGACACAGTTCAGCACAAGATTTAAAGTTGCTCATGCGTTCAGTCATGACTGAGTCATGGCCGGGTCACAGCTGTTTCAAAGATGTTTGAACCTGATGATAGGACTGATGAAGCAGGACAGACTGGAGGACTCATATGTTTAAAATCCTCAGAGGCATTGGCTGTGGCTGTAAGCTGTTGTACAGTAGATGAATACACTTGGCTGTTATTGATTTTAAAGCATAATACAAACTGTTTGAGTCACTAGGTGTAGATTTTGTTTTGGCTTGTGTCCTACAGTAACTCTGGATATTTGCAAGCAGTTAATTGGATACAAGTTAAAAGAGCTAGTCAGAAAAGTATGGTAAATAATTTGCCATATTGTCATGCAAGTAATCCACTTTCCTATCTCAGTCAGTCAAATGGATTAGACATTCAGCAGCACTGTTGGGATGTAATATTATTGGCAGATACAACTTGGTATCATCAGCACAGCTATGATAGTCCACATTGTACTTCCTCATAATCTCCCCTAATAGCCTAATCGTATCATATAGACACCTGAACGTGTCCAGATCTGAAAATGATTTGGGAGGGATCAACAATATCCGGTATAGTACACATACCTCACTCTTGATAATGCATATATGGGAGGAAAGCAGACTATGTGTCCATCAAGTTGCTCCCATCTACCAGGTCAGTAGGAACACCCTGTCACACCATTTCCCTTAAAGTTCTTGTAAAATTGAACAATCTACATTCCTACACTAGTAGTAATTCATGTAAGATGTTCTCGTCATTGTGTGGAGTCTTTCTCAGTGTGTAGCATTAGTTATAAAATATTTTAAATTTGAGAATTTTGAACCCTGTGCAAGAGCAGCTGCAAATATATTGAAAAAAATACAAATGTTCCTCAACATGAGGGTATCTGTGCTTCATTTATTGCAAATTAAGTAGCAGAATTGCTACCTCTAGTGCTTATCATTATCATCTTTATGCAGAACTGATATGGTTTTCACTTAACTTAAGAATTCAGTATTTTATTGGTTTATTTTCCTGGGAAATTGTTCTCAGTTGGTTCCCTCATCAATGTTTAACTTTTGCCTTAACAAGAACATTGATACAGTTAATGTTCTTGATTTCTGATAATTTCATTCATACGTTTATGAAATCCACACTGGGTCAAATGGCCTTATAATTCCAGGTATGTCATTACAATTTGGAAATTAATTACTTGTTGCTATTAAATCCTTTGATTCCCTTCTGTCTTTTAAAAGATGCATTAAATTGTATCTCCTTAGAAAGTCTAAATGTAATTACTGTATATTGTGTGATTCTTATTGTGTTGTATTTTATTATACATGTGCTTGGCATTATTGCTCCAGGTCGCCCATGAAAATTAGCTTTTAGCTCGTTGGGTTAACTGGTTGTCAAAAATTCAAATCAGTCATGTAATGTTGTTATTGTATTGCCTCGCTTTTTTGTTTGATTCATTCAAGATTCTTTAGACATTTTTTGACCAGGTGATAAGAATGTGGATGAGTGATGATATAATTAAAACATAAATGACATCATTTTCTCAAGATTCTGGCTGATATGAGTGGACAAGATCAGGGAAGTGGAGGAAGAGTGGCAAGACATTAAAGGGGCCATTCTTGAAGCAACCAAATCTTGCTTGAGAACTAGCACAAAAAGCAGCAGACACCGGAGGTTGATCTAGTTTTCTCCAGAGGTAAGGGATGGGGTGGGGGCATTTACTAACTGCAAGAATCATTATGGGACATGGTGAGAACCAAAGTAAGATGAAGGAGGCCAAGAAGGGGGTCAGGGGAGCAAAGACTGAGTTGCAAATTGCGGAGAGGGTCAAGAGAAGGAAGAAAGAGTTCTTTTTGTACATAAGAGGAAAAAGGAAGATATGGGGAAATGTTAGGCTGGCAGAGGGGGGAGATTAATGGAGAATGATGAGCAGAAGGTAACCATTTTGAATGCCTACTTCTGCTCAATTGTCATGGTAGAGGAAGGTGGACTTCTATCAGACAAAATATTTAAGGCAGCAGCAAGGGGATTCATAACATGGGGAGGAAAGGGAAGTGTTTTCAGTGGAAAGAGTAAGAAAATGGCTTGCTGCCCTCAAAGTGGATCAAACACTTTGAAATGGGATGCACTCAAGAGTGCTCAGGAAATTGGTGTCAGAAATGGCTGACCCCTGGAAGGGCTATTCAGTAGCTCGCTGCAGTCTGGGTGGTTCAGAGGAACTGGAGGATAGTGGATGTGGTCCCTTTCCATAGGGGAGGGGACAGGGAGGATCCAGGAAATAACAGACCGGTTAGTCATACGTCTATTGTAGGTAAACAGATGGAGAGAAACATTAGTCAAGGAAGACAGGGTGACCTATCTGAAAAGCAGTGGGCTCCAGGTTAGTAAACAGCACAGGTTTGTGACAGAGAGGTCTTGTCAGAACAATTTGATAGTATTCTTTGACTGGGTTACTAGAGCAGTAGACATGGGGCAGGCAGTAGATCCACAGTACGCTACTTTGACTTCAGCAAGGTGCTTGATTTGGTGTTACACAGGAGGCTGCTGAAGACGTTAGAGGACTTGGGTGTGGGGAAGGAGGTGGTAAAATGGGTAGGTACTGATTGGGGAGAAAGGTTAATTTGGGAGAAATGGAGACCATGAATTGGGTGCTACAGGAGTTAGTCCTGGGAGCTGTCCTAATTAGTATCTTTATCAGCAACATAGGGAAAGGTATACAGGTCAATATATGTCTCTTTGCAGAGATGGTACAAGGTCAAACTGTTAGTTTAGAGATGTGAAGTGCTGGGGTTACTGCCATGCTTACATATGTGTCTGCAAATAAATCATATGTATGGGGCATAATTTGGTATTACTGCTGTTTAAGTTCTGTCTGTTTTAGTACTGCTTCCTGTGGCTTCTTTCTGGATTGTTCTGAACCTGTATCTGTTGTGTTGCTACTGTATGTGCACATGGCTGGAGTGGTCTTGGTCTAAGGTTTGGCAGCTGAGATTCAGCTCCAAAGAGTGCAAGGTGATGCACATAGAGAAGAGGAATGCTAGGATGGAATACCAGATGGCTGGTGGGGGTCAGGGTGGACACTACTTCTGAGGAAAGGGGCATGGAAGTCATCATAAGTGATTCCCTCAAACGATCCACTCAATTCAAAATGGCCTACAGCAAGACAGCCAAAATGTTGGGGTGCATTGGGAGGGGTTTCAACAGTAGGAAGAAAGAGGTGATATTGTCACTATATACTGCAGGTTACTAATGAGGCCCAATCTAGAATGCTATGGCCAGTTCTGGAGTTCATACCTGAAAAAAGTCAGGAATAGACTGTAGTCAGTACAGCGAAGGGTCATCAGAATGATTCAGGGTCAATGGCAGATCCCATGAGGAAGAGCTTGAGGCCCTGAACATGTACAGACTGGATTCCAGAAGGGAGAGGGGTGACATAAAAGAGACCTTCAAGTGAGAAGAATAAACAGGGTGAACTGTGAAACTATGCAGTGGGAATCATGAGCCAGTAGTAGGAGGGCATGAATAGGAACTGGAGGGAGGGAGGTTCAGGAGGGATGTGACAAAGTTTTTCTTCACGGGGAGGGAGGGCAGTTGAGTCATGGGACAGCCTACTGGAAGTGGTCATAGGAGCAAAGACAGTTAATGGGTTCAAGCATGGATGTGACAGAATAAGTAGTCTGATTGTTATGCTGGGGAGGAGACAAGCATGATGAAAGGTGCAGGAGGGTGAAGACCCCCACCTGGACAGTAGGTCATGGAGTAAAGTGGGGAAACAAAATAGGGTAGGCTGAATGAACCAGTGGTCTTTATCTGCCAGCAGTGTGTTTGTTACTATGTTTCTATCAGTTTACATACTGTACTTAAGATTGTAAAGGAAAAAAATCAGTCTTTGCTTCTGATTGTCTGATGGGGGACCTCTGTGCATGGAATTTTGCCATTACACGACCATGGGTATACTGTATATCTGGTAACTTTTCCATACTATTTGGTAATACACTGGAGACATTAAATGACAGAAAATGTGTCCAAATCCAGCAGGTTCTTAAAATGCAAATTCCTTTTCCTATTTTCCCTACTAACCCCAAAATGCAGCTTCCTGCAGCTGTCGGCTTCTGGAGTGTATTCTGATTCACCCTTTTGTTCTGATTCTAGCTCTCTCCAAAAATTTGTTTATCTTTACCCTTTCCTGAATTTGTACCCCTTAGTTGCAAACTTTTCAAAATATGCACTCCTGTCTCTGCACTGCTCAGGTTTGTAACTCTGTTCTGGCTTCCTTCTAATGTTAGTGTAACCCATTTCTTGGGAGGGGGGTTTACCTGGACTGCTGCTGCTGCTGTCCTGAGGTTCATACATTTCTGCCAGCTCTTCCTTGCATGAGTGGCATGGAGAGTGAGAACCAGCCAGCAGTACAAATCTTTGGCATCTCCTGCTCCCTTCTTCTTTGTGGCCATGTTTCATCAGCCCAGTCCTCTGACTGTGGAAGAGGAGACTGGGCACCAACACTGGATGCCTTCTTTGGTGTCTTCTGTGCCATGCTGCCCACTGCCACTGGAGCACAGGTGTAGGGGCTCCTCCCTAGTTCTCCCAGCTCTACAAACCCTGCAAGCTTACCTGATGCCAGACTCGCTGTACCCACAGCCCACCCACTCAATTTTAAACAGCCTAAAGGGGCTGCTACAATAACAGTAGGCAGAACACTATGAAGGGCAAATTAACACAGCAAATAATGATTTTTGAGCACATGGCTCCTACAAGACAATAGTGGCAACCATCTTTATGACCCCTAACTTCACTAGCCAACTAATCAGAGGGCTAGAAAGCTCAGATAGGGACTGCAAAGGATTGTGGGAGGATGATGCAATCTGGGATCCTCCCACATGAACTGCTGGGCTCTGAGAGCCAGTCCAGAGGGCAGGAGAGAGCAGAAGGACTGATGAACAGCCCCGTCTGTCCAGTGGTACACTGAGTTGGAGAAAGAAGAAGTTTCTGGCCTCTTGAGGAGCTCATGGCAGTGTAAAAGAGCCACTGAGGTGTTTAGACTTGCTACTTGGTACTTGGTGAGACCAAGTGAGAGGCCTAGCCAGACCAACAATCCCATTAGCCCTTACCAGGGTTCATCCTGCAAAGTCACTGTGAGCATTACCCTGCTCTTATATTGTCCAAAGACTGTGCCAGGAAAAGTCATCTGTGTAGTGAAAGCTGTGAAGTTGTGTCAAAACAGCACCTGTTGGAAGAATCTACTGAGAGTTTGAACCTGTAGAGCATTGCTGCATACTGAAGGTGCTGAGCTGTACAGAGAAAGAGACCTGCATCCTACCCAGGTTGCTCAAGAGCCAGGTAAGGGGCCTGCTAGCCCTTATCTTGTTGGGTGGGTCAGGGAAAAGGCAATTTATGAGGTGGGTGTCATAAGTACATTGATACTCTTGATCTAAAGGGGAGTCAGACCATGAGGGTCGCTCCTGGGATCTGGGCTCTTTGGGAACTGGGAAGACACTGTGTAGTGCTCCTGTGACTGAGAGCTGAGCCAGCAAGGCTGTGTCCTGTGAGGTGTGAGCCAGAAGGGCTGTGCTGCAACAGAACATCTGAGAGACCCCAACGTGCTTCATCCCCAGGCCACTGGACCCTGTTCATGACTGCTACTCACCAAGTTACTGTGTAGTATCACCTGCCTCAACTGAAATGCTGCAGCTGTGGGTCACGTGAGTGCTATAATTGCTGGTTGAGGTCTTTTGTACTTTTCCAGTTTTGGATTACAATTACTGCATTCACATTACAAGTTAGTTTTCAAGCATTTCTCATTTTGATTTCAAATTCTTTAAATTGCGCTAGCACACTTTGGCCTGTTTGGGGGTAAATTGCAAGCTTGCTAATTTTTATTAAGTGCACCATCAAATGACCTGGGCAATCAGACATGCTCCGGGACTCTAGTGTGATTTCTGGGTACCCAGAGTCATTGGTTATTGTGTCATACCTGAAACTGTAATTTTACTAGTAGTACCAGCTGAAGAGTTACCACACCCTCTGTAGTATAATTCCTCTTTTTGTACCCCTTGATTGGGCAGATGCTTTATAGACTGTATGGGATCTAACAGGGTGGTAGTGACCCACAGTACAGTGGCTCACAGAGGGTATTGCTATAGGGTGGGAGTGTTAAAAGTGACTAGCAACTGTCTAACCCCCTCTTTTCCTCCAGTTTTCAGGCCTAGGTTCTTAAATAAAAGCACTGTTAATTTGTTGAATTTTATTTCTGTGTGTGTGTCCCAGTTTGTATAATTTGGTTGAAGTGTATATTGGAGTAGGTAATAACTGTCTTATTAATCCCCAGGTTGTGGTCCAGTCTAGTGTAGGGAGGTATGTATGTACTGCATCTCAGCGGGTGGTACAGCACACAACATCTGTCCTACTTATTCTCTCTGGGAAGAGGCACCTTGCTATTTCTAATTTATTTTGAGAACAACTCCCCCTACCCCAGAAGGAAGTACAAATCCAACCCCCTCAACCAGGTGAGCCTTGTACAGACAGTCAACAAGCAGGAGTGTGAACCCAGACACAGCAATCCTGAGGTCACACATTGGAGGCACCACTGGGATCCCTTTTTGAACATCTGGATACACCTGGGGGCTTTCAGAGTCTTTTTGCTATTGTCCCTGACCCAAAGAATTTCTGCAAAAGTAAAAATGTTTTTTAAAAAGGTACAGTACTGGTGTATGTTTGAGAGTTTGGACCCTCAAAAAAGTACTGCTGGTAAAGCATGTGGCTGAGGAGTGGAACATGGAGTCCATCATGGAAGTACTGAGGATGTCTTGAAAGACTGTAGAAACATGAAAATACAGCGAGTGACTAGAGAAACAGGTACCCAGTTTAAAAACTTAATTGAGAAAATTGAGAAGGACTTAGGATGTGTGAATCTGCCTGCCACTGTGACACCTGAGGAGTCTCAAGAGATCTGGGTGTTGATAAACAAAGCAAGTCTTGTCAGCCTGAAACCTTCTTCACCACATCTAAACTCTGCCAGGGATTTCAAAACCAAATGAGAACTGCTGCTGGCTAGTGAATGGAAGACCTTTAGGGATGTACAGATTTTGTTTCCTCCCCGGGCAACCTCTGAAGAGTCTGGGCTTGCTTGCCCAGCTGGTTTAGACTATTACGGATGCCTAAGAATTTTTTCTGGCACCAGAACAGTTAGTGTTATCACATCTTCTGCAGTGGTTTCAAGCATAGGCTGCCAGCTCTTTAAATAAAACATACTCTTGCCCATTGGCATTCAGTTGGACTTGTTATAGTTTCATGAGCATTTGTCCATTATTTAGTCAATGAGCAATATTGGTGGGGGGGGGGTGCAGCAGTTATTCAGTGCTGTATGATGTTCTTTATGGCATTTTCAAGGGAGAGGTTCCATAATCTGCAGCTACTCCTGCCCTGGTTACATTTATTTATTTATTTAGCTTTTGTTTACCGGGTAAGTACACTAAACAAGTATTATGCCTATTTTCAGGAACGACCTGGAAGAGTACAACATGAGGAACAACAGTCAAGGAGACATGGCAAAGAGAGTACAGTTTTTTGTCACCGTAAACAAACATGTGGGAATTACATCATTTGACGCTAGGGGAAACATACAATAGTAAGCACATTTCAGATTATACACTCTAGACTAGCTAGTTCAACTGACAGATATATACAGGTCATCATACATAGGAGTGGAGCATAGCTCAAGGACTGGATTGGTCATAATATAACTTATAACATTGTCGTATACACCCCCTAGGCTAGTTGGATCACGGACAGGTACATACAGCTCATCACAGTTTTCTAAATATGCACATGTTAGACAGAAACAGAAACACTTGGTAGTACAAGTTTCTACCAAGTGACCAAGTACAATATGTCATGGTTAGCCTATGACCGTGGAGCAATAATGGGTGTAAAATGCCCAAGGCTTTTTAGGCAGGAGTAGTCAAGTCATTGATACAGTGGGAAAATATCTCAGGAATTCAATGGAGACACCCTGGGGAGGTTCAGACAAAACAATTTGACACTTTACTCTAGGAAGGTTTGGGGCAGTCACACTCTGATGCTAGTTTTAGGAAACCCCACAGGGAATTTCGTAAACTCAGATAGGAGAGGGCAGCTCGGATATCCACAGGCAGCGAATTCCAGAGTCTGGGTGCACTTATGGCAAAGTCCCGATCCCCCATGAGGGTCCGGGTAGGAGGGACTTTGAGCATCTCTGATGTGAGAGACCTAAGTTGGTAGGGGGTGGGATTCGATTTAGGCAGAAGCCAGGCCAGCTCCTTGGGGGTGCTAGTTCTGATCGTTTTCCCAGAGAGGCATCCCAAACCAAAATCAAGGTATTTAGTTGGTGAGAGCCAGCAGAGTTTCTCATATAGCTCACAATGGTGGATGAGTCGGGGCCAGCCAAGGCAAAATAACAAATGTTATTGTAAGCAGTGTACCACTGGGTGAGATGTGTGTTTGGAGAGCGAACAAATAGGTGCAGCCCATACCTGAGGGAGGGAAGGAGCACACCCTTCGCTAGGGCAAGCCTGGCTGCTGGTGTAAGGTTATACTTGGCCCTATAGGCCAGACCCAGTTTGCAGTTTGCCGCCCTGCAGATGTTAAGGATATGATTACCCATGTCAAGTTGGGGGTCAGGTGTTACCCCCAGATATTTGATGGAGCTCACTATGGGTAGTGAGGATCCATCTGTGCTGGTGATATGTAAGCAGGCCGATGAGGCTTTGATTTTAGCCATTGAGCCAAAGACCATAGCCTGTGTCTTTTTCAGGTTCAGGACCAGCTTGTGACTAGTAACCCATGACAATACCCTGTTAAAGTCATCGGTCAGGTTCTGGTTTAGGGTAGTGGCATTCTGGGAGTGAGCCAGGATTACCAGATCATCTGCATACATGGTGGCGCTACAGCTGGTAGTAACCATGGATAGTTGATTGATGAAGAGGGAGAAGAGGAGGGGACCCAGTACCGAGCCTTGAGGCACTCCGAAGGTCACCGGTAGGGGCTCGGAATTGTTTACAGACCTTAGAACATCCCCTATTTACGCCCAACATAAACTCAGTGCAGGAATTGGGCAGGCTCTGATGTAGCACTTTCTCTGTGGTTTGGTGCATTTTGGCCCAGAACAGTGCTACTTTGTTACAGGCCAGTTCTAGGAAGTCACCCTCTTTTAGTGTGACATTTGGGGCACGTAGGGTCATCGGAGTGTTTGTATCTGTGCAACTTCACAGGAGTGAGTTATGTTGAGCACAAGCTCATATATAAATGCTGTATAGCTGCCTGCCACGTAGAAGCCTCCAGCGCTATGCCAAGATCCTCACTCCATGCAGCCTGTGCCTTAATCTGGGAAGGGAGGATGCTGCTCCCATAAGCAGCTTGTAGAAGGCTGACAGAGGCAGAACCTCCTCTATGGGTGAATGTGCCAGAGAGACTTTTTGGAGGTATTGTCTAATTCTGAGGTATACAAAGAAGTCACCGGGATGTATATTGAATTCTTTTCTAAGGTCTGTAAACAATTTGAGTTTGCTCCAAAAAAAGAGGACCCCCCCACCCTTAATAGCCCTTGTTTTGACCACCTCAGGATCGCTTGGTGTAGGAAGGCATTATATCCCTCCAACCACTTGAATACAGCTTTCAGGGCTACATTTGGTGACATTCCCTTTAACTGGCCTGTACTTTTATGGGTCCCTCTCCACAGTCTGTCCATTTATCTTGCAAATGTTTTTTTTTCAGGACAGCGCTTTACATTGCTGTCAATGCTGGTGAAAGACATTCCTGAGTCACTCCACTGCTCCTCCACTCTTCTTCCATCTCCATCCAGCTCTGAGGTTGTCCCTGGATTCCATCCACCAAAAAGGCCAATTGAGTAGCCCAGTAGTAATATTTCAGATTTGGTAAGGCCAGTCCTCCTTGCTTAATGGGGAGTTGTAGGATACTCTGTTTGATATGAGCTGTTTTTCCTCCCCACAAGAATATTTGCAAAATACTGTTCCGTTACTTAAAGAATTTCTCTGGTACTCTAATGGGGAGATTTTGAAACGGGTATCGACATTTGGGCATAGCATAGATTTTAACTGTGTTTATACAACCTATCAGGCTAATGGGGAGTGGATCCCTTCTTTCACAGTCTTTTTAGGCAGCAAATGAAGTCTGGAGCCTGTTGTCATCAGTGTGATGGTTTTGTGCGTCAGAGTTTCTGCAGTGGGGTATGTAGGAAACTATTCCCCATTGACGCCCCAGCAGGTCATGTGATTGTTCTGAATTGCAACCATACACTTGCATTGGCAGAAGGATAACTCATATGTGAAGAGCAGAATGGCAGGGAGACTCTCAGATGTTGCTGTCAGAACTGGGTCAGCTCCTGGACCCCCAGATATTGCAGCTGGTGCCTTGTGCTGAGCTCCTGATGATCGTTCTAAAAACTTGCAATAGGAAACTTTTCCTATAGCAGCTGGACACCACATAAATTTAATGTTGCATCTCAGCTGGGCTATCCTGAGTAAACCACTTATAATACAAAAAGTATCCATGTTGCAACAATTTGAGTGACTCCTGTAGTTCCTTTTTACTCTGACTATAAATGTTTATTAACATCAGCATAGTCATGTACAAATTTATGTTCAGTGCTGTAATATTTCATTGACCTTATAACATTTGTCAAATACCAGAAAAGATTAAAAAGCAAAACGCCCCTATACTGTATACCCATGACACTAGCGGTTTCTGCTGTGTTCACTGGTCCCTTACTATGAAAAGCTCCTTGATCTAGACTATATGGGGTATGTTTTTTTCTGAATACCATATGGCTTGGAAAGGTAACAGGATGAGTACAGTGAGTTTCAGCGACTGACCGACCAAACTTTAATTATTTATTTATTTATTTTTATTTATTTTATTTAATTTTTGTTGTCCGGGTAAGTGCACTAGACAAATCCTGTCTATTTTCAGGCACGATCCGGGGAAGGGGGATACAGATGAATTCCAACTGAACTCAAACCAGATTAAGCTGTTGGTGGTATTTTTTTTTAGTGAATGAGGGAAATTTGGCCAGGTTACTGGGGAAATTCCGCTACTGGCTGCTGCGTGGTCAGTATGCAGGAGTCAGCGTTGGAGTTGGATGTCTGGATCACAGGGGAGCTGGCCTCCTCCCCTGTGCTTCAACTTTCAGGGGCCATTGAAGAAGAATGTGTAGTGGCTGAGGTCGCAATGGCGACTATTGTTGCAACGGAGGACCGAGTCGATTTCGTTCGGTCTGGATTACAAGCAGAGGATGGTACTTTACAAAATAGTACCTTGCAAGCATCTTTACATGCAAAGCGGTCAGCTTTGTTACAGGAGCTTTCTTCTCTGTATTCGGAACTTGCAACGCTCCCGCAGGAAGTTTCAGGGCTTCCCGATGGTGGAATATTAAAGTCTGTTAAGCCCCCTATTGATGCAGTAGGTTCTGAGTCATTTTCAAGTGACTCTGTGTTACCGGAAGGTTGTGCTGGGGCTGGCAGTTTACCGAGCATTCCCTCGGAGTGCCCACAGCCCCAGCTTGTTTCTTTGGATCCCCCTGCGAGGCAGGCTACCAAACAACGTCTGGGGTATGCATCTGTTCGGGGTATGCTTCCTGGAAATCGGCGAGAGACGTCTTCGGCTGGGACTTTGGAGTCCGAGGTATTTTTCTTTCCCCCTTCACAAAAGCCAGGTTGGAGTAAGAGACAAAGTACTTTAATGACTGAAGGGCTTTTGTCTATGAAATGCTGTGCCATTACATCTCAGGATTGTGGTCAGGGGGCACCTTGGTCACCCAAAAAAGCTTTAAAGGAGGCTGGTTGGGAGCAGGGAGATGGTGGTATTTGGACTCCTGACTCCCAGGACCTGACCTATTTGACAATGCTACAAAAGGCAGCAGATTCTGTGGCCACCAACACTGTTCTGAGCTCCAACGATCCCAGGGGGGTTATTACTGAAGGGTCTTGGCTTGATGGCACTGTAGGGGGTGTATTGCCTAAAGTTTTGCAAGCTCAGGTTTCTACTGTTTCTGATGCTCTGATTTCAGATCCAAAGGTGGTTTGTTCCCCTGTTCCAGTTATTTCTGTGCCCCTAGAAACAGAGGTTCCTCTCAGGATGGGACCTGCCCCTCCCTTGCTCGATACTCTAGAGGAAGATCCTGTTTGGCCAGTTGGTTTTAAACTAGCTGATTTATTTTCTTCCACGGGAGAACCGGCCCCCCGCTGAAATGCTGTTCGTTTGTTATATAAAGGTGGGTTGGTGGCTCCCCCAATAGGCTTTATGTGGCTAAAACGTTACTTAAAGGATCCATGAAATTGTTCTCTTTGGAGATTTTTGCCCTTATTAGTTTGGGGAATCATAATTTTGATATTAGTTTTAAACAGGTTTCCAGTTTAGATAGATTTTGGGCACAGTATGTGGCCTGCCAGGCCTCTCCTACTTGGTCTCCCTTTCAAGCTATTCCTTTAACTAAGCCTGCAGTCAGAAACATTACTATCATGTTTAAAAATGAAGGAGTTAATGTAGAGGACATTTTATTTTGGTTACGACAAAGGTGTGAGGTACTTAACAAACCTACCCCCAAATTGGATAGTGAGCAAAGCTGGGATGGGGGATGGCGAGTTAGAGTAAAATTGTATTCAGCTAATGCTGGGCCTAGTCATTTACCTAGTTTTTTTTATCTGGGGAAAGACAAAGGTCTCATTTTCTATGTGGAGCAGCCTAAATCTTGTTTTAAATGTGGCTCTCAAGTTCACTTTAGTTCAGCCTGCGATACGGTAAAATGTAGCTATTGTTTTGACTTTGGACATACCTCTAGTGCCTGTCTAAATCTTTCCAAATGTAATCTTTGTGAACGTACAGGTCATGCCTATGGTCGTTTCCCTTGGGCATCCCATAACAGGGAAGATTGTCCTTCACATGAAGGTCTGATTTCTATGGCACAGCAGGCGCAGGCTAAAATTATTGCAGCCCAGGACTTGAAAATCAGCATGCTTTCCTCAGCATCAGGGAGGTTAGCTAAAGGGACTGATGAGATTAGTATTCAGGATGCTTTGGTCACCCCTCCTCCTTTGGCATTAGATCAGCCTGACGTTGGTATTTCGTCTCCTGTCACTGAGGTTCCTGTTGTAACAGAGGGGTCCGGGGTGGTTGTTGGTGACATGCCCCTCCCCTCCCCCACCACAGTCTGCTTCTGGTGCAGAGGTATCAGGTTTTGTTCAAATCCCACATAAACGGACTAGGAAAGGTTTGGCTGTGGCTGGTCGGGGTAAGGATGTTAGAGTCCATACTTGGCAGTCTGGCAACAAATTTGCAGTTTTAGCCACTGACTTCTCTGATAAAAATTCTGGGGGGGAAGATACGGATACTTCCTCTATCCAATCTAATACGGATACTGAGGGTGGTGGGGACCTGGACCCTATTGCTAAATGAACCCGACAAAGTCATAGGAGTAAGTCACCCATAGGCACTTAGATGGCTTCATTATCTGTTTGTACTTTAAATGTTAATAGCATTAAAGGTCATAGGAAGCTTGGGGGTGTGTTCTTAACTTTACAAGACTTTAAATGTGATATTGTTTGTCTAGTGGATACTAGATTGAAATCACACCTGGAGCTTCAGCAAGCTTCCCGGGCTTGGACCCTTGGTCCACCTTTTTGGTCTTCAGGTATTGATAAATGTGACGGTATTGGGATTTTGTTTTCTAACTCTGCTTTTCATGTGTCTCGGTTGGTGGATATTCAACCTGGTAGGGCTTTGTTGTTGGATTTTACATATTCTTTTGAGAGATTTAGGATAATTGTTGTTTATGCCCCTCAGACAAATGCTCAACGGGTGTCTCTTTTTCATTTAATTAGGCCCTTTTTGCATACTTCTAGGTTACTCTTGTGGGTAGGTGATTTTAATTGTGGTTTACACCAGAGGGATAGAGGGTCACAAACCCCCAAATTATTCTGTGATTCTGTTGCATTGAAGGATGTTATCACCACTGCCCAGCTTGTAGATGCTTACCGGTATTGTTATGAATCGGGGGGGTTTACTTTTTTAAGGGACCCTTAAGGACTCGTATTGATTTTGCTTTTTTATCTAAAGTTTTTACGATTCTTTCCTGTCAGACTATGGGTGTTGAGTTTTCCGATCATGCAGCCCTTAGAGTGTCCTTTTCATGGCACAAAACCCCGAAATGTAAAAAAAATAGGTGGAAGCTTAATGATTCCCTTTTGGAGGATCCTCGCCTTCTAAAATTGTGGAGGAGGGAATGGGCGACCTGGCTTTCAGTGGCTGATATCTATGAGGAACCATGTGAGTGGTGGGAAGATTCTAAAATCGGATGGAGGCAGATTTTTCAGGGAAAAGCTGTAGCAAATCAGACAGCGCAATACTTAAAATATTTAGCATTAAGGCAACAATTGCAGCATCTGATTTCCTTATCAGATACTACTGATAATGATTATAGTGACCAGATTGCGGTGGTTTGTACCCAAATGAAAACCTTGCAATATGATTGGGCTAGTTCTTTGGGACAGGAGGCAAGATTTGGAACCTGGGTGACCAAAGGAGGGTTAGACCCATTTAAAGCTTGTAAAGGACAGGTGGAATCTAAGTTTATTCTGACTCTACGGTCACCCTCAGGTGACTTGGTTACAGAGCCGGAGGCATTGGTTCAGGTTGTGGAACAACATGTTCTCTCTTTGTTAGGTAGTCTACCTATTTGTGAGTCTGTGGACTCCTTTTTAGACTCTTTGCACCTCCCTTTGCTCTCTTCAGCCGAGTAGGGTATGTTGTCAGGAGACATTGTAGCCTCAGAAGTGGCTCAGACCATTGATAGTTTAAATTCTAATTCCGCTCCAGGATCAGATGGCCTTACTGCCCAGTTTTTTAAAACTTTTAAGGAGGATTTAGTTCCCGCTTTGACTTTGTTATTCAATGATATGTTGACCACAGCCTCTTTTACCAAGTCCATGAAGGAAGCCATTTTGGTCCTAATTTTTGAAAAAGGGGATCGGGCTGATTTGCAGAATTGGAGACCACTGAGTTTATTAAATGTAGATTATAAAATCGTGGCTAAAATTTTGTTGGCTAGATTACTAAAAATTGCTGATCGTCTCAGTCTGGCTCAGACGTGTGGCATTCCAGGTAGAAGCCAACATGATAATTTGATTCTGTTAAGAGAATTATTTGCCCTGGGTGAAAAAGGGATGGTTACGGGTTGGGTCTTGGGTTTGGACCAAGAGAAGGCCTTTGATAGGGTCTCTCAAGACTTCCTATTTTCTGTGTTGTGAGCCTTTGGGATTCCTGTTCAGTTTCTCTTGTGGCTTAAGGCTCTCTATGATGAGGCTACCATCGTTCCTAATGTGAATGGTTGGTTGGGGAAACCTGTGACGATGGTACGGGGGGTAAGACAAGGGTGCCCCTTAAGCCCTCTCCTTTACAATTTTTGTATTGATACATAGATTAGGGCAATTTCCCTTTGTCCTCATATTTTGGGGTTGGGGGGGCTCCTCCATTGGATCCCATCAAAATTTTAGCTTATGCTGATGATTTGGTCTTAACTGTAGATGTCTTTACTGAGGAAGCTGCATTGGTACAGGTCCTCTATGCATATTCATCAGTTTCGGGATCTTGTGTTAATTTTAGGAAATGTATTGGGGTACCTATTGGTCACCTTGCTCTTCCACAGTCTGGTACTTATGCAGGGATACCAATTTCTACAGCTCCCTTTAAGTATTTGGGTATTTTTGGGGGGACCGGAGATATGCACTCTTATAATTGGCAACTAGCCTTAGGGAGGGCCGAAGGTCTTGTTTCCGGCTGGAAACAGTACCAGATTGGTAAAAAAAAAAGAGTTGTGTTGCTTAAGACTTTGGTGATCCCAATTTTTTTGTATCTTTGTTATGTATTTCCCCCACCTATGGCTTTTTTTACCAGATTATATGGGATTTTTTTTTCAAGGGTTTGGAGGGTCTTGTTTGAACCCAGTAAAGCGGAGTATAACATATAGACCATACAAGGAGGGAGGGGTTGGGATGATCCACCCTGTTGCTTTTTTTATAGTTTATTTTTCAATTATAATTTTGGAAAAGCATTAAAGCCGGGGGTGGTGGTTTGGAAACCTTTTCTTTTGAAATGGTTGTTGCCTTGCCTTCCAATTTGGGAATTGGGGAAAAAGGGTTGGGTTTTTCATTTTGTGGAAATTCCCCTGTATGGGAAAGAAGCTCTTAAGGCGGCCCTGTCCTGGGTTTTTTCCCCACAGGATTTTTGTATATTGTCTTGGCCAATGCTTTATGACAAAGTTTGGAGGAGGGAGGCGCAGGATGAGGTGGTTTTCCCTTTTTGCCCTCCAAATCGTTTTGAATGGATTCTTCAGCAACTCAGTAATCCCCATTTGGCCCCTTATGTGTGGGATATGGTTTGGTTGGGTAACTGGGCGTTTAAGTGTCAAGGGAAGTCATAAACATAAAGCACTGGATGCTCGATATTGCCCTAGGGATTGTTGTCAGGTTACTATAGAAACTCAACAGCATCTCTTTTTGGAGTGTCCTTTTGTTCTTACTTTTTGGACTTTGTTAGCAGGCTTGTGGTCTGAACCTTTGATGTTACATTTTCTTATGAACAACATATGTTCTGTGCACATGGTGCTTTGTGCCAAAAATATCATGCAGATACTTTATTCATTGTATTTGCCTTGATTCGTTATTATTTATGGCAGGCCAGATGTATGTTGGTTTTGCATCAAAAAATTATTATGGTGCAAGAAGTGATTGAGAATATTAGAACTGTTATTCGTTTGGTTAAATTGCATGATTTCAAAATCCTTGCAGGGCCTCAGTTTTTTCATTTATGGCACAATTGTGATCTCTTTTCAGTTGATTGATTGTTAACCTTTTGTTTCTTTCTTATATTTGCCTTTTTTTGTTTATTTCTATGTTAATTTTTGCTGTATTTTGCTTTAGATGTTGATGTACAGATATTATTTCTTTTGTAATGAAGTCCAACTTTTCTCAATAAAATTCCCCTACCTTTTTCGATAAGTGCCATGGGATCTTTAATATCCACCTGAACTACCACCAATCCAGGCAGATGGGACCTAGATTTAACCTCTCATCTGAAAGATGGCACCTCAGAAGTGCAGCACCCCTCTTATGCTGCACTGCAGTGTCAGTACTGGGATATTAACCTAAGTGCCAGATGTGGGAACTGAACCCACAGCCCTCTGATCTCCCAGCCTCAGAGGTGAGTGTACTATCTACTGAGCCACTGGCACTGATTTTAGTAGTTATACAAGCAGATAAGGTCAGCAATCCAGAACTACACACCAAAATGGCTTTCAAAGGCTTTATCAACCAAACCTGTTGCTCCATGGGGTGCACAGCTGGTTTAGGTTTTCAACTGAATCTGCAAAAATGGAGTCAGCAAAGAGAAAGTGGAGATCAGATCTTGCTAACCTGTATTTTAATCTCAGCAGATATCACTTGTGTTTCCATGCTTTTTTATTGGGCCATATTACTCTGTAACCCATTGTGCATTATAGACTGTACAGCTTGACATAAGATGATCAGTGGCATAAATATATTGCACCAGTACTTTCCATAATATTTTTCATGGCATATAATCAATGGATATTCACCCATAAAAGAACAGAGATATTGTGACTGCAGATCATTGCAAAATAAGGAAATGCTGGAAACACCATACAGTACCTAACAGCTTCCTTTTCGCAGAATATAATTACTTAGTAAGTGTGTCTGATTACCCTCCTTTGGTTCGGACTGAGGGACTGCCACATTGTTGGGGCTAGCAAGTGCAGTCCTAACAAATGTATTATTTAACAGGAAATGTATCCCAACAATTAAGTTGTAATTGACAATCTGTGTAAAATAAGCAATACAGAAAATCCAAAGGATGCAGTTACGGTTGTGCCCATGCTTGGGCAGACACCTATGGAAGAGTATTTAAAAGACAAAGAACCTCTGTGTGCAAACACTGAGGCAAGGGTTACCCCAAAGGGCATTTGGCTGGGAAGCCAAGTTTCAAGGAAATACAAAATCACACATGCCCCTACAATGCAAAGCATCATGGGCTGCATATGCAAATCACCACAGAATGTTATGCTGGTCCAACTTTAAGCAGAATTGCATGGTGCCAAAAGGCCTCTCACACAGTTTGCATATGGAAGAGTGACTACAAATGGTTAACAAATCGTTCTAGTGGCCAAATCCCTTTCTAAGTCTGCTGCCTTAGATTATTGCATACACCTCCAAACATGAAGTACTGCAAACCACTGGGTGAATAATCAGCATTCCTTACTCCAGCAGCTTCAAAGTAACTTAATATGCTGTAGTCACTAGCCAGACCTAATAACCACAATGGAGAGAACAAATTGTCAATCTTATAAACAGCTGACAGGTTGGCCTGACTGCAAAAAACATTTTCAAACCTGCTGCACCAGGATATGGCATGTGTCTCGGACTAGTCTCTACAGTGAAAAGGAGTGTTTTCAATTGTAATAGTCTTGAGCATGCTGGTTTCTCCAGACATGCTGCAGCAGGCAGTTCCTATATAACTTGACCTACAATATAGTACATCAGAAAATGTTCAGACAAGAAATCCTCTAAATCTGCTCAACCATGGCTGCTACCAGCTAAACGTTTTGGCATCTGTCTTTGTTAAAATTGTGTGTGATTTGTACAGTACGATGGTGTGCTGTCCTATTTTGGTCTTTTGACCTATTGGACTTTGTCTATTAATGTCACTAGAGAGAGGGTACATTTTATCCCACAGGTAGAGCTCCCTACCATTTTGTTCTTTTGGTGAAAACAAAAAATATTACAATATATATCTTTAATTTACCAACCCCCCCACCACCAGTTGGCATCAACAGTAGGGATGGGCCAATCCTTAATTTTTAAAGATGATCCACCATGAACTTGGTCAGCTCAATTTTAGGAAAAACTAAAACCAATAAAGCTAGATCTTTTTTGGGGTATCTCAGTCATCAGGTTACACTGTAGGAACCTTTGCTGTCAGTGAAAGGGAATCCACATCTAAGATTTATAGCAGTACAACTGGGGCCACCCACGCCATCAACATCCGCCGATGACAACAACCCTTTATAGGTGTCGGCAGCCTGGCTCCCTCCGCAGTTCTTCCCCGCCATCGAATTGCAAGCACAGTCTCTGTGGAAGCTTCACTGCAGTGTTCACTCCTTTTTTCATCCTACCGCCATTTTTTCCTTTAACCCTTAGCAAAATCTCTTTTTAGAGATCTTTTTCTTTTTGTTTATGTTGAGAGTTAATCCTTCTTCTCTTTTCCATCACTGCAGCTGCAGAAAGAAGATTGCCTCTGCAGATGAACACTCTGTTTGTGTCTGCTGTCTTGGGCCTGACCACAACGTCTCCGACTGTAAGCTCTGCCAAAAGTTTAATCAAACAACCATCAAGTGATGCAAGAAGGCTCTAAATAAATTCATGGAACAACAGGTAGCCATTCCTCTGGGGCCCCAGCTGCCCAGTTGCCCACTGGAACTTCGAGCTTCCAGGCCTCCAAGGCCCGAGACAAGTCCTCAGGGAAGAGTCACAAAAAAGACCGGGATCGCGACTACTCCCCCTGGCGGTGATCCCATTCCCCATTGGCCTCTTATTCGGGGGAGGTTCTTTGTTGATGGCAGCTGCCTCAATGAAGAGACCAGCTGTCCAGGTCTCTGTTTCTAACAGACCCATACTGACAGCTCCTCCACTTGATTCCCAGGGCACTCAACCGTTGACCTCCGGGTCGTCAGCCCCTCCACTATCAACAATGGGCATGTCATCGATGACAACTCCATCGAGGCCTGTCCCTTCTTCTCCCAGGGCTACAGGCTCATTGAGCTCCTAGGATGGAGGGTCATTGACTCCTGTGCCATCAAACCCCCCTCTGCCGATAACTACTATTGACATGAAAGAAGTACTTGTTAAATTCACAAATGTACTCGTTCAGCAATAGAGTGCCTTCAATAAGCCCTCATCACTGGCACCATCAATGACAGCTTCATTATCAACACGTGTTCGTCGACCCCAGGAGACTCCCCACAAGTCACCACTGGCACATCTAATGGCAGACCCAGATGAGGATGTCATTGAGGAAGAGTATCACCCTGAGCTCATCCTCCCTGATGACACAGAGAACGAAGAGGGAGAAATCCTCATCTCAGATAAATCCACTGACTCTTTGGTCAGTGAGGACTCTGTCAAGTATACTCCAAGGTCTCCTGAGGATGCCACCTTTTTCAATGTCATGAAGCAATTGTCTGCCACAATGGACTTCCAGACTGAGGAGGAGGATGTCACCAGGAAAGACCTGGTGGAATTCCTGGAGGATCTTGAATCTCCCCCTAAGATCATTCCTCCTATGCTACCAACCCTGAAGAATGCCACTATGGCAGTCTGGCACAGACCAGACATGGTGCCAACTATGCCACATCAGGCAGACCCACTCTATAATACCCCTCAAGGCCCTCCTTATTTTGCTGCCCAGGCCAAAACTGACTCTGTGGTCATCAAGGCAGCCTATGACCAATCTAAGGCACCTAAGCACCTTAGTTCCTTTCACCCAGACAAGGAATCCCATAGTATTGACCTCTAGGGTAAAAGGGTTTATGCCTCCTCCACTTTGGGCCTGAGAATTATAAACTATCTGTCACACACGGATAAATTCCAGAATGTCAACTGTAGAAGTATAGCGTAGTGGTTTAAGGCTCTGAGCTGCAAACCTGGAGAATCTAGGTTTGAATCCAACAGCCCCCAATTGCATACAGTGTGACCCTGAGCAAGTCACTTAACTTCCTTGTGCTCCAGGTCACACCTGTAAACAAGCTTCAGCCTAGTGCATCTCTCCTGGCTAAAAAAAAAAGGGCAAAACTGCTGCCCAAGCCCTTCCTGAAGGCTTACAGAAGCAATAATTGCTTCAGTGCTTGCAAACTGTGGAGGATGTCAGTAAACATCTCGTCAGGGCCCTGTATGATATGGCCTACACAGTGGCCATGGCAGCTGCCACTGGCATATATCTTCATAGACACTCCTGCCTTAGGGTCTCTGGATTTGCAGCTAATGTGCAAATCAAGGTGCTAAACACCCCTTTCAATGGCACCAAGCTCTTTGGCCCTGATGTCCAGGACCTCATAAATGACCTGCAGGCATCTGGCACAGCCATTAAGTCTGTCCATTCTCTCTGCCACATTCAGCCCCATGGCAGAAGGTGCTCTGCTTTACGTAGACAGGCCAATAGGCTAGGCTCGGCCCCCCCCATACCCAGGGTAAATGCAGAGCTCAGACTTCCTTGCCTGCCCCCTCCAATACTGGAGCGGTGGCCGAACATCCCAGAAATGATGGAACAGCCTCCACAGCTGGTCCCACCTTGGCTTGACTCTTTGCCAGACTCCACTCTTCTGGTCCAGACCCAGGAGGTGGTAGTTGGAGGTTGGTTCTCCCTCCATTTAAATCAATAGAGAACCATAACTTCAGATGCATGGATCCTGTAGATCATAGAGACAGGTCATACCCTGGAGCTCATTCAGCAGCCTCCAGATACCACTTTCCCACCCTCCAACTACCCCCAGCTCACTTGTCTGTTCTCTGGGAGGAAGTACGGTGTCTTCTGGCAAAGCAGGCAATAGAACTGGTGCCAAGGTATTAGAGAAATCGGGGGTTTTAGTCCAGGTTTTTCCTGGTCTCCAAAAAGACCCAAGATCTGAGACCCATTTTAGATCTAAAGGACCTCAATCTCTTTGTCCAATACAAAAAGTTCCAAATGGTAACTTTGCCAGGCCTCATGCCCCTCCTCAAAACTGGGGATTGGCACTGTTCAATGGAAATTTAGGATGCTTACCTACACATTTTGGTATTTCCTCCTCTCTGGAGGTTACTTTGTTTTGACTTTCAGGGTGAGCATTACCAGTTCAAAGTGTTGCCCTTTATCTTATCCTCTGTGCTGTGTGTCTTTACCAAATGCTTAGTAGTGGTCGCAATAGTTCCCAGAAGAGACGGACTATATGTCTTCCCTTACCTGGACGATTGGCTTCTTAAGGCCCCATCCAGGGAACAGCTCTTGTTGACTCTGGAGTGCACTCTCCAGCTCTTCCATTCTCTGGGCATAACGGTCAACCTGCCCAAATCTGTTCTAGTACCATTCTAAAGACTGCAGTACATCAGGACGGCTCTGGACTCTGAGCAGGGGAAGGCCTTCTTACCCCAAAACAGAGTGGAATACCTTATGGGCCAGGCTCAAGAACTTGGTACATCCCTAACAGATTGTACTTCAGGCTATTGGGTCTAATGGCAGTGGCCATTCCCACCATTCCACTGGCCAGTCTTCACATGCGCACCCTTCAGTGGACCTTCATAGTACAATGGGACCAGAGCATGGATGAGTTGGACCAACAAGTCCTTGTCTCATCTCCAGTTCACAAGGTACTGCAGTGGTGGATGGACCCCTTGAATCTTCTTCTAGGGGTTCCCTTCCAGATTTCTTCCCTGATTGAGTCTAACCACAGATGCTTCATGTCTAGGCTGGAGAGCACACCTTGATCCCTTTCAAACCCAGGGTTGCTGGTCCCAGTTGGAAGCCACCCTGCATGTAAGTGTTCTGGAGATGAGAGCGGTGCTCTGTGCCATGAAGGCATTTCAGGAGCATCTTGCTCCAGGCCAGCTGCTGGTGCAGTCGGACAATCTGAGTGTCATCTACTACATCAACAATCGGGGTGGAACTCACTCATACCCCTTTTGCAAGGAGGCCATGAGAGTCTGGTATCGGGCACTGGAGCACAGTCTCACATTCTGCATTCCATGTGAAAGGTGTCCTAAATACCCTGGTGGACAGTCTTAGCAGGACTCAGTCCAGCATGCATGAATGGAAGCTTTTCTCATCTGTAGCAGAAGATCTGTCTAGACAAGTCTAATTTTAATATTGTTTTAATTATTTATTGTTTTTATCGTGTAATGTACAGGTGCCTTGGTTTTGGAAAGGTGCCTTTTATAAATAAAGATTGATTGATTGATTGATTGATCTGTTCAACAGATGGGGTCATCCAGTGTTGGACCTTTTTGCATCTCCACTCAATGCAAAACTGCCCAATTTCTGCTCACTAGATGCAAGGCCTGGAGTTTTTTGGCGAGATGCATCATCCCTCTCTTGGAACGGGAGATTTATATATGCATTCCCTCCATTTCCACTAATACAGAGGGTGCTGATCAAGCTACAAATAGAGGGAGCCAGCACAATTCTGGTAGCTCCATTCTGGCCTCACCAGATATGGTTCCCTCTACTTCAGCAGCTGGTGAAGGAACCTCCAGTACCCTCTGCCCCTTTGCAAGAATCTGCTGACCCAGGATCAGGGGACCATGGTCCATCCCTATCTCAGGTCCCTCTATCTATATGCATGGCTCCTGAGAACATAGCCATCACCAGATTTGGGGTCTCTAACAGGGTGGTGGATGTCCTGGTGTCCACCTGCAAACCTTCCGCCCATGCCACTTATGCCATGAAGTGGAAGAGGTTTGCCATCTGGGCTGCCAAACATTCCATAGACCCATTAGCTTGTCCTGTGAGTCATGTCCTGGACTACCTGATTTCTTTGTCTGACTCAGGCGTCCAGTATTCCTTCCTCAAGGTCCACCTTTTGGCTATTTCTGCCTTTCATGAGCCTGTGGGTGACTGCACTATTGCTTAGCTGGATATCTCCTGCGTACCTTTCTCAGGGGCATCCTGCACCTGAAACCCCCCAATCCATTTCCCGGTCCTGGCTTGGGACTTAAATTTTATTTTGGAAAAGTTGACCCTGTCTCCTTTTGAGCCAATCATGACTTGCCATGTGCACTTTTTCCTCTTGAAAAGCACTGTTTTTATTTGCAGTTACCTCTGCTCGAAGAATTTCAGAGCTTCAGGCCTTCTGGTGTGAGGAACCTTATTTGATTTTTCACAAAGACAGGGTATCTCTGTGCACAAATGTTAAATTTTTTCCTAAGGTGGTCTCTAAGTTCACACTTAATTAGTCTAATCTCCTTCCTGTTTATTTTCCTGGGCGTGCCAATCCAGGGGAAGCACTGCTCAATATGTTAGATGTGTGCAGAACTTTGAAGTATTATCTGCTTTGGACTAAGGAGTCCAGAAATTCTAAGCAATTGTTTGTTTCTTTCACCCCATATAGAAAGGGCACTTCAGTTTCTAAGCAATGTTTATCCAAATGGTTGGAAAATTGCATTGTGTTCTGCAACAATAAGTACAGCAAAGAATTGCCTGGTGCTGTCAAAACTCATTCCACCAGAGGCATTGCTACCTCGGTGGCTTGTTTCAATGGGGTCTCAGCCGCTGACATTTGTGTGGCAGCCACCTGGAGTACAGTCCACATTTTCACCAAGCACTACAGTCTGGACATTGCCTCTAGGGCACATGCAGGTTTTGGCAGTGCTGTGTTACAAGGACTCCATTTTAAGTTTATGGAGATCCAACCTCCCAGACTATCTGTTTTCATTCATCACTGCTTGGTGCTCATTCCTATGGCGTAACCTGATGACTAAGATAACCCCAAAGAAGATAGAACAGTTACATAAGAACTTACCGTAACAGTAGATCTTAGAGGGGATCTCAGTCATCAGGTATGATTTCCCTCCCACCATCCCCCTTCTTGGGGCTCCTGTCCAGGACCTGGCTATCAGCTGTTTTTCACTCTTTTATTTACAGCTGGGTCCCTCTTTCTCTTCTCTGTTCCCCAGGCCATAAGCCTTGCTTTTTTCATCTCTGGAGGGAAAGAACTAAGGAGGGAGTGGGGCCACCCACACCTATATAGGGTTGCTGATGTCGGTGTACATCAATGGCGTGGGCGGCCCCAGTTGTACTGCTGAAAATCTTCAGTGTGGATTCCCCTTCACTGATGGTGAAGTTTTCTACAGTGTAACCTGATGACTGAGACCCCTTGAAGGTCTACTGTTATGATAAGTTCTTATGTAACTGTTCTGTTCTACTCAGAGCACAGTATGTCTATATTTTAAGTGGCCATCAGCATTTCCTTTTCTCCCATGTCTTGGAATCAGCATGCATGCTCAAGTTACTGCAGTTTCACACAGGGTACTCCTACCAGCAGAACTACATCGTTTGACATGCTTGGAAGTTGAAACCACTGCACATATTCAGTGTTCTATGACTCTAGTTGCTTTGCACTGATGTGACATTAGGAGTGGAACTGGCACCCCCAGAGCAGAAACTGGGCACAAAGAAGACCATACCCCTTTGCCGTAAATACTGCACCGCTCTGGGGCATTATAATATTGCCAACAGTGCATCAGTCATCAGACAGAGAGTGGGTGAGAGCAAGGAGGACTGGAATTGCAGAGCTTGGCTGTTGTACTGTCCCAGTAGTGACACCCTGACTGTAAGGTAGGCATATGTGTCTGCAAAATCAAGGAGAAAATTGGTTTATACCATTTTTATTTTTTTTTTATTTAAAACTTTGTTAACCAGGTAAAAAAGCACTGGGCCACTTAGCCCTTTTACAGGTTTGACCCAGATATAGAACAAGATTACAGTACATCACAATCAAGCAAACATAATAAAACAGCACATAACAATGTGAGTATACACACTATATCATTCCTTAGATATACTCCTAAAACAGATTATATTATATAAGTGTAATACATAAGATAAACCCCTAAGTACACTTACATCCAACCCCTAAATACAAGTGTCTTTTTAAAGATGTTCTAAAAGAAGCTAAACTTTCTACATTTCTTATGTCATCCGGCATTTATTCCAACTATCCGTAGCACAGTATCTGTAAGATTTTTGATTCTTTGATGTTTTGGAAAGAGGAATTTCCAACAAAACAGAGGAACTAGAGCATAGCTTCCTAGAATTTGTTCTGCAGACTGCAGATGCAAGCCTCAGTAGTTTTTCAATGAGAGATGAGTTTTGTGCTGTTTTAGTATTGCCCATTCCTGGACATGTTCCTTTTCCCCATACCATTCTGCAGCTAACATGTTGACAGTACACAGGCCACACAGTCAGTGAGTCCTCCCTTGTACAATGAGAGCAGGTCTGAAGGGAGTCCAGGAAAGAGAGACTTGGGGCTCTGCCCTGCCTGGTACACTATTTTTTGTTATGCTTTGGTAACCTGGTAAGGTTCACTAGGCTGCAGCCTGTTTTCATGGGTGACACAGGTGTACTGAGATGGTTATGTGCAAGGCCCCTAGAATTCTCGTGACATAGAATTTGTCTGAACTTGAATCTACATAGAACTTCTGCGGTGCATGAAATTCACTCTTCTTGTTGATTTTTATTAATATTTCTGTTTTTCCATAGAATCTGATTCCCTTCTCTTCTTTTTATATCCTAAACCCCTATATGCTCAGAATGTGATGTTATCATTGCTATAACATCATACATTAGCTAATGAAATGGATGCAATCTGCAACAGAAATGAGCAGTCACTTATCTACCACAGTTCCCACTGCCAGAGAAGGTGGCACAGCACATCAGGCTTGGTGATATTTGCACAACCTGCACTACAGCATAATACAATTTTCAGTCTTACATTATTGCACTAGGGCCAACTTAAACAAAACCTTGTCAATAGCACAGACCTGTTAAGTCCATACCTCACTTTGTACAAACCTATTTGTGCCTTTAAGGTATAGAGATGCCATCTGAAATGAATAACTGGTAAAATGAATTTAACTGTCATTTTAAAGAAAAATAATGTAATTATGCCCAGAAAAGTGGAATATAATAATGTGTAGACCTGTTGAAAGAATAGACCTGTTAAATAAATAATTGCACTGTACGCATTTTTGCCAGAGTTATTGATTACATATTGTCATTGGTTGATAGAATCACCTAAAAGTTATGGAGAAATGTTGTGTACAGGGACAGCTGTTGGGCCAGAGGGTAGCATGCTGCGTTTCCGTGCTGGCAACTCAGGTTCAGAGATTAGCTCTGGGAGCTGGTTGGGCAGCACAAGGATTGGTGGAACACATCATTGCTTGGAGCCTGGGAAGGTATGGTGCAGTGTTCTGTCCCATGGTGGACACATTATGCTGGTCTGGAGAGCTCTATCTCACAATGAGTTCACATGCATGTTATGGCCTGATGGTGTTACGCAGTGTGTCAGGGAAAGCAGGTTGACATCAAAAATGAGTTTTGCAATAACTCCTCAATTCCATTTCTAATGGGACCTGTATGCATGAGGATGCAAGTTCATGGAAATTAAAAAAATATATATATATATATATATATATATATATATATATATATATATATATATATATATATAGACACACACACACACATATAACACACACACACACACACACACACACAGTATCTCTGTCTCTCTCACACACACACACATATTTGTATGCATGTTACAGATTGCATATAAATACATAAGTGATACACAGTGAGAACCTCATGATTGGTGTAAGCACAATATATATATATATATATATATATATATATATATATATAAGTGATAGACAGTGGAAACCTCATTAATGGGATAGATAGCATGCATATAGAAATACCTTATTTATCACATAAGATCCCCTCTGCATGTGTCATTTATTTAACAGGCTAGGGCCTTAAGGGAGAGACAATTGTTTTGCTTTTTTAGGCATAAAATTAATTTTATAATTCTGTTATTTTTTGAACTAGTGTTACTGTGCTTTCCACCATCCTGATTGCTATAAAAACTGCAATGAAAGTGAAGTCAGGATGACAAGCGGTCACTGTGATGTGGTACTTTGTTAGTGCCGCAGAACTTCCTCAGAAATTACAAACCACTGCCGCAGAAGTTCTGTGGCAAATGGTAGTTTTGCCGCAGAACTTGGTCCCACTGTGCCGCAGAAAAGTAGGGGCCCTGGTTATGTGACTTGTGCAGAGTTACACCGTATGCAAATGGAGGTTGTAGGAATCAAACCCTGGTCTGCTGCATATACCAAGCTCATTCACACCTTGTTACTCTGACCTCAGGTTCATTTACTGTGGGTACTCTAACCTCTAGGCTATACTGCCAGCCATTATATCCCTCCCCAATAGATTGCATTATTCTTATAATATCAGACTGTAAGCCATGCTATAAATTTTAGTGCATATATAATGTTGCTATGAAAAATGTAAAAAAAAATTGTGATTAAAACCTAGATTAAGAACACTGACTGGGAACATGAACTTGATATCGGGAAAGTTTGACCATGGAAACTGAAAAATAGCAGTTTCAAAACTATGCCCAGGTTTGAGAATCTTCACTTCTCTACCAAATATGTTATTATCCAAGGATGTCTGACCTGCAAAGTGTTATTATTTTCTGCCCATCTTTATGATTTCTTGACAGTGGGATATACCCTGTTGTAATAACTGGCTCTCATTTTTCCCACAGGGAAACCAGGTTGTAATTTTATCATTATAACCAGCTCGTTATAATGACAAAAATACACACCCAGTTTCCCTAGCTAGGCTCATGCCTAGGTGCGATCTTCCTCTGCTCTGCACATCTCCTGCCATACTACTTTTCAGTGCTCTGCACTTCACCAACAGTAGGAGTCAGCAGTAAGTTCTTCTTCTTTTTTTAAACAAATAATGACTGGGCACAGAAATTTATTTATTTTTCGGTCGGAAATAAAAAAAAATAAACAGTGCTTTACGTCAGGAGATGAGCCACTACTGACCATGCTGAAATCCCAAAAGTTTGCGGCTCAGCTCCCTAGAGATATGCATTTAGTTTGCATAATTGCTGTGGTGAAAAAATGATCCCCATCAATTATACAAAATAAAGGATGGGTGGTGGCTAAACTCAGATTTGCACTTCCGAGTGGGAATGTCCTTAACTAAACCCATCGAGCTTCACTCTGGAGGTTTATGTGGCATCCCACCACTCGGGGGGGGGGTGTAAAATCTTCATTATAACCACCTACCCATCCATTATTCTCTATGTAATTATGTCATGGAGCACTACGTTATATACATTGCAGTGCAACATGCAACAAACTGAAGTGAATTTCTCGCTGAAGCATTACCTAGGATCAGGACCTCAGAGCAATAGAGCTACAGTTTATTACTAGATGTTAAAAAAAAAAAAAAAAAACAGTCACAGCCCTGTGCAAATAGATGCAATTACTTAGAACTTTTCCTGCCATGGAGAGACCCCTCGGTGTACGTATGCACATAACCATCCTGTAACCCACACTTATCACCACATTCATTATTCATAATTAACCTGCAACTCCAAGCTTTTTTTCAGAGGAGGGGTTATTAGTTATCTACCTGCGTTCATTGTCTAAGAGATCCCCAAGTTTCCAGACCCAATGTCTGGGCCAAAAGTCTTATCTTTTAGTACTATACAAAGTGCAGAAGCTCATAGGTCCAACTCCTACCTAAAGATCCACATGGCAGGAACATGATAAAAAACTTCTTTAATATATTGCAGAAAAAAGTCAGCTTGGGATTTTCTGTCCCTTCAGAGCACTAGACTTCATTTGAATGAGTGCAACTGGTGACAGCGCAACTATCATGTTTTGTAATCTCCCCTTTCTCCTTCTTCTGTCAAGAGGGACATGGAAATAGACAGCACCCAACTCTAGATTCAGACACCTGACTCAGGAGAGCATCAGGTAGGCAGCCCCACTGGCACAACAAAACAAAAACCAAATCTGTTGTACCATCACAATTACATAGAAAAAGAACAAGCTAATTGAAATCCTCTGATGTAATAAAACTATCCTGAGCACTTCGCATATAGTGTGTTATCTGAATTATAGTGTTTAGAGTGCTGCAGTTTTGACTCTTGTAGACACATCTTGCAGGCCTGGCAGGAATTTGACAGGAATCTGGCCCTGAAATCTGACTTTTCAGAAAACACTTTGTGACAAAGTCACCCATCCACACCCCAACCAGCACTCCCTCGCAGTTGGTTGCCACAGACCTTCACCCATGATTGCTCCTTATCATGTCTGTATGCCCACACTCATCACTCTTGAAGGTGGTGCACCCAGACACCTGGACGCTCTGAGCCTATTCACTAGTCCCCCTGGTTCTACATAGAAGATTGATTAATAAGCTGGGTAGGCTCGGGGTGGGTTAGAAGTTGGTCAGCTGGGTGGCAAACTGGTTGACGGGCAGAAAACAGAGAGTGGTGGTAAACATTATACAATCAGAAGAGATGCAAGTCACAAATGGGGTACCTCAGGGATCAGTTCTGGGGCCAGTCCTCTTCAATATCTTCATGTGTGACATTGTAGATGTACTGGAGGGGTAAGGTTTGTCTGTTTGCAGATGACACCAAGATCTGCAACAGAGTAAATGATCCAGATGGGGTGGGCAGAATGAGAAGAGATCTGGATAAACTAGCAAAATGGTTGGAAGAGTTGCAACTGGGGTTTAATGCAAGGAAGTGCAAGATCATGCACATAGGGAAGAGAAACCCTGAAGCCCCCTATAGGTTGGGAGGGGAGTTGCTGGCAGTCACAAGGGAAGAAAGAGACTTGGGCATCATCATCACCGATGACCTGAAATCATCCAAGCAGACCACTAAAGCAGTAGATAAGGCTAGGGGGGTGTTGGGGTGTATTAGTAGGGGTATCACAAGTCGGAAGAGGGAGGTAATAATCCCTCTTTACAAGACACTGGTTAGGCCCCATCAGGAGTGCTCTGTGCAGTACTAGAGGCCACACCTTCACAAGGACATTAACCAAATTGAGGCAGTCCAGAGAAGGGCAACCAAAATGGTGAAGGAACTGCACCAGAAAACATATGAGGACAGATTAATGGAGCTCAATATATATACCCTAGAGCAAAGGAGGGAGAGAGGTGATATGATCGAAACATTGAAACACCTTAAGGGCATTAACAAGGTGAAAGAGTCTTACATGTTTCAATATAAGAAAAATAGCAGGACAAGAGGACACAGCATGAGATTAGAGGGAGGCCGATTAAGGAGTGATGTGAGGAAGTTCTTTTTCACAGAAAGGGTGGTGGATGCATGGAACGGCCTTCCTCAGGAAGTGGCTGATATGAATACAGTGCAGGGCTTCAAACGGGCATGGGATAGGCATAAGGGAGCAATACAGATGAGTATGAATAGATAGGTCATTGACAGAGCAAAGGCCGATGGCACATTCACAAGGTAGAAAAAGAAATGGGCAGACTGGATGGGCTTTGTGGTCATTATCTGCCATCCATTTCTATGATTCTGTGCATCAAGCCAAGGTAGATTACTCAATCCCCAGGTGAAGTGTGGACCCTGGCTTATCAAACTTCACTCCACTCCTGCTCACTTCAGTCCTCTGACAAGGGATTGCTAGAGGTTACCAGGGTACATTTGGAAATGTTTGGGGGAGGATCTTTTGCCTTTATGGCCTTACCCCATGGAATTCTCTACCTCATCGGATACGAGAGAGCCTGACCATAGGAGAGTTTAAAAACTCCCCTAAGACATATCTTTTTCTAAATGCCTTTGACGAAACTCAAGATTTTCAGATTTTATGTGTTGATTTTTAAGCTGAATTTAGTTGTATCATTTTAATGAGTTTTATTTGTATTTTGTGTGAGTATGGTGTAAGCTATGAGCTATGGAAGGGCACCTTGTATAAATAACACTTGCTTACTTACTCCTTTCCCTCTATCAGGAAGGAATGTGTTTTTCATATTGCTTAAACTAGATTTAGTTTGCCTCTTCTGAATGATGATTACCCCAGAAATTCACAAACTATACCCCTTTTATTAAAATGCATAACCAGTCTGTATATTGTGCTAAATAAGAACTACTGTACTTTATTTACACAATATATTTACACATTGGCCAAAACAGAACGAAAGTGCTCCCAGGAGAAAACAGTGACACTAATAGACGTTTAACCAAAAAAATGCAAACTTAGCTTTCCTATAGCTAGCTCAAACTTACAGGTGAAGATATGGAAATAGCAGTTTATTGTCTTCAGAGAACTTGAACACACATCAGAGTTCCCCCTTCCAGTCTCATACCATTAGTCAGCCTGTTGAATTACTTCCTGACCCCCTTTTCTCTGGCACGCAGTGAGGTCCTTCTTTTGAAGAGAAACACTCCCATGTGTCCCAGTACACAGCTGTTTTTTACTTTTTTCTTATTAGGACATGTTTCTCATAAATAAAAGTATTTTGTTTGTAATAGGATAATACAGGCTTTTACCGGTAAAGAGACTCTCACTGTGTTCCCATCATTAGGAAAATCTAAATTCCCCTGTTTTATCACCAAACAAACAAACTCAGATAGAAAAAGGGTGGTCAATTAATGTCATGTCGTTCAACTTCATATGCTGAAGTGGGATTACAAGTGAACCATTTGTAACAGGTTTCATCACTAAGCTGACATTTAGCTTCAGCAATATATTTAACAGTATCCTGCACAACCATGGCTCCACCTTTGTCAGGCAGCTTCATAATAATATTTTTCATGTTTTCTAACTCTTTTAAAGCAATCCATTCAATGGTGGACAAGTTTTGGAACCATGGCTGTGGACATAAGATAAAAGCTGAGCAACAGAATTGTTTACCAATATTTGAAAGGTTTTTATAGCTGGAATTCTCAGTAACTGAGAGCAGAAAGTACTTTCACTTTTTAAACCTGTTTTAACTGTCAATATTCCTACACGCTCTACCTTTAAAATGTACCTTCAGATTTAATATCACCAAATTGGCAAGAGTGCCTAGGGGACTGTGTGTCCAAAAAGCGCCAGCAACAGGGCACTTTGATGATCATTTCAAGGAGAGGTGGCATAAGTCTTTAGCTACCTGCTCTGAAGAAGTGGTATAAATTTTAATTGAGCAAGACTGATGCCACTACAATGTGGTTAACAAGAATTAAAATCTGTATCGACAGACCTCATCTCCTTCAAAACTTTGCCAGAATTTCTGGCTCTGGAAAACACGCACTCTGCAAGAGAAGATCTGCAAGATGGAAACACAGAGTGAAGAAAGAAATACATTTGAAAGAGATAAGGGATACTATGAAGCTGGTGATGTTTGGTCATGGAAATAGAAGCAGCATTTGAATAGCAGAGGGAGATCACGGAGTTGGTATAGGAGAAAGAAAAACAAGAACAGTGATTCCAGTAATTTCCCTACAAAAACATGTTTTTTTTTGTTTTTTGTTTTTTTAAAGAAGGTAAGGAAGTCCCAGAATCAACACCAGGGACTTTGGCAGAACAACAACTACAAGGAAAAGGAAAAAGTGGAGGAACACCCAGTAGGGCAAAAAGCAAAGGTGGCAGTCAACAAACACTGAGGTGGTCAATGAGGAATCAAGGGAATCAGAACTAAACCAGCAAGTTTTGAACATCTCAACAGTATAGCTTGCTACAGCCAAGGGAAATCTTCTCTCAAGGGGACTTTTGCTCCAACTACTGTCTGATCCATCTGAGTTACAAGTAGACATTTTCAAATTATTGTGTAAATTAGATCTGAAGGTACATTTTAAAGATAGGCAGCAGAACACTACACAAGTACAGCCTCACCTGGAGTACAGTGTCTAATTCTGGAGACCTTATCTATGTAAGGACATAGACAAGGTAGAGAAGGTTCAGAGGAGGGCAAAAAAGATGGTACAGGGATTGCATCACAAGTCCTATGAGGACAGGCTGAAGTACTTAAATATGTACTCCTTGGAGAGAAGGGAGAGAGGGGATATGTTTGAGACATACAAGTGCCTTTAGGGGAGGAACAGGGTACAAGAAAACACTATTCTCCAGTGAAAAAGATGTTCCAGGACTAGAGGGCATGGAATGAAGTTGAAGGGAGGGTGATTTAGAGGAAATGTGAGGAAGGATTTCTTAAAGGAAAGGGTGGTGGACAAGTGGAACACCCTGCCTGAGGAAGTGATGGGGGCTGAAACAATCACAGAATTTAAGAATCCATGGGATAAGCATAAGGGAATCCTGGAAGACAGAGGTAAGGGGCAACAGACCTCTAGAAAAACAAAGTGATCTTACAAGCTCAAATGGGCAGACTGGGTGGGCTATAGGCCCTTATCTGCCAACAGTATCTGTGTATCTATGTAAGTGGGACACACAATGGGTTTCATTGAATCTGATGTTAATTTGGAGGACACTGAAAATGCAGATGTCAGTCTTGCTGCAGCCTGTGAGATGTTATCATTTTATAATGAGAACCTTGTTTCAGAAGAAGGTGCCACCTCAGGAACAATATCTGAGGACATTGACTATATCATCACTATATGGATGTTATAAATGAATATTCTTTAAGTACAACACAGCATGTAGTAATTTTGACAGCTAAACAAGTTCAAAAATAAAAGTACCTTTTGTTCTCAGTTACCAACATATCTGGTTATAAAAATCTTTGAAATGTTCATAAAAAAATAATACTGATCAGCTTTTGTGTTCTAGCCCACAACACAGTTCCAATACTTGTCCACCGCTGAAAGGACTGCTTTAAAAGAGTTACAAAACATGACAAATATGATCAAGCTGGTGGAAAAAAGTGGAGTCGTGGTTGCATAGAAACATAGAAACTGCCAGTAGATAAGGACCTCCAGGCCCATCCAGTCTGCCCGTAAGTCCTTCACTTGTTTGTGGCCTCTGACCCTAATGTATCAGTGGCTTTTCACCAACCCTTTCCAACTCTAAAGTTCCCTTGTGCCTGTCCCAAGTGTGTTTAAATCCCACCACTGTGCTCGCTCTGACCAGCTCCTGTGGCAGACTGTTCCATATGTCCACCACCCTCTCCATGAAGAAAAATTTTCTCACATTTCCCCTTAAGCTGCCACCTTCCAATTTCATGTTGTGCCGCCTTGCTCTTTCACTCCTCCTACATTTGAAGATGTCTCTCCCCTGCACCTTGTTTATACCCTTAAGGTACTTGAACATTTCTATCATATCCCCCACTCTCTCCTCTCCCCCAGGGAGCACATATTGAGGTCCCTTAATCTCTCCTCATATGATTTCTGGTGCAAGCCCTGTACCATCTTAGTCATGGTTGTGCAGGACAGCTTTAACTATATTGCTGAAACTTGAACACCAGCTTAGTAATGAAACCTGTTACAAATGGCTCCCTTTTATTCCCACTTCAGCATACAGTATAACCATGTTTTTTTCTGAAGGTTGGATTGACAATGACAAAGTCATCTTTTTTAAGAATGACTTTCCTTTGACTCCAACCCTGTATATGTTGCCAAAAGTTCATAAATCTGTGGTGGACCCTCCTAGGTGACCCATTGTATCTGGCATTGGGTCACTTAGTGAGGGTTTGTCTAGATTTGTGGACCATTTCTTTAACCGGCTTGTAAACCTGAACCCTAGTTATGTTAGGGATACAGCCAATTTATAATCAAAATTGAAGGGTTCTGGTGGATGGAGTCCTATTGTTGGCTAGTTATTGATATTTCATCCCTATATACTTGTATTAAGCATAACTTAGACATTGCTGCAAGTGGTCATTTTTTGGAATCAAACTCAAACATGCAAAATGCTCCTGTTGAGTTCATTTTGAACTCCTCCACTTTGTCCTATTGCATAATTATTTCTGTTTTGGAATTAAGTTTTACTTATAGCAAGCAACAAGGCACTGTGATGGGTACAGCTCTTGCCCCATCATATGCCAGTTTGTTTTTGGCATGGCAGGAGGAGCAAGTTGTTTCCTAGGAATCAAACCCTCATCTCAGGCACACAGTAAAGTGATGTTGTTTTATGTATGATATTATTTGTGTCTGGGATGGGAGTATAGAATCCATGACTGCCATCATGTCTTGGCTAAATGACAATGATTTTAATTTGACACATACCCACAAGGCTGAACCAACCTGCATAGAGTATTTGGATGTCAGACCGTCAATTAATGAAGACAGCTGCATGGAAATTGTCCCGGTCAACAGTATTCCTTTGGACAATCTTTCATGGATTAAAAGAAATAGCAGCACCAATAAAGTTTTTCTCAAAGAAGCCCAGGAACTACCTACCAGGTTTAAGGAGAAGGTATGCTCAGCTGCTGTAGCAACTAGTGCTTTTAAAAAAACATGTAAATTTGATAGGCGAACCCAGCTTACTTACCCCCAAGGAGAAAAAAACAATTGACCAAAGCCCAAAAGTAACTTTTATAACAAAATATGATTAACCAACCATGGCAGTTGTAATATCATCAAAGAAATACAGGAAAATTTGGCTTTAGATTAAGTCCACTAGTGGGTAATATATGATATATTTCATTCAATAGAGGCACTGATCTTAGGGACCAACTGACTAGTAGCCACATTGATGATTATCAGAGCCAGAGACAAAATATGCATCCCAAATAAGGTTCTATAATTGTAGGAGATGCAATATTTGCTTCTTTTTATCTACAGGTCCTTCATTCAAACACCCCAGTGATGGTTACTGTCACACTGACTGTGGTCTATGCAATGTGGTATTAGTATAACCCCTTCCATGTGGGCAGAACAATTTGGTCCCTAAAGTGACGCATTCAAGAGCATGCATGAGCAATCATTAATAAAAACTTCAACAATGCTCTGGGTGCCCAGTGGGCATGCATCACATACATACTTACACACACACTAAGTAATGCATAGCAAATTGAAAACTTCAGTAATATAACCACATATTTTAAACAAACTAAAATTATGCACTGCTGCACCACAATAATCAGCAAAAAAATGGCAAGTATAGAAGATGTTACTGTGTGTACATTAACACAGTTATACAAGAAAAATATCACCAAAAGAGAAAGCACTGTCTTTTTCTCCAAGTTAATCTACCTACACCACCGATAAGCCCCTCTCCAAAGCACACTTCCACTGTCTCTCAGTACACAGACTGAAGACTGTACATTAACATTCAAAATCCACACACAAACGCTCGATGATATGAGCACAGGAGGGTTTCCTATAATCGATAAACTAAAGTTTCTGCAAAAAAAAATACTCAAAAAGACTTTTTTAACAGCTTTTAGAAAGTTTGAATCGCAGAGAGCTCTCAAAGCAGATTGTCTCCTACAGCTTCCTACACACACTACCCCAAACTAAGGCTGTGCAGAACAATCTAGAGCCCATGTGACCTGAAATCCCATGAATCACTGCAGCATTTTGCCTTTGGAGCTTAAAAACAAGGCGAAGTGAGGCGAAGTACATTGTTTTCAATGTACTTCACCTTAAGAATTGGTGGATCAGTGGTTTGGGAAAGCAGAGTAATGCGAAGTCATTGTTTTCAATGGACTTTGAGTTATTCATTATAATGCAAAGTACTCCACTTCGCATTATGGAGCACTCTATGGTGCCTTTACCTCGCGAATCACTTTGCAGAGCAAATTGGGGCCACTTCGCCCATCTCTAGTGCCCACTTTGGAGAAAAACATATGGCTTTAATCCAAGAGGTTTGAGGTTCAGAGCATTAGAATATGTTAAACTCCTCCCCAGAGGTGGCAAAAGATCAAAAGATTTACTATAATGTGAAATAAAAGAGTGAAAATGGGAGCACTTACACCCGAAGGTACTTAATGATCAGCTTGATTTCAGGCTTTTTTTAGAAAAGGTCAACTGGTTGTATCTTACTGTCTTTTTGTAGTTTGTACCTTTTATCCATTTTTCAGCGACAGTATATCCTGAAGGATAGCTTTTTGTAGTTCTTTGTACTCCAGAATATTGATAAATCAGCAAAAGCCTTCAAATTTAGCTTTAAAGATCATTATAAAATGGCAAGAAAAAATCCACTCACCTGATTGGTCAGCAGTGTCCAGAAGGCATGAGGATAATACAGCACAACATCACGGATCACTTCCCGGCAACCTCACAGACCCTATGAATAAAAAAGAAATCATTACGCCTCTGGAAAGCTTTCAAAACCTTAACTGACAACAGCTGTGAAGAAAATACAAAAATGTCACAAATACCAGAAGTGAATTTTGACATCTGCAACATTGCAGACCTAACTGCAGTATTTGAAACAGAAAAACAGCCAAGTACAATTGCAGGAAAACGAAAAAAAAAAAGACACCTAGACATAGCACCTCGAGACCTGGACCAACTGGAAGCGGAAGAAATGAGCCCACAACAAAATGAGCAACTTCCTGGGCTATGAATATATTCCTGGACTGGATCAGTGAGAAAAATACAAATCAACTTCAAGAAATATCAGCATCTGACTTAAATAATACCCTCGCTATTTCTACGGTTCAGTCAGAACAACAACAGGACAACCATACAGTATCAGCAGCTATGTGGTCTTCGTGCTGGCATAAACAGATATTTAAATGAACCGCCAGTGAGCAGAAACATAAATCTAATGTCCAATCCGATTTCCAGTCCTCCAACAACGTATTTCTTGCCAACATCAAAATCTCCGTCGAGAGGAAAAGACCGCACTAAACATCACCCGCCATACCAGTCAGCTATCTTGAGCAGCTCAGAAACTCCAACGCTGTCACAGAAACACCAGAAGGCCTAGTCAATCGCGTGTGGCTAAATTCAAATCCTTTTGCATGGCGTGGTTTGTGAAGGTCAGCGCAAATTAAAGCCAGACTCATTTCAATTATGCACGGACTCCACTGGGCACAAGTATTTAACAATGAGTTTCAACGAAAAAACAAAATCACGGAAAGATAATGGAGCGAGGGAGAGACAACTTACACGGCTGCATGTTTGCCCTCCCAGGACATCCGCATTGCCCAGTAACTGCCTTCACAAAATACCTAACAAAATCCTACAAATGCTCCCTGTCTGTACCTCCATCCTAGAAAAACACCAAGCAAACCATGGTCGGAAGAAAATACATGGTTCACATTAGAACCCATGGGAATTGACTATTTAGCAACAATGCTTCCCAAAATATGCAAAGCAGCATCACTGCCAGAAATCTACACTAACCACAGTCTCCGCTCTACTGCAATTCAAATTTTATCCGATGCTGGCCTCCAAGCCCGACAGATTATGGCAGTAACAGGGCACTGAGCTGAGACATCTCTCCGAAGTTACTGGAGCCCTTCACTACAAAACCGAAACACTTGGAGCAACCTCCTGTCTGGCACCACAAAAACACCACAACAAGCGCATACCTCAGAAAATATTTCCCAGAAACTCCGCTGAAATTACTGAAGCTTACACTCACCATGGGCAACTCCACATTAAAACTGCACCTGGAATCCTACAACAAGCACTGCAGCAGAGATCCGAACCCGAGCTACAGGAAATGATGCAACGAAGTCTAACCTCGACGACGTACACCATGACCCCACTTTCGTTAAACCAATCCCTAAATACCCAAATGATCATAACAGGAAACTCGATGTGCGTTTTCCACGTCTACAACAAATAAATTAAAGCAACAGCAGCAGAAATAAATGAAACCAAAAGCAGCAGGATAATTTCAAAAACGAAGCGCTCAAAACACAATATTAACTAATTTCAAAAACAAAGCGCTCAAAACACAATATTAAACACAATTTTAAACGAAACGAACTAATCTTCAAAAAGCAAGCGCTGAAAACACAATGATAAATGAACTGAACTTCCTCTACTGTTACAGCAAATGTATTGACTCCACATCAAATGTATTTATTACTAAACAGCAATCTTTAAACATATGTCTTGAATTTATTAACCTTCAAACATATACTTATACTATTATATTTATTTATTTACATCCATTATTTATTAAAACTACACAATTCTGTTGTTACTATTATAAATATTAAAACTTTTAACCACAGAAATGTCTCGGACTACTTTATTGAGTGGAAGGATACATCTCATTTTCAATACTTTAAAAACAAAAAAGTAAAAAATTAAAACAAAAGCTACATTTTTTTTAAAGCCGAGCCATTTTATAATAGCAATAATGCACTCCAGAGTGTGTGTTGTGCTGGGATAAAGTGATGCCTTGCTGTTGGTCGCACTTGGCCTTCGGCCTCGTGCCCAACCCTGCAAGCCGTGACGTTATCCCAGCACAACACACACCCTGTCGTGCATTATTGCTTAAATGGCAAATGTGATCGCCTTTATTTTAGCTAGGTTAATGAATTCGGCATAAAACAATTGCAAATAAGCTAATTAAAACAATGGTGTCAGTGTCTTTTCTTTACATTCCCAGTAAGAACAATCATTTTACCTTACATAGCAGACCTTGCACATGAAGAGCTCAATGCATCTGCTGCTAGCTCTAGCTGAATTTCTAGACTGCAAGAACATCGTACAGGTCGTGACGTTAGAGTGTGTTTTTCATGCTGCACTTTTATTTAAAACATCAGCTGAGAACATGTTGAGTGCCAGCGTGAGCACCACTGCTGTGTTAACAACATCTCATTTAGTGAAGATAACAAGCAACCTTCTGTAAGGCACTACTATTGTTCACAAATAACAAACTGCAAGGTAAAAAATACAAAGACTGGTAACAGCATAAATGAAACTCAGTTTAATTACTACTGTTTGACAATTATTTGAATCAAAAAACAAATTCTAAACTGTTTTTGTTACTTTGTTTTAACATCTTAATATTCTTGGATACTTGGATTTTGAAGACAGAAGGAGGCAAAAGCCCATTGGGACTGTCTCCCACACTGTGTGGCAATTGTTGATCCCACTTGTGATGGTTTTGTTTGTACCCCATACTTTTATCAAGTTCTTGCTTAAAGTTATTAAAATCTAAGATGTTAATCGAGTACTGTGGGAGTCTGTTCCATAGTCTGTGGCCTCTGCTAGTGAAGTGGTCCCCTCTCGTTTTGGTTTTTGCTCTCAGAATCATGGTCTGCCTGTTATGAGACCTAAGATCTATTGGACGTGGATCAGGTTGCAAACCATACGTAGAGAATAGTTCAGGATTGTTTATTATATTAAAAAATAGGAGATAGTCCCCTCTTTCTCTTCTTTGTTCAATGGTCATTATATTTAGTTCATTCAGATGATGTTCATGTGGCATGTATTTCAGTTTAGTAATAAGCTTTGTAGCCCTTCTCTGTACAGTTTCTAGTAAGACTATATCTTGCTTTTGGTACGGCATCCAGAATTGTGAGGAATAGTCAATGTGTGGTCTAACATATGTCTTAAAAAAACTCATAATGCTGTGTTCATCCCTTGTGATAAATGTCTTCCTGATTATGTTGATAAATCTGTTTGCAGTTTGAGCTGCTTTTCTAATGTTTGTGTGTAGTGTGAGAGAATTGTCTATAAAAATGCCTAAGTTCCTTTCATTACTAACTGCTAGTAATTGATGGGACATCATTGAAAATGGCATTATAAGATTGTTGTGTCCAAGGTAAAGTACTGAGCATTTTCCTACGTTTAGTTCCATTTTATTGTCTGTCACCTAGTGTTCAACCAACTCTAGATCTTTTACAAGTATTAGGTATTTTTCCTCTGAATCCACTTCAGTTGATATTTTTTGTGTCATCTGCAAATGTTATGATTGTGTTAATGTGCCCAAAATGTAAATCATGTATAAAGCAATTGAAAAGAAATGGTCCCAGGACTGATTCCTGTGGGACCCCTTTTGTCACCACCCTTTCCATGGATAACTGCCCCGATATTCTTACTTGCTGTGTTTATGTTCTAACCTCACTTGGGGTTGAACAGTTCCTGGCATCCCAAAAAATCATTGCTGTACAGGGAAAACCTAATCAAGTGTGACAGGTGACATCTTAAACTTTGTGTCTGTATTTGGATACATTTTACCCTCTCCCCTGGTTTTTGACCTTGGAACCATCAAGTCGAAGCCATCCACAAAAGGTATCCTAATGGCAATGGAATTATATTTAAAAATGTAAACCCAAACAAACATGTACAGATCACAAAACTATATTAAGCATAACATCAATTCATATTGTAAAATTAATGTTATCTGAATAATTGTGTGTCTCATTTGTGTTACAATATGTGTGCCTGTTTCTTACTCTTTCCCAGTTTCTCTCATCCTGCCTGTACCACTGACCCATGCAGTCATTGAAGACGTGCATTAGTATGTTTCATTTTTTTTTGTTTTGATTCCTGAGACTTTAGTGTCCATTTCAGTGGGTGTCTTGGGAGGGATGACATGTCAGAGGCTCACTGTAAACAACAGCAGTCATGGAGCTCATCTTGTAACATGAAACAGGATAACAAACAATGTTGCTGCATATGTAACATCATACACATTCATATTCTTATTTTGTTTTTGCATACTCTACCACATACTAATCCTACCATTTAAGGCTGAAAACTAATGCTGAACCCTTTTGTGGCTTGCTTTGACAAAAATGGAACTAAAGATCATGTCAATCTGCAATGCTTGCACTGCTACTAACCAAAATGATCCTCTGCCTGACTGCACAAATGGTAGTGGAGTTTTCGTAGAACCTTCAGCTTTAATCATGACTACACTTCAACAATTATTATCAAGATTCACTCAGACTTCAGCAATAAATGCAGATGATACAGACATCACAGTTTATCTGCAGTGTATCTTGGCTTAACTAACAGGACGCCCCCTCCATGCACATTGCTCCATAATTAATCTATCTATTCTCAACCCCCCCCAACTATATTCACACCCACATCACTATCAATGGAAAGTAGGCAGCATGGCAAATTTAAATGAACAGAAACTGAAAAAACTTTTCAGCAACAGAACTCCTGTGTTAGTGTCAGTGACTCAACGGGTTGCACACTTGCCTCTGAGGCTGGAAGATCAGAATGCTGTGGATTCTATTCCCACACCAGGCACTTGGTTTAAATCTCAATACTGACACTGCAGTGCAGCATGAGGGGGGTGCTGCATTTCTGAGGTGCCGTCTTTTGGATGAGACATTAAACTGAGGTCCCACCTGCCTGTTCTGGTGGTAGTTCAAGTGGATGTTAAAGATCCCATGGCACTTCTCGAAAAAATGCTGAGTCCAAGACTTCCAGGGTGTACTATCAGTTTTTAACCCTATCTGCAAGGTAGAAATCCAAAAGAAAGAATAAAAGAAAACCTGGGGATTTATCTTCCCTAGTCCCCCAGCTCTTAAAGATAAGTATGTAAAATCTTGTTTGACAGGATTCAGCCTGCTGCCCCACAGCATCTGAAAAAAGCTGCTCAATAACCTTGTATTAAAACAAGGGGGGATAAATGAAACTTAAATAAGTAAAAATGGACAATAACATTTTTTTATTAACACCCCCTTTTTTGGGAAAATTTCCAGCTTTTCCATACTTGAACCTTCGACTCACATAATCTGAGTCTGTTTTCCCAATTTAATATCTGTAAATTTTCAGACCCAAAGGAGATCCCTAAAACCTGAATAGTAGAGGGGGTTATAGGGAAACTTATGAAATACATGTTCCCTTCCTGCTCAGTGTGAGAGCCTATACGAACCACCTGACTTTTTTTCCTGATATATGCATGCCTGTGATTTTTGGGAATACCATTCTAGTGACTGCCTCACTTCCCTACCAGATTCTGGTGAATCTACAGAAAAACATAAATCATCGGCATAGGCTGCCACTTTGTGCTCCATCAGGCCTGGCCCTGGTGATAGCTCCACTACCCTTATGTTAGCTATATTCCTTCCAATCAATGGATCCAAAGCATAGGTATACAATAATGGACTAACCGGGTATCCTTGACATACTCTAATTTTCATTGGTATTGCTTCACCCATTAACCCATTCACATAAGGCATTATGCTTGCCCCTCTATATAAAGACTTAAACCACTCTAACATGTTTTCTGTTATCCCATAAAAGGACAGTACCTGAAACAAGTAGCTATGAGATACTTTGTCAAAAGCCTTGGCTTGATCAATTGCCATCAGGTAACCTTTGATCTTATTCTGTCTCCCATATTCAAATACATCTCTCAAATATGTGAGATTTTCTGTAATGTTACACTCAGGTATTGAGCACGTTTGGGCTTCATGAATCAAAAATTTACTGACTTTTATTTATTCAAATATTGCAATAGTACAAACAATTCACATATAAATATTTTGTGGTGAGGTTATGCATCAATTACTTATGAGTATGGGGAGTTGATTTAAGAACATAAATACTCATCAAGGATCAGAATATCTACATGTATTCAATAAAACATCAGTTCTACCATTAATTCACAAGCAGAGGTCTGGGATTTCCTACACATACAGCATAAGTATATTTTACTGAATAATACTGACTATACATTATACCTAGATCTGTTAATAAGGATATCCACTCATGGGTTAGTTCCTACTTTCAGTTTATAAAGGAGGTCCATATCAGGTAGTATTTCATAATTTTCTTTCTTTCTTTTTTTTTTGTATTATTTTTTTACCCACTGACACTCCGGGGACCACCTTTCCTTTGAGCCTCCTAGTTCTCCTACTAACCCCCGGTGATCCTCTTCAGGAGTTCTTCCTCCACATATTGCAGCCAGCTCCCGAGTTCTGTTCTGGCATATCCCATTGCCGGGCAGGTTCTCCTCCTTCGAGGGAGAAGGCACTGGGGAGAGGGAAACCCAGCGCACTATTATTTTTTTATGGCACCTGGACGCTGCTGTGGGGGAGGAGACTCCCGGAGGTTCTGGTGGTGTGGAGGATGGAATCTGTCATCCAGCATGCTCCAAAGCTGTTTTCCCATTTTTTGTCTTGAGTCCCTCCTGCACCGCTGTTTGTAGTGCCCCTGGTCTCCACCAGAAGCTGCTACATAGCAGGGCTATCCCTAACCCACCCCAGGAGAGGAGAGCAGTCCTCTGGATGCTCAATCCTCTCCTTCCCTTGCCAGCCCTTGGTGCCTGAGTCCATTCCTGAACCCGGGTCGCTGGTGTGGTTCGAGGTGTGGCATCCAGCACCTCAACCCTCTGTGCCATTGGGCTGGCCTTCGTCATTTTCTTGATGGTTGTATAATGCACCCTTTCAAGTTGGTGTATCATAATCATGGCATTTAGCCAAGCATTGCAATTGAGGGGTCTTTATCCTTCCATTTGATTAATATCAGCTTGAAAGCCATGATAATAGCCATATTAATAAGCATTAGGGAAGTAAAGTGCAATTTATTCATTGGTCCACCAAACCTTAGCAACATCCAAAAGGGATTTTTGTTGAGTGTATGCCCTATAGAACCTGGTAGAAAATTAAGAATTTGGTGCCACCAAGCATCTAAGCTAGGGCATACAATTAGCATATGTTCCAAGGTGGCATTCATGTCATTACATCTAGGGCATTGAGGGGATATATTGGAATTAATTTTATTAAAGCAGCAGTGCAAGAATGTGGTGAAAATTTTGACCTATCCTTTTTTGTTCTATTTTAGATTGCCCTTTATCTACTGACTTGTATGATACCCTTCTTTCCACAATCTGAGTCCACTTTAGTACTTTTTTTTCACACTTGAAATAATAAAAGGTGTGCTCCTTTTAATATGGCTTGGACCAGGTTTTCATCAGTATTCTCGGCTGTTTTTGTGCATCAATTGTATAAAATCACTTCTGTTGTGACTAAAATGAACTAGCATGCAGCAGGCAGTGCTCCCTCACCTTATGGAACAGTAGGTATTCAGAAACAGCAGGGAATAGTGATGAAAACCTGTTCGGAGCCATATTAAAAGGAGTGTTCCTTTTATTATTTCAGATGTGAAAAAAAGTATTAAAGTGGACTCAGACTGTGGAAAGAAGGGTATCATACAAGTCAACTCAGAAAATAAGGGGCAATCTAAAATAGAATAAAAAAGTATAGGTCAAAATTTTCACCAAATGCTTGCATGGTATGGGGTGAAATATGTGCGATGTAAAATGTTAAACTGAATCTGAATAATTTTAGATGATTGAAGTCCCCATTCTTTACTATTCCATATTTTATTCCAAAGCTTATTCGGAATGAACTGATAAGTCTTTTCTTCCCATTTCGATTTAAGGGCAAGATTAACTTCTGTTCCATTAGTTGTTATTACAGAATATATTTTAGAAATAAACTTTTTCTGTTCAGATATATTAAGGATTTGCTAAGTTTGATGCAATACGGAGTTCAACATTTTTTAATTGTTTTTATTAATATAGACCCTAACCAGTAAGTATCCAATTCCTGAGGCCATATCTTTTTTAAATACTTTGTACCATACATTGTTGTTCTAGTACAATAAGCAGGGCCACTGGAAAATTGCGGAATATTTTACCCGAAAATGCAGGGACTTTTTTGCAAAAATTGCGGGGAAATTGCGGAGGTTCACTTTACATCCCCACTGCCCCCTAATAAATATTTTATTGTTTGCTGCAGCATGTATTGGTCACATAAATTGTTTAGATAAATGTATTGCCTCTTGTAAATGCTTTTGATGTGAAGAAAGGTGTGTGTTTTTGAAATGCACTGCAAATAATCATTATGTAGCATATCTTCTAAAAATCAAGATGTCTAAGTCATGCAGTGCTAACTAGATTTTATTTAGTAATTTACAGTTAGTCTATACTGAATGCATCCTGAAACAACATATTTTCCCAGTTTCTAGATGTTAAATAATGAAGCCTGTTTAAACTATTTGCTTTGGTGCAAGAAAAAAAATAACAGATAAGCAGGGTGCCTAATAAAGGTCTAGTAAGAAAAATATTTATTTTGTTAAAATAACTACTGTTCTTAATCAGCACTGTAAGTACATTTTAAAATCACAAGATAAAAGTATCAAATCATAAGAGTAGCTTTTCATTACATCATACAATAGTTTTCAATACTTGGTACTTTTGTTCTACTCGGTTTGCAGTGATTTTACCTGGGTTGCAATTATTTTGTCTATTTGAAGGTAAATGTTTGCTATATAACTGTTCAGCATGTTTTCAGAAATGTTTGCTTTTTAGGTTTTGCATGTGAGTATGCGCTGTGGCAGACTGACATGTAGGAATCATTGTCACCAACCCCTCAGAAGGACATTCAAGTTTATAACTAGCAAGACCATCCAAACTCCTGATATATTTGAATCAAAATCCTTTCAGATTGAAAGTATTTATACAAGGAAAATTTACCCTACCTTTCAAAAACAAGCATTGTGGTCAATGCTTCATTTAGGTGAATGGGGCACTTAGCACCTATTCTCACACCTATTGTTTCAGTCTCTGTGTCAGCAAAAAGTTCTCTAACAGTCTGCTTTCACACAGATTTTAAAAGTGTTCAAGACTACATATGCATGACCAGAGGCTTTTGAAACCAAAGCAGGAAGGGGAATCACATGAAAGCATAGCCACATTTGACCCCTTCTCACCTCACACTATACTGTTTTGGTCAAATCCAAGTCTGTGTACTAAATTGTTAGCATATCTGAGTAGATTTCCTTGAGAATTTAAATATTTTTATACAATTTTAGTCAAAAATGCCATAAATGTAAGAAATTGCAAGAAATTGCGGATTTTGTGCGAAGAAGGGCAAAAATTGCGGAAAAATTACGTCCACAATTTTCCAGTGGCCCTGACAATAAGCAATATTATACCGCTTATTCACATCAAAGCCAGTACATAAGCAATGTTTCGAATTTCTAAACTGCGTTCTGAATGTTTCAATTACAAATGAAGGATCCATCTTATTCTCTGAAAACCGTTTTGCTACAGTGGCCAAGTTTGCTGCATAATAGTAATATTTAAGACATGGCAGACCAAACCCACCCGCTAGCTGAGAGACAATTAGTTTCTCCATTTTAAGTCTCTTTTTCTTCCCTTTCCACAAATTTTTTTTTTATTATTTGATCAAGCCCATGGAAAAATTGCTCAGAGAGTATTACCAGAACATTTTGAAATATAAAGAGGAACTTAGGGAGTATCAACATTTTATTGCATTTGCTCTGCCCATCAGTGTAAGTGGGAGCTTTTCCCACCTTTCTAGATGTTTTTTAGTTTCCTTAACTAATGGATCCAGGTTTAAAGTTTGACACTTCTTAATTTTGTAGTCTACTTTGACACTAAGCTAGGTAATATTTGTAACCTTCTGTAAATTTATGTTCTGTGGTATAATAAACACATCAGTATGACCCTTAGATTTTAGTACCTCAGTTTTATTCCAGTTTACTTTATAGCCTGATATTGCACCAAGGTTGGTAACAATATCCAATAAATGTGGGAAGCTATGATTTAAATTTTCAACATAAATAAGAATATCATCAGCTTGAAGGCTGATTTTATGCTCCTCATCATGTATTACCAGTCCTTTAATGAGTGTAGAAGATCTTATGGAAGAAGCCAGGGGCTCAATAGCTATAGCAAAAATAATCAGGGAGAATGGACACCCCTGCCTGGTGCCCGCTGTAGATGGAATGACTGTGATAAGTCCTGATTAGTCTTAACTCTGTCCACCAGGCTAGAATATAAGGTCCCCACCCATTTACTAAATTTTGGTCCAAATCCAAAGTTCTTAATTATGGCATTAATAAATGGCCATTCAAGGTGATCAAATGCCTTTTCAGCATCCAGTAATATAATAGACAAATCCGCTTCCATGCAGTAGTCCATTACATTAAGAAGATGCCTGGTGTTAGACGTAATGGAATGCCCCTTTATGAAGCCATAATGATCTGTTTGTATAACAGCTGGTAGAACTTGTTCTAGCCTGTGGCCAGAGCTTTTGCTAAAATTTTTGCATCAGTATTGATGAGGGAAATTGGCCGATAGGAAGAGGTAAGAAGTGGATTTTATCCTTCTTCAGGGATAACATTATATTAGCTTACTCAAATGAGGGAGGTAGCTTCTTGTTTAGAAGAATATGGTTGAATACCTCCATCAGTTGAGGAGCTAACTGTTCAGTATACGTCTTATTAAAAAAATAGATAGATAACCCATCTGGGCCTGCTGTTTTGCCCAGTGGAAGAGTTTGTATAGTGTTGCAGATTTCTTCAAGTGTAAAAGTCTGTTTCATAATAGAATAGTTCTCATGTGAGATATTTGGAATATTAATATCTTTAAGATATAACTCTATGTCAGCCTGAGAACAACTATTTTCTGTTTTATATAAAGACTGAAAATTTACTGTTTTTTTGTAAGTGCATACACAGTATTTTTGATAAAATTTTGTAATCTGTGTTAAGCAGACTTATCGGTCTCCAGTTGTTCAAATACTGCTTACTACCCTTCTTGTGAATAAAAAATCATCATGGCCCCTCCACAATTATTGAATTCACAGAGATCCTGTAGCATGACATTAAACAATTTTTTAAAGAATTTTACTAAAACAGGGGAGAATTTTTTTATAGAAATTACTAGGAAATCCATCCAGCCCTGGAGAGGAGCCATCTTTTAGTGTTTTAATTGCACGTTCTATTTCCATAGAAGAAATTGGAGCATTAAGTTCCTCTAACTGGGCCTCAGTCAATGGAGGAGGATGAGTATGTAATAAGTCAGCATTTATTAGGTCTGTGGGATATTCAGTTTCAAAAGTATCCCTTACATAGGTCTGGACTGTCTGGAAAATGTCCATTTCTAGGTGTTTTATTGTCCCATCTGAATCTAGTAGTTTGGGTGCCGATTCCAAGATGAATGGCGTAACTTGCATGCAGTTGTGAGTTACACCATTCACCGCTCCACCAATGACCCTACACCACATTCCAGGAGTGGCAGGGTCCCAGCACTTGTGACATGCGGGATATGCCAGGTGTAAGCTACAGCCACATGCCTAGTGTATAGAACCCGCATGTCACAAATTGTGGCCAGCAATGGGGTAGACCTCCCACCCCGCACCACCTTGGCACACACCAGAGGGCATGGGGGGCTGGACAAAAGGCATAGACATCCAGGGGATGCACCAGAAATGGATTCATGGGGGTCCCTGACATTTGGGTGGTGGGGGGCTGGGGTATGCCTGTGGGGGCATGGGTAACACAGTTACAAAGTTGTTGCAGTGCCACGGGGTGGGCAGCAGATGGATAACATTGTTAGCTGCCACTTAGAGCAACTCCAAGCTGTCAGAGTTTAGCTCCACCAGTGCCCCTTCTAGAATGGCAATTGTGGGTTACAACAGCTTCCCTCCTAGAATTGGGTGAAGCTGCTGTCATAACCCACACTTGTGCCAAGCATTGTTGGATGCGGCGTAGCGGGTGGCGTGACCCATGGATGTTGCAGCTTGAATCCGCCATGGCACAAGTTACCACTTGGAATACCACAGGGTGTAACGCATGATGCAGGTAGTGGGATATGCCATGGGGTTTGGCATATCTCACCTAATGCCAGAGTAGCCCATCTTGGAATCGGGCCCTCTATCAGTAAGGTTGAATCCAACCTTTGTTTACAAGCTAAAAAAGGGATCTGAACATGGCTGCACCTCTGTACCATACCTCATTTCTACCTCTAGGGTGACAGCTCTATCATATTGATAGTTAAACATGTTTTCTTTTAGCTCAGAAACGTGTGCTAATACCTCTGTCCCATTGTCGTGTTTAAAAGACATGTAGTGATACAGCCAATTTCTGCAGTCCAAATATTGTAGGTGTTCAGAGTTTGATTTTATATGTCCAAGATGAGTAATCAGGTTTTTAATGTCCATCTTTGTATCGGACCACCAATGCCACAAACTATCATACCTGCTTAAGACAGACTTCCTAATATGGAGTAAATAAAAAAAATTCTGTGCAGATTTGTTCTTGATCTAGCAGGGAGATATTTAATCTCCAATGCTTAGGGGCAGAATATAACCTTGGTGGTATGTTAGCCATGCTAAAAGTGTAATGCAAAACTATGTGATCTGAGAATTCACATGATAATAATTTGAAGTTTTGAAAGAGTAGTAGTCTAAAACTAAATATGTAGTCAATCCATGTTGCAAATCTGGTTTGAAAATATGTATACCCTGTATCTCTATGTAGTTTATGGTAAGAATCCATTAAATTAGCTGTAGTAATGATGTTTAATAAGGCATGTGAGTCACAGTACATTTTTTTAAAGCTGTACCTTAACTTAGTGTCTATACCACAGTTCATGTCACCTCCCCAAATGACGTGTCTAGCAGCATATAAGTATGTTCTAATTTTATCAAAGAGTTCAATCCATGCAGTTTTTTTTAACTTCATCTTTATTGAACATATAGCATTAGTTCAACCATTCATATCTGGTTTCTACAAGTTGTTCTTGACATTCAATCCTCTCTGGACCAATAATATCTCTTTCTTTTAATATCAGAGTACAAATTATAACCCTAATATAGTCTTCACTTCTGTTATCATATTTCTCACTTATTCTTTCACAACTTAAAAACCTTTTTTTGATTATCTTTCTTAATTATAAGATAAATTTTTACAGTTCAGTAACTTATTAACTAAGAAGCAACGCGACCTAACAGTTTCCAGAATTATAACCTTTTCTATTCTAGCTGTGGACACCTGTGTCCTGGTGCCAGGGGTTCCAGATTTGAAGGAACTTCTCATGCTGTAACCACACTTTGCTGGTTATGTACTCCCTTTTTTCTAACTCAATGACTCTAGCCTTCCACTGCTAAACTGTGGGAGGCTGTGGAGAAAGCCATTTGGAAGTGATACACTTCAAGGCTGCCACTCTTTGCATCTGTGCCAGTGCATTAGCCGACTTTCTTTCCTTAACTAGAGTAGGCAATCCCAAGATAAGGTCTTCTCCCGAATTTGGGATTTGGAGTCCTGTCAAGTGTTGTATTTGGGAATGTACTTGTGTCCAGAATGCCTGAATCTTAGGACAGGACCAGAAATTATGGGCCTGCATTCCCTTGTCCCCACAGCTTCTCCAGCACTGATCCAATTTCTGAGTATCTAAATAGTGCATCTTGGATGGGTTAAGGAAAAACCTAGCCATGATCCTCCAGTGAAATTCCCTCCAACTAGGTGAGGTCATGACCTCTCCAACCTCTGCTTAGTCTTCTTGACCACTGAGTTGTCTGGATTGGGATGCCCAGGTCCTCACCCCATCTCTCCCTTAATTTATTTAGTGGTGTAGGGTTCAGGGATGACAAAATCCCGTACAACTTGAAGAGGTAGTGCGAGTTCTCCCTCAGAGTTATGGCCCAATAAAAAAAAGATTCAAGCTCGGTCTTTTCTCTTCTAATTTGTGCTAGCATTTCTGTTTCCTCAAAAAGTGCCTGACCTGCATGAGCCTGAAAAAGTCTTCTTCCTGTAAGGCAAATCTCTCCCTCATTTGGGCGAATGAAGAACAACCTCTGTCATCCAAACATTGGAGAAAGGTGGTCAACCTTCAGACTTCCCATTCCCTGGAACCCTGATCACTTCTGGGGTGCTCGAAGGATGGCTCATATCTAATCAGGGACAGAGGTTCTGGACCCTCAGGGGTGCAAGTGGCCTTTCTCAATTTAACAATAACTCCAAGGGAGTGCCGTATCCCGGGGTTGTCCATAGCTCTTCAGATCTGGGTGGGCAGTGAGTTAGTTGGAAGTCTCCATTGGGCTCAGTTCTTTAATGATGCCTCCTCTAGTTGGTACCACCCTGACTCTGGTCTACATTTGGCCCAGGTGCATAGCTGGGCCCCCCTTGCCACCAGATCATATTGGTAGAAGTTTGTGAGGCCCACTCAGAATCACTGTATCAGACTTGGTAGGATTAATTTTATAGCCTGCCAACCTCCCAAAGCTCTCTAATTTTTTTAAGAGTGTGGGGACAAAGAACTCAGGGTCTGCTACAAAAAGTAGTGTATTGTCAGCATATAATCCTATTTTCTGTTCAAAACCTTCCACAAGCACCCCTTTAATCTGTCCTTGGAACCTAATCTCTATTGCTAGAGGCTCCAGCAACAAGGCAAACAACAGAGGGGAGAAAAGGCAGCCCTGCCTTGTACCTCTCTGCAGGGGGAGTCTGTCGGAGAGGTGTCCATTAACTTTTACTCTTGCTTCTGGGGCTTCATATAGGGCTCTTACTGCTCCTGTGAATTTGTTTCCCAACCCAAATCTTTGTAAGGTCAAATATAAAAATACGCAGTCCACCCTATCGAATGTTTTTTCTGCATCCATACTAATAGCTAGCTGGAGTTTTCATTTCTGTTTTTGGGCCAAAATTATGTTTAGCAGGCATCTGATGTTGTTCTGCAAATACCTCCCAGAGATGAAGCCTGTTTGATCTTTATGAACCAAGATTCCTTTTACTTTTTGGAGGTGGTCAGTCAATATCCCTGTGAAGATCTTAAGATCTACTGGGGGTAGAGAGATGGGCCTGTATGATTTGCAATCTTTGGGGCCTTTTTGGGGTTTCAAGATCACTGAGATTTGAGCTTCATTCCAGGACACTGGGTTTGCCCTCTCTCCCCCCATGACCTTGTTAAAGGCCTCCACCATCACTGGGGCCAAAGTTGCACCGAACTATTTATAGAATTCTGAGGCAAATCCATTCATCCCTGGTGATTTCCAATTTTTTAGGTTTTTAATTTTATTTAATATCTCTTGTTTAGAGATTTTGGACTCCAAGTTTGTTTTTTGCTCTTCTGTTAGCTTTGGGAGGTGCAAGTTGTCCAGATAACTCAGGATCTTTTCCCTGTGATCTGGGTCCCTTTCTGCTGAGTAAAGATTCTGATAAAATTCCTTGAAATGCTTAACTATTTGGGATGGGGCTGAAGTGGAGTCCCCTCCTCTGGGGTCCCTCAACCTCAAAATTGCCCTTGAGTGTACCTCTTTATGTAGCTGCCAGGCTAGGAGTTTGCCCACCCTGTTACCCTGTTCATAATACTTTTGTTTAGAATATCTTATCTGCCCCTCAATCTGTGCATCTAATATCATATTTAGTTTGTATTTGGCCCGGTCCAGTTTTTGTTTACTGTCTTCATCCAAGGTAGATTGGTGTTCATCCTCTAACTGTTTAACTTCCAATTCCACTACCTCCATTCCTCTAGCTTCGCCTTCTTGGCTCTTGAAGTAAATTTAATTATTTCCCCTCTCAAGTAACATTTTAGGGCATCCCATCTCACCCCTGCTGAGGTGTCCTTTTGGGGGTTAAGCTGCAAGAAAGTCTCAATCCCTTTTTGAACTGTCTCCTTAAACTTCTGTTGTGTCAGCAAGCTGACATTAAGTCTCCAAATAGACTCTTTTGGTCTTGGGGACATCTCTAATTCCAATTGTATAGGTGCATGATCTGACAAGGTAATGTTCCCTATGCTATGCTGAATATGCCAGATGTTATCTGGAGCACCTTTGCTGCAGGTACATCCAAGAACAGTGTAATTCTTGATGCCCTACAAGGGGCATGCCTCAGACAGCTAGTGTTGGAACCCACTCAGGAGGGAGCAATCTTAGACTTGGTATTCTCAAACGGGGACGGAGAAATGATCTTGGATTTAGAAGTGGGTAGTCATCTGGGAACAAGCGACCACCAAACAGTGTGGTTCACAATAACACAGCCATAGAGTCAAGCCATACAAAAGTGAGCATGTTGGACTTTAGGAGGGCTGACTTTGGGAAAATGAGAGAGGGCCTCAGAAAAGCACTAGCACATAGGCAAGAAGGAGGGGTGGAGGAACAATGGGGAATAATCAAAACAGCCATCACAGAGGCAACAAGCCTTTGTGTGAAGTGAATCAACAAAACAAAATGAAGGAAAAAAAACACTATGGTTCTCAAAAGAGGTGGCAGGGAAGGTTAAGGAGAAAAGGATAGCATTCAGGAAATATAAGGAAACACAGAAGGAGTAGGACAGAGAACTTTGTCAGTTAAAGCAGAAGGAGGCAGGGAAGGCAGTCAGTATAGCAAAGGCCAAAACTGAGGAAAAGACAGCCAGCTCTTTCAGGAAGGGGGATAAAACCATTTATAGGTACATTAGGGAGCAAAGAAAGACCAAGGGTGGGATACTGAGGCTTAATAAAGGGAAGGGAATGTGGGCAGAAGATGACAGTGAAAAAGCAAAGATACTGAATGAATATTTCTGCTCATTATTCACAATGGAAGAGGAGGGAGAGGTACCTAAACCAAACAAGAGAAACACTCTGGATAGGGGGATCGATACCAGTCCATTCACATAAGAAAGGGTTTTGAAAGAACTCTTGAAACTGAGGGTGGACAAAGCAATGGGGCCTGATGGGCTTCACCACAGAATTCTAAAAGAACTAAGGGTAGAACTAGTGGCACCACTGACTACTCTTTTTAACAAATCATGAGAGGATGGCATGGTACCTGAGGACTGAAGAAGAGCGGATGTGATTCCACTTCACAAAAGTGGGAGCAAGGCAGAGGCAGGAAACTACAGACCAGTTAGTTTGACCTCAGTGGTAGGGAAAATGATGGAATCACTTCTGAAAGAAAGAATTGTTGAGTACCTAGAGTCTAATGGGGCACAGGACCCAAGGCAGCATGGATTTACAGTGGGAAGGTCATGTCAGATGAATCTAATAGATTTCTTTGACTGGGTGACCAAAGTAGTAGTCCAGGGAGTGGCTGTGGATATGGCCTACCTAGATTTTAGCAAGGTATTTGACACAGTCTCACACAAAAGATTAATGTACAAGTTAGCCAGCCTTGGAGTGGGTCCTAATGTGGTAGCTTGGATAAAAAATTGGCTGGACAACAGGACGCAAAGGGTAATAGTAAACAGAGTCCACAGTGAAGAAAGGAGGGTAACTAGCAGGGCACCACAGTGTTCAGTACTGGGATCAGTCCTCTTTAATGTCTTTATAAGTGACATTGGACAGCACCTGGAAGGAAAAGTATATCCCTTTGCAGATGACACAAAAGATCTGCAACAGGGTTGATACACAAGGTGGGGTGGAAAGGATGAAAAGTGACTTGACAAGGTTGGAAGAATGGTCAAAAGTATGGCAGCTCAGATTCAATGCAAGGAAGTGCAAGGTAATGCACCTGGGAAATAAAAACCCAGGGGAAGAGTACACAGTGGGAGGTGAGATACTAACAACAACAAAAATTGAAAGGGACCTGGGAGTAATTATACTAGTAGACCTAAAGGTGGGCAAGCAATGTGAGAAGGCAGTAAGGAGGGCTGCGGGGGTACTGGGATGCATAGGTAGAGGCATCAACAGTAGAAAACAGGAAGTTGTTATCCCTCTGTACAGACAGTTGGTGAGACCCCATCTGGAGTACTGCATGCAGTTCTGGAGACCCCATCTCTGCAAAGACATAGACAGAGTGGAGGCTGTTCAGAGGAGGGCAACTAAAATGGTGCAGGGTCTGCACCAGAAGACATATGAAGAGAAACTAAAGCAGCTTAATATGTATACCCTCAAGGAAAGGAGGGAGATGGGGGACATGATAGAAACTTTCAAGTACTTCAAGGGAATTAACAAAGTTCAAGAGGGTAGTATCTTTCAGAATAAGATATGTGCAGGAACAAGGGGTCGCAATTTGAAGATAGAGGGGGGATAGCTCAGAGGTAATGTTAGAAAGTATTTTTTCACAGAGAGGGTTGTGGATGCATTGAACAGCCTTTCTGAGGAGGTTGTAGAGTCAAGAGCAGTGGGAGAATTCAAGAATGCATGGGACAGACATAAGACAATTCTAGTGGGGGTAGGAAGAAGTAAGTTGTTGGTTGGCTAGAATCTGCAGCTTATGGGTGTAGGGTGCTGGATTCTTCTCATCTACCATCCACCAGGAGATGGGAAAGTTTTCCTGCAGGAAATTGCAGACTTCATTGTCGCTCTGGCCTTGGATTCCCCCAGATGGCTGATCCTGGGGGATTTCAATGCCTGGGTCAACAACGAACTCTTGCAGTTTGGTCAAAATTTTCTCCAGTTAATGAGTTCACTGGGCCTTACACAGGCCATTACCTCCTCAACTCGTATTGGAGGGCACTCATTGGACTTGGTGTTCCTCTTGGGGATGGAGATATCCAATTTGGTGGTGGAGCTGGTCTGGTGGTCTGACCATCACACCATTGGGTTCAGTTTCAGGGCTCCCCCAAGTAGGCCTGCCTCTACAGAGATGGTCTGGTACTGTCCTTTAAGGGGTGTTACCCCAGATGGCCGAATGAGGATGCTGGATCTATCAGGTGTACCAAGTGAATGCATGGATCCAGGGGATCTAGTACTTGCCTATAATAAGGCAGTGGTGGTGGCCCTGGATTCCATAGCACCTGTATGTGTTCGCCCCCTCACCCTCCACCCAAGGTCTCTGTGGTTTGATGAGACTTTGAAGGAGTTGAGGAGAGTGGGGTGAAGGCTGGAGCGGAGCTGGCAGAAATTGGGCCTGGATAGGGACAAACTTAGATTGATGGACCACTATGTGGTCTATCAATCAGCAATCACCCATAAGAAGGCAGAATTCCTGTCCAGGGAGATTGCCGCTGCACAGAGCTCAGCTCTTCCGGACTGTGGACAGATTATGCAATCCAACCTGTCTCCAGTCTGGAGGAGCTTTGTCACAGGAATGGTGTGATGAGTTTGCTCGATTCTTTACAGATAAGGTTGCCACAATCAGGTCCAATATTTGTCCTGCTCACTCTAATGGAAGTTGTGATGGTCGGCAGGAGATGTCAGGTCCTCAGTTTACCTGGTCTGACTTTAGCCGGCATGCCATCACTGACATAGTAATGATCATCCAGACGTTGCAACCAACCAGTTGTGGTTTGGATCCAGACCCTACATACCTCCTGGTAGGATGCGTTGATGTGATCAGCCCAATCCTAGCTGAGATAGTCTGGAGGTCATTGGAGAGGGAGATCTTTCCTGATCCTCTGAAGGAGGTGGTCATTTGGCCTCTCCTTAAAAAGTCCTCCCTTGACCCCGACTGCTTGGTAAACTACAGACCTGTCTGTAACCTACCCTTTGTGGGCAAGGTTATTGAGAAGGTGGTTGCTTTGCAGATGGATGATCATTTGACCAGCTATAATGTCTATGATTCTCTCCAACTGGGATTTAGGAAGAGGTATAGTACTGAGACAGCCCTTGTCCGGGTGCTAAATGACCTCCTAATAGCGAGAGATCAGAAGACGCCATCCATCTTAGTCCTCCTTGATCTCTCTGCAGCGTTTGACATTGTGGACTACGTGATATTGTTGGAGCACCTGCTGCTTGTCTGTGGTCTGTCTGGTACAGTCCTCAGATGGTTTTGATCTTTCCTTGAGGGTAGGACTCAGAGAGTGGTGTCAGGAATTTATACCTCAGCCCCTCTCCCCCCCCCATCCTGTGGGGTACCGCAGGGCTCCATCTTATCGCCCATGTTGTTTGCTGTGTACATGCTGCCATTAGAAGAGATTATTGGATGGTATGGTCTAAGTTTTCACTGCTATACAGATGATACTCAGCTATACATGTCTTTTGCACCTGGCCAGGATGTATTTATCTCGATATTTAACAATTGCCTCCCCGAGATCCAGGATTGGATGAGTGCAGGTTGGCTGCGGTTGAACTCGGCTAAAACGGAGGTGTTGATTATGGACCCTGATCGTCGGAAGGCGGGTTTGTCAGCAGGATCACCCTCGGGATTAAATCTTGAGGTGTGGCGCTGACTACCTCAGACTGGGTGTGAAACTTGGGCATTACTATTGATGATAGTTTGACCCATAAATCTCAGGTGTTAGCTGTAGTCAAAACTTCCTTTTACCATCTAAGGAATATTGCCCTGGTAAAACACCTGGTTCCTCCCGAAGATCGTCCAACTTTGGTCCACACCTTCATTACCTCTCACCTAGACTATTGCAATGCCCTATACCTAGGGCTACTGGGGGTCGACCTCCGCCGCCTTCAGCTAGTGCAGAATGCGGCAGCCAGGCAGTTGACTGGTGCATCTAGAGCCAGCCATATAACGCCTGTGCTCTGTGGACTGCACTGGCTTCCTGTGCAGTGGATGATCACCTTCAAGGTCAATTTGCTGACCTATAAAGCCCTACATGATCAGGGACCCAGTTACCTGCAAGATCTCCTTCACCCTTACTGCCCCCTCCGCCCTCTCCGATCCACTGACGAGAGATTGCTAGAGATTCCCAGGGTCCGCTTAAAGACATCTGGGGCCCGCTGTCTTAGTTTTGTGGCCCCAAACCTGTGGAATTCTCTACCTCATCAGATACGAGATTGCCTGACCATCCAGAAGTTTAAAACTGCTCTTAAAACTTTTCTATTTGAATCAGCATATGGTGGTTTTAACTTATAGTATTTTGACTTTTGATTATAAAATAATATTGTACTGACAAATTGAATTATTTACTGGATTGGTTGTGCTATGTAGAAGCGCCTTGATTGTAAAAAGGTGATTTTTATAAATAAACTGATGATGATGATGATGATGATTATCCATCAGGTAGGGAAATAGGCAGACTAGGTGGGCTATGCAGTCCTTATCTGCCATCAAATTCTATATTTCTTTGTTTCTAGTACTTCTAATCTGGGACACCAGTTCCGAAGAGACCAGAAAAAATCTATCCTAGAATACATTTTATATTTCGGGGAGTAGTATGTATAGTCTCTGTCCCTCGGGTGTGTAAACCTCCAGGCATCTACTAAGGCCAGTTCCACACTTAACCTGTTAATTATCTTCCCCGATCTCGAAGGGCCTACCACCCTAGATCCTATTCTGTCCTGCTGGAGGTCTACCACTCAATTATAATCCCCTCCTATAATAAAGTTTTCTGGGTTCGTCACTGTCTCTCTTATAACTTTTGCTAAAAACGATGCTCATTCAGGATCCTCATTTGGGGCATATAAATTCAATAAAGTGCACCCCTGGCTCCTGTATACTTCTGTGACTGGATGGGCCTTGCGGTCCTTATCTGCTGTCAACTTCTATGTTTCGAATGAACCTTCCTTCTGGGTCCGTATCTACCTTTTCTACCCTCAGAGGGATATCCCTCCTTAACAGAATTGCTACACTCCTATAGTGTGTGTGCTTTTGGTAGTGTGAGGCATATACCTCTCCTACCCACCCTCTGCATAGTTTCTTGTGTTCCTGTTCCCCTAGGTGTGTCTCTTATAGAAACACCACCCCCCCCCACTCATTCTCTTTGTAAATCTTGAATAATTCTGGCCCTCTTGGCCAGACTATTAATCCCCGTGATGTTCCAAGACACCACCTTTAGATCTCCCATCTTAAATTGTTATTCTCATTCCTGTACTTCTGGATATATCGGATTGCCCTTAGTACATCACTATAAACAAATAAACAGTTAAAACTATAACCATAATAACTATATACACTGCTTTTTGTGACCTAGCCAGGTCTAGAGTACTTTAAGGTTTTAAATAAACCCCACCTCTCACCTCCCAAGATTGTCCCTATGAGGTGAGGTAGGAAGTTGCTATTTACCACTTCCTTCCTGGAAAAACTGTGCCTTATAAGGGTGGTGTCCCAGATGGGTTAAAGTCTGTTGCCTGCGAGCTTAGTTGTAAGTTATGTCCCACCAGTATGCACCTGCCTATATGAAATTAACTTTGATACCCTCGATGAACCATCCCATATTCTCAGAGAACTGCCATCTCCACCTCTAATATTTAACATAGAAACATAGACTTTGATGGCAGATAAGGACCACTTGGCCCACCCAGTCTGCCCATTTCCCTACCTACTGGATAAGCTGCAGATTCTAGTTAGCCAACAGCCTACTTTCTGCCACCACCCACTACAATTGCCTTGTGTCTGTCCCATGCATGTTTGAATTCCCCCACTGTTTTAGCACCAACAACCTCCCCAGGAAGGCAGTTCCACGCATCCACCACTCTCTCTGTGAAAAAAGATTTCCTCACATTGCCCTTGAGTCGTCCCCCCTCTAACTTTAAATTGTGTCCCCTTGTTCTTACACATCTCTTTTTCTGAACGATGCTACCCTCCTGGACTTTGTTGATTCCCTTGGGGTACTTAAACATTTCTATCATGTCCCCCCGTCCCTCCTTTCATCAAGGGTATACATAGTAAGCTCTCTCAGTCTCTCTTCATATGATTTCTGATGCAGACCCTGCACCATTTTAGTTGCCCTCCTCTGGACTGCTTCCATCCTGTCCATGTCCTTGCGTAGATGAGGTCCCCAAAACTGCACACAGTACTCCAGATGGGGTCTCACCAACTGTCTGTACAGAGGGATAACCACTTCCCTTTTTCTACTTGTGATGTTCCTTCCTATGAATCCCAGTATCCCCCTAGCTCTCCTTACTGACTTCTCACATTGAAGACCCCCCCAGCCCTGAGTGTGAGACCTATCAGATCAGTGAGCACCCCTCCGCATGGGTGTCAGGAGGGCCAACCTAGGAGCAGCCACAGTCCCTCCCCCCCAGGGCCCCTCCTCAGGTCCCCCAACTTTAAACTGCCACAGTTACATACACAGTTTTATAACCCAGTGGCCATATAAGGCGAGGGAGGAACCCCCTGAGGCAGGCATCAATATTCCTCTCCCCCCCCCAGACAGCACCTTATGTTTATTTATAGAGTGCCATCCTCACTCCTTCAATATTTCATTTCATTTTATTTAAATTTTTTATACTTGTAAGCAGGATGAGCAAAAACTGCCCATTTTCAGCAGCGACAAGCTGCAAAACATATTAAAACATCCATAACATTACATACAGGCATAAAAAAGAATAAAAAAAATACACAAAATACATAACACAGAAAAAAAAACTATTTAACATAAACATGTGCAGGTGTCATTATCCATCAGCCAAAATTTCAATCTGGTTTTAAAAGACCACACTGTCCTACATTCTGTAATATCAGCAAGCAATGAATTAAAAAATAAAGGAGCCCTATAAAGAGTTGATCTCTGTTCAGTAACAGTTTGAAACAGTGGAATTTCATAAGTAAATTTAGTCTGGGACCTGGTACCATTAGAATTAAGAAATCTAGGAAACAAAAATGAGACTACTGGAGATATAATATAATTCTTTACCTTAAATAACAAGGTACCCAATTTATGTAGAATCCTATTTTTAAGAGATAGACTATGAGTATGTCTAAGCAAAAGACAACGATGTGTTCAAAGAGGCACATTAAGCATAAAATGTAATATAGAATTATAAGTTACCCTAAGTTTATTCAACAGGTGACCAGAGAGAAAGAGGAATAGATAATAATACCATAATCAAAAACACTAAGGAGAAAATTATGAGCAAATAGAAACCTTGATTCTCTGGTGAAAAACTGTTTAACTCTAAAAAGGGATCCTAATCTCTGATGTAGAGTTTTCCTTATTTTTTTCAAATGGGGTTCAAAAGTTAATTTCATATCAAAAATTATCCCCAAATACTTAAAATTATCCACTAACTCAATTACCTTTGCATCCTGTGTAACTATATGTTGAAGGCTAGTATACTCAATGGTCCTATTCGAAAACAACATAACTTTTGTTTTGCTAGGATTAAGCACCGTGAAATTCAAGAACAACCATTTCTAAAGAGAATTGAAATCGGACTGAACCTCAACCAATGCAACACTGGGAGATAAACCAACACTGTACATAACTGCATCATCAGCATAGAGTATTAATGATGAATGAGAATACACCAGAGAAGCAGAATTCATGTAAAGTGAAAAAATCAAGGGGCCAAGAATGGACCCTTGGGGGGACTCCACATTTTATAGTACTAGAAGAAGAAAGGCTATCCCCAATTCAAGTGCAATGTCATCTATTAGTAAGGTAATCATGGTACCATGAAATAACACTGTCAGATAAATGAAAACTGGTTAGAATACCATTTAATAAATCATGTTCAACCAAGTCAAAGGCCTTGGTGAGGTCCACGAAAAGTGCCACAACAGTTTGTCCTTTATCAAGGGTACCCTGAATGGCACCCGTGAACCCCACCAAGGCCGTCATGGTATTTTAAAATGGCTTAAACCCAAAATGCTGACAATCAGTGAGAAGATTATATTTTTGTAGATATTCTAAAGTTTGTTCCAAAATAACTTGTTCTAGGATTTTAGATAAAAAAGATAATAAGGAAACTGGATGATAATTAGACAATATGGTGGGATCACCAGATTTTAAGATAGCAGTAACTATGGCCATTTTCCACAAACTAGGGAAAACCCCAATGGTCATAGAAGAATTGAACAAGACAGAAAGAGATAAGAAAATAATGAATTCCCAGTTTAATGATTCAGAAATCCAACCCATCATGAGAAATGTAAGGCCTAGGGTCCATTTTCAGTACATAATCCCTGACTAAATCAGGGGATAAATGTTCAAAATGGAATTTAGGGGGGACAAAAACATTTTCTGACTTTATAGCACCAGTAAAATCATTCAAAGGAGAATTTCCACATGAGGGAATTCTATGGCTATCTAAATGTCCAAAGATCTTATTAAAGGCTTTGGAAACAAGTGAGGTGTTACTAATTGAGCCCCAATTTGAATAGAAATATCAGAAGCTTTTTTATCCCTTCCCATCAGGCTATTCAGTATGTCCCATGTTTTTTCGGATTTCCAATTACTTTGTTTTGCTCAGAAAGAAAAAATGCTATTTTAGCCCTATGAATTTCAGATTTACATAAATTCTTTAAAGATTTATACTTCAATAAAAACTTCAATAGATTGTTTTAGAGCCAGAGGAACCCCTCCAGGTCACCTCTTGGCTCACCAACACATTTGTTTATGTATTCTTGGTCCCCATAGACTGCCAGGTAAAGGTTAGGTTCATGACCCTTTTCGAAACTATTAAGCCTGCACCTTGTGCCCCCGCCCACAAGTTTACTTAGGAACACTGAGGCCACCCTGGTCCGGTAGGATTCCACCCACACAGCCTACCCCGTTCCCCTCCCATGCCCAAGCTCCAAAGTGCCCCCCAACTTTCTTTCTGGTTATTTCTTTTATTTTTAACTCTGTACACCTCCTCCGTCTGGGGATCTGACTCCAGACCTAATGAAAAGGAAGACAAGCGCTAAGTTACACCACCAAAGGTGGAGATAGCTATTAGCTTCACTATTACAATACAGGAGAGGTCCATTTCTATCCCCCTGATGGATCATCAAGCTGGACCTACTAAACCCAGTGAAAAATCAGCCCTTAGGTGATTTGGTGCCAAATCTCAAGGGACACTGTAGATTGGGAAAGGGAAGGGTAATGGTAATGGGGGACCTCAACATGCCAGTAACAGACTGGAGGACTATGACATCACCAGTAGCCAGGAAGCAGAGGCTGCTGGATGTTTTCCAGGATGCGTTCCTGACCCAGCAGGTGGGTGAGCTAACTAGGGAGGCCTGGACACTGGGCGTGGTCCTGGCAGACAGTTATCAGATTAGGGACCTAGAGGTGAGGGACCCTTTGGTGGGAAATGATCATGCCACAGTCTGGTTCTTCCAGGACCTGGGGGGGGGGAAGCCAAACAAGGATGGTAGTAACCAACTTTAGGGGTGCAGACTTCGGGGAGATGAGAAGGATCCTTAAAGATCATTTAGACAGGATAAGGCCGGATATGGATGCTGACAGCAGGTGGGAGATCATTAGATGGGAATATAGGAGGTTACCAGATCCTGCGCAAGGGAAAGGCGTACGTTCAGTAAGGCCAGAAAACCCTGCTGGTGGACCCAGGAGGTACAGGAGGTGGTGAGGAACAAGAAGGCAGCCTATAGGCACTTCAGGCACTCAAGGAGTGAAAGGGATCAGGAGGAATAGTAACTGACAGCCAAGAGAGTCACCAGGGTGGTGAGAGCAGCTAAGGCAAAAAAGGAGCAGTCCTTGGCCAGTGGGATCTGGAGGGGGGAAAAGGTTTTTTTTAGATACATAGGGGAAAAAGGAGAGTAAGGGGGCAGATTAGCAGGATAAGGACAGGGGATGGTTGGGCACAGCAGACAGGGGAACAGGCAGAAGTCCTAAAGGAGTACTTTGCCTCAGTTTTTACTGGGGAGATGGAGGGGCTATGTGTTGCGGGGGGGGAGCAGGGGCAAACCAGAGGAAGAGGTGGGACCAGTAGAGATAAGGGGCCCTAATGGGTCTGGGGGAAAGGGAGCAGCCATCACAGACAGGTGGGGGGCCAGCAGTACAGGGTGAAAAGGGGGAGGACATGGAGTCTGAAGTCCCAGTAGAGAGAGTAAGGGAAGCCCTCCGATCCCTTCAGACCTGGGCCAGATGAGATATATCTCAGGGTGCTGAGGGAACTGGAAGATGCCCTGGCAGTCCCCCTAGTGTAGCTTTTCAACATCTCTCTGAGGACTGGGTGGGTGCCCCAAGATTGGAGGGTGGCCCATGTTGTGCCAATCCACAAGGGAGGATCAAGAGAGGAGGTTGGAAATTACAGGCTCGTTAACCTGATGTCGGTGGTCGGCAAGGTGATGGAGGGTATTGTCAAGGCTTTGTCCCGCGAAAAATGTGCTAAACAAACCTTGTTGAGTTCTATGACTGGGTGATGAGGGCCCTGGACCAGGGTAGGCCAGTGGATGCCCTCTTTCCGGACTTCAGCAAGCAGTTTGATTTGGTACCCCACAGTGGCCTGCCCGCTAAGCTGAAGGAAATGGGGGTAGGGAGACAGTTGTTAAAACGGATAGGAAATTGGCTCTCTGAGCTTACTCAGAAGGTGGTGGTTGGAGGGCTAGCCTCATCCCCAAGGTGGGTTACTAGTGGGGTGCCCCAGGGGTCAGTGCTGCGGCCACTCCTGTTCAACGCCTATGTCTCAGACATAAGGAAGCGGATCTGGAGTGAAATGAGTCTCTTTGCAGATGACTCAAAGCTGGGTGCAGTGGTAGATGAGGAGGAGGAGGAGGGGAGGGTGGCCTTGCTGGAGGATCTGAAGGCTCTGGAAAGGTGGTCAGGAAAAATGGAAATTCAAATTCAATGTGGGGAAGTGCAAGATTCTGCACCTGGGAGTCAGAAATCCAGGCCAGGGGTTTACCTTGGGAGGAGACATGATTCAAGTCAGGAGGGTGAGAGGGACCTGGGGATAGTGGTAGATGTCAAAATGAACAACTCTGAGACCTGTAGGATGGCAACAGCAAAGGTAAATAGGATGCTGGGATGCATCGCCACAGGGATAACATCCAGAAAGGTGGAAGTGATCCTTCCCGTGTACAACTGCTTAGTTAGGCCACACCTTGGGTATTGTGTGCAGTTTTGGACACCACATTTAAAGGGGGACATTACACTCCTAGAGAGGGTCCAAAGGAGGGCAACCAAAATGATCTGGGGTCTGAGGGAGAGGACCTATGAGGAGAGGCTCAAGGAGCTTGACATGTACACCCTGGAGGAGAGGACGGACAGGGGGAGACATGATAGAGGTCTTTAAGTACATGAAAGGGATCAATAAAGGAAGCCCAGTCAGGGTGCTCCAAAGGAAGGGGGGGCAACAAGAGGTCACAGTGTAAGCTGGAAGGGGGCAGGATCAGAGGGGAGAGGAGGAGGTGTTATTTCACTGAAAGGGTGGTGGAGTCATGGAATGCACTGCCCAGGGAGCTGGTAGAAATGGAGACTCCGGATGGGTTTAAGAAGGAATGGTACAGGTATAGGGGGAAGGTAAATCTGACCAGGCCAAATACAGCTGGAACATCTGGGACTGGGGACAGTATAACCCAAGGGGGAGGGGGGACACCAAAATCGTCCCTCAGTATGGGTGCTGAAAATAGAGCAGACTCGAAAGACTGTTAGGCCTATTCTGCTCGCATTTTTGTATGTTAGTATGTTATCATAATGTAAGGCATTCATGTTCATTGTGGCAGTAGAAGTGCATGTTGTTCTCCCTTCTCTGCCTCCCAGCCCCACAACTTAATCCCCATTAGGTTCCACCAGCGAGCAACATAGGGGCGGTCACCAAAATGGATAGTGCCCTCCCAGTCGCCAAACGAGTATGGGGTCTCAAATCTCACCTATCAAGGAAAGTCAATCAGTTCTAAAAGAAACTGTACCCTACTATGAAAAGATAGAAATTTTAAATAATCTTATCTGCCACTCCTCTCGATCAGGTAGCCATCGTTTCTGCTGTCTCTTCTGGTACTGGAGGAATGCCGAAATCTTCGGGCTGGGGGAGCGCTTTCACTGTGACTCTGTCCCACATAACAGAAGTCACCCTCGCTCTCGATTTTCTGGTTCCCTGCACTTGCCAACTTCTTTCCACCAAATGCCTCTCCCTACAGCGAACCCCCTCCTCGTAAAATTGGATCCCCAGCGACTTGACCCAGCTTGTCGCCTCCTCCAAATCGATAAATCTTTTCCATCCTTCCTCAGTTTCTACTTTTAATTTGGCAGGATATTCTGTTTGGGCTTGGTGGCCAGCTTGTCTTAGGGCTTTCACTAGTTGGTATACTTGTTGTCGGCGGACCAAGATCTGAGGTCCGTAGTCTTGATCAAAAAATAGGCAAACATCACCGAACACTATTTGTTTTTTTGACCATGCTAATCTCAGTAGCTCTTCTTTGATTTGGAAGTCCATAAAGGCCATCACGACAGATCTCGGGTGGGCCTTGGGATCTTTGGGCTTAGCAATGAGTAAACGGTGGGCTCTAATAATACCTAGGTCTTTATCTTCCGGGAGGTTCAGGATTTCCTTCAGGAAACTGTGAAGTGTATCATGTTACCCATTTCAGTATCTTCCGGAACACTATGTAGTCTTAGGTTGTTGCCCCTATTTCTGTTCTCTAACTCTTCACCTTGCTGCTGTAAGAGTAACTCCCTTCTGTGTAAGTCTAACAATGCTGTATTGTGAAGATCAATGGTAGTAGCATGAGAGGTAACTTCATTCTCGAGGCAGTTTGCTTTATCAGTCAATTGAGACGGTTTGCGCCGATCCTCCACCGCTCTCTGCTCCAGCCTGGTCAATGCCTCATTGATCTGTTTCAATGTACTGCAGAGGGTTTTGGATGTTTATTTATTTATTTAGTTTTTGTTGACCGGGTAAGTGCACTAGATAAATCCTGCCTATTTTCAGGCACGACCCGGAGGAGGGGGATACAGATGAATGCCAACTGACCTTGAACCAGATTTAGCTGTTGGTGGTATTTTTAGTGAATGAGGGAAATTTGGCCAGGACACCGGGGAAATTCCTCTACTCTTTTCGATAAGTGCCATGGGATCTTTAACATCTACCTGAACTACCACCAATCCAGGCAGATGGGACCTCGGTTTAATGTCTCATCCAAAAGATGGCACCTCAGAAGTGCAGCACCCCTCTCGTGATGCACTACAGTGTCAGTACTGGAATATTAACCCAAGTGCCAGATGTGGGAACTAAACCCACAGCCCTCTGATCTCCCGGCCGCAGAGGTGAGTGTGCTACCTACTGAGCCACCGACACTGCAATCAATGTAATCATATAGTTCTCTTCTTCTGGGTCTGGTGCAGGAGATTGGGCGACGAGAAACATAGAAACATAGAATATAGAATCTGATACCAGATAAGGACTGCTTGGCCCACCTAGTCTGCCCATTTCCTTACCTAATGGATAAGCTGCAGATTCTAGTTAACCAAAAGCTTACCGAGGGCCGAAATGTCCTCGCAGAGTGTGGCCTGCTGCTGTGAAAGTTGCTTGTTCTGTATCTGTTTGTTGTTCAGTCCTCCCGACCCATCTTTGCCTTTTTGTTTGGCTGGCATCACAAACTCAGTAATGGTTTGGAGTTTCGACAGTTTTGCAGCTTTTAAGGGACCAGTGGCACTAGATTTGATTTTAAGCAGGGCAGAGCAGTGGATCTAGGCTTCCATTCGCAGGTAACCAGAAGTCAATCTATGCAGTTTTTGTTTGTGGTGCTTAGTTATTGATGGTTCATAATGAAAAATGGTTGTAAGAGCAGTCTAAAGCAGTGCTTGGCCTGGATAAATATCCACCAACCTATGTAACACAAAATGTGTGCCTTAAACAATATGCCCAAGCCATCTACTGCATCGGTCCCAAAGGTCCAGCACAAAGGACCCCACACCCACTCTCTCCTTGCTTGTTCTGTGTGAAAGGGGGAATTTAATATTGTTTCCTGAAGTAAAATAATGTTATGTATGATGGAACTATGATGAACTGTCAATCTTTTCCTATAGTTTCTCATGCTGCCACATTCAGAGAAGTGACATGTAGGGTTACCATGTATTACATTAGTGAGGAGGAACATTATCCTGGGCTCCCACCTTTATCAGGCTCTTTCCTTTTTTTTTTTCTTTTCCTTTTTTTTCTTTTTTCTTTTTGGAGTCTAGAGGAATGTTAGGATGCTCCTCTTCAAGATCTGATACCATTCCAGACCTGGATGAAACGTCAGATTCCAGATCCAAATCCCCTTCCTTGTTGCCCTGTAGAACTTGAAAGGTATTTTGTAAGGGGAGTGAGATGGGTTTGATAGGATTTTTGACTGAGACCCTGGTAACTCTTATGGTTTTAGGAAGCTGAAACTCTGGGGGAGGGGGCATGTTTGTTGGTTCTGGCCCTTGAGCACTAGTGGGGTCCAAATTCTGTAAAACCTCTGAGAGTCCAGAGGGGCCTTGGATGGGTTCAAGTAACTATCATAGCATCTCTGTCTGCCTGCTTGCTAGCACCCTGTGGCTCTTGTGGTGCAGCTGATGATGCCACTGATGGAGTTCCCTGAGAGGGGACAGGTGGGGAAGGGATCCTGGCCCAGGTCAGACTTGTGTTCAAGTTGGTTGTCCTGTGCTGTATGTACCAGGTCTCCCTGGTTTAACCCATCTGCTGTATTTTGCCCTGCTGAGGGGCACTGATGGTATGCATGTCCTATCTCCTCACAAAGGTTACATTTGTAGATATTAGTACAGGCCATGCTTACATGACCAAAGTCCCCACAAAGAGCACAATGCAACCAATCACAGGAACTACTTCAATGAGTATGTGATCCACATTGGTAGCAGGCGTTCGGTTGGCCTGCATAAAAGCAGACCCCCTATCCCTTCCCAAAAAGAAACTGTTAGGAACGTGATAAATTATTGCATTTGCTTGAAACAGTTTGACTCGGAATCGCCACTCCCCTGTCCAAATGCCCTCTGTATCAAATTATTGGTTCAGGCTTACCCATAACAGTACAACATTTTTGCAACTAAAAGAGAATGTCATTCACAATGACCCCTTCATTCCTGAACATCACTGTTACAGTTTTCAGAAGGGATTTAGTTAATGGAATGGCCAGAAAATTTGCCCATAAGGGGGTTGATCGCAACATGTTATACTTTGTCCAAAATCTGTCCAAACCAACATGCTGTCAAAAACTAACATCATACACATCTTCCCCTGACATATGTATCAGTGTGTAGTTTTCTGAAGGCTGGAAAAGCATGGATTCTTTTAATAGTATATGGGCAATACATACCCTGTCTAGGCACTCCTGCAACCCCCCTCGGTATCTCAGGCATACTGCATTTTTTCTAGGGGCTTGGGACTCTTTGTTGTGAAAAAGTTCAGAAAAAGTCCTCCCTGGTCTTCGTGTGTGACCCTATTTCATCACCCGGTTGGGGGGGGATCATCATCCAACTCTTCCAAAGAGGAAGGTGGAGGTGCCCGGCCTCCCTGTGGCATCCCAGGAACAACAGTACTGTGTTGGTCTGCTGAGGGTGCTGACGTCTGCCTCTGAGCAGAAATATTTGCACCAGTTTCATTTTTTGAAGTCCCTGGGCCTTCAGAGCTGAAGGGACCCTGAGCCTGCCCTTCCGAAAGTCATGCACTCCTGTCCATTGGCTGAGGGAGTAGTCTTTTGGTAATGCTCTCCCTCATCCTCAGCCCACTGTCAGGCAAATGGTGGAGTGCGATCTGTCACACCTGATTCACAGGGCCCCATCTCTGTCTTCCTCAGGGCTGTTGTAGCAGCACAGCCCAAACTTTCCCCTGTCTGTGTCTCAGGAGTGACCCCCTAAAAGAACTCCATCGATTGAGAGGATTTCAACAACCCTCGGAGTCTGCTTCCAACTGGCACATTCCAAAGCTGTGTCCAGTGACCAGGAAGTAAAATCTATTAGTCTATTTGCCTCTGTTGAAGCAGACACCAAAACTCGCTCTAGGGGACCAAGCATTTTCTCAGTAGCAGTCGCAATAGTAGCGGCCCGCATTTCCTTGGTTATTTCCTTGTTAGCCCCAGCAGGGCCTCCCAGAAACTCACAACAGCCATCTCCTTGTACAGCAATCTGTGCATACACACTACATCTCGCCATTCTCCGGCCATCCCAGCATCTTCCAAAGCAGCTTCTCCTGCTGCAGCCTGCTGTGAGGTGATACCCTCTAACTTACTGGAAGAAATCACACTGTCTCGCTTGGAAATAAAAACTCCACTCACCGTCAAGGCATCCCGTGAGTGCTCCTCTGACACAGCATTCTTCCCTTCAATGTTCAGGTCAGTAGATAGATACATTTCCATCACCTACATAGAATCATCCAATATTGTTTCTCCCGCAAGGTAAAAAGTTTTCTCCATCTCTGCCAGTTCACTCTCTGAGGAGTTGCTCTAGGTGTCTGTGTACAGTACACAAGCAACCTTCAAGTCATCAAGTGCTAGCTGGTACTTGCATGCTTCACATAGATCCCATATGCTACCACCAAATATGACAAACCCACCTATCCACGCCCCAAACAGTGCCCGTCTTGCAGCCAGCTGCCCCAGACCTTCAACTGAGTTGGCTCCTCACTGTTTCCTAGTGCCCACACTTGTCTCTCTCAAAGGTGGCCAGACACCAGGATCCTTTGAGCCCAGTCATCAGTCCCTCTGGATCAAACCAAGGCCAGATGCTTGAACCCCAGGTGAAGTGTGGGTTCTCTCTTATCAAACTTCTCTTCACTCTTTTCACTGTATCAGGAAGGAGGAGTACATTTTTCATATTGCTTAAATTAGATTTAACGTGTCTTTTCGGAATGATGGTTACCCCGGAAATTTGCAAACCATACCTCTTTTATTGAAATGCATAGCCAGTCTGTATACTGTGCTAAATAAGGACTACTTTATTTACACAATATATTTTCACATTGGCCAAAACAGAACAAAAGAGAAAACATTAAAAATAGTGGGAGTTAAACCATAAAAATGCAAATATAGCTTTCTTATAGCTAGGTCAAATTTACAAGTGAAGATATGGAAATAGTACAGTCTCTTGTCTTTGGAGAACTTGAATACACATCAGAGTTCCCCCTCCCAGTCTCATACTGCCGGTCAGCCTGTTGAACTACATCCTGCCCCCCTTCTTCTCTGGCTTACAGTGAGATCCTCCTTTTGTAGAGAAAACTCCCATGTGTCTCAGAACACAGCTGTTTTTTACCATTCTCATTAGGACAAGTTTCTTGCAAATAAAAACATTTTGTTTATAGCACAATTATACAGGCTTCTGCTAGAAATCAGACCCTCACTGTGCTCCCATCATTAGGGGAATCTCAGTTCCCCTGTTTTATCAGTAAACACGCGTACTCAGATAGCCCTCCCATTTGCTGTGCTTTTGCATCAAATGATTGTCAACAGTTTCACTATCCCAGGGTGGTCCCCTGCCAGTAGACCCCCAGAAACAGATACAATTACTACCCAAATGACCCTCCTTGTAAACCTCAAGATAAACAGCAGGACCATTTGGCTACATGTGCAAATATATAGAATTTGACCTGGCTAACCTCCTGGTGTCTTCTGGGACACTTCAGCCGATCTGCCAATTCATTGCATTAAAACATTAGTGCACCATACCCTTAGTCAGTAAATGTATGGCTTTTGGAGTGGGGGATTTTCAGTATTTTTATGATATATTTAATTGTCATCATGCAGTGACTAGATAGCTTTAAATAAAGAACAGACATAAGCAGTCTGGTTCCTCACTTCTGTGCTTAAAGGGGACAGTTTTGACATAAATGTCAACTTGTCTTTGTAATTAAGGGTGGTAAAATGTGGGGAAAAAAACAACGAAAGAGGGTATTTCTGAAAAGTGCATATGGGCATGGGTACCACTTTTCATGGAGAGTGCCACCACAGGGTGTGCTCTCCTAACTGCAATTTCTAAATTTGTTACTTCTGGGCAAAATAAAGAGAACTGACTTGAAACATAGTTTCTGGCAAAGTGTGAGGAATACACAGAGCCTGAAATCGGTCAGCAAAAAATGTGATGTGCACTGGGGCTAAAAGAGTCATTTCCCTGACTTCAGCAGGGAAAACACATCTGGGGACAGTGTGCCGAGTTCACAGAGTGAACTGAAATCTGTCAGAAAAACAATGATGCATGTTTGCTGGGATTAAGTGTAAATTTTTGAACCCGTGTTGTACTGGGTGGCGCTGGTGCAAGGCAAGAAGCAGAAGGCAACACGAGAGAAAGCCAATAAATAAAAATACAGAAAGAAAAGAAGAAATAAAAGAAAAAATAGAAGCCTAGTGAGTAAAGGAGACTTATGGAAGACAAGTTTGGAGAAGGGCGTTAGGCCTGGACTGGCCTGTGCTGCAGGCTGTAGTGGCATGTTGTGACTGTCTTTTGCTTTCTGTAGTTCTCCTAACAAAGCAGCTGCCTCCCCCTGCCACCTCAAAAAGCAAGACAAATATTGTTTAGCACAGACTATGTTGTGAGGTGGGCCTGTGCTGCTGTCAGTTTAAGATGGATAGTTAGTTAGTTACAGTAATTAGGAATTGTTTTTATTCACAATTGATCATCAGATGTGAGATGGACAGTGGGTCTGTACAGTGGCCTAAATAACAGAAGCATTTTTTTTTCCTAGTATAGCAAATGATGTTTATTTTGGCCAACCTGCAAAGCAGAAAGCCCTTTGGCTACGGACTGTAATCTTGTTAAAAAAAAATATTTTCTTCCACAAACCTACAAAGCAGAAAATTCCTTTGGCTAGTGTGCTATAAGCCTGTTAGACTAGCCTGCCACTTTTTTAGGGCTGCAGTGGGTGGAGCCCTGCAGACCTATTGCTTTCAAAAAATGACTCTGCATTCCTTGCATTCTTTGCAACCGAACACCATGTTGAAGTTGTGCCACGTTTGTCTCCACATCCATGGGGCACTCCACTCACACTGCACTATTATTTACTTGTAAAAAGATTGTCAGTTGATCAGGACACTGGGGGATTGGGCACCCCAGTGTCACTCTTATGCTTCTGGGGGGTATGGGGTGGTGGGTGCTGAGAGAGAGGGTCAGATGGGGGAATATCTCAAATTTTAAAAAAAAGGCAGTCACAGCAGAATGTGGCACTCTCCACCATGTCCAAGACTGACACCATGCTCATCTGCGCATGCACGACTACTAGTACATGTGCAGTGTAGTGTGGTGGCCATCTTGGTCACAGCACAGTGTGCTGTAGTCTGCCATGACCAACATTTTTTTTTTAATTATGCATATCCACCACCCGACCCTCCCTCTTAGCACCCACCACCCCACACCACCCAGAAACATAACAATGACACTGTGAGAGCCCAATCCCCCAGTGTCACAGTCATGTTCTGTGCCCCCTTTTTTCTAATATATATTTTTATCCCCCCACTTGACCCTCCCTCCCAGCACCTATTACCCCACACCCCAGAAACAAAACAATGACACTGGGGTGCTCAATCCCAGTGTCATTATTATGTTCCATGCCCCTTTTTAATATATATAATTTTAATCCCCACCCGGCCTCTCTCTCTCAGCACCCACCACCCCAACCCCCAGAAACATAACAGTGACATTGGGGGTGTCCAATACCCCAGTGCCAAGATGGCGATTCCTCAGTCTTTTGCACCATTACTGTCCCCCACCAAACCCTCCCACTCAGCACCCACCACCTCACATCCCCCCCAAGCCTTCATTTACCAATTAGGGGGGTCCAAGGCTGTAATCCTCTCTGGACCACAGACACATCTTCACTCTTCAAAGTTGGACTGTGAACTGAAGAAACAGGTATGCGGTTCAATGTATTTCAATGGTGTTTTGAACTTAGTGGCATAACTTAGGCATTTTTGCATATTTTTGTCCCAAATTTTCAGCATGCCTTCTTTGGGACCTTACCTCATGAACAATGACACTGTCATTAGGCAGATCTGTCCCAAAAGGTGATTTTCACCCCCTGCACAAAATCACCTTTTGGGCAGGAGTTGAAAATGTTCAGGGCCCGTGTTCATGAGATGGGCTCATGACAAGGCTATGTTGAAAATTTGATGTAAAAATAACTTTGGTAGTTTTCAATATTTTAACCACAAGTTTACAATATAGCCATATCTTTATAGCACCTCATGAATGTGACAATTGTCATTTTTCAAATCTTGGCCAAAATGTTTTTCTTTACATCCCAAAAGCTGATCTCACAGTCCCTGCATGAAATCACCTTTCGGACAGGAGGTGAACATTGTCTCTGCCATTGTTCATGAGTTGTGGTCATAAGAAGGCTATGTTCTAAATTTGGTGCAAAAATATTAAAGCACATTATGAGGCTATACTGAATTTTACAAATGCAGGCTTGTAAGTTTGGTAATATTCAATATTTTTATCCCAAGTTTTCAACATATTTTCAACATAGCCATTTCTTTACAGCACCTCATGAATGTGACAGCTGTCATTTTTCAACTCCTGGCCAGAATGTGTTTTTGCATCCCGAAACTTGATTTCGCATTTCCTGAGCGAAATCACCTTTTGGACAGGAGTTGAACATTTGCTATGCCCTTCTTCATGAGGAAGGGTCATAACAAGGCTATGTTGAAAACTTTATGTAAAAATATTACAAAAATAAATTTATGAGGCTACGTTACATTTTGCTAACACTGGCTCGTAACTTTGGTAATTTTCAATATTTTTACCCCAAACTCCCTGGCTGCAGCCCTATAGGCTCTGGCCAGAATTTATTTTTTTTAAGTTATATGTTTCAACTCATAAAGTCTAGTTTAATATTAAAAATACTAGCAATTGGGCTGGCTTTGTGGTGTTGGGCAGTGGTGGACTGCTTTGGCACACTGGCAACCAGGGTTCATATCCTGAGCCAAGATTTCAACAGCATAGGCCAGTATGGAGAGCATCTGGGGTAGCAATGGATTCTAGCACTGCTCACTCAGCAATGCCACTGGTTAACCTGGTGGTGGTGGCATTGACATTGCAGGCCACCACTCTGCAACAAACACCCTCCCTCTAGAACAGTGGTCAGCATGCCTCATCAACATAGAGAGATAGAGAGGACACAAAGGGGACCCCCTTCCAACTGACCACATCATGGCCCCAGCTGAGGGCTGCCCCCATCAGTCAGACACAGGAACACACAGTCCCCCCCCCCAAAGCTGCCCCACTGGATGTCTGTCCTCTCCACAGTAAGTGTTGGTCATATGGAAATGGGTTAATGCATTTCAGGGGCTTAGTTAAGGGAGAAAAGTGGTCATGAGTAGAAGGGTCTGGACAGGAGGGACTTTAGCTCCAGAAGTAAAGATCCTAGATGGGCACTTGATCAGGCCAGAACCAAAGATAATGCTAAGCAAGAAGGGAATGAATGGTGAATAAAGAACTGCAAGCATTTACTACTGTAAATTCATTGTGGCTATGTAAGGGTGGGTTGGTTGGAGGTCCAGGTTAGATTTAATTCCATATATTGTAATTGTTTAGCTTTCTGCTTTACAAGTTGCCCAAAACAAAGACTTTTTAAACAACAGGATACACTGTTTGTCATATATTTTTCCTGAATTACAGTATGCGTGTCATACTTGAGCCTTGTACTATAACATAACCATATGGGTGTATTTATTTCTTGTATTTTCTTTTATTTTCTTAATAAATACATAACAAAAGAATATAGGGCTGGGCAAGGCAAATCCAAAGCATATTTAATACCAAACACAATTTCAGCCTAGACTTAGCATATCCACACCCAAATCAAAATCTGCCCCAGATTTGTCTGCCCTTTATTAGTGGGACACGCATCTCATATAATTTCCAAAAACTTGACATACAGGACATTCTGTTCTTTATTACTGAAGACATTTGAATGACAACAGATTCATTGTCCCTTAGACTGCCTCTGCTTCTGCTGCCCTGAAATCATAATCCTTTACTTATGACCTCAGATTCACTTCCATGGCGACAAGTTCTGATACCATAAGTGGAGGGTTATGCCTTTATGGAAGGAATAAACAAAATAAACTGTTGAAGTCTAAGGGGAAAATATTCTGCTTTAATGACAGTGCCTACAGTGATAAAGAGAGGAGGGTCCTGAAATTTGCATTTTGGGGAGAATTGTATGTCATTGATTTATTTTGATGCCAATGATGAATGTTTTGTTGCAACCAGAAAATCACTTTAAAACAGTGTGCATAAGTACCATATAGATAAGACTGAATGAAAGTGGCAGGCTCAGAACTGGGGTGAGAGTAGACCCCTAAAATGAAAATAGTAAGTGAGCAAAAGAAGGAGACCTTTCCCAAGATTAACTCATGTGATAGCAAAGCAAAGGAGTTATGCACTACCTCAAACTGTAGGCTATGAGGAAAGTACGATTGCATAGTCAACCCCCTTGTCACAGTCCTTTCAGTGTACTGCATATTCAGGCTATGAGGTACCTGCATTTTAAAGAAGTCCACCCAAAACTTGAAAAAATATATGTTGTGCAAAGTGTTTTAATTTGTATGTGAAGTTCTAGTGTTTCCTTCCCTCTGACTGGTATTAGGAGTTTTTCCAAAATGAGCCTGCTAGCTTTAGGGTAGTTTTACGACCCCTGGAGAGCTCCATATTAAACAGCTTAATTGTATTTCGTTGTCCTACAATGCACCTTGTTTCATGTGATGGTGATGTAGCAGAGACCGTAAATCCAGCAGAAAGCATTACTTTACAATCAGTTCACAACAGTAGAGATGGCTATATTTTAAAATCTGTAGAATTCAGCTTGGTGACAACCCTCATCGTAAAGGTCTTACTGTCCTGAAAAACTCAGCTGCTGGTAATTTTTGTGCAGCTTGTAAAGCTTCCAAGATATTTAGTTTGTTTGGCATGTGTGTGCTAAATGTTGGGTTTCTCTTGTATCGCTGTCACATGAGACAAGATGCACTGTGGGAACAAGAAATACAATTACACTATCAGGTATGAAGATCCCCAGGGGTCATAAAGCTTGCAGACTAATTAGGGAAACACTCCTAATACCAGTCACAGGGAAGTGAACACTAGAACTTTACATAGAAATTAAGACCCTCTGCACAACATACATTTTTTCAAGTTTTGGGTGGACTTCTCCTTTAATTCTTGATAGAGAGACAAAATATGATAACTATGATAATGTCCTTTCTGAACCTCAGAGCCAGAGCCTAAACTGATGTATCTTAGGTAATAAGCACCAGGAATTTAGGAGAATGACAGCCCCTTTGGGAGAAAGTGTGTGTGTGGTTGGGAGGGGGGAGAGCTCAGCTAGACATCACCTGACAGCAGTAGCAGCAAGGAAGTTATCAAAGAGATGGAGCTCTGCTTCTCCTGAGGGAGATGGTGAGGAGGGGGAAACAACAGATGGTGATGGGAAGAAGCCTCTACAGTGCTTCAAGCTCTACGCAAGAGGCAGGTAGCAGGCAACTGCTAATAGGTCTATGGACAGCAATAAGGAAGGTTTGGATTAGAAGAGAGAGGAATGAGAGGCAGAAGAGTGCAGAGGGGTTGGGGGGACAGCATGGAAAAGAGAAGGGAGGGTCTACATAAGAAATAGAAGAGAAAGAACATTTTTGTGGGACTGGAGGGAAAGGAAGGGAAGAGACAAGGTGAGCAAGGAGTACAAAGGAAGTGGCTCAGAGAGCAACACATGGAGGTGTGTGAAAGAGTAGCAAGATCAGGGTATTAGGCAAGAACAGGTAGTAAGGGAGTCTGAAAGGAGGCAGTTAATGGGAGGGAGGACAATGGGGGAGAAAGGAGGAACACAACCAGGAGAAGTTACATTCTAAAGACTGTGTAAGGGAGTAATGTAGGGTGGATACATTACACTGTGCTGTTTTTATAACAAATGTATAGACATATAGGCCCAGGACACACTGGGGGAACTTAAAATGGTTTAAGTGCCTTAAAACATTTTAAATCCCCCTGGCACTGTTTGCAGACAGACTACAAGCCCTTTAAAATGTTTTAACGAAAGTGATTTTAAACCCTGCTAGATACCTAGTCTTAAAACTATTTTTAAAAAATGTTTTAGAGCGAACATGGTTTTATTCACAGGTCTGTCCAGGAGTAAAAACATTTTAAGCTGTAATGATTTAACTAAAACAATTCTAGGTGCAGTTTGTACAGGCAAGCACAGTCCTCTGCATTGGACATAACACAAAACAGTTACAAGGAGAACAGGTTTAACACTAGCAGTGTGGCCACACTAAACAGTTATCAAAAATGGTTACTGAGTAGTGTGGTTGCACAGAAATGGTTTAGCTAAACTGGTTTTAAACTTGGTTTTCAAAAACAGTTCTGTAGTGTGTCCAGGGCCATAAAGCTAGCGTGGTTTTACTCACAGGTCTGGACAAGAGTAAAAATATTTTAAGCTTTAATGGTTTAACTAAAACAATTCTAGCTGCAGTGTGTACAGGCAAGCACAGTTCTGTGTGTTGGACTTAACACAAAATAGTTACAAGGAGAAGAGGTTTAACACTAGCAGTGTGGACACACAAAACCGTTATCAAAAATTGTTACTGAGTAGCGTGGATGCACTGAAATGGTTTAGCTAAACTGGTTTTAAAAATGGTTTTCAAAAACAGTTCTGTAGTGTGTCCTGTGCCATACAGTGGTATGCACAACTATAAACCAATTTAACACTGACAATTAGGTAGGTATGAGCAAACAGTACCTCATCAGCATAGGAAAAGGTGCACTCTAAAACAGAAGGGACTTTAACAGAATTTTAGGTGGTACCAGACAGACAAATAAGTAGGTAACACTACAGGCAGCACCTACAGTACACTCCACGTGAAACTGGTTAAATAGAGCCATACTGTAATTTCTGCTGTACTGAATGTCACTTTCTGCTGACATCCCTGCAGACACGGGGTACCCCTCTTACTGGGCTGTTGCTTATCTGGGGCTCAATATAAAGAAGAGAGGCAAAGCCTGCCTTCCTCCCAACCTAACTGGATGACTCCTGAGCAGCTAAGTCCTGACTGACTGAGGTCCAGGATTGTTCCATGCAAAGGTTTGTTTTGAAGAAAGCTAGGGTTGTTTTATAAGCAACAAAGTCCTGAAGGTACTCAACATCCAGTGACTCAAATATTACTCAGCAGAAGCGGCTAAATAATTACTGTGTTGCTTTGCAGAATATGATTCTTGCCGTTATGCAACTAAATTATAAAAATTCCATAAACTTTAATTTTAGAACTATGAGTTTAAAGTGTGTATATATGTGTGCATGCATGTGCGTGTGTGTGTGTGTGTGTGTGTGTGTGTGCTTTTTGTGGGGAGAAAGTATTTGCTATACCTGTAAGTGTGTGTGATTGAGCATAACTGGCATTGCAGAAGAACTGGAAGGGAAGGTAGGCCTTTTTGCAGATGACACCAAAAATCTGTAAAATGGTGGACACTTAGGAAGGGGTGGAAAAAATGTATAGGGATCCTCAGAAACTTGAAGAGTGGTCAACAGCATGGCAGTTGGGGTTCCTTGTCAGAAAGTGCAAAAATCATGCAGCTAGGGCATAGGAACCTAGGCGTTAAGTGCATTAATTTGTTTTATTTATTTATTTATAATTTCTGACCAGAAAGGCACACTAACCTATTACAGTTTGTTTCCAGGTGAGTCCTGAGGGATGGGTTGCATGGACCTGTTTTATTTACGGGGGAATGGTGATCATGGCACCGGAAAAACTCTCCTGTTCTTTGTCAATAAGTTCCATGTGACCTTTTACTTCCATCTTGACAGTGACCAAAGATGGGCAAAAGGGACCTCAATTTAAAATCTCATCCAAAGGACGGTACATCACCAGTGCAGCATCCACCTCATACTGCCCTACAGTGTCATTTATGGGTATTACCCCAAGTGCCTGGTGTGGGGCTAGAACCCACAGCCATCTGCTCTTCCAACCCAAGAGGCAAGTGTGCTACCTACTGAGCTGCTGAAACGGACAGTATAGTATAGGATGTGTGGGAGGTATTGAGAGTCAGTAAGCAGGAAAGGGACCTTGGGTTATCATATTTAATTACTTCATAGTGGCAGGGCAGTGTGGCAAAGTGGTGGGTAGGGCTACTGAGATGCTGGGATGCACAGGAAGAGGTTTCTATGGCAGAAGTATGGAGATGGTGTTGCCACTGCATAGCTTGCTGGTGAGATCCCAAGTGGAGTATTGTGTCCAGTTCTGGAGGCTATACCTAAGAAAGGAAATAGACAGGATGGAGGCAGTTCAGAGAAGGGCAGATAAAATGGTGCAGGGGTGGCACCAAAAGCCCTTTATGGAGAGACTGAGGGATCCAACATGTACACCCTGGAAGAGAGGAAAGCAAAAGGTGATATGATAGAAACCTATAGGTACCTCACCGGGGCAAACAGGTACATGAGGGGAGTCTCTGTCAAATGAGAAAGAGCACCAGGACCACTGGGCATGCAATGAAGCAGGGGGAGGGAGTTTAGGAGGGATGTGAGGAAGTATTATTTTAGTGATAGCGTTGTAGATACCTGGAACAGACTGCCAGCGAAAGTGGTTGAAGGTAAAACAGTAAGGGGCTTCAAGCATGCGTGAGACTGATGTAGGGGAATATTAGTAAATAGGCAGAGAGAAGGAAGAGTCTCTGAAGAATGGTTAGGGTCTGCAGAGACAGACTGGGCGAGGACCATTTGGGCAGATTAGCTGGGCCAAGCAGTCCTTTTTTGCTGATAAATTCTGTATTTTTGTGTAACCCCTGAGGCATGCACTTCAACACAAACAAGTTTGTATAATTAAATACGAGTTTATGATTGACTTCTTAACTGCACTGATAATTCAGATGATGGGTGTGATAGCTACTGCAAATATTTCCAGCTCAGATGTGCCTTTGGCTTTTGAATTGAAGGAAGGAACATCCTTTACAAAGTTTATTATGGGCAAACAAATGCCTGGCTATATTATATGTGGGAAAGGAAACATTCCGGAAGCAGTATCACCAAAATGCAGAACTAACAAAAATTATTAAGGATTAAAGTCATTAACCCATGGACGAGGCACAAGTCGTTAGTCTATTAGCCAATGACCCAAGCAGGCTACAGTGCTAGTCAGATGTCCAAGTATTTATTGCATACTGTATGTTTCACACTGCATGCAATATCTGCATGTGAGTGAACATCAAAGATCTATGGGTTCAAACAATATTAATTAATGGTAATATGATTTGATTTCATAAAAATTAAAAAATAAACTAATGGTGGGATGGATTTGAGGCCAAGACTTCAATCCCAGATTCTAAGGCAGTTGCAGAGATGTGTACAATGGACATCAGTGTGGGCCACAGTGTACCTGATGGCTTCTTTACTTGAAATGGATGACAGTTATCTTCCCCCACTCTCGGTCACTAACTGATGCAGTAAATGTGTCTGTGACACACAGGATCTTGCCAGATGGTGAGAAGCTTGACAAAAATGTACCTTTATGAGACCGATAACACAAAAAGTAAACTTGAGATCATGCCTGAATTTCCAGTTCTTTAAAAGGCATACTGGCAATTGTTGCAGTATTTTCTGCAAATTAATTGTCTGATAAATAAGTAGATCTTCGGTACAGTAATTATAACTTATACAAACAGTACTTCAAATTAGACAGTATTGCAGATACAGGCTAATTTCTACCATTGTTTTAGACTGGACAAAAGATTCTGACGTGGCTGTCACACCTTGTTAATAGCAGAGCTTGTTTGGGGGCAGACACAGTCATGTGCCCTTTGGAAGGAAAGAGGATGGAGGGCTGAGTTGACTCATCCAAGAATCAAACCTATACTTCTGGTTACAAGCACAGAGCCTGATCCAGTCAGCTATCAGGCATCTCGATTTCTTTGAGCATGGCAATACTTTTTTTTATAACCTGTTGCACATCTGTCCCCCGACATACCCTCTGTCTGGCCATCTTGACTGCATTGTGGCTTCCTTGTGGCACTGAGCAATCCTGGTCTGTGTCACACCTCTCTTGTTTAGTCACAGAAACCTGGGGCATGGACATTCAGATCCGGAAAATGCAAAACATTGACTCTGAAAATGTGAGACACATCGTTAATCCTGGAGCTACAGTCTCTGAACATTGTGGTCACTATAGCTTTAGGAACTTTAGTTCTTATTTTGCATCATAGGTCATTTTGAATTTCTGCTTTAAAATCTGAGTTTGACAGTGTGAGAGAGCACCACCTCTGTGTTTCAGCATGGTTTCCATGAGAGACATATGTTTTATTTTATTAGGCACTAAATGAAGTTTGGAGCTTATCATCATCAGTGCAACTATTTTGTATCTCAGATTTTCTGCAGTGGGGTGTGTAAGGAACTATTCCCTACTGACACCCCAGCAGAAAACTGGTTGTGTAATTTACCCAGGTTTGCTCCGTAGATGTTGCATGGAGTGGCATCAGTGTATGGATATGTCTGTTCTTAACTGGTCTTGTTGTTCCAGTGCCTGCTCTGCCAGCAGCAGAGATGAGTAGAAACTGTCAGATAGTGGTAAATTTGAAGAGTTAGTGACAAAAAAATAACTGCGGCAGGACGAAATTTGGTAATGCTCTTGTCATAGCTGCCTCCCTTATTTAATTAACCCCGCCAACTCTACCACATAATGGAACCGGTAGTTCGTTGTCTGAATGAATGAGTTTGCCTTTGCATAGCCAGTTTTAATTCTTGGTTGACACTGACCTGATTATGTTTCCTCATGAACTGAAATGCTTAAATCCTAATGGTGGGTGTAAACGTGTTGCTTATATGAAATGCAGTAAAATGGCATTATTATGCATGTTTAGGAATCCCAATAGAATTCACCTGTCAGAGACACCTTTACCAACTTCACTCATGCATTTTGGGAAGTGGGGGCACCGAGTTGGACCGTTGGGGAATTTACCTACGTTTTAGAGCTGTGCTGGTGACCATCCACCTGCACCTGCTGCATGTGGGGCTGGTCATCGGAGCATTTGGGTGGCCTCTGCAAGGGTTGAGGACACTGAGACAAGGCAGAAGGCCATTTTTTCCCTTACATTGCTGAGACAGAACTAAAAAAATAAACTTGGAAGATGTCCTGTATTTTGACAGGAGAAGCCTGAACTGTATCTACACAGAGAACTTAAAGGATGCTACCTCATGTCTTATCATTCCATATGTCCTAAGTCGGAGCTGCCCAGACCCATAGCAGGGTGCCAAGCAATTTATCCCAGCCCTGAGGTCTGCCCTCCCCTTAGTGGGGGGGGGGCTGCATGATATGGGGGGGTGGTTTCCCAATGCACCAGTGGGCTGCACGACGTGCAGGGGGGAGGCTGCATCATGGTTCTGGTTGCTATGCGATATGAGGGAGGAATTGCATGATGTGACAAGGGTGGGACTGCTATATGCTAGCATCTTGTAGGGTGACAACCAGGACCCAGCCAAGCTAGGGAGCCACAAGACGATAGCCATGACTACTCTTCTTAAGTCAATTACACCCTCATGCCTGCCTTGATACCTGCAGCTTATTACACCTTGTCTTTGGACACATCCTTCTGGGCAGCTCTGACCTCATGCACCAGCACCAGCCTGGGGGTTAGCAGCACTAGCATGCTACCCAGTCACCAGTGTGCCCTGCAGCCAAGCACAAAGTACCCTCCGATGTGCCCCTCTGAGGTCCCTGAACCCAAATTCTAGTGGAATCCATCCAGCCTGAGCAGCAGCAACAGGAGAAGCAGCAGTTCATTGAGCGGGGCAGCTAGTAAGGAGGGCCACTTGGGACAGTACAGATGAGGTAACTAACATGCTATGTAACTCGCACTTGCTGGCAGGCTTATATTGGACTCTTGTTTGTTTGTTTATTTGTTTTATTTATTTATACTGTAAAGTCCATGGCCAAAGACCTGTTTTCATGGTTGCCCAGTGTACATAAAAAGACAATACATACAATACAGACTTCTTATTAACAAATTATAAAAAAAATTCCAAAAATAAAAAACCCATAGACATAAACATAGCATGTTCATTTAAAACACTTACAAACACTTTCAAGCAGAAGGTAGTCCTTCAACCTTGTCCTAAAAGACAGCAGTGAGTTGTTTAAGCATTCAAAGCTAGATATTAAAGAATTGAAAAAAGCAAGGGAGTACATACAATAGAGACTTTTGTCCCAGAGTAGTTTTCATTCTAGGTGTTACAAAGAATTTTTTTCCCAGCTTATCTAGCAGATGCCAGACTAATGTGCCTCTTGAATATAGAACCAAATACCTCTGGGACCTTATTCAAAGCCACCTTTTTAGCCAAGAGACTGACTTGTAAGTTAAAACAATATTATAGAGGCAGAAAACTTGCTACCATCAGTAGTATACAACGATGGGTCATCACCAATAACTGTGTTGAGAATCTAGCAATTTGATTCAACAAAGTTTTAGCTTTAGTTAATAGACCCTCCCAAGCAGAAAAATAAAAAAGCAAACCACAGCCTGTTATACGGGTGAGGAAACTTTGGGCAAGAAGTTTTCTAGTTGATGGAACTAAAAGTGGATTAAGTCTATATGAAGACCTCAATCTTTGATGCAGAACTTTAATCATATTAATAATATGAGGTTCAAACATCATGCCCTCATCCATTAAAAGTCCTAAGTATTTAAATTGTTGGACTTGCTCATTGTTCTCTCCTAGCACTGTCTGTAAGGATATCAAAACATCCTCTCCTAATCTCCTTCTGGATTTAAGAAAAAACATTGAGTTTGTTTTCTTTTTTTCATTTAACACCAGTCTATTACTGATGAACCTATTATGAGCAGCCTGAAAATCACAAGTCAGGCATTTCTGGACCGTATTAAGGTCTGATCCTCTCATGATGATCACTGTATCATCTGCATAAAGTAAAATCTGAGAGTTAGTACAAACTAAAGTTAGAGTATTCAAAAAAAGACTAAACAGAAGAGGACCCAGAATAGACCCCTGAGGAACACCCAATGAAATTGAAGTAGATGATGAAAAATGGCTACCAATCTTTGTTACCTGAGAACATTGACTCAAGTAACTTTTGAACCACCCCATCATGTCACCAGACAGACCCAGACCATCCAAAGTTGGTAATAATTGATCATGGTCTATCAGGTCAAAGGCCTTGGTGAGGTCCACGAACACAGCTCCAGTGTAAAGGCCCCCATTTATGGTTGACTGGACTGTGCTTGAGAAACCCACCAAGGCCGTAGTGGTACTGTGGCCAGGTCTGAAGCTGTGCTGGGCAGGTGTAAGGATATTATATTTTGATAGATATTCAATCATTTGATCAAAGATTCTTCTCTCTAATACTTTAGATAAGGGAGCCAAAAGTGAAATAAGATGACAATTTTGCACCTTAGTAGGATTTCTCGATTTAAATATAGGTACAACAAGAGAGTCCTTCTAGATAGTAGGAAAAATAGAATAATAAAGAGATAAGTTAAATATAGAAGATAAAGGAAAACACAGTATGTCCGCAGTGATCCTCACAAGCCTATAACCAATCCTACCCCTCCCTACTGAGGGCTGAGGCTCCATCTTTTGGAGATATCCCATAATCTCCCTGGGCAGAAGTAATCCAAAATAAAACCTTGGATAATATAAATCAGAATTTTTGGGTTTTCCCACATTAGCAGTGCCAGGTGGAATATATTTTGACAAGTCAGTGAAAGTTTTATTAAATTCCTGTGCAATCAACAATAGATCGGTAATTATCCCGGTTGAGGTGTTAAGACATGATGTATTAGAAGAACATTTTTTTACACATAAGTTCATTAATTTCCATGTATCGAATATATTCTTACCTTCAAAATCCTTTTGTCTATCAACAGATATATTTATTTTTAATCTTTTTGCTAGCATTTTGCATTTATTTCCTGTGGCCTTATATGCCACTAGATAAGCCCGACTAAGAGTTTTTCTGTGTGTTTTCCATAGACTATCTTGATTTCTCATTAAGTTCAGGAGTTCAGGGGTGACCCATTGATGTTTGCCCCCCTGATCCTGAATCTTCTAAGAGGAACAAACCTATCACACACTGTGTTAAAGATAGAGCAAAAAATGGATAGGCCTCATTCACCTGAGCCAGCTGCTCAGCCCCTGACCAGTCCACCGAGGCCACAGCTGCCCTAAATTTCACAACATCTAATTCTTTAAGCTACATGAATAAAACAAGTACTAGGGCAACCCTTTTCCTCCTAGCCATCTAACAACAATAAACAAGACTGAGGCCACTGACACTGTCTGACAGGACCCCAGACTGTGCAGTCCTGTCAGTGTCAGAAACCAAAATCCAGTCCAGCAGAGAGGTATAGCAAGATTTATGATGAATCCTGGTGGGGATGTCTATAATTTGAGTCAACCTATAATTAATAACCGTCTCTTTAAACTTCATGAATCCTTACCCAACCAGTTCATGTTTAGGTCCCCCAGAATAATCAGTTCTCTGTTAAGAGGAAGTGATCATCTTCAGCCCTCTATCAATCATAAGCCTTCCCCCTGTGAGCCTGGAGGAGCATAAATGACAACACAGGCCAGTATTTTTTGGTTCACCTAAGATGATTGACAAAGACACATAGTCACAGAGGATTCAAAGACAAGGGCATCAGGGATCACATTAAAGATGTTCCTAATATAAAATAAGCAACCCCCACCCCTCTTAACCTTCCTATCAGATCTAAAAATATTATAACCTGTTAGAGCAGTCATTTTGTCCTAGTCTTTGCCAAGTTTTGGCCAGAGCCATGATCTTAAATTGATGTTGTGCTGATCAGGCCATAAAATTGTCCCAGTTTGCCAATAGGCTTTGTATATTAAGATGCACGATATTAATTGTATTCTTCGGAAAAGTAACAGTTAAAATATTATCATTGACAGGACCAGGGTTGGGCTGTATTGACCCAGACAATAATAATAAAAGAATCACATTCCTCCTGAAATTATCTGAGAAAAACCAAGATCTCTTGCATTTTAGCTTAATATACACAGAAGTATATTTAGTGGATGAAAAATTCTATATAAAGCCTGACATTAAATAGTTCAATTCAGGCATCTTGCATCCTGTTCTATAATGAATTTACAACAGGCATTAGAAATTAAAGGAATATGTAATTCATCCCTTTGTGAGTAGTAAGTACTAAAACCCAGGTCCAACTGTGGGCCAGTATCGATTCTGGTAAATCATCATTAAAATTGTGCTGTGTAGATAACAAAATTCAAAAAAATAAAATGTAAAAATGATAGTGCGAACATGTTGGAGCTATAGTATAGATAGCAGGAAAAATCAAATAAGTAAAGGGGGGACATGGGGAAGAAAGAGAAATCTGACCAAACTCACAATCAAGCAGGAATTAAACAAGTAAAGAGTACTGTGAGGCCCTCATTATGATACCCAGCTGCGACCAAAGAACTGGCACTTCCTAGTCATAAGTAAATGCTGAGTAAATCAGGCAGGGTCAAACAGTAATATCCCAGTAACAAATAAATGCCTGGACTAAGGCAAGAACTGCCACTAAGCCACCCATCCATGGCAAACTCAAATTTTGGTACAGGCTCAACCTCTGCCACTGGGAGAGACTGTCCAAATTTTAATCATTGAATAAATCCTAGAAAATTAAGATAGTGGGTAAGGCTAGTGCCCCAGAAATAAGTTCTAATCTGGCAGCACCTATCCAAGAGATTACTGAACAGTATTATGAACATTACTGCAGAGCTTTGGTGACACAAGCCCCGTCTCTTGGAAAGTGTTAATGACTACCAACTCACCCTCCTCCCCTGAGTACCCTCACCTGCTGTCACACCAAAACCTTCCGACAGAGCAGACTCTGCACCAATGTTACTGCTTCTAATAAAAGCAGAGTCCGAAACCTATAAATAACGAATGAAAAACTGAATAATTCTCGATTATGTTTACACATAAATAATGTTACAATCCCTTACCACTACTGTAGTGAATAAACTAACCACACTGTGTAAGCAATAGTACCTGACAGGGTGGGCGGTATTGGGAAATACCGGACCACCCAGGGTCGTAATGAGGCCCGACGCCGCAGGCGGAGGGCCTTATAGACCCTGGAAGGTCCGGTATTTCCCATACTGTCCACCCTGGAGGGTATTATTGCTCTTAGAAAATGGTCTCTGTAATAAAAAAAAAGTTGAATAAAAAATTGTTAACAAACAATTAATTTAAATTAAGTTTTGTAGTAAAGTAGTTCCTCCATCTGCATTATAATGAGTTTTTTTTTAGGAGGTTTGTCCTATTGGACACCCTGTAGTTAAAAAAGCTGGTTGTATGCAGTTACACAAGGACCCAGTCCATTTTTGATTAATTTTGCTTTTTTAATCCCCCCAGCGCACAGTTGTATTTATTTACTGTTTTGTGACCGACGCATGTTATGTACAGCGAGAAGGACAGCATGTGCTGAATAGTTCAGTAGCTGGTGAGGCCACCGATATCGATGTTCGAAGGAGGACAGTGTATAAAAAGCAGGTATTTTGTTTCTGTTGCTACCGCTTTATGGCGGAAAACTCAGTGCTGTTTTTAATTATGACTGCCCTCTTGCATTATTGTTTAGAAGTAGAAAGTCACAAACAGGTATTGGAGTTAGAAACCATGGCTGTACAACTATTAAGGCCACCCTGATGCAGATTCCAGCTACCGATGGAGCTCTTGAGAGTCAGTGACTGTTTGTGGCGGCGGGGGGGCGAGTCCTCCGGCCGATTAAGTCCCCGATGTAGATTCCAGCTCCCGATGCAGCTCTTGAGAGCCAGTGACTGTTTGTGGTGGGGGGAGGGCGAGTCCTGCGGCCGATTAAGTCCCCGATGTAGATTCCAGCTCCTGATGGAGCTCTTCGGAGCTGGTGAGTGCTATTAGAAAATGTGTACTGAAAATAGAAGTGGGATCGGCATGGGGTACCTGTCACTGAAATCGGGGACGATGGCCAGTCGAAGTGAATTCAGTAACTCAGCTACCAAAAGCCAAAGGATGCGCTAAGGAGATAGTTCCAATGCTTTATCTTTTGAAAAAAAACAAGTTATGCGTTGTCTTTATGTTAAGCCGGGCTGCAGTCAGGGCAAGAGGGCTGTCACGGAGTAGTGGTGAGCCCGTGAAGTGTTAACAACTACAATTTGAATGCTGACACTTTTTTAAATAGTGTTCAATATAGATTTGGAAAAAGGACAAATGGAGCAACTGAATGCTGCCTGGGGAGTGGGGTGGTGTGAAATTAAGTGATGGGAAAGGAGTGCCATATGTCTCGCTAACCGAGACAACAACATGTCGGCAGTTTAAAATTCAACATTCTGTGGGAGAAGTATTTTAGAATGAAATCAGGCAACAGAGACTGGGACTCATTATTTCCCGGTCTCTATTGCCTGATACCAGACTGGGTGGTGGTTGCCATTATCCAATCAAAAACAAGAATTTTCCCTACCCATTTTCTAAAGTCCAAATAAACATGACATCACACTACTAAAACTTCTTCTGAGTGGCGCACTCGCCTAAGCACTCGCATTTCTGTCAGGCATGAGCTTTTGTAGCTTCTAGCCCAAACAGCTAATAAGCTCACCGCCGAGCTCCCTTCCTCAGCCGTTAACTGGCAGCTGTTAATGGGCATAGGGGAAAAATGGGAAGCACAAAGCCTGATGACTGAAAGTTCATCTGATTTTATGTCTGCAGCAATCACAGTCACTCAGTTGTAGGCAAAAGTCTCACTTTACCCATCAGCAGATCATCACAGCAGGACCAGGGCACAAAAGGCTTGCAGATGGAAACACTGCCAAACAACAGCAGTCAGGCACAAGCTTTTGTAGCAGGTAGCTCCTCCACTTCTAGCCCAAACAGCCAATGAGCTTGCCGCTGACCTCCCCTCCTCAGTCATTAACGAGCCGCTGTTAATGGGCATAGGGGAAATACGGGTACAAAGTCTGGTGACTTTAAGTTCATCTGATTTTATGTCTGCAGCAATCACAGTCACTCAGTTGTAGGCAGAAGTCTCACTTTACCTGTCAGCAGATTGTCGTAGCAGGAGAAGGGCACAAAAGACTTGCAGATGAAAACTCTTATTTGAGAGTTGAGCTCCTAAGAGTTAAAATGTCTAAACCTACAGGCATGGAAGTCCAGAAGCATTAATTGTTTAACTGAATACCTGTTACTAAGAGGGGGGTCTGTGACTTGGAAGGTCAGTGCTGTGATTGCTGGGGATGTGTGGCCAGTGCTGTGTCTATTGGGGTGGGATAGTGCTGTTAATTTTGGTGCTGGAGCTGTGACTGTTAGGGTGGGGCTCATTACTTAGAATTTTAGAGTTGGGGTCAGATCTGTGATTGTTGGGTGGGTAGTTAGTGCTGTTGGACGGGGGCAGTGATGTGCCTTTTGGTTTGGGGACAGTGCTGTGACTGAGTGGGGTCAAATCTGTGACTGTTGTGGGTGAGGATTGGGATTGGTGCTGTGACTGTTGGGGATGGGATTGGGGTTAGTGCTGCCACTTTAGGAGTGGGGTCAGAGTAAGTGCTGTGATTGATGGGGTGAGGGTCTGGGTTAGTGCTGTGACAGTTGGGAATGGGGTTGGGGTGCTTGCTGCAAATGTTGGGGGTGGGGGTTGTAGTAAGTGCTGTGTTGGGATGGGGGTCAGTGCTGTGACTGTTGGGGTTGGGGGTCAATGCTGTCACTGTTGGGGGGCAGTGTTGTCACTATTGTGTGGAGGGGCAGGGTCCAGACTGGGGTCGGGGGTCAGTGTTGTGCCTGTTGAGTGTGAGGAGTCAGTGTTGTGACTATTGGGGGTAAGGGTCAGTACTATAACTGTTGGCGGTGTGGGTCAATGCATACCTGTTGGGGTGGGGGGTCAGTACTATGACAGTCAATCTGAGTTTGGGGGTTAGTGCTGTGCTGTGAGGGTGTGGGTAACAGTGCTGTGATGTGGTGACAGCAGTGCTGTGACAGGGGTGGAGGCAGTGCTGTGACTGTCGGGGATTGGTGGTCAGTGTTGTGACTGTTGGGAGTAGGTCCATTTTCCATGCTGTTCATTTTTGTCTTGTTCACACATGCTATATTGTAAATGGTTCCTGTGATTTAAATTTTGGGGTGGGGTGGAGTGGGTGGTGTTCTCCATAATTGTGCTCACTTTTGAGGTTTGCAGTTTCTAAAGCATTCCAAAAACAGTGGATGGTACGACTACTCAGCATTTGTTTTCACACTGAAGGTTTTGTACCTTCAGTACCTTTGGTACTTCAATTTAATATTTGCCCGCAAACTGGTATAGCTTTTCTTATATAATTGGGAAGCGTTGTTTGGGATTCTAACTCCCTAATATTTTAGGGATGTGACCAATAGCATTTCCTTTTTTTTTTTTAATTTAGTGTGCTTTTCTTGGCAGGGCCTCCGTCAGGCTCTTCCCTGGTCACGGCCCCCAGACTTCCAACTGCCGTCACTGCTGTCCCTCTCCCAGTCACCCCTGGCTTTCCCCCCAGAGGGTGGGGCAGCAGGACTGATTCCCCTTTAACCAGCCCATGGAACCAGTAACTTGTTGGGAGAGCCGGCAACGGAGGCTAATTGAAGCCTGGGGAGGGCTTCATAGAGACAGAGGCCCCACCTGTTTTTTTCCCCCCTGTAGGCAGGGCAGGGACATGCAATGACGACCAGCATCCACCCAACCCCTGAATTCTATTTGGCGTTGGTGCATAGTGGTGAACCCAGCCTCCGCTGGGTGTCATCACTGCACCGAACACTTGGTACCCCCTCCCCTCAGAGAAGGAGAGCAGTCTAGGGATGCTCAATCCTTCTCCCCCAGATGGCCGTCTGACAAACCGGATCTGTTCCCGAACCTAGGTCACCGGTGTTGCAGGTGGAAATCCCACCACTGTGCCAACGGGCTGGCAGACCAGTTGCATTTTCAGCAGGTTATTATAGAGGTGCTCATTGGTGCCTTTCCCTAGAAGTAATACCTCACTCTTAGACCAATTTATTTTCTGGCTAGGTACACTGCATTAATCAGTTAGTAGACTGTGTAGCCTTGGGATCCCTTCTGTGAGTTTCTGCAGATAAATCAACAAGTCATCAGCAAAAAAGGAGACTTTCAGTTTAAAGTGCTCTTTGCTTACTTGAATCCCCTCCAACATCTGGTCATGCCTTATCACTGCGGCAAAGGGTTCTAGAGTGATCACATATAGTAATAGAGGGAGGGTGTATTCTTTCTTAGTGCCGCTAATGAGGGTGAAGGGTTGTGACAACTGTCCATTAACCAAAATTTGTTCTGACTGTAGACTGTAAACTGCCAAGATCCATTTTATCATATTTTTACCATAGGCCAAATTTTCTAAGTGTGGCAAACATATACCCCAACACCACGCTGTCAAGTGCCTTTTCGGCATCTAGGGCCAAAACTACTGCCACTTCCCCATCTGGTCTCCCTGCCCAGCACCATACCACATTCAGGGTTTTATGAACATTGTGTTTCCCCTGCCTCCTTGTACAAAGCCTGCCTAATCCCTATGAATAATTTTAGGTTGGACTGTTTCTAGCTTTCTGGCTATTACATATGCAGTAATTTTATAGTCAGCAGTCAGCAGAGATATCAGCCTGCATGAATCATGCAGTTGGGGATCCTTACCTGGTTTGGGGACTATTATCTAGTGATAGACTGCATGAAGGGTATTATACCTAGAGCTAGGCTTTCCACTACCGTATCATATAATGGTTCAATGAGTGTACACAACTTAGTGAGGAGTTATGCTTGTGAAATTTTATTAATACAGTAGTCTGAAGGTATTTGAATGAATGGGTTGTTGACTGTCATATGTGGATACTTTGGCCATTAGCACTCTCTGTCCCATGGGGAATGGCCACCCTGTCAGGGTACTATGAAGGCAAAGGAATCCTCTTGAGGAGTGTTCCACCCCTAGAGGTACTGTCTGAACATATTTCTTTTCGGCTAAAGGTACCTTAGGAAGGAACCCCAAGGAGAGATTTGCGCCACTGGAGGAGGAGGGAGGATGGCAGGGCAAAGATACAGTGCTTCTGAGTGAAGTTGGAGGAAGATGGCTTAAATAATTCAGGCATGGGGAATGCCTGGTTGCTCCCACCCACTGAACTATTGGCATAGCCTTTGAATTCAATGGGTATACACAACTTAGTGAGGAGTAATGCTTGTGTAACTTTGTTAATAGTCTGAAGATATTTGAATGAATGTGCTGTTGACTGTCATAGTTGGATACTTTGGTCATTCGTACTTTCTGTCCCATGGGGAACTAAAACCCTATCAGGGTACCATGAAGGCAAAGGAACCCTCTTGAGGAGGGTTCAGCCTCTAGAGGTGCCATGGGAACATAATTCCTTTAGGCTAAAGGTACCTTAGGAAGGAGACCAAAAGTACTTCGCAGCAGGTGGTGAATGCAGAGCCTGAGACAGGACAGATTGACAAGAACTTGTAATGACTGATAACAGCAGCTGAACTGAACAATGACTAATTTGTACTGTATCTGATAGCAGATAGAGGCATGACTTCTGTAAAGAGAGAGGAAATGGAAGGATGGAAAGAGGGCTGCCATCCAACTCTAACTCACAGTGGAAATGTACTAGGGTAAACACTATATATAGAATAATACATGGGGTGGTGTGTTTAATGAGAATTTTACACACCCAAGGTGTTGGATGCTACATAAACAGCAAGAGCGAAGCTAAAAGGATTACTTAAGCATACAACACTGAGAGTGTGTGTAAAATTTGAGTTTTACGCATCACCCCATGTTTTATTTTATATAATATGCTGGGGAACATTTTCTCGCCTGTTTCATTTAAATTAAACAAAAACAACAACAACAACTAAAAGCGAACTGTGTGGCCAGTAGCAGGAGTTGCTGCTTATAGCATTAAAACAGCATTGATGGTGCTGTTTAAAATCCCCTCACAACAGTTTTTATCTGTGATCACTAACCCCCCACCAATCCTTTCTCTCTCTCTCTCTCTCTGCTCTCTGGGCTTTTCACCTTGGGTCTGTGTAACTGTAGCTAGCAGTACCAGTAATTCAGCCACGGCAGGCTGAAGTGCCATTTTTACTTTCTCTCTTTTTTTCTTTTTGTGGACCTCGAAGTGGGGAAGCATGAAGTGCAGCCAGGAACAAAACTGAAGTGGGTTTACCTGTATTGTGAGGCAATAAAGCATCAGTGGTGATGTCTGTGTGACCCCCTGGCATTGTGGCAGTGAGGGAGTGTGCCTGGTAACAGTGCTGGCATGTGCAGAACAAGGGAAACCCAGCACGTTTGCCGTTATAACCAGCTGGTTATAACAGCTAATTATAACTGGATTTCCCTATGAGAGAAAGTGCTCCCCAGTTATTATACTAATATATATGTACTACATTATAGACCACCTCCTGTGCAGACTACGCAACTTTCATGACCTTCGGCATGGAGGAAAGGGGAAACCCCAATGAGGAGAAAACCTGTGGCGATCCAAGACCCTGTCACCTACCCTCCAGGCTTGGGATAAAATTAGTGATGGCTCAGCTACTGCAATTTAGAGACCAAATTCAAGGGGAAAATTTTAGAGGAAGGGTTTGCACTCTATCCCTCTAACTAGAACACTGTGGGTGTGCTATGAGCAGATTCCTTGTGAAGGAGGCCCACCACCAAAGGTGGGATGTGGAGAGCAATAGCTGCTGAAAGGCACTCACCTGGCCTCCATCAAGGGGAGGTTTAGAGGGAAAGACGAACCCACAAGGGTAAGGCATAGGAAATGGGCTGTTGAAGGGCTGGGACATTGAAAACTGTATGATCTTCACCCGTGAGGAGCAGAAGAAGGAAATAGGTAGAGATCAGGTGAACCTTAGGTGGCCTTGGGGGGAGAATAGCTTTTAAAGGTGCTGCTGACATGGTCTGCACAACTAAAGAAGCCCCCATGGATTTAAAGGCCCTACTCTCCAGCAGCTAAAGTCTTAAATGCTACAACTGCTGTAGTGGTGCTGTTGAGTCTATCTGCATGGCCAAAGCTTCCCCTAGAGCATAGGAAATTCTCACCTAAAGGGCAAAAAGGAAGAACCTTACCTGAGTTGAGGGACCCACCCTCAAGATGCGGACTTCAAGGGAGCAGAGCAAGACCATTGACATAAAGGGCAGGGAGCCCTGGAAGCTGTGCTATGTTCATGGTTGGCATGGTTGGCATGCATTCGAGTGATGGCAAAGCCTGACAGCCATGAGAACAAGGTAGCAACAAAATAAGCAAGGCTGAATGGCTGAGGACATCAAATGACAACTAGGACATTGTATGAGACTGAATGATACATGCTTGGACTGAATGGTGAATGCATGACAACCAGTTCCATAAGGGAGGTCAGTATTAGTTGCTGACACACTGCAGACCAGGTAGACTGAGGCAGTAGAGAACAACAAATGAAACCTGCTAGGGAAAAACAGGGGCATATGAGAACTGAAAACAAGGAAGCAGCATGTTGCTGAACTGAGCAACTAATAAAACCACCAGAACACAAAAGGGAGTAGCTGCCTTACTAGGGGCCCGGTGTAAACATTTAAGGATTGTACAGTAATTGGAGGCTGCAAATGTCCTGGAACAAACAGTAGCATGTAAAGCCTGAAATAGCACAAGCAACATAGAGAACGGCAAAGGCAGGCCATCATGAAAACTAAGAAGCGCAGAAGAACCGAAACAGAAAGAAACATGAGTTACAAGACAACAGGAATGCAGCAGAAGTAGTTGAGAGAAGGAAGCACAAACTGCAACCAGGAAGGCAGAAACAATGAAATACTGCCCTATTGCAGAAAACTGCAGAGACACAAACCAGTGATAGCTCAAAAGCAGAAAGGGAAAGCTGGAGACAAACACAGGGAGAAGGTGAGGGGGGGTGCAGAGACTCTGGCTGCAGCAAAGAAACATTGCTTCTAAGTGAAGCTGGTGGAAGCTGCTTAAATAGCTCAGGCAGGTGGCATGCCTGGTTGCTCCCACCTATTGAACTGCAGGCATAGCCTTTGAATTCCTATAGTTCTGAATGAAATGTTTTGAAAAAATCTATTGGGAAGCCATCAAGCCCTGGTGCTTTCCCTCCTTTAAGATTCATTATTGTCTGTTTGACTTAATATCACCCTCAAGACTATTTTTTTTATCAATTTTAGTTATAGGAGCTTTGGAAAAGACTGTATTTGTGGTTTCATCTGTGAGCTGTACCTCCAAGGAATACAATTCTTTATAGAACAGTCAAAAGCATTCTCCAATCTCAGTATTTGTGTGTTTCAGTTTCCCTCTTGCATTTTTCACTTGTACTATATTCTTGGCACTTTCTGTGTTATACAGCTACCATGCTAGTCATTTTCTCCCTGTATCCCCCTCAAAGTAGTTGGTCACATAAGTTAACAGAAGGGCTTTCTCGGTTTTGGTTTTTCCAGATTGGTGGTTTGTTGGTCCACCTTTTTCTTATGGCTAGTGAAAGATACAATGGTCTCTCTCAGGGCCACCTTTAGGGCTTCCCACCTTGTGGACGCACCATCAAAGTGTTTTGAGAATCCAGCCCATTATCTTTTTACACAGTTATAGTCATTGCAGAGGATCCAGGGTCCCTTAAAATCTGCCATTTGGAGGGAGTGCCTATAGAAAAAGTGTGGGTCCTCTAAATTTGGACCATACACTGACCCCACAACAAGTTTCTGCCCTCAGTTTAACACTACTTGTACTGCTACCTATCTTCTGCCCCGCACCCCATTCATAACCACCCTGTTACTGTGCCAGGGAAATGTGACCTTATTCAAATTGCAGCCCCTCTGGCCTTGGATATAAAGTGGGAATCAAACCAGTCCCCCGGCTTTTTTTCATATGTGTCCCTTCCTTTTAAGTCATGTGGCTTTCTTACAGACGAATGATGCCAGTTTGCATAACCCTTGTTTTTCCCAGTACTTTTTTCTTCTTGACATGTGTTTTTAGATCATTTATATTCCAGGATCTTACCCTTAGTGTGTAACATGTCATCTCTATAGGTACTAAAATAACCTTACCCAGTGCTACCTGCAAACTCCCATTGCTGCAGACACATCAAAAGTTGTGTTTGTAAACAGAACAGAACATGTAAACAAACCACTGTTCCCATTCATGTGTGTACCCCAAATCTTCTAACCCTCCCCTCCACCCTGTACTCTGTCCCCAGAGTCTGATAACCATCTCCCCCTCGCTTCATGCTTCCTCCACCCCATGAAATCCCCTGCCCGGAAGTAAAGAATACAAAGATTTAAACACCATATCCCATTCCCCTGTCCCCCAACTCCCCCCTTTAGCACACGGTGTGTGCAGCATCCCTTCAACTACTATGGTGGCAAGCACTGATGTTTAAACAGTGGTTCACAACCAAAGCATTTTTAACGGTACAGTGAGACATGGTCGCAGCCCCCTCCCACCCCAGCTGGGGCAACGGTGGAAAGCTGGCCCGAGCATACTAACTCTTCGGGATTTAGATTCATGTATTTCAATTTTCTTAACAGCTGCTACCAGCAGAAATCCATAAGCAACATAGAATCAATGTACAACAACCCTACTTATTATTACTAAACATCTCTAATGCAGGAATGTTGAAACTTAGTAACTATGAGCCCCTGTGGTGCACCTATGATGTTTGCTGAATGCCTCACTGGATGGAGGGTTCACCAGTTGCCGCAGTCTTTTAATTCCTCAGTGCCCAGTGTCTTCACCTGCATGCATCAGTTGTAGATACACCGGAGATGTCATTTGTGCACAGTACAGGAGTTGGTAACATGTCCGTATTAGACAGGAAGCCTAAGTTGTCAGGCTGACAAAATTCTACAGTTAATTACAAAGTATGTGAACTACCTGCTGCTTATGCTCGATAGTTCTGCACAAGTCCTGAAGTACCCAATTTTTGTTTCCAGCCCCCGCCCCCGCCGATACCCACAGCCCCTTACTGCAGTCAGGAAGGACAGTAGTGAGAGATTACAACATGCACCCACCTACCAGCCATCTTAGAGGGATAGTTACTGTGTGGGTATCAACAAAATAAGATCACATCTAGTCAGGTTCTGACCTTGGAAAAAAAGTCTTCCCACAAGAAACATGTTAACTGTACAACCATGGTTGCCTGGCTCATCACCTATACAGTCAGCTATCAGACCCTTTGCCTACAGACCTGATGTGTGAGAAGGAGCTCCCCTCACACAGTATGGAAATGCTCAGATGTGTGCACTGACAGCTTGACTCATATTATCATGGAAACCGAGATCGCACCCGCACACAGCTCTGGGTGTGTTCCAGTGCTTATAGTAGTGCAGGATACTGATTCGCTGTAGCTTGGCTTAGCAGGCCGAATAAGTTTTCCACCACTTTTACTCTGAGCACTACCCACAAAGTGTCTTGCCAGTATGCGCATTCCAAGGAGATGTTAGGAAAATTCTGTCCAACGGTCATGTTTAATAAACCCTGCAGTTTCGGGATTTAGTTTGCAAGGTGGGGTAGAACCATCAAGCAATGTCCTACACCTTCACAGTTTCCATTCCTCATAAGTACTTATCCAGAGTCCCAAAAGTGCTACTAAAATTTAATGGGGGCTGGCTGGGGGGTTTTAGGTATTTAGCAGATAAAGAGTTAAACCATACCTGCTGGCTGATGCAGTGAAGGGCCCTCCAGACAGGTGCTGCACTGATTCAGGTAGGAAAACATTAGCAGACAGGTACAGGTTACCTGACATTTAGCACTGTAGTTGTAGGTGAGGTTTAGAGGTAGAGAGGTAGGCACAAGGACCCATAAGGAAAGACCATGGCATTAACAGTTCCAGCAGTTCTAGGGCATAGCAACTCATCAGGTTTTAGTATGCGGGAGTACAGATCGCAGATGAGAGCACTATTCAGACACTGCCTCCTTCCTATTCACATACTCCTTGCATCTTGTGGCTTGTTAAAGATCCATGGAGGACATCTGGCTTTCTTATATGTAATGTGGCTGTGTAGATCAGTGTGAAGTGACACCCTCTTCTATGGAGGCTTGCCTTCATATTAGAGAATGTTTGCCTCTGTATTTGCAAGTGTCTGCTGAAATCTTGAAAAATGAGCACCTGCCCACCGTCTACCTCCACTGGCCCATGTGCTCTCGCAGCTTTCAGGACTTTCTCTCTCTCTGGGAAATCAATCAATCAATGAATCAATCACTTTATTTATTAAGCGCCTTTCAAAACCAAGGCGCTGTACAATCATATAAAACATCATGTGATGGTTGTATTTGATTAAATAGTGATGAGACTTTTCTCCAGGCTTACATTTAAGGTCAGTGTGGTGTTCCCTCTGAATCTTATACTCAGAGGCCCAGGTTCTAGTCCCAGTTTCGCTATTACATTTTAGACAGCTCGCCCCCTTCCCATCTCTGCCCTCCGTACCTTCGGGCAGTCTGGTGAGCCAATGTTAGATCAATGGGATCTATTTTCTTGGTCTTCAGCCCTTGTGCACAATATATTGACTTTGTCCAGCAGCCAAGCTTTGTCTCAAGAAGGATCTGCTACCAAGTCTTCCCATTTTACTAAATCTCTTGTTAGCCTTGTTGATGCCAGTTGTGTGTGCTGCAGAGGTTTCAGCTAAACCAGTAACCATAGACTGCAGATGTGTGAGTTGGGCTGTTAAATTAGTCAATCCAGCCTTTATCTTCTGTTTTAAGTTCATAATTAAAGCCAGAAAGGAGGCAACCACATAGTCACGGACATTGCTTACCACTCCCGCTTCAGCAGCCATAGCCTAAGATCTTGTTTGGCCCTCTTCTGGAGTTGGAGTCACTCATACTGTGCCTTCAAAAAGTAAAGTTGTTTGATTTTTTCCCAGGTTTCAGGGTTTCCATCAGAGCTCTAGCTGTTCTGAGTTATTTTTAAGTAGTTCTTGAAGCTGTGCAATGCCTTTATTGCCGTTTATTTGTTGGTGTCTTAGGGAGCCTAACTAATGTGCATCCACCATGCTCTGTAGGCAGACCATGCCCCCTCACCAGGGTCTATTGTGCTGATCTGGCTCTGCAGCCACCAAAGAGAGAGAGAATTCCCCTCCAAGACAATTGGATACTTAATTGTTCAAGTTTGGAGACTCCTTTTTGCTCACAGAGTGGCAGAACAGAATTTGAAAGAGGTTGGCTGAGCATACTGTTGTTTTCTCCCTGAAGGAATGGAATGTTGGGTGTGCCAAGGGAGTACAGCACCATATCTCAGTCACTGATGAGAGACCTTCTCAGACAGGCTGAGAAGACTGGCTCCCGTTGACGTAGATATCTGAAAGCACTTGCAGGAGTTACTAGCCACAGGCATCATTCAGGAATCTAGAAGTCCCATGTGTCACCAGTTGTAGTTGTCAGACAGGATAGTGGGGCTGTCAGAATGTGTGTGCACTACCGGACTCTAAACTGTACCCAACCAAAACACTATTCCATAAGTTCAAGATGACGTCTAGATTCCTGAACAGAAGTCAGTGAATCAGTGTGATGGATTTGAGATCTGGCTATTATTTAATCCCCATGGGCGAGCAAGACTGAGAAAAGAGTATGTTCATCTGCCCCCCAGGGTTCTACTGAGTTCCTTAGAATGTCGTGAAGGATCTCAAGGGTGCCAACCACATTCCAGTGGCTGATGGAGACAGCATTAGGTGACATGAACCTGTTGGAATGCCTTGTGTGCTTGGATGACATTATCATATTCATGAAAGCCCTGGAGGAGCACAAAGCCATGCTGTTCAAAGTACTTGACAGACTGGAAGAATATGGCCTCAAGCTGGCCGTTGACAAGTGCTTGTTTTTCAGGACCTCAGTAAAGTATATGAGTCACATTGTGTCCCAAGATGGCATCCATACCAATCCAGACTATATCTAGGCTGTCACCACCATGACAAATCCCACGTGGCTGAGAAAACTGCGAAGTTTCTTGAGATTCTTTGGCTATTAACACCAGTTCATTAAAGACTACATCAGGATCATCAAGCCTCTACAGAACCTGACCCAAAGGTATCCTGCTGCAAAGCAGAAAAACAACTGGGTACCACAGTCAACTCCTGAAAAAGGTTACTACAGACTGCATAAACCATTTGGCCCCAAACAGATGCGAGCCTTTGATGAAGCATTTGAAGAGATAATCAGTTGACCATTGCCTCCATGTTGGCCTATGCATACTCTAGAAAACTATACGTGTTGCACACAGATGCCAGTCTCAGTGGTTTGGGAGCAATGTTATATCAGGAACACTCCCAAGGACTCCAGTCAATCGCTTATACCTGTCACAGTTTATCATTATCAGAAATAAATTTTCCTGTCGACAAGCTGGAGTTTTTAACACTTAAATGGGCAACTGTTGATCAGTTGCATGAGTGTCTGTATGGGGCCACACCACATTCTGCACTGATAACAACCCCCTCACCTATTTGCAGACAACAGCAAAATTGGATGTTGCAGGTCATCGTTGGTTTTCAGCTCTCTTAACATATGATTACTGTGTGGTGTATCACCCAAGAAAAAGCAACATGGACACTGACATGCTATCCAGAAGACCCCACCCAGGGGTGCCAGGACCACAATGGATCCAGATCTTAGAGACCGTCATTCAAGCTTTGTGCAAAAGATATGACCCTGAAGAATTGACAAACTCCAGTGAACCACCTCACTTTGAGGACAGCTTGGATGCAGTCAAGAATAGGGCCCATACCTGTGACCTATTGCAATGGTGTGTCTTTCAGTAATCCACTTTGCCACCAATGAGTCCTCAGGACTCAAGAAAGAAGAAATGGAGGACCCTGCAAAACCAAGGCATTGTTAAAACCCTCCAATGAGGGGAAAGCCCAGAATTTGTCAATGTGAATCATCCTGACACCTCCCTACTACTGAAAGAATGGAGCAAATTGAAAGTGAATGAAGAAGTGATTTATAGAGAGCCCCAGAGCAATTATGGGCCAAGCCTAAACAGTTGTTATTGCCAACAGATTCTGAAAACTGGCTCTCAAAGCTCTGTATGATGAGTTGGGACACTTGGACATTGACAAAACATTGAACCAGGTTAGAAGAAGGTTCTATTGACCCTGGATGAGCATGAAGGTGGAAAACTATTGTAAGCAGTGTATGAGATGCATCCAGCAGAAAACGTTGTCCACCTAGGCAGCCCGTTTGGTGAACATTACCAGAAGTGCCCCATGGACTTGGTTTGCATTCCTGCAAAAGACTAAAAGAGCCAGGCTGCAACCATATCCAAGATTCTGGTTGAAAGGCACTTTGTTCATTACGAACTGCCAAAGAGAATTCTTTCCAACTTGGGTCAGGATTTTGAAAATCGGTGGATCAAAGAGTTATTTGTTGTCTCTATAGGGGATTAGAAAGCCATGGACCATTATCTACCACCCTCAAGATGATCCACAACCTGAAAGATTTAATAGAACCTTGTTGAATATGTTGGGCACATTGGACGCTTGTAAAAAAATCAAATTAGAGTCAACAAATGAGCATTCTCATCCATGCATAAAATTACATTTACAATGATGCCACAGGGCAATTCCCATATCTGCTTATGTTCAGAATGGAGGCCCGGCTTCCAGTGGACCTTGCATTTGGCATGTCATCCAATGGAAACAGTCTATAGACTTATACTAAATATGTTCGGAGACTAAACAGCCATTGGATGATGCCAACAGGTTGACTGCAGAATTGTCTGACTAGAGAAAATTGTCATACAAAACCAGATATGACAAACGTGTCAGAGATTACAAGTTACTCCCTGGAAACAAAGTCTTGATTCAGAACTTTGGGTTACCCAGAAAGCATAAAACTATAGATCAGTGGGGCAACATCCCCTATGAGGTCACTGCAAAACTTGCAGTCTTGCCAGTGTACAGTTTGCCCAGAGAGGAATCACTATAGAAATAAAGCTTTGCATGACAACCATTTGTTTTTCTTATTGGACTGTAGGACCTACCAAATCTGGACAATGGCCCAATACTCCTGTAGAGAATGGAAATGAGGGGTTCTCATAGTCAGCCTGCCCCCAGCCTAGATAATTGTCCACACAGGCCTCCAGAAAGGCCTTCACATGAAGCAGACCCAAATGCAAAAGATTTCTCTGAAGAAAAGGATGTCCTTGTTCATTATCATTCCACTGAGGTCATTCCCATATGTTAAATACTTTGATGATTGGTGGACACCAACTACTCCACCTACACAGTTAAATCCAAATGCAGAGCCTTTTAAACTGCCAGTCAGAGCAGCTAATCATGCACTAGAGCATATGGAAGATCACGCAGAGTCTGACCAAGAGTCAGATATTGTAACTGAACCAGTTCATTCTGAGGAACCTAATTCACTGTCCAGATGGGAGGGACGTACATCCTCAGGTACCCAGGAACCAAAAGAAGTCCTATTGCAACATACAGAAAGACCAGTAAGACCCATTGTTAAGCTCAATTATGACACTCCTGGTGCCTCCACTGACCTGCATCATGAAATCTATATCACACCCTGATCCACATCCTGTGTTGTGTTCAGCAGCCCTAGATTATAATGTGGGGATGCAGAGTACTGAAAATGTTGGTCAGATAGGAACCAATTGTCTATACAGAAATGCCTATAAAACCGTTGTTAGTTCTGAACTTGTTGATACTGCTATGTTGATATGTTGATAGGGACCCAGTGACTAGTATACTGTAGTTAGAAAGTGTCTAGGTAGAACTGTGTTATTGTTGTGTGTTTGTGTCTTTCAGATATCCACTGGATGGAACTTGTGGAATTGCTAGGATGACAATTTATAACCCAGGGGAGAGTGTAACCCCCTTCTCAAGAAGGTGACTTACCTGAACTGCTGCTGCCACCCTCCCAAGTTCACAGTACTGTTACTGGCTCTCCCTTGCTTGACTGCATGAATGGCGTGGAGAGAGAGAGAGAGGCAGTAGCATGAGTCTTTGGTGCCTCCTGTGCCCTTTTCTTTGCAGCTGTGGCTGCATTCCATCAGCCTGGTTCCCAATTGTGGCAAAGGGGACCAGGCACAAACACTGGATGCCTTCTCTGTTTGGCACCTTCTGGGCCATGCCATCCACTGCTGCCGACAGCACATGAGCTGGAGTGCAGGTGCAGGGGCTGCTCCCCAGCACTCCCAGCTCCATGAACCCTGGCAGCACACCCAATGCTGAACTCATCACACCCACAGCCCCACCTGACCAACTGGATAACAGTCCAAAAGGGCTGGTAAATATCAGGAGGCAGGATATTGAGGAGGGCATATAAATATAGAAGATAATGACTTTGGAGCACAGGTCTCCTACAAGAACATGATGGCAGAAATCTTTATGACCCCTAACATCACCAGCCAACCAGTCAGAGGGCTAGAAATCCCATCCAGGGACTGCAGAGGACTGTGAGAGGATGGTGCTATCAGGGACCTTCACACATAAACCGGTGGGCTATGAGAGCCAGTCAGTGGGTAGGACAGGTCAGAAGGACTGATGGACAGCTCTGCCACCCTGTCTAATGGGACACTGAATTGGAGAAAGAAGTTTTGGCATTCTCTCGGAGCTCGTGGCAGTCTGAGAAATATACTGAGGTGTTCAAACCTGCTTCTGGTAAGAACAAGCAAGAGGCCTAGCCAGGCAAAAAATCCTGCGAGCCATCACCTGGGCTCATCCTAAAAACTCACTGTGGTCCTTATTCTGGGCTCACCCAGATCCTGTGGGGCATTGCTGAATATCAAAGCTGCTGAGCTGTACAGAGACACAGACCTGCATACTGCCCAGGTTGACTTGGAGCCAAGTAAGAGGCCTACTAGCCCTTATCTAGTGGGGTGGATCAGGGAACAGGGAGTCATGGGACATGCACCCTGTACATGGGTACTCTCAATTCAAAGGGGAGTCAGACCATGGAGGTTGTTCCTTGGGTCTGGGCTCCTTGGGAACCAGCAAGCAACTGCATAGTGCTCCTGTGACTGACAGCTGAGCCAGGAGGGCTTTGTCCTGAGAGGTGTGAGCCAGAATTGCTGTCCTGCTACAGAATGTCTGAGGGAATATGAAGTGCTTCATCCCCAGGTTGCTGGGCCCTATTCTTGACTGCTACCCACCTGAGGTTATGTGCTAGTAATAGTACTATATTTAATTCTTTGGCATCCAATCCTGCAGGCTCTGGACACCTTACAAAACAAATCAAAAACAGATAACAGCAGCACAATAAATAACTTTCAGTACAAATTTGCCAGGTAGAATAATTCAAGAGGCTGTTGGGTAGGCCCCTACAAAAAAGATAATTTACTCTGTACTCCTGTTAGCACAGATTAACTTTGCATCTAATACTCTTTTTTGCCAAGTTTATACTTCAAGAGAATGCTGTATTAGTTAGTAACCTCTCCAGACATTCTCTAGTGAATGTGGTGTTTCAAGATGGTTTTAAATAGTTTTAAATAGCAAGTAATTATAGTGTCAAGATAGGGAATAAGATTTAGGCGGGGGTTAAAAGTGAGACAGCACAGGAGTTAGTTTTATTGTTTTTAGTTGTGGAATCCTCATTTCTTGAAGAGGCTTTCATAAATTCAAATTTAGCTCTGCTTCGGCAGTGTCAGTTCAAGGAGTCGACCCGGAACAAGGACCATGGAGGAGTTCCTGAATACAGTGGCCAGGAACCTGTGTAGAGAGGTCTATTTGCGAGGGGGAGGAAAAGCCAGCCAGAAAATCATATCTTGGTGTCTGAGCTTGGAACTCATGGATTATGGCTGTGTTTGCTGCCTACAGGATGGAGGGGACTGGTGTAGTTTTGCGGGCTGAGTAGCCTTATAAGATCTGAGCCTGGTTATAAAATCCCAGGGTCAGGCTGTAGAGAAGAGTTGTGGCTGTCTGAGAGCTGTTGGTCCTGGGGCAGTTGACCTGTCTTTCGTGGATCCAACTATCTGGATTCTGGCTGTGGACTACTGTGGTAGAACTGGTGGTTGTGGTGAGTGGAGATCTGGAGAACTGTGGTTGGGGACTTAGCCTCTTTTCAGTAGCCAAATAACCCTTCCCCTCGGCATTTTGGACCGGTTCTGTAAGTACTGTTTAAATTTAATCTTGCAGTGAGTGGTGGTGAGAGCACCTGTCATAGGATTCAGTGCTACAGACTTTGTACGATCGGCTACCAAGCTTAAAGATAGTGGTGAGAGCACTTTCTTTGTATGTACTCCACATTCCATTGAGCACTGACGAGAGCACTGCTGGGAACTTTGACCTGGTGACTCTTGTGATTTTGCACTAACTGCTTAATTATTCATGTTTCAATAGACTCTCTTAAAATGCCCTGTGGACTTAAATAATTATTGGATTCTCTATATGCTGCAGTTTAAATTGTTTTTGTTGGGGTGGCATGTGGGCTTAGGTAGTGTATGAGTGTGGGTGTATGTGATTAGGCTGCTGTTATGTATTATAGTGCAGATGTTGGATGCATGTTCAGGTTAGGTTTTTAAAAAAGCATCTTAGAACTGGTTATTTTATTGATTGAGTTGTATAGGATTTATTGGTAAGATGTGTTTGAGTTCTAGGCCCCTCCATATCTTCTTCATGGCAGCCCTGCTGCGTGATCTCCACCCCTTTGTTGACCTCCCCCTCCCAGCTACAGCAGTGAGACGCTGTTGGGATGTGGGTATTAGTAGGGGTCAGGTGGGCTGGCAGCAGGGTACAGTGTGTACAATAGAGGTGAGCAGTATTAGGGTCGTTAGAAGTAGGAGACGCCCCAGGGTTAAACAGGGCCATGAGAGAGGCCTGACATGTTTGATATCCATTCCCTGGGTTTCCACCAGACCGTGTGGGAAGATAGCTGGATGGCCTGCAATCTCCACCTGTCCCCTTCAGGCTGTGCTATGCAATGCCAGCTCAATGAGGAACAAGTGCAATTATGTCAGACTTGATTTCGTCAGTCGATCTGGCTTGCATTACAGAGACCTGGCTGGGAGATGATGTTGGGCAAATTTTGGAGGCATCTGCCCCCACCAGGTATTCTCTGGTGCATTGCCAGAGGAGGGAATGCAGGGGTGGGGGTGTGGCAATCTGCTTTAGATCCAGCTTGAACTTGTCTGTGCACCCAGTTGGCCCTACCTCATTGTTTGAATGTGTGCCGGTGCATCAGAGTCCAGGTGAGGGCAGCAGGATTCTCCTTGTTTACCATCCTCCAGAACTAGGGGGAGCTTTCCTGCAGGTCACAGACTTCATTGCCGACAGGGTGTTGGAGTCGCCTAGATGGTTGATTCTTGGGACTTCAATGCCTGGGTCGATGACAAATCCTCACATCTTGGACATGACATCCTCCAGTCAATGGCATCTCTTGGTCTGGTACAAGCAGTTGTTTCTGTGACCCATCATCACGGCCACACCTTGGACTTGGTATTCTCACTGGTGCTTGAGGTTACTAACCTCAGGACTGATCGGATTACTTGGTCCGATCATTGCACAGTGGAGTTCTCATTTGGGGCCCCCCCAATAGCACCCCTTCCATTGAGATGAACAGCTATCACCCTTTAAGGGGATTGTCCCCAAAGGGACTCTTGGTGGTAACTGACTTTTCTGATGTGAGTGCTACATGTGCGATTGGCTCGGGTGAGGTGGTAGCAGCCTATAATGGGCTGTTTTCAAGGTACTCTAAGCCACTGCATTGGTCTGTATATGACTCAGGTCTTCTTGCTTGAGACCCCCATGGTTTGATGGGGCTCTCAAGGAGATGAGGACCAAGGGTCAGAAGTTGGAGCATTGCTGGTGGAGGACCTGGTCCATGGAGGACTTTGAGAAATCATTATAATGATTATCAAAGGGCAGTCGACTATAAGAAGGCAGAGTTCCTGTCCAGGGAGATTGCTGCAGGGAAGAACAGACCAGCTCAGCTCTTTTGGACTGTGGACAGATTAGTTCATCTAGTTTATCTACATCTGAAAAGGGCATTTTCAGCTACATTATGCGAAGAGTTTGCTCTGTTCTTCTCTGACAGGATGTCCTCTATTCGGTCCGGGATCTCCCCAGTGGACAAGATCAGTCCTGCAGTGTGGGGCCTGATTGGGACTGAGGCACTCCGATTGTCTGGGGGGAGTTTCAACTGGTGGAGGTGGCTGAGGTCGTTGAGGTGATTTTGTAGCTGTGGCCCACCTTTTGTGAGCTGGACCCTGGCCTGACTCATCTCCTAGTGGGATGTTTCAAGACCATCAGTCCAGTGTTCATTGGGATAGTCCAGTGTTCACTCTCAGAGGGGTTCTTCCCTGATGCCTTGAAGGAGGTGTTGGTGAGACCCCTTCTGAAGTAACCATCATTTGACCCTGATGACCTGGCAAATTATAGAACTATCTCCAACCTCCCATTTTTAGGGAAACTTGTCGAGAAAGTGGTGGCTCTGCAGCTCAAGGCACACCTCACGGCCTTTGACATCTATGAGCCATTCCAGTCTGGATTTTGGGCCAGGCATAGCACTGAGACAGTCTTAATTTAGGTGCAAAATGATCTCCTCAGGATGAGAGATAGAGGGGAATGGTCAATTTTCATTCTACTTGATCTCTCATCAGAGTTTGACACCGTGGACCACGTTGTGCTGTTGGATTACCTTAGAGAGTATTGTGGACTCACCGGAACTATCATCCACTGGTTTGCGTCCTATCTCTCTGGCAGGAGGCTACAGATGGTGATGGGGAATTTCTCCTCCTCCTCCTCCCCAAGCCCCTGTCATGTGGAGTTCCTCAAGGTTCGATCCTGTTGCCAATGTTGTTCACAGTGTACATACTGCCCCTGAGGAAGCACATTAGATTTTACTGTTTGGGTTTTCACTGTTATGCAGATGATACCCAGCTGTATATGTCATTTACCCCTAGAACAGATGACACCGTTGAAATGCTGAATAAGTGCCTGGCTGAAATCCAGGACTGGATGTCCTCTAACTGGCTGAGGCTGAACACTGACAAGACAGAGATACTGGTGATTGAGCCTGGTCGCAGGTGTGATGGGGGTGCCTCTGGGGTGGTAACAGGATTGATTCTGGAATCTACCCCATTAATGTTATCCTCTATGGTGAAAAATCTGGTTGACATCCTTGATGACAGACTGACACTTGAAGTTCAGGTGTTGTCTGCTGTCAAAAGTGGTTTTTACCACTTAAGGAACATCACCTGGATTAAACCCCTAATTCTGCCCAAGAACCTGCCCTCACTGGTGCATGCCTTTGTTACATCCAGGATGGACTACTGTAATGCTCTCTACCTCGGGGTCAATGGACGGAACCTCTGCTGACTGCAGTTGGTGCAGAACGTGATGGCCAGGTTGCTGACTGACCTGCCTAGGTCCTATCATGTGACCGTGGTCCTGTAAGATCTGCACTGGCTGCCTGTCAGGTGGAGGATTACTTGAAGGTGGGCTTGCTCACCTAGAAAGCCTTATACAGCTCGGGCTCTGGCTAGCTGTCAGACCTCCTTACACCTGCTATCATAGTACACTCACTCTTCTCCTCCACCGTGGGCCTCCTAGAAGTTCTGAGGGCTGGGCTAAAAACCTTGGGTGATCAATCATTAAAGGTGGCTGGTCCAGTCCTCTGGAACACGCTTCCAAGATCTTTGAGGGAGGCCCCAATGGTCGAGGTGTTCAAGAGGGGCCTGAAGACCTATCTTTTTAAGAAAGCTTACCTGGAGAATTTTTGCTGATTTTAATAAGATGTATTTGTTTATTTATTCATTTATTATGTAATTTGTATGTTTTGATGTCTGTTAACCCTGCTTTTTAACTACCTGTAAGGCACCCAGAGCCCCTGGGATTGGGTACCGTATAAACAAAAATTGACTTACTAACTTACAATTTCACTGAGTAAGCAATAACACATGACAGGGTGTGCATCAAGCTATGTCAACACACACCCCAGGTGTGTTATGAGACATGGGGCCACAGGCCAAGTGCCCTCAGACACCCAGGAAATAGATCAGTATAACTCAATGCACACCCTGGAGTGTGTTATTGCACTTATAAAATGGGAAATTTGTTTCCAGGTTTGTAAAATACACAGGTTTACATATAACAATATTAAGAAAGGTTTGTATACATTTTACATGAAATAGTTCTTCCACCTACTGGAACTACATAGCATTTTTATTTTGCTTTTTGGTATATTGTCCTAATGGGGAACCAATAGTTGAAATCCTTGTAGTTTTCTCAGGTGTCTGTTGGAGTGCTGGTTTTCTCTGGTCTTTCAAAGTGCTGGTCATTGGTTTCCTGCCCACCCACTATCTGGCACTGATTTTGTATTGCCAAATAGAGAAAATAGTTTTCTGCCCCCACCCACTCTTTGTTTTCAGTATTTCTCATTTCAAGCCCAGTACTATATATTTATTTGAAAATTTGTAACCTGGAAAGGCATGCCGAGCCAATTCTCATTTCCAGGTGCAACCCAGGGAAGGGAATGGGGATACAATAAACTATACACAGTAGTACAGAAGCATTCCACAAGGTAAGGTGCAAACAGTGAACAGTACAACATGGTACAAGTGCAAATAGCAATAATGGGTGGCAGTAGTGGAAGCTATGAGCATCACCAGAGCACTATGTGACTCATAACAGTTGAACAGTCCAGTACAGCAGTAGTTGGGACATAAGTTGACTCCAGAAAGGGGACCATAGCTAGGGAGGAAGAGGCACCAGAAGCAGTTCAGGTAGATGGTTGACAGGAGGAGGAGTGAGAGGGCAGGAGTTTAAACTGGTGTCTAAGTGAAGCAGGGGAGGGTGAGACATGGAAAAAGATGAGGAGTTGGTTCCAGATGGTTCTAGAAGAAAGGATATAGGAGAAGGCTGACTTCCCAGCAGAGGAGTGAGGGTGGGGAACGGGGAAGGTGTGAGGATCCATGGAGCTGCGGGTGTTTTAGGTGGAGGGAATGTGTGAGATGCATGTAGTTAGGTAGGAGGGTAGCAATTCAAACTAGTATTTGGAGATGAAGCAGGCGCTGTGGGACTGGTGATGGGAGGGAAGGGAGAAGATGGAGAGGGAGGAGAAGGTGGAGCAGTCATGAGTATGAGGAGGGGGGTTGGTAGCAAAATGACAGAAGGCGTTACAGAGGGTGTCCATTCTGGCAGTGGAAGAGCATGGAGCAGTACCGTAGACTATACCTGCATAGTTGAAGACTGGAAGCACCATTTTGGTAACCAGCTTTGGGCACACTTTCAGAGACAGGCAGTCTTTGTTAGGGTACAGGGCACCAAGCTTGGAGTGGAGCGGAGCTTGACATGAATGGCAGTGATCTGGGCAGAGAACTCAAGCCTGCTGTCAAGCCACATGCCAAAATACTTGAAGGAGGGAACCACTTCAAAGGGGAACCATCCAGGGTGGTGAAGGGAAGGAAATGAGCAAGCCTAGCCAGTTTCTAGTTGGTGCTAAAGGTCATGGACACTGTTTTTTCACTGTTGACCTGGAGCTGGTTGGACTGGAACCAGCACAAGACATTGAGAAAGTCTTGCTAGAATGAGACTCCCACACCTGCAGTAGAGGAGCATGAGGTGCAGAGAACTGTGTCATCTGCATTCATATGAATATCTGAGTCAAATCAGGCAGAGGGGAGGTCATTGAGGAAAAATATACAGGACCCAGGATGGAGCCCTGTGGGACACCAGCCTAGATTGGGAGTGGAGGAATCTGTATGCTGCTTACCCTGTATCAACTGCTGATGGCCCGAGAGGAAGGAACGGAACCAGTCAATAGTTGGGGCTGAGAGACAAGCAGAACTCAGCTTGTCCAGGAGGAGTGGATGAGCCACCAAATCAAAGGCTTTGGCCAGATCAATAAATGGCTGTCATGACGTGCCTCTGATTAGTCCCCGAGAGGATGGAGTCAGTGAACCAAAGCAGGGAGGAGACAGTGGAGTGGTGCTTCTGAAAACCAGACAGAAAGGGGGAGAGACATCACAAAAAAAGGCATGCTCCAGGAGCAGGAGGTGGTGCAAGACAAAGCAGACAACCTGCTAAATAAAAATGATCAAAATAAAACCACACTCATAGGATATGACTGAATGAAAAATAATAAACAGCAGTAGTGCTGAATAAATTTATTGTAAGTGAATAGAAGAACACTGAATGTACCCCTAACCCCAGCGCTTCAACCCAGTCCAGGTCTTCCTCGGGGCGGGACTAAAAAGGGGAAAAGGAGGTTGGAGGACTGGAGAAAGTCAGCAAGCCCAGACAAGTTTTTCTTGGAGCTTTGCAAGACAGAAGGAAGCTAAGGAAGTTGCCAGAAGTGGAGGGATTCTCCCCCTCTGTGGAAGGGGAGAACTTTGACATTCTTCCAAAACTGAGGGGTAGTGCAGGGAAGAGGGAGAGGTTAAGGAGATGAGTATAAGGTGAAGTGATGGCAGAAGCTCAGAGATGGAGAAAGTTATGGTCCAGGCCATCCAGGCTAGATTTGGTCAGATTGAGAGGGGAAAGGGCAAGCAGAGTTTCCTGAGTAGTGACGGTGGGAAATGAAACCCCCGGGGGGGGGAGTGGACACGGAGGGAGAGGAGTGGAGCCAGGAGGGATTGGAGATGGGTGAGTACAAGTAATGAAAAACTGACTGAAGTGAGCAGCAAGAGAGGCAGAGTCAGAAACTGATGAACCATTAGCCATGTGACTGGGCTGGGGGATCAAAAAGGGAGTAAATCACTTTCCAGAATTTGGCCGGAAACTTAAGATTGTTCTGGAGGTTGGCTTTAAAATATAGTGATTCGACAGTATGGACAGCCTCTGTGCAAGTGTTTCAAAGCATCCCGAAACAGAGGAAGTCAGACAGGAAGTGGGATAATTTGTACCAGGCCCAGTCTTGATCACAGGTCTTGCACAAATCAATGAGGTCACACGTGTTGCAGGAATCGTAGGCAGACTTAACCCTGGACTTCATGATGGGCTGTGCTTTCCCCAGACTGAAGTAAATATTGTGTTGAAGGGGGAGAGGGCCACATCTCTGACTGGGGTAGAGAGAATGGGGGACCAATCACTTGCAGCCAGGTCACTCAGTAGAGCTTCTTTTTTCAGCGACTGGAGGATCTGGACCAGATGTACTTCTGGGGAGGGAGTACTGCAAGAGTTGTGAGAGCTGCTGCCAGTCACTCTCCCATTCTGCATTTGCCAATCTGTGCTGAGTTTTTCACAATTTGAAAAAACAGTGTCATTTTGTAGTTGTGTAATGCTAGAGGATTGCAAGGGTCACTGCTGTTAATGTAGGTAAAGGGAACAAAACTGTGACAGCTTTTTGTCCACCACTTTTGATTTGTAACTGAAAGCGATTGGTGGTGTATGTAGGATGGTACTGCTCATTGCTAACTGTTCAGGGGCTATCTTGGCTTGACCAAGGGAAAAATTAATGGCTGCCAAATTGTTTTGTTTCAGAATGTTGACTAGTGGAGTGATTTGTAGTGAGGCTTAGTACCAGGATGACCATGCAGAGTGCTCTGTTAATGCACGGTCACCTGACTGGTTTTAGAAAACTGAGTTAATGAGATTCTAAGACACATTTTATAAAAAAAAAAAAAAAAAAATAGATTATATCTGAATGTAAATCTTAAAAGTCTCAAAATATAAACACATTTTAATTTTTTTTAAATGTCAACATTTTAAACAAGTGTATTTTAATGTTATACAGTTAGATATCTGTCATAATGCGTTCTTACAACAATAAGTGATTAAGATAACTATATTATCCTATTTAAGCATTACAGGTCATGGTACAGCTTTGTGAGATGGCCATGCAGCTAAGTAAAAGTGAATAAACATGCCTAGTTCTTGCTTAGTCGTAACTGTTACTAAACTGGTAAACGGAGTGAAAACAAATACCCAGTTTAGCTGTTTTCCGAATTCCAACAGAGTTCCAGGGCATTAAACATTCCACACAGCATGTAGAGCATTTATCTGAGTGTCTTGCTGGCATCTGTTTATTGTACTAGTGTTACATCAGCTAGAAATATGAAAATTGCAAATTCCTGTATCATGCCATGCAGTATTTACAATGCTACCATTTATACTGCTTTAATTAATCGTGCTCATCTTATTTTTTTTTCTCCTTTGCCTCTCATACCTCATCTGCCTGCATTGCCTGGATTTTAATTAAAAAGCTTCCACCCCCAGAAGCTATCAAAAGTGGTGAAAATAATCACTTAAAATATTATAGTCATTAAAAAAATTGGCTGCTGTTGGAATTATGCATTTTCAATTTCCCTGCAAACGATATTTCAGTGTCCTTTCAGAGTGAGTTTTGCATAGGATTAGTACGCCAGGCAGCCAGATCAAATATGTTCTTCCAGCTGGGCAGGCTGAGTGACAACTCCTTAATGGAGGAAATTGATGGCAGTGTGCTCTCAGAGAGGTGAAGACTATGTGGGCACATTTCTTTCCATCTGCCACCAGCCTTTAGCAAGCTGGCATTGTCAAATGCCCAATGCATTTATTTCAATACGAGTCACGTTGCCAGAAAAATGTGATGCTGCAGCTGTCAGGAAGACTCATCAGACTCATTACGCCACAGGGAAAAATATGCAGAGGTGTAGCAGAGCTCATCTTTGAGTCAAGCCTAATTGAGTAATGGTAAAGGTGACAGGAAACATTTTAATGGGACAGAGGTGAAACCATTAACATTTGCCATTGTGTGCGGGGAGGGCTCTTGGGAAGAAACCATTCTACACTGGAGCCAAAAGCCTGTTATGTAGAGGAATGAATCTGATGTTCATGTTTCCAGCTGGTGTGTACCTTTTTTGTTCTAGAGAAGTCTGTCCTAGTTCTTTTGCCGAGCACCAAAATGTTGTTTTGGGGTCTGCTGTTGAAAAGCCTTGGCTTCTATTTTCAAAACAGCTGCAGTAGTACAAAAACAGATTTTATTTATTTATGTATTTATTTAAAAATAGGTTACTGGGAGAGGCACACTGAGCTGAGGCTTTTTTCCAGGTGCAACCTGGAGGAGGAAGTAGGGGAAGGGGTGAACACCATTACAAAGAGTACAGCAAGTCAGATGATGCATTTACAATGACGGTGACAATAAAGTGCAATAGCAGAGTGCAGGACAAACAAGAAAGCAAGATTGTTGCATATAACAGAGGGCAAATAAATTAGCATGCAATTCATCTGTGCAGCTGAAGGTGATCAAAAAGTACTTAGTGCCTGAATGAGTGGAGAATGACCTAGTCTTGAGTGAAGCAGTCAAACTGGCTGATCACACATGAAATAGACAAAACCATGTAGTTAGGATGGAGAGAAAGGTAAGGGGAGGGAAGAATTGCAGGGGAAAGGTTAAGAAGGGTTCAGGTAGAGGGTCGGCAGGAGCAGGGCGAGAAGTTTTAGCTGGCACCTGATGGAGGGAAGGGAGGTGGAGAGATGGATGGAGAAAGGTAAGTGGCTGCAGATGAGGGGGAGGTGATCGGAGAATGCAGATTTCCCAGCTGAGGAGTGAGGGATGGGAAGGGAGAAGGTGTGAGGGTCCCTAGAGCATAAGGAATACAAGGAGGAGGGGATCGGGAGAGTAGTGAGAATAAGTATGGGGGAGGGACCCAAACCAGTATATAGAGATGATGGAAGCACAATGGGACTGGCGACGAGAGGGAGATGGAGGATGGATAAGGAACAGTGGTGAGTATGAGGTGGTGAGTTGATGGCAAAGTGGCAGAGAGCTTACAAGGGGTGTCCAGTCTGGGAAGCGAAGTGGAGGGGGCAATGCCATAGACATAGAAACATAGAATCTGATGGCAGAGAAGGACCGCTTGGCCCACCTAGTCTGCCCATTTCCCCTACCTAACGGATAAGCTGCAGATCCTAGTTAACCAACAGCCTACTTCCTCCTACCCCCCCACTAGAATTGCCTTTTGTCTATCCCATGCATTCTTGAATTCCCCCACTGTTTTTGACTCTATGACCTCCTCAGGAAGGCTGTTCCATGCATCTACAACCCTCTCTGTGAAGAAATACTTCCTCACATTACCTCTGAGCCTTCCTTCCTCTATCTTCAAATTGTGCCCCCTTGTTCTTGCACATCTCTTTTTGTGAAAGATGCTACCCTCTTGGACTTTGTTGATTCCCTTAAGGTATTTGAAAGTTTCTAGCATGTCCCCCCTCTTCCCTCCTTTCCTCGAGGCTATACATCTTAAGTTCCTTTAATCTTTCTTCATATGTCTTCTGGTACAGACCCTGTACCACTTTGGTTGCCTCCCTCTGGACAGCCTCCACCTTGTCTATGTCTTGCGAAGATGGGGTCTCCAGAACTGTACACAGTACTCCAGATGTGGTCTTGCCAACTGTCTCTACAGAGGACCAACAACTTCCTGTTTTCTACTGGTGATGCCTCTCCCTATGCATCCCAGTATCCCCCCAACCCTCCTTACTGCCTTCTCACATTGTTGGCCCACCTTTAGGTCATCTGATATGACTACCCCCAGGTCCCTTTCCATTTTTGTTGTCAGTATCTCACCCCCATTGTGTACTCTTCCCCTCGGTTTTTGTTTCCCAGGTGCATTACTTTGCACTACTTTGCATTGAATCTAAGCTGCCATACATTTGACCATTCCTCCAACCTTGCCAAGTCCCTTTTCCTCCTTTCCACCCCACCTTGCATATCAACCCTGTTGCAGATCTTTGTGTCATCTGCAAAGAGAAATACCTTTCCTTCTAGTCCCTCTGCAATGTAACTTATAAAGACATTAAAAAGGACCAGCCCCAGTACTGAACCCTGCAGTACCCCACTAGTAAACCGCCTTTCTTCACTGTGGACTCCATTTACTATTACCCTCTGTGTCCTGTTGTTCAGCCAGTGTTTTACCCAGGCTACCACCCTGGGACCCACTCCCAGGCTGGCTAATTTGTTTATTAATCTTTTGTGTGGGACTGTGTCAAATGCCTTGCTAAAGTCTAGGTAGGCCATGTCCACAGCTCCTCCCTGGTCTACTACTTTGGTCACCCAGTCAAAGAAATCAATTAGATTTGTCTGACATGACCTTCCTGCTGTGAATCCATGCTGCCTTGGGTCCTGTGCCCCACTGGCCTGTAGGTACTTAACAGTTCTTTCCTTCAGAAGTGATTCCATCATTTTCCCTACCACTGAGACCACATACACGTAGTCAAAAACTGGGAGAACCATTTTAGTGAACAGCTCTCAGCAGATCTGGAGAGAAAGGCAGTCTTTATTGCAGAACAGGGCACCACGTTTGGGGTAGAATTTGGCATGAATGGTGCCAATGTGGGCAGAGAAGTCAAACCTGCTATCTAACACACACCAAGGTACTTGAAACTTGGGACTATAAAGGGGGTGCCATCCAGCATGGAGAAAACAGCGAGGGGGGAGAGCCTGGCCAGCTTATAGCTGGTACCAAAGATCATTGACACTGTTTTTTAGTGTTGACTCAAAGATGGTTTGACTGAAATCAGCCCAGAACATTGTGAAAGTCTTGATGAAGTGAGACTTCCACAGATGCAGTCGAGAGACCGAAAGTGTAGAAAACCATGTCATCTACTTACATGTGAATATACAAGTTGGCACAGGCAGAGGGGGATCATTTAGGAAGATGGAAAATGGGACTGGACCCAAAATGGAGCCCTGTGGGACACTGACTTGGATAGGGAGCAGTGGGGACAGAACGCCTCCTTCCTGTACCAACTGTTGACAGCCTGAGAGATAGAACAGAACCGGTTAACAGCAGAGGGTGAGAAGCTGGCAGTGCTCAGCTTTCCAGAAGGAGTGAATGGTATACCAAGCCAAAGACTTTGGCCAGCTAGATGAAAATGGTAGCTGCAATGTGCCCTTGATGCATCCCAGAGAGGATGGAGTCAGTGACCCAAAGCAGGGAGGAGACGGTGGAGTGGTACTTCCTAAAACCCAAAAGACTGGAAGGGAATATTAGAGGAGTGGAAGAAATCTACAGCTGTGAGTAGACCAGTTTCTCTTGCAGTCTTGCAATAGAGGGGAGGAGAGAGGTAGGGTGGAAGTTGCCAGAGGTGGAGGGAACAGCCCCTTTGTGGAGGGGGAGAACCTTTGCAATCTTCCAAGACTGAGATACAGTGTAAAAGGTGAAGGAGAGGGTTAAGAGGTAAGTAAGGGGGAAGGTGATGGCAGGAGCTGGCAGACAGAGAGGTTTGGGGTCCAAACCATCTGGACTAGATTTGGATGGGTTGAGTAATTAAGGGGCAAGCAGGGGTTCCTGGGGAGTGACAGGTGGAAAATCAAAGTCCTTGGGGGGCTAGTGAGGTAAGGGGGAGAGAGGAGCAGGATTTCTGGGGAAGGTAATGGGGATACAATAAACTATACACAGCAGTTCAGAGGTAAAGTGCAAACAGTGAACAGTACAACATGGTATGAGTGCAAATAGCAATAATGGGTGGCAGTAGTGGAAGTTATGAGCATCACCACAGCCCTATGTAACTGATAACAGTTGAACAGTCCAGTGCAGCAGTAGTTGGGACATAAGCTGACTCCAGAAAGGGGACCATAGCTAGGGAGGAAGAGGGACCAGAAGCAGTTCAGGTAGAGGATTGACAGGAGCAGGAGTGAGAGAGCAGGAAGTTAAACTGGTGTCTAAGTGAAGCAGGGGAGGGCGAGACATCGAAAAAGATGAGAACCTGGTTCCAGATGGCTCTAGAAGAAAGGATATAGGAGAAGGCTGACTTCCCAGTAGAGGAGTGAGGGTGGGGAATGGGGAAGGTGTGAGGATCCATGGAGCTGCGGGTGTTTTAGGTGGAGGGAATGTGTGAGATGCATGCAGTTAGGTAAGAGGGTAGCAGTTCAAACCAGTATTTGGAGATGAAGCAGGCACTGTGGGACTGGTGATGGGAGGGAAGGGAGAAGATGGAGAGGGAGGAGTAGGTAGAGCAGTTGTGAGTATGGGGGGGGTTGGTAGCAAAATGACAGAAGGCATTACAGAGGGTGTCCATTCTGGCAATGGAAGAGGAGGGGGCAGTACCGTAGACTACACCTGAATGTTTGAAGACTGGGAACACCATTTTGGTAACCAGCTTTGGGCACACTTTCAGAGACAGACAGTCTTTGTTAGGGTACAGGGCACCAAGCTAGGCAGAGGAGAAGAAATGGGGGAGGGGAGAGCATATGTAGTGAAAAACTAATTGAAGTAAGCAGCAACACAGGGGCAGTCAAATACTGGTGAGCCATTAACCATGAAGACTGGGAAAGGACTGGGCTGGGGGATCAAAAAGGGTGTGAATCACCTTCCAGAATGTGGCAGGGGAGTTAAGATTATTCTGGAGGTTGACCTTAAAACAGAGGGACTTAGTGGTACAAACGGCCTTTGTGCAAGAGTTCATAAGTACCCTGTAGGACAGGATGTCAGGCGGAGGATGGGGAGGGGGTCATTTATATCTGGCCCGGGCATGATCATGGGACTTGCACATGTCTATGAGATAATAGGAGATCTAGTGCTGGTGACAGGATTTAACCCTGGATTTCCTTATGGGAGTATGCTTGTCCCAGACAGAGGTAAAAGTAGAATGTACAAAGGAGAGGGCTATGTCAAAGTCTGGGACAGAGAGTATGGGGGATCAGTCAGTTGCAGCCAGGTCACTCAGTAGAGTTTCTTTGTTCAGTGACTGGAGAGACCTGGACCACATCCACTTGGTGGAGGAGGGAGGAAGGGAGTCGGATTTTCGTGACACAAAATATTATGCAATGGTCACTGAAGGCATCCAGCAATATGCCTGCTGCAGTGATGTGATGGGGATGTGCAGTGAGAACGTTCAGAAGGATATGGTTTGATGAATAAGGCTTGAGACGGGTGGTGAGATGAGTTGTGAGTGGATAAGGGACTCATTCCTGTTGGAGGTTGGCCTGGAGGCTGGAGAAAGCCAATTGATGTTAAACTTCTCTAGGAGAATGAGCTCACCAGCAGAGGAGTGTAAGGTGAGGGTAGATAGTGAGTCCACCAGAAAAGAGGGTGAATTCTCAGAGTGGCATAGAAAACAATAAAAATGGGTTATGAAAGGAGGGAAATGAAAGCTCAGCAAGAAGAAACTCATGGGAGAAGGGTACATCCTCCTCAAGAGTGATTGTTTATGAGAGGCTCTGGCAGACATATAGGGCAGCGCCACCCCTCATTTGACCCTGTCCTGCCTGAGGAGGTGGTAGTCAGGGATGGTCAAGCTAGAATCGGGAATCCTGGAAGATAGAGTAGATCTGGATAGTGTTGAGAAACCCATCTAGTGAGGTGATCCAATTTATTGAGAAAGCTCCTAGCATTGAGGTGGAAAATATTAAGGCATCTTGGAATGGAGGAGTGGAAGGGGGCAAAGGGACTGAGGTTGAGTTCCACATCACCAGCTAGGAGGAGAAGCATGGTAAGGAAATGTAGAATGGAGTAGAACTTATATTTGAATGTTAATTTCAGATATGCTACTCTCAACAGTTATTTGGTTACATGTTTTAAAGGGACTTTATAACCACCCCCTTCAGATCTACTGATGCTTTTTTGTGAGAAAAACAAATGTGAATCTCTCTATCTATTGACAGTGACTTATTAAAATGATTTTTCATTGTTTGTACATGGGTGCACTCCACTGAGTACACTTACTGTAGTGGAACCCTAAAGAGTAATGAAATGCCATGTCTTTGAAAATGATTATCAATTTTAAACACAGTGGTCTGGATTTTCCAAAGGCTTGGACCCTGATGGATCTTTGATTTTTGGATTCGTTAGCATCTGTTGATTGTGTCAAAACTTGAGCAGCCTATGTTTGAAGGTGCTTGAGTTGTTTTCAGTAGTTGCCATGATTTACAACTAAAAAAATTATATATTTCTTGTTCAATGCAAATGGAGCCATGTTTGTGCCAAACGTTAGGCTACATCTTTTGTATTTTAGCTGTGACATCATCTTTGACACATTTGCCCAGAATTATGCTAAAAAACAGAGTGCCATTCTTTGAAAATCAGGCAGAGTATCATTTCGTCCTATATCTTTTCTAATTTTTCTAAGGTTTTTTTTTGTGTGTGTGTATATCATGTCTTCATTTCAACCCTCTAGGTTAACATTTTTATAAGAAATCTAAATCTAATTGTGAAATGGATAGAAAGAATGCTGGCTTCTGATTGGCCAAGAGGAACTTTTCAGCTGGGCCGTTATCCCAGCATAACAGCCTGGCTGACAGTAGCTCAGCAAAAATATGTTTAAAAAAGACATCTAATATACTAAAAAGGACCCATTTCATGATCACAATAAGGCACTACACATCCAAGGTGGGCTGTAATCCCACAATAATGCACCTGCTGTCATTCCTCATTGCTTAGATAACATATAATTTTATGGGAAGAGTGGTTTCTGGTACCCATCTCATTAACAAAGCAAAGACCATTGCAGGCTTGAAAGTGAATGGTAATGCCATTTAATTTTTTTTTTTCAAATTAAAAATGTAAACTAGTTACAGTTCTTTTCTTTAAGGAGAAAAGGAAAACAATTTCTGATTTTTTTTTCTGTTAGTGAGAGAGGCCTTCAGAACAAAGATGCATGCATATAATGTTATAATCCTAAAGGCCAAACCCACTGTACCAATAGCACTGAAATGTCTTAAAGGAGATATTTAGAGGAAAACTTTATGCAATCTACAGGCAAGAGTTTTTGTCAGCTTATCTTTTGTCTGGAATCACAGAATGTTGTCACTAGAACACCACTCATGACTAAGCAGACTGGCTGTGTCACAGGGCCTTTTCTGTCAGCAACTTCTGTGTTTCTATGTTTTTATGATTAATAAGTATGTTGTGCAAACATGTATTAGTATTTACTAGACACGTACTAATACTTACAGTGTCTTGGTACACGTGAGAGTTGCAATATAATGCAGTACACACAGGGTTAGCTGACCAGACATGTAATGGAAATTTTCCTAGTCTGGATAAATCAAATTCAGCTTCTCAACAACATGATTGATACATAGGCCAGTTGTTTTCAAGGGGCTGAAGGAACTTCATCCAGGCCTCATAGACCTTTACATTCTAAAACTAATTTCTTTCAAATGTTAATATTTTTAGCACCAAATGTAACTGCACAAGAAAGGTCTAAGACTGATAACATTGAATGTCATGTAAAGGGTTAACATGTAGACTTGTGATATGCATGGTATGCACTTCCTACAGCAGCTAACCCAGAAGTGTTGTGTGGCCATATTGAATTGTAAAAAAATAAACCATTACCTGTTGCCTGTGTCTATATGTATCTTTCCCCTCTCAGGGATTCGACACTGGAGACTGAAGGCTTCTGTTTAGTTATGACATGTTGGAGGCTATTCCCCGAATCACAACTTGTTTTGTATCCAGGCCACTATGCTGTTGTTTATGCCCCCTCCTTCCAGGACTTCCACTAGCTCGTAATGGGATACAGTATCAAATACTTTACTATAGTCTAGAAAGACTATGTCCACAAATTTTCCCATGTCGAGTTCCCTACTGACAGTGTTGCAAAAATGCATCAAGTTCATTAGGCACGATCTACCCTTTACAAATCCATGCTACGTGGTATCTGTCTACTTATGTTCATTATAGCTCCCTTTTTGTAATAACAAGGGACATTTAAAAAAAAAATCCAGCTGCTGTTCTGTGACAGCCAGCCCTGCTCACCCGATCACTGATTTCCCATGACTTCTGTTATAGTTGTGAACCCCGACACCACTGTAGATAGAGAAGTACCTGCAAAACACTAGCTCGGAGGGAGTAGCAGCACCAACAATGTGAAGCGACAGCAGCAGAGATCACTTTGAGATACTACAATGGATACCGGTCTGTGCCCTCTGTCTACTCTCACTGGCTCCTGCTAGAAATGTGCTATAGCCCACTGCTCTCCTCCTGCCTGCCAGTCCCAACTTCTTCACAGTCTAACATCACCAATCACAGTCTTGAAACTTAAAGATCCTGTTGGTGACAAAATCATCTCCTCCTGGTAAGGCTCTTGTTGGTGGCAAAAAACATTTACTCTTTCTAAGGCTCCTGATCCTGGTCACAGTCACAATGCCTAAGATCACGATTGGCACCTTTAAGTCTCAGTACTTCATATCCAGGACAGTAGTTACAGAGCATTACAGAGCATAGATGCAAGCTTACATTTTATAGTACTTTCTTATTTCAATAATAATGTGGCTGTTGTCTGGTGTTCGGTCTGCTTTTTGAACAACATTGCTGGGGTTTACAGTGATTGGCAGTGACATCGGGGGCCATAAATTCCATTCGTTATAACCGAGAATTCCCTATAGCGGGGTTCGCTATAGCAAGAGGGTACTGTAATGGTTGGGCTCTCTGCCCTCCTATCTCTTCTTTCTCCTCTGTCCTCTCTCCTCTATTCCATCTGCCTCTTATTCTCTTCACTCTCATGCCTCTTGTACTTTCTCCATGCCACACTCCAATTCTGCTGCTGGGAAATCTGCTTTCTCCTCACATCTACTCTCCACCTGTAATAATCTCCCTTCTACCCTTTGCCTCTCCCCTTCCCCTTTCCCCTTCTCTCTCAAATGCCAGCTCAGACTGCTTGCTGTTCCCTACTGCTCCTTCCTTGGTCATAGTTAATTTTGTATATTTTGTCTTCCTAGTTCGCTTTCCCTGGGTTGCACCAGAAAACAAAGTCTGGCTCATTGTGCCTTTCCTAGTTACTAATGTTCAATGTTCAGTAAATAAATCATTCTCTTGTACAGCCATTTTTGGGGGTAGTTAACCACTAGCAACTGTGCTGAGAGCACTATAAATCATTTCTCAACACTAAAATTAAAGCAACAGTCCATGTTAGTGGTGAAAAGTTTGACCTACAGTATACAATACTTTTTTAATTCTATTTCACATTGTCCCTTATCTCCTGTCTTGTATGAAACCCTTTTCCCTCACTTTGAGCCTACTTCAGCACATTTTGTTTTACATTTGAAATAGTAAAAGGAGTGTTTTTTTAGGGCTGCAGTGGACAGAGCCCTGCAGACCTCTTGCTATGAGAAAATGACTCAGCGCATTCCTTGCAAACAAACAACATGTTGGAGTTGCACCATAGTCTCCTCCATGTCCATGAAGCTCCCTGCTCATGTTATCTCTATTGAAGTAGCACTACACTATTTTTACAGTGCCACTGGTCATAGCAGAACATGGCACACTCTGCCGTGTTCAAGATGGTCACTGCACTCTATGGTGTATGCGTTAGTAGTCACACATGTGCAGTGGCATGCGTCGGCTATCTTGGTCATGGGGAATTTGCTATGTTCCGTGTTCCACTGTGACCACCTAATTTAACTTTCGTAATTAATTTTTTTATTATAAAAATTCCCTCCCACCTGACCCTCCCTCTCAGGCTACCGGGTCAATATGTCATATGCTTAATAGCATATGACAGAAGCACTAAACAGAAACAGTGCGGTACATGACAGTGAGAGGGTGCAATACCGCAACTGGTTCTATGCACAGCACTGCACCCTCTCACTGTCCCAGGCAGAGGATAAGACCTCTGTTGGGATTGGTTTCTGATGAGCAGCTGCTGTGGCTTGATGAGATGAGTCACTGTCAGCAAGGGATGGAAGCAGAGTGTTTGAGACAGGGTTTGATTCCTGGTCCCAGATACATGGAGATTTTATTTATTTTCACACTTTGTGCAATATATACTTTAACTCCCTCCCCCCCGAGTTAGTTATTTTAGTTGGGGGGGGTCCATCGGTGTAGCCTTCTGTAATGGGGATGAGGGGCGCAGCCCCCCCTGCAGAAAAAAAGACATGCCGCATGCAAGAAATCGTGCTGTATTGGCAGTGTGTTATCTGCATGTGTCATAATGTCTTGTGACATTATGACCCTGTGCCCCCTCTCAGCAACTAACACCCTCCCCCCAGAAACATAGCAATGACACTGGGTGTGCCCAATCCCCAGTGTCGCGATCATGTTCTCCCGAGATGCCAGTCTTTTCTTCTTTTCCTTTCTTCTTCTTTTTTTTGTATATTCTTTTTCGCCCTCCTCATGCTCGCAGGCCCCCACTCCTTCAGGCTCTGCACATCTCCTGATAGCCCCTCCTGTCCTAACTTGGCCCTCCTCTTACTCCTTGTATCGCAGCCAATCCCTGGGATATCCTGGCGTATCCCTTCACCGGGCGGGCCCCCCTCTTCTGAGAGAGAAGGCACCAGGGGTCAGAGGGATGACCCCAGCACACTCTTCTTAGGGCCTGGGAATGTTGCTGTGGAGAAGGAGGCCCCGGGAAGGCACTGGAGGCAACCGGGGACAGAGAGCCGGCAGCCAGTGAGCGGTAGTTCCATTTTCTGGTGTTCCCCTTCATGCAATCCCTCTGTTGTGTCCCTGGTCTCCACCGGGGGCTGCTGCAGAGTGATCATGCATCCCTAACCCTCTTCAGGGGAGGAGAGCAGTCCTATGGATGCTCAATCCTACCCCTTCCCCTGCCAACCCCCAGCGCCCGCGTCCGTTCCCGAACCTGGGTCACCGGTGTGGTTCTCTTCTTTTTTTTTTGTAGTTTTCTGCCCCCTCAGATCCTCCCTCTCAGCATCCACTACCCCACCCTTCCCAGAAACATAACAGTGATACTGGGGGTGCCCAATCCCCCAGTGTCATGATCAGGTATCCTCGGTCATGTTTTTTTTTTAACATGTAAAAGGAAAAACATCCATCGATGTCTTTTGCACCATTTCTGACCCTCCCCATCTGACCCTCCCACTCAGTACCCACTCAAGCCCTTGCTCACCCATCGGGGGTCCAATGCTGTAATCCTTTCTGAACTGCAGACACATCTTCACTCTTCAAAGTCAGACTGCGAAATGAAGAAACAGGTATGCCGTTCAATGTATTTCAATGGGGGTTTCGAACTTAAAGGCATAACTTAGCCATTTTATTCATATTTTGGCTACATTTTCAGCATGCCTTCTTTGGGAACACACCTCATGAACAATGGCACTGTCGTTAGGCAAATCTGTCCCAAAAGGTGATTTTGCGAATCCCTGCAGGCAGGAGTTGAAAGTTTTCCCTGCCCGCGTTCTTGAGGTGGGATCACCAGAAGGCTACGTTGAAAATGTGGTGTAAAAATATTTAAAAACAACAAAGTTATGAGCCTATGTTGAATTTTGCCAACTTAGTCTTGTAACTTTCGTAATTTTCAATATTTTTACCCCAGATTTACAATATAGCCATATTTGTATAGCACCTCATGAATGTGATAGCTGTCATTTTTCAAATCCTGGTCCAAATGTTTTTTTTTACATCCCAAAAGGTGATTTCATGGTCCCTGTGCGAAATCACCTTTCGGGCAGGAACTGAACATTTTCTCTGCCCTTGTCCATGAGATGGGATCATAAGAAGGCAATGTCGGAAATTTTGTGCAAAAAATATTTAAAAACATTAAAGTTATGAGCCTACGTTAAATTCTGTGAACACCAGCTTGTAAATTTGGTAATATTCAATATTTTTACCCCAAATGTTCAACATAGCCATTTCTTTACAGCACTTCATGAATGTGACAGCTGTCATTTTTCAACTCCTGCCGAAAATGTATTTTTGCATCCCGAAAGTTGATTTCGCAGTCCCTGAGCAAAATCACCTTTAAGCCAGGAGTTGAACATTTTCTCTACCTGTCTTCATGAGGCAGGGTCATAGCAAGGCTATGTTGAAAATCTGTTGTAAAATATTGCAAAACAACACATTTATGAGCCTACATTATATTTTACAAATGCAGGCTTGTAACTTTGGTAAGTTACAATATTTTTACCCCAAATTCCTCAGCTGCAGCTCTATTGGCTCTGGCCAGAATTTGTTTAATATAGCTTGGTCCAAGTTTTCATCAATATTCTGGGTTGTTTCTTAATACCACTTGTTTAATATCACTTTGCTTGTGACTAAAGTGAACTAGCATGCAACAGATACTATTCTCTGATGTTACGTGACGATAGGTTTACTAAGACAGCTAAGAATAATCCTAGTACAAGACATATTAAATGGAGTGCTCCTTTTAATATTTCAAATATAACAAAATTGCTAAAGCAGACTCAAAATCAGAAAAGAGAGGGGCATCATACAAGACAGGAGGTGAAAGGCAATCTGAAATGGAACAAAAAAAGTACCGGCAGATATTTCCCCGTAACATGCACTGCTGCTTTAAAAAGTATCTTTTGAATGGTTTTTGAAGCAGCAGGTCCTGTTATGGCTAAAGTGTTGTGCCTATCCTTTTTTTATTCCATTCTGATCAGCCTTTTTTCTGGTAAGATGTCCCTTTCCCCCATTTTGAGTCTGTGTTAGCAATGGATTTAGATAGTATCAATAAATAAGGCTTCCACGGGGTTTTATCAGTATTCTCAGCTATAGAGGAACAACTATAATTTAACATCTTGTTTTGTGTGACTAAAATGGACTAACATACAAACACGGCACTCTGACCTTATGGCACACCAGAGGCATCAGGGCTAATTCCGAGCTAGAAAAGAAAAATTCCATTATAAGGAACATAACATTATTATTTATTATTAATTTGAAAAGTTTCACCAGGAAAGGCATACTGAGCTGCACGTTTGTTTCCAAATGCATCCTGGGGGAAAGGGGAAAAAAGGAGCACAATATAGAATACAGATGAAATAAGAAATATAAATATACAGGTATACAAATGAAAAATATAAAACATACAAAGAATGGGGGAAAGGGACATCTTACCAGAAAAAAGGCAATATGTACATAGAACTGAAAACATATTAGGCTCTACCTGACATTTGGTTTGGCAGGCAACACTAGTCATCAGAAAATGATCAGTGTACATCTATCCATAATACGTATACACACATATACTGTAAGTTATAAAATCATAAACACACAAACTTACTTTAAAACAAATAAAGCAGACATGACATACTTGGGGTGGAAGTGAGAACTGTGTAGAAATTTAGGGGGAGGAAGGGAGGAAAGGGAGGAGGTAGAGAATAAGAATGAGCCAAAAACAATCTTCACCCCTCTGGGATGCATACCCCGCAAGGAGAAAACTTGGCGAGTTAAAAGGGGGCAAATAAGAGAAAGAGTGGGGGACAGAATACAGGCAAATGAAAGGAGGGGTAGGCTAAGCTGAGGAAAGGGAGGGAGGAGTAATCAGGGAAGAAGGGAAAGGAAGAGGTGAGAAAGTAGGACATGGTGGAAATGCAGTGGAGTGAAAAGGTAGTGGGGAGGGGAAGGAAAGCCTTACCCACAGGAGCAGGCCCCAAGTATAAGAACACTACTAGATGTAAACCCAGCTAGTGCTATAAACTTGCAGAAGCCATGGTAGGGGTAAGGGATGAAAGACCATATGAATACTACTCGATGTAAACCCAGCTAGTGTTAATAGGCTAGCAGCATGCAAATGGAGAGGAAGAGGGGGTAAAGGGTATGAACACTACTCACTGTAAACCCAGCTAGTGCAATAGGCAAACAGCATGCCAAGGGAAGGGTAGAAGAAGAAAAAAATAAAATGAAATGTGGCACTGTAATAGGATGTGGGATAATAGATGGGCACAATAGTCTGGTATAAAATTCAATGCACCATTGGCAAGGCGCAATGTTATTTGTTCCAAAACCAAAGACAGGGGTTATCCTGTCAAACATTCCCCCACTCAAGAGGGCAACCATGCTACGGTTGTCCAAACTTTCCTATGTACCCTATAGAGGTGTGCTGGTGCTCTGTCCCACCCTCACCAAATACAGTAGCTCAACCCCAGGGTCCCGTAACTGAACTGCAGTCTGCACTTAGGTCTTCCGACCACCTAAGTGCCAGTAAAGCTTGTTGCAGCAAATTGGTTGCCCTGAGACTGTGTTAAAAAATTTTTTCTAGCATATCAATAGTAGTACTTCCTTCTGGGGGGGGGGGCAGAACAGAAGAATTCAGCCTCCTACCCAGGGGCCACCCTCTTACACATCTCCCCACCCAAGAGGGCAACTGTTCTACGGTTGTCCAATACTGTCATATCTACCCACTAAGGGTGCAGTGGCAGGAAGTATCCCCTTCTCTTTCCTGGGAAGCGGATGGAGCTATGGCCCACCCTCTCCATAAGCTCTGTCTCATGGTCCCTATACATTCAGAATTAATTGTCTGGAGACATACGTTTGCACAAAACTATTACTAGAACCCTGAGACACTTCAAACAAGTAGACCTAGTGAGAATAGTTCCTATTTTCATTTTCCAAAATCCTGCTTCAATCCAGCTTTACCATGGGAATTATCTCAATATTATATGTACACCCTCTAAAATGAGAAGAGTTGTACTATAACCTTCTGCATGTTAGGAGAACACAGTTTAGTGTAGACTACCACCTCATACCATATGATCTATGTGGGTGAGTCCTCCTTTTCCATGGGTGCCATTTCCTATGGCCCACCCACCTTTGGGTCCTCCCTTCCACCCATCTGTCAGATACTCTGTGATACACTGTATTGGCTTCTATATAGGCAGCCACCTGTCTATACAGCCCAGGCCAGTAATACCTAGAAGTGATGTCTCGTAGTATTTCCCCATGATCTGAGGACCAGATGTGTTTGGAACAAACAAAGTCCAACACCTTCCTCCTATGAGACCTGGGTACTACCACCCTTACATCTTTTTTGCCAGTACGGGGATTAGGTCTAATGTGGTAAAGAATACCCTGTCTCATTTCACACCACATTAGCCTATCTCCGATACCCCCATTAACTGATCTACCTTCCTTAAACTTAATGTGATTCCTTAAATGGGTAATTTCAGGGTCCCTCAATTGCAACAGTCCCCAATCTGGTTCTGGAAAACATTCACATTTTACAATAGGGGTTTCACAACAAGTCCCTCCAGCCTTGTCGGCCTTTTCCATGTTGCTTGGTATCTTCACCCCAGCAGGCACAAGTCCAGAGTCAGTCTTACGTGTGGACTTCTCCTCTTGCATCTCGCTTTCTATCAAATAGCAACCAGGAAAAATCGGTAATGTAGGCAACAATGATGCACTCGGAATGTCCTCTCCCTCTGGGTTCCTTGATTCCTGGTCATCTGCAGCCTCCACCAATTCCACCGACCTGGAACTCTCCAACAGCACCTGGTATTGGTGCACTCAGCCTCCTTCCGGCACTGGTCTGCTTAAAGCCATTGTCCACTGAGCCAATTTACCAATCGTATCAGGTCAGCCACACGATCTGCATACTCCATCCCAGATACTTCGTTCAGGCCACCGACTCCTTCCATGGTCCTTGTCCATCTGGGATACTTTTGCCAGTATCCGCCGACAACTACGTACACCTTCCCTGGCCAAACGCAGTCGGCAGTTATCCCACTACTGACACCAAGTGTAATAGAATGTGGGATAACAGATGGACACAACAGTTTGGTATAAAGTTCAATGTACCATTGGGAAGGTGCAATGTTTATTTGTTCTAAAACCAACAGAAAGGAAATAAAGTAAAAGGCTCAAACTGCGAGCAAAACAAAGGCTATATAAAGCGAATAACATTCTGTACCATTGTGGCAAGCTTAAACATTCTGTTTCTACCTGTGTGATAAGGTCTTAGAGACCCTTCTCAATCCCTGGTCAGAAAACACTGACCCTATCTGAGTTCAGAAGCTCCTAATTTTTAAAGAGCACTTTACCTAGTTCTCTTCCTTTACCGGGGGGGGGGGGAACCTAAGACAGGGGTTATCCTGTCACAGGCACCATATAAAAGGATTTGAATACAACAATAAATAGTGGGGCTCAACATCAGGCACTGATAAGGCATGCATAATGATGTATATAAAATGATCATGAATTGTTGCTTTAAGGGATGGCTTTTTTTGTTTATTATAAGTGAAACAACTGTTGCATCATAATGTTTTACCATGTCTTCATTTTTTTTCTTTTTAACAGTCAGATCTTTGTTTTCAAACTCAAGTTCTTATTTTAAGAGGAAGTAGCTACAGAAACAAAAGGCATGCAACTATTATTTTCACAGCATTTTTTATTTTACTTTAGTTCCTTTACCTTTCTTTTTTCTTTTTGCTGTTATTGGTCTACTAAATAGTTCAGATAATGCAGCTCATATTTCACTGTGTCTTTGAAAACCATCTGAGAGTCCCTGACAGACCCCATAATTGTTGATTGCAACATCACAGTTGGCTGTCATGGTAAGTGCTATAATGTCATTAAAGGAACTATGACATCAGAGGCTAGAATCACAGAACTTTGCCCCAGCGCTAACCCAGTCTGCATGCTACAAACTGGGTTTTGCGCCTAGTTTATTTCCAAAAGCCGGTTTGCATGTAGAACAAAAATGTGGCGAGGGCTGCAGTGCAAATGAGGAGGAGAAGACATGAATATCAGTGCTGTCTGCTTCACAAAGCATTTGCTCTTCGCAAGGGCCTTTAATGGGTTCCCTTGCACAGAGCAAATACTGTCGACTGAGACCTTGCTTTATCCCCCTGCAACCCTAGTGGATGGTAGGGGTACTCTGGTGGCCCCACCCCACCAATTGTCACCTCGAGGCTACTACAGGAATGTTCCCTGATGGCAGGTGTTTCCTCTCCCATGATCGCCGGGCAAGTATAAAACAGAAATTCCCTGGTGCTTGTGACCGCCCCCCCCCCCGCCATCGATCACTGTCCTGATCACCTAGATATATTAAAACTTATCTTCCCTGGTGGCTAGTGGTCCCTTCCCCCACCGATTGTCATCCTGATCACCTAGATATATTAAAATATATCTTCCCCGGTGGCTAGTGGTCCCTCCCCCCTGCCAATCGCTGGCCCAAAATAAAATACAGATAGTCCCTGGTGGTCCAGTGGTCCCTCCCTCACTGATTGCTGGCCCTACATCAAAGAAGCTATTTCCTGGTGGTCTTGTGGTCCTCCCATCACCAATCACTGGCCCAATATCAATAAAGATATTCCCTGCTGGTCTATTGGTCCCCCCCCCACCTCACTGATCGCTGGCCCGATATCAATAAAGATATTCCCTGGTGGTCTAGTGGCTCCCCTCACCAATCGGTGGCCTGATATCAAGAAAGATACACCCTGGTGGTCTGGTGCCCTCCCCCCCGCTGATTGCCATTTCAATCACCTAGATATAATCAGATACATCTTCCCTGGTGGCTAGTGGTCTCTCCCCCCACTGATCACTGACCCAAAATAAAATATAGATAATCCCTGGTGGTCTAATGGTCCCCCTCCTCACTGATCACTGGCCCCGGTATCAGTAAAGATATTGTCTGGTGGTCTAGTGGTCTCCCCCCGCCCCACCCCCTGCTGATCGCCAGCCTGCTATCAATAAAGATATTCCCTGGTGGTCTAATGGTTCCCCACTCGCAGATCATTGGCCCACCATCAGTAAAGATATTCCCTGGTAGTCTAATGGTCCCCACTTGCCAATCGCCAGCCTGATATCAATAAAGATATTCCCTGATGGTCTAGTGGTCCCCCTCTTGCTGATCGTGGACCCAATATCCATAAAGATATTCCCTGGTCATCTAGCAGATCCCCCTCCCTCACCGATCGCTGGTCTGATATCAATAAAGATATTCTCTGGTGGTCTAGTGGTCCCCCCCTCACTGATTGCCGGCCTGGTATCAATAAAGATATTTCCTGGTGGTCTATTATTAAAGATATCCCCTGGTGGTCTAGTGGTCCCCCCGTTGCCGATTGCCACCCTGATATCAATAAAGATATTCCTTGGTGGTCTAGTGGCCCCCTCACTGATCACCAGCCCGATATCAAGAAAGATATACCCTGCTTGTCTAGTGCCACCCCCACCAGTTGCTGATCGCCACCCGATAACCAAACTATAAGATATCCCTGGTGTCCAGTGGTTCCCCCCCCACCCAAAGCCCTGCCCAAAATAGTAATAGTGTTCCCTGGTGGCTAGCGGTCCCTCCCCTACGCGATCACACACCTGACATTGCATCATATTCCCTGGAGTCCAGTGTACCCCCCCATCCCTGAGCCCCATTAAGTTACATAACATCTATTCCCTGGTGGTCTAGTGCACCCCGCATGCCCTCACCCTGGCAGGTAGTGTCCCACCATCCCACCCCCATCCCGAACCCAAGCCAGCAGCCAGCACAGCCCTCCTCTCTCCACCACGGCTGGCCTCTGACTGTGCTGTCAATGAGTGAGGATAGGTAGGGGGGAAGGGTGTTGAACTAATATTTAAAGATGAACATAGCGCAATATGCCTGTTGGTGAGATGGAAGAGGGAGGATGGAAAGAGAGGAGTAAAGCGAGCAATGATGTGTGCATGGAGGAGAGTTAGATGCAAAATAGCAGAAGGAGTTCAGGAGGGTATCCAGTCTGGTGAGGGAAGTGGAAAGGGCAGAGCCATAGACTATATCTGCATAGTCAAAGACAGGGAGCATCATTTTGGTAATCAGCTCCCTGCGGACATGCAGAGATAGGCAGTCTTTAGAATGACAGAGGGCACCATGCTTGGGACAGAGCTTGGCATGGATGGCATCAATGTGAGCTGAGAAGTCAAGCTTACTGTCAAGCCACACCCCCAGGTATGTAAAGGACTGAACCACTTCAAGTGGGGAGCCATCCAGGGTGGTGAAGACAGGGGGAACGGTAAGTCTGGCTAGTTTCTGACTGGTACCAAAGGTCATGGAGACTGTCTTTTTAGTGTCAACTCTAAGTTGGTTAGAATGGAACCAGTGGAGGACATTGCTGAAGTCACACTGGAGCAGGTTTTCTACAGCTGCAGAGGAAGGACCAGAGGTGACGATGACTGTACCCTCTGCATCAATGTGCATATGTGAGTTGACACAAGTAGAGGGCAGGTCAGTGAGAGAGACTGAAAAAAAGAGGAGTCCAAAGATGAAGCCCTGTGGATCCCTAAACTGGATAGGTAGATGAGGTGACAGGGAACCATCAACCTGTACCATCTGTAGATGGCCAGTTAGATAACAGTTGGATCAAGAAGCCAGCATTTCTCAGTTTGTCAAGGAGAAGCAAGTGGGACACAGATTCAAAGGCGTTGGCCAGATTGACAAAACACTGCTGTGGTAATGAGCCCCTTGTCTCATCTGGAGAAGATGGCATCAGTGACACGCATCATGGAGTTGATGGTGGAATGGTGCTTCCAGAAACCAGATTGGAAAAGTGATAGGAAGTTAGTAGAGCAGAAGAAATCAAGGAATCTGGCATTGACCAATTTCTCTTGCAGTTTAGAGAGGGAGGGGAGGAGGGAGATGGGATGATAGTTACCAGGAGAAGATGGGTCACCCCCTTTGTGAAGAGGAATAATTTTGGCCATCTTTCAAGACTGGTGAACAGTACAGAGAGTGAAGGAAAGGTTAAGCAGGTGAATAAGGGGAGCTGCAATAGCAGGTAGTGTTGTTCAGATAGTGATTTTGTGGATCCTACAACTATGTGTCAGATAGAGCTGGTATCCTGACTTGGATCCTACCAGATATTCTGCCAAAGACAGATGCAGGATCCAGGGTCAGATAGTGATGGATCCTAGTTAGGATCCAGTGATCCTAGGGCAGATAGGGTCCAGGGCCAGTTGGTGATGGATCCCAGTTAGGATCTAGGTATCCTAGTTAGGATCTATGGATCCTAGAGCAGATAGTTAGGATCCAGGGCCAGATAGTGATGGATCCTGGTTAGGATCTGGGTATCCTAGTTGGTAGGATCCATGGTCAGATAGCACTACTACTGTACCACAGCAACTATCTGGCCAAATTGGAAGTACCTGTTTGGTATCCTGATTTCCAGGATACTATCTGAGCAACACTAATAGCAGGAGCTGAGAAGTGTAGTAACTTGGGGTCAAGACCATCAGGACTGGACTTTGATGGGTTCAGGGAGGAAAGGGCAAATGGGGTTTCCTGGATGGTGACAGTGGGGAAGTAGTAACCTGGAGGGGTATGGGGGAGGGGAGGAGTAGAGGAAGGGGGAAGTTAGTGGAGGAGGATGGAAGGGCACAGGTTGTGAAGAACTTGTTAAAGACAGACGCATCAGAGGCATGGTCAGACATACAGTAGGTGTACCATTTTCTATGAGTCTGGGGGGCTGATTGGGCAGGGAGGGGTCAAAAAAGGAGTATATAACCTTCCAAAATTTAGATGGGTAATTTAGGTTTGATTGGAGGTTGGCTTTGAAATACTGTGATTTAGCTGACTGGACAACCTTCTTGAAATTGTTCCTCAGAGGTCTGTAGAAGTTGTGGTCAGAGGAGGTATGGCTTAATTTGTAATGGGCCCAAGCACAATTCCAGGACTTACACAAGTTTATGATATCAGAATTAATCCAGGGAAGGTGGGATGTTTTTACTTGAATTTCATGAGGGGGGGGGGGACTGCCTGTGCTAGACAGCGGAAAATTTGGAATGAAAAAGACCAAGGGCGGCATTGATATCTGAGGCAGTGAGGATGTCAGAATAGTCATTAGCAATAAGGTCGCTCAGTAGAACATCAATATTTAGCCACCAGAAAGGCCTAGCCCTGATATATTTAGATAGCGAGGGGATTGCATCAGATTTGCATGATGCAGAAGGTCATACAGTGGTCACTAAAGGCATCTGGCAAAATACTAGCAGCCACGATGTGGTAGGGGTGGGAGGTTAGAACCCAGTCCAATAGGGAATGGTTAGCAGAGTGGGGACTGAGCCAGGTGGGTTCTGAAATGACCTGTGTCAAATTAAGTGACTCAGTCTTGTGAATGGTAGGTTTATAAGATGGGCAAATCCTATTGATACTGAAGTCCACGAGAAGAATGAGTTCACCTATGGAGGAAAAGAAGCAATGGTGGAAAGAGAGTCTTCCAGGGAAGAGTGAGAAATCTTAGGAGAGGTGAAAATAACTCCAATGAAAATGGGTACTGAGAAGGGGAAGAAGAGTTTGACTAAAGATATTCGAGGGAGGAGGGAATAGCCACCTTGCTGGCCACAGCGCATGTCAGAATCTGGCAAAAGTAGAAGGCCACCCCCGGCCATGTGTACCCCAGTCTGTCTGAAAAGATGGTAATTAGATTGATAAAAAGATGGTTATTAGAATTATGATTTATCTTATTATTTCATGTCTAGGTAAGAATATATAAACTGGATGGCAGCAAGGAAATTAACTGTCACAGTTGCAGCCGTTGGCATCATTCAACGCACTTTATGTACGTGTCTGTCTGTCTTTGGTTACTGTTTCTTTTATAATAATGGCCTTTGCATTCTGCATAAACTTTTGAATTGTTTGAATAGCTTTCTTTCTTTCTTTCTTTATTTCAATCTAGGATTACAATACCTTAGAGCTGAGGCTCTTTTACAAAGGTTCCACGTCAGCGTGTGCAACAGTCTTCATTTTTAGTTACAAACATATAGTCATTGACTTACAGACATGTAATAACCAGTACAAAGACAAGAGCTATGAGCAAGACAAGGGAAGGGGTGGTGAGGGAAGTGAGGTAGGAGATCAAGGGGAAGGAGGTGCAGGGGTAGAGGGAGTACTGGAGGTGGTTGGGGCGGGGCAGGAGTGGAGATAAGGGGAGGAGGTGGCGAGGGTGGGAGACAGTGCAGCCAGGGGGCCTTGTCTAGGTAATATTACAGGTAAGGTGCTAGGGGTGAAGTTTTATTTTTTATTGGGATTTTTCAATTATTTTTGTCTTGAGCCAACCATCTCTGAAACTGCAACTCTGAAAGCACATTTGGAAGGCTGCAGCCTGTAGTTCTATGGGGGAAATAGCTCCTCCCCATCCTCTACTTAAACATTCTGTTAACACCCCCTCTGCTTAGGGTGAATTGCACTCACTCCAGTGCTGCGTGACTGTGGGACTGGCTCTTCCTCTTCTCCCCTCTATGCCTCCTCTGGTGCCCCCCCCCCGGCTTGTTTTCTTCCCTGTCTCTCTGTACCCTCATTTTTCCTTGCTTCTCCCCCATTCAGTCCGTACTCTTTTTCTTCTGTTTACCTTCCTCTTTTTGGGCTGTCCTTCATTTACTTGCCAACCTCCTTGTCAGTGTTGCTGGAGCTGCACCACAGTGTTGCTCCTAAGTCCATACCAGTCTGGCCTGCCTCGCATCCTGGACTCCTTTCTCCCTCATCGCTGCTTCCTACCTCCTCTCTGGATATCTGCAGTGCCATTTGCACTACCTCACGACTTGTGAGTCAGCTACCACTTGGCCTGCTCCTGCACAGCTTCCCTGGGCTGGAGAGCATTTTGGGCTTCAGCGCCCCTCACTTGTGGCCGGTGCACCACCACCATGCCTTGCATTCCCCACCCCTTCCTCTGCTTCTCAGTGGGGCAGGGAACCCTGGATTGCTTTTCTTTTTCAGACATGACATGTCTGTATTGCGGCCGTGCACCACTTGGACCTGTTTCAGACTTTAGGATTACTGCTTCCTTATTGCCACATTTCCCTTCACTCAGTGGCAGTCCTTACTGTCATGACTTCCTGGGTTAACGGACATCTTCTCGCACCATGGGAGCTCCTCCCCCTACCATACTTGCCTTACAATTTCTGTAACACTACCTATGGATTAGTTCATGCTCGATACCATAAGGCATCATCGCTTCCGTAGGATGCTACATTTCTACACTGCACATATGTCTGGTTCCTTCTACAGTTAGTGACTGAAGACTTGCTCAAATGGTGCATACTCTGCTTAGTCAGGTATGCTCGTACCCACTACCATAACTATGGTATGCTTTTTCTATGTTTTGTTCATACATCTGACCTTGGTGCCCTTATGCCCGCAACTCCTGCTAACTCATGCTTGTCGCTGCCATTGTTACTGCCTGGAGAGCCCAGGTTGTCAAGCTACGTGATGCAGGAACCTTACCCCTGACGTTTCTAGCTGTACTCCTTATTATGGTCACCTACTACTTCGTTGACTTCTCCCTCTGACAATCCACTCTGCAGCAGCCCTTCTCCTTAGGCCTGGAATGGCCATTATACTGCCTGTCTAACTCTGTTGGTCCAGATAGCCTACGTGGAGGCCTGGCTTGACTCTCTCACTTCTACTCCTCCTCGGGCAGAACTACGTGGCGGTCCTGCCTATCCAGCTAGCCAACATTGAGGTATAGCTCAATTCACTCAATCTGCTTCTTCCTCGGGCTGATCTTCGTGGAGGTCCTACCAGTCCAGCTCACCTACATGGAGGCCTAGCTCGACTTACTTGCTTCTCCTACTCCCCAGGCAGACCTACGTGGGGGTCCTGCCATTTCTACTAGCCCACGTGGGGGCCTAGCTCAGAACTCAATCGTTGTATGAAATAGCCTCTAGCGGACCTCCATGTGTCTGCTGGTATATTGGCCAGGAACTTCATAACATGGCACGTCTTGTGCCACTCTCGAATCACATAATCCTGTGGCCTTGGCGGCTGACTGCTCCTGTCACTATTCATGGCCTTCCGGCAGTCCATTTGCTCACCCAGTCTTCCTGTACAAGATTCTCCAGTTCTGCTCGGCATTCCTAGACACCTCGAACAGCTAATTTTGTCTACACTTACTACTGCATCAGCAGATCACGGGGTCCTACCATCACTGCCATCCTTGCCCACAGAAAGACTTCTACTCATCATTACCCACAACTGACTTCCATACTACAGGTGGACTCACATTGAGTCTTGTCCTCCTCCATTGGACCATGCGCCACTACTGCAATGGCGAACAGCGGGGGGGGGGGTCCCACCATCTGTTACTCGGAAAGCTCAATACTATGGTGATGGCAGACCATGTGGGGTTCTGCCATCTCACATTTACTGCCCCACGAGGGTGCCCTTCTTCTTAGTCCAAATGTACTCAAGTCACTATAAGCAGACTCATGCGGGAGTTTCTCCCCCCTTTACTTCAGACCATATCATATTATAGCAACGGAGAACCCATGTGGGGGTCTCGCCATCCCGAATCCATCGAGCCTCAGGGTATTCTCCTTGCTCAATTAGCTTTCCATCTTCACAAAAGCAGACCACATGGGGTTCTCGTCTTCCTTAAGCTGACCACTTGATACCTACTCGATCGCTCAACCATTTCGCACACTGTGTACTCTGAACCTACAGGGGGTCCATGCTCCAGATGCCCATCCAGGCCTGCCCTACTTTATCATTCATATACTTCTTCTACTACAATCCATCTCCGTTTTGATCCAGCTCCAACCAAATATTTACGTTGCACATCTCCGTTGAGTATTCCTCAATCTTTAGACATCTTAGGACAGTTCTCCTTCTGATAAGTATTCGATTGTAACCTAATGTTTTTGGATTTCAGCTCCAGGCAAGCTTCCCATTCACATAGACTCCTGCCTCATCACTGTTCCCTGCTGGGCAACATTTCTGACCATTTCATCCTGTATTATTTCTATGATTTCAAATATTTGCATGTTGGCATTCATCTTCAACCTTGCTGACTGTACATGTATGCCTTACAGCTGTTTCGCTCACAGCTATCTTGGTCCAGGATTAACCATTGTCCCTCATCCAGACATCACTCCTAACTGGATCTTCATCTGCTGGAACCCATCTTCAGCGTTCACTTCCTGCTCATCATCGACTTTGACATCAGGGCTGAGAATTCTCAAGGGAAGTCTAGCATTCACTAGACCTTATACAGTACAATTACTATACGTACACAGCTGTCTTACCTTCTCATCAGACTGTACCTAGCTCTGCTCCCCATTAAGGAAAATATTTGCTGATCCTACCTCCTCTTCCCTCCTGACAACATCGGAAAACATCCATCTCTGTAGGATCTCCACACGATAGCCTACCGCTCTGGCCTATAGTCTCAGCGCTATCCTGGAATATTTTCTCTAATTGCTGCTTTGCCCTGCCAGGGAGGCCTAGCACTTGTTCAACCCATTTTGTTTCACCTTGGCCATCCTATGTGGGGTCTTGCCTTCATACTGTAACATATACACTGGTGGACCACATGGGGTCCCACCATGTCTCTGGCCTCGCCCACATAGGGCCTGACTGCTTGCTCATCCGCATTCTGTTTCCTCTTGGCCGACCCGTGTGTGGGTCTTTCCATCTCTACTGGAACCTAAGCAATGGTGGACTGCATGGGGTCCACCATGTCCCCTGCTTCACCCTGCAAAGGGCCTGGCTACATGCTCAACGCATTCCTACTTTGTCCTCAAACGGGGCCTATCTGCTTGCTCTACACATTCTTGCTTCACCCTGCAGGGGGCCTGGAGGTTTCTAACTGCTTTGCCCCGCAAGAGGGCCTGGCTGCCCACATACCGCATTCCTGCATTGCTGCACAAGGGGGCCTGACGCCTTCTGTACTGGAGCTATGCATGTCAGATTGTGTGGGATCCACCATTCTCTCCTACTCTTCCCCACAAAGGAGGGCCTAGCTGCTTGCTCACTTTCATCCATTATATCTTCTAGAATGGACTTCTTCTGTCATTGCACTCCAGGATGGTCCATCTACCAGTTCTACATTCTCACCCCTCCAAAATGTGATTCTGTGAACAACCGCTAGCCGAGCTGCCTGACTATGCACAACTCCTCACTTTCCACACCTATAGATATTACGGACTTGGATTCGCTAATCTCTTCAGCTAATATCTCCCCATGGTGGAATCTTCATTCACCAGTACCTCATCTTCCAGGATCACCTGCTTTCACGCACTCAAACTCAGGATATGCTTCTTTGGCCAGCACTCTGGATCTAGTTATAAGACTGAGTAATACTTGCCTACCTTAGGATTACTCTCTTTTTAGTATGGCCAGAGGATGGGCAGCTCAGTAGCCATGGGTCCTTGGAGGTTTCCCCCTAAGAGGGTTTTTCCTCTCCTGTGTGCTACTGGCTACACTCTCCAGAGTTGGAGGAGGTAATCACAATGGTAATAAATTTTCTTTTGGGCCTTCAATCCTACACTTATCTAGCATCCTGCCAAAAGGTAGGATATAGAGAAAGGCCAAAGATCAAGTTTCTAATACCAACTATATATCATCTAGCTCAAACTTATCTAAGCACCAACCATATCTCATCCAGTTCCTACGTATCACAAGCACTGACCTATGTACCAATCCAGCACTAACGTATCTAAGCACCAACCATATCTCATCCAGTTCCTACGTATCACAAGCACTGACCTATGTACCAATCCAGCGCTAACGTATCTAAGCACCAACCATATCTCATCCATGACCTATGTACTACAAGCACTGACCTATGTACCAATCCAGCGCTAACGTATCTAAGCACCAACCATATCTCATCCAGGTCCTACGTACTACAAGCACTGACCTATGTACCTATCCAGCACTAACGTATCTAAGCACCAACCATATCTCATCCAGTTCCTACGTATCACAAGCACTGACCTATGTACCAATCCAGCGCTAATGTATCTAAGCACTAACCATATCTCATCCAGGTCCTACGTACTACAAGCACTGACCTGTGTACCAATCCAGTGCTAAAGTATCTAACCACCAACCATATCTCATCCAGCTCTTACGTATCACAAGCACTGAGCTATGTACCACACATAGAAATAACTAAAAGAAGCATGGCAAACCCTGTATTTCTTTCTTTTTGTTATATTCACAACTATTATCTACATCTATCAAAAAACTTTTATCAAAATGACATGGGACTGAAATGGTTTTAAGCATAAAAACATACAACTGTTGCCCCAATTTTTGGGAACTTTAGTTCAACAGGGTGTCATAGTATTGTAGTCTACCCTTTATTTTTGCCTTTCTGGAAGAAATGAAGCAAACATAACAAGTGATGTGCCCTTGTTTGACTTTTTCTTTCACGCTCACGTTAACACTTAAAACATTGATGTTATAACCACATAAAACAATCTGACCCCTTACAGATTTTTTCCATAAAGAGGGACTAAAGCATGGCAACCCATGTTTTTGTTATGGATTTTCAATGTTTAGATGACCATCATGTGCTGGGTAAAAAATTATGAATTTGACATGGGGTTGCTTAAACACCAAGGAACGTCCTTAAGAGGCTCCTCCAAGAGTAGTGGAGACACTGAGTAACTGGGAATATTTTCTCACTCCCTACACACTTACAGGTGGCACACTCATTCACTCACTCACTGGTGAATGAAGTTATTCACAGTACTTGTGAGGATATGACTTTGTTAAAAGAAACACTTTTTTAGAGACAGTAAGGTGACCTTAAAAAAATGTCAGAGATAAGAATATGTTAACCAGCCTGATCTCAAAAGTAAGGAATCCTCAAGTGAGGGTCTCGCTGTCACTTGCCTCATCTCAGTGTTCCCAGACTCTCTCTATAACATTCTTTTTAAACTGACCTCCTGTTGCCTTTGAACTTCCTGTGCCTAGCATTGCTCAGTCACCACCTCTCAGCTGCTGCTGCTGCCTCTGACTTGCAGTGCCTGGTCTGGCCCTGCCTTCTCCTATTTTCTGCTGCATGTCTGATTCTCTGGAGTTGGTCTGTCCCTACTACATCCCTGCTGCTGTTGCATCTGACTCACTGGGAGAAGCCTGGGAGTCCCAAGGCCTCACAGATGCTGCTGCCCTTGATACTCTGGACCTAGCCCGGCCCAAATATTTACAACCACCTGCAATGCTCTCCTCTGTTATGAGTCCTCCCACATCCCACTTGTTGCACTTGCTGCCTTACTGGACATAGACCAGTCCCAACATTTTATAACCTGGAGCCGGGTCGAAATTAGTAAATTCTGCAGATTTTTTTGAAATTCTTTAAGTGGTCATAACTCCATCATTCTTACAGCTAGAGACTTGAAATGTGACACACACATGTTTTGCAAGGGGCCCTAAAGGGATGCTAAGTTTCATGGCATTTGGATGAGGAGTGTGAAACCTATAGGGGCTCAATGTCTGGCAACTTACTATTTTTTGTGAAAATGTCTGAAAATATTGTTCTGATTACAACATAGCCACCTTCGGAGCTAGATAATTGAAAATTTATATGCATATTTTTTTTGGAAAAGTCTTAGAAATTGCAAAAATGTGAGGCAGTTGGTTAAGAAATTTGCATCTTACAGGAGTTCATAACTTCACATTTTAATTAGTTGTTAAATTGTGTGAAAATTACATCCGCCTGGTGGTGAGGAGGTTTGAGGCATTGGATGTCTTACCTCCTGCCATGCTGATGACCTGGGTTCAGGAACAGACCAGGGTCTCTAGAAGCAGGCTGGGAGAAGGAGAGTTGAGCATCCACTGAAGGCTCTCCTCCTTCAGGAAGGGGGGACAGCATGTGCCACTACTTGGTTGCCACCAAGCAGAGGCTACGTGGCCCAAAAGCGGCCACATACCTAGTTGATTGGGAGCAGGTGCAGTGGTATGCTGCATCTAAACACAGTATGTGCACACCATAGCACATGTTCCAGGCTAGGTCACAGAGAAAAAGAGAGGAAAAAAACACTACTGCCAACATGATAATGCCAGCAGTTCTGCTGGCCTTACACCACCTCCAGAGGCACCCACTCACACATGGTAGTAGGAAGCAGCAGCTGGGGTAAGGCCTGGGTTCAGTGGGTGATGGTGTTGGGGGTCACTAGGCAGGAGGGGTCAGTTGGTGAGATTGAAAAGTGCAAAAATGTTCAAAATATGTGGTTGTTTGTTGCTTTGCTACTATTGCAGGCACACACTCAAAATTTGGCACACATACCCAATGTAATTAAGCCCTGGAATCTAGTAAAGCTGGATAAATGTGGTTTAGTAGGTTAACATTTGCTGTGGAAATTTCAGAAATTACTAATGTATAAAATTTGCTCAACAATTCATGGATGCATAATAGGTAATGCCTCTAAAATTCCACTATCACAAAGCACTTATTCCCACTGAATCCATTTAGCTGTGCTGAGCTGCTTGCATTCCTGTACTTCCTTTCTGGGTTACTATTTGGGTCTCCCTGCTTTTTTCTCTGAGCTTGATCAGATGGACTCTGTGAACCTGATAGTCACACTGATTTCCTGCTCGATTTTCAGACATGCTGTCTTCAAAATAGAGCCACCTACCCCTTTTTCTATAAGACTTATCCCTTAGGGTTCCCCTGTCATTTTTTTCTCCCACAAGGTCTCTATGAGTTCCTCTACATTTTGTACATCTAAGTATATTTGGTGCTCAGACCTGTCAGTTTGGGTGGGTGTGATTCTCATATGTCCTGCTTTCAGGTGACAATTGTCCATGTATGCTTTCTAGCTCCATCTGGCAGTCTGCTATTCTTTTGCTACTGAGCCCAGATGCCATTCCCTTGATGAAACCATGCATCTAGTGCCTGCCACAGATGTCCCCTACACTAGCTACCTCCCCATGCCTATATTTCAAATCCCCTTGACTTCCCTTTCCATTGACATGATCATACCCCCTTCCTCTTTGCAGAATATCAGTCCGTCCTGGGTTGGCTTTTGATCAGATTCATTTGACTTGTACTGCAGGCAGGCAACTCACCATACCTGAAATAGCATCATGGCCCTGCACTGCCCCTCCAACACTCCTGTAATAGTGATGTCCAGCATCTTGCTCCATCATGACTAAAGAGATCCAGATAATTCTGTCACAATGGCCTCAGTCACAATTCATTGTGGTGTCACTGTTTTCAAATTCTATAAATATACGTTATTATCTACAGAGTTGTTAAAGAGTCAGCAGGTGGCATTGCATGGATACAATGCTGGGAATGCACGTGCTTCCACAAGTCACTTAGCCAGCTCTAGTGGTTAGCTAGCATATTGCAAGAAGATAGGATAGTGGGCAGTGATGTCCATGACTATTCTTTATGGTTCTTCACTGACACTTGGCACCACTATACTTTTACTACGAAGCCTCCTATGAATGCTACCTTATTGCCACTCTACAAAGCCTTTTACTTGCTCCACAATGGCTGTTCAAGTGTACTGCTGGCTGAAATGTATGGATGTGACTTCGACAAAAGTATCACACAACTCCATAAATTTCACACAAGCTCATGAAATTAAATTTTAAATTACTGATGTTATTTTGGAACCTTAGGCTGCTTATAACTTGGCCAGTCTCTGAGCAAGAGATTAGAGAGCTGACACACAAACACACACAGTCTCATTCTTAGGGTCAGTGAAGCTAAACAAACTGGTGATGTTCTGTTCTCTTGTTTTAAAGTTACAGGGGCTGAATATTCTGCAGTTTACCTACTTGCAATGTGATTTTTAAATTCTTGGATTCTGAGCTCTGAAACTTGGTACAGGTCTCTATGAGGGTAGGTAAATTCAGCATAGCAACTTTGGTGTAATTAGAATGAATACATTTTCAATTAGATGGAAATAACTGAAATTACATTTTTGGCAAAATTTCATGGAAGCAAAATTGTAGTATTACCGAAATTATGCTGGTGGAAGATAAATTTTGCCAAGCCCTGTTTACACTTAATATGCAGACCTGTGAGTCAGTGTAGCAAGGATAAAAGCTTTTTTAAATGTGTTTAGCTCATACATTTCGAGCTGTAAAATGTGAATAGAGATTCATGCTTTATTTTGCCCAGATAAGTACATTTAGCTCCGACAGACTAGATTATGTAATTGTTTGAATCAGGCTTTAAATAAAGACCTGTGCCTTACCATGATCAGTGTAGACAAACGTTTGAAGTGGGCCTAGCCCAGATAGCCACACCCATATGATTCTCCTGCTAACCCTTCGTGCCACACATCAGTGATGCTTCAGCATGACCCACATGCCTCCCAACCTTCAGTCTATCCAAGTGCCCCACAGAGGCACATATCCCCTCTGTGCTGAGGACCCCATGAGCCAAATCTCCACAAGCCCATCACCTCCTGCCCCCTCCCATGCACACACATGGACATGAAGACTGACAAGGCCAACTAGGGAACCAACTAGAACCAGAGGCCACCACTTTAAAAAGTAAATCTTCATATGCACTGTAACTGCATTGCAATTGCAATATAGTTGCATGCAAGAAATATGTAACTATAGTGTACTTATCCTGTTGCATGTAATTCATGATTAGTTACATTGAAGCAGACATTTAAAGTGTGACCTCTTCATCTTCTACTATGTGGAAATGTGGATTTAAACCCAGGTTCATCATATAGTCAGCCAGGTATCCCAAATGTACAGCACTTGGTGATATCCTCTAAAGGCCTCAAGTTGGTCTTCATTAATGTCCACAGTCTCCTTGCCTCCCCCAAGATGGATGAACATCACATCTGGGTCCATATCCATGCCCAGGATATGTTGTTGCTTATAGAGACACAACTTGAATCAATGATCCCTGACTCCCAGGTCTTGCTCCTGAACTTTTCCCCTTTCACAGGTTTTACAGTTCAGAGACAGGAACAGGGGTAGATATCTTCACTGCTTCCTGCCTTCTAAACTCTCTCATCCATACCTCCCTTCCTACAGGGCATGTGGAGTCCCTATTTCTTACCCAAGGCAAGTCTCTGCTGACAGGCTGCATCTTCCAGCTACCTTTAGCAAATGTCCTCCTGTAAGGACCTAGCCTCTTCCATAGAAGATGTGGTTGGTGGATGAGGACTTGAAAAAGTCATACCTGGCAATACTATTCTTAACTGGGTAAGGAAAAGTACCAAACACTTTAGGACCCTGACTTGGTACAAACCTTTCCCAAATCATCATAGAACCCATGTGCTACAACAGCATGACTGTCAAGTACAATCCCCCTAACTGGGTCATGATCAGTCAGCCCAATTAAGTTGCTACATCATGTGCCATGCCTAACTTCTGCTGTGACTACTCCCTCACCAAATGCGTGTGAAAACTATAGAACCCCTCACCAAAATATAGGATCACTGTCAGGTCATATAAACACCTTAATCATAAGAACTTCCAAAATTAAGTCAGCTGTATACCATTGGAACATATAGATGCTGCAGAGGCTATTTCAGGGATTAGTTAACCAGTGTGTGTGTGACTCAATGCCCCCTGCTCACTACAAGGTTAAAGGGTTGCCATCAGCCATGGATCTCCATGGAACCCCTTGACCTCTGTGACCATAGGATGCAGCCTGTGTTCTATTAAAGAGACCTTGGGATGCTGCCAACATCTATAGGTAGCTGTGTGATCGCTGAAAGACTACCGCTAGATTTGCCAAGGGCCAGTACTACCTGGACTTCTGGAATGACCAGGCCTCTATCTCCAGGCACTTTCAGGACAGTATTGAGGAGCTCTTCAGTGGTCCCATAATGACCCCATCACCACACCCTGACTTCTCCCTATCCCCTAGATAACCCATCTGGTTTAGCCAATTCCATTTAACCCATCTGGTTTAGCCAATTCCATTAATTGCCCCTTTCCTAACCTCCTTCAGTAAAGCTAACAACTTCTAAACACCAGTCAATGGAATGAAGGTTCCCCCATTCCCCTACACACACCATGAGTATGCACCTCCAGCTCCAGTACCCAGCAGAAGGGCTCAAGTCCCTTCTCAGCTTTGACTCTCAGAAGAGTACAGGTCAAGAACTGCCTTAATTCTCTCACAAAAATGCAAGTAATAAACAGTTCTTGCTCTCTTCACTAAACTGTGGAGATGGAGTGTTCTGCTTGGCTCCTACACCCACACTGCACAGGTTGGATTCCTGTGCAACAGGCTCTGCAGTGCCACCCTTGAGAGAAATCAGTCAGCTCCACTGCTCACAGGAGTTATCACTGAAATAACACACTGCGCGTACAAAGGGGCAGCCATATATGCCTATGGCTAGCATCCTTGAACCTGCCCATAAGAGTAATTGCCCTCGGTTCTGGACCTCCAAATCATTTTTCCTGTAGAAGCTATTTTTTTAAATATTTCTTCCAAATCTCAAGTCTATCATTGTTCCATCTTTACTGGCCTTTTAGCAAATTCAGTGGATGTTTCTAATTGATGCAGTGCTGGTGAGGACCATTGTGGAACGGTGATGATATAGTTCACGTCCTTGCTAAGCTCTTTCATTATCCCATTGCATCAGTGTTCTACTATAAAATTCTTTGGTTGGAAGGGACATACAAACTATATCATACAGTTCTAAAATTGTCCTTACCACCATTGTCAATCAAAAACATTCACTGAATTATGTAAAAGGCCTGTGAAGATGAAACAATAACTGAGTGTCAACCAGTATTTAAAAAAAAAAAAACAGCTTCAATGGTGAAAAATGATTTACAGACTTAAGTGGCAGAAAAGGTCAGAGCCAAAAGGCTGGCCTTCAGGAAATATAAGGGAATGTAGTGAGATGAAGATAGGGAGGGATACCAAACTTCCCAAAGGGAAGCAGGGAGGGCAGTAAGGCAGGCAAAGGCCCAAACCGAGGAAACACTATCATGAACAGTAAAAGAAGGGGACAAGACTTTCTATAGATACATTAGTGAAAGAAGAAAGTCCAGAGGGTATTGTTAAGATCAAAGGGGATAAGGGGGAGTGTGTGGAGGAGGACCAAGGAAAAGTATCTATCCTAAATAGATACTTCTGCTCAGTATTTACTAAGGAGAAGGTAGGGCAGGGCACACAGCTCAGCACCATGGACATAGTGGGGAGGGAGGTGTGCACTAGCCACTTCACAAAAGAAAGGGTCCTACAAGAGTTCGCTAAGCTCAGGGTGGACAAGGCAATGAGACCTGATGGCATACATCCCAGGGTACTAAAGGAGCAAAGGGTGGAACTAGCAGAGCCATTATCAGAACTGTTTAGTGAGTCTCTGAGCACAGGAGAAGTCCCAGAAGACTGAAGAAGGGCTCATGTGATCCCGCTCCACAAGAGTGGTAGCAGGGAGGAGGCTGGGAACTATAGACAAGTCAGTCTTACCTCAGTAGTGGGAAAGATTATGGAGGCACTCCTTAAAGAAAGGATAGTGCAACACCTGGAATCCATAGAAGTACAGGATCCAAGGTAGCATGGGTTTACAACAGGAAGGTCCTGTCAGACTAATCTCATAGATTTCTTTGACTGGGTAACCAGAGTGGTGGACCAAGGGGGTGCAGTTGATGTCGCCTACCTTGACCTCAGCAAAGCTTTTGATACTGTTCCACATAGAAGATTGTTTAATAAGCTGGGTAGGCTTGGGGTGGGTCAGATGTTGCTCAACTGGGTGGCAAACTGGTTGGTGGGCAGAAAACAGAGAGTGGTGGTAAACGGTATACAGTCAGAAGAGTTGCAGGTCACAAGTGGGGTACTTTAGGGATCAGTCCTGGGGCCAGTCCTCTTCAATATCTTCATCAATGACATTGCAGATGGACTGGAGGGTAAGGTTTGTCTGTTTGCAGATGACACCAAGATCTGCAACAGAGTAGGTGATCCAGATGGGGTGGGCAGAATGAGAAGAGAGCTGGATAAACTGGCAAAATGGTCGGAAGAGTGGCAACTTGGGTGTAACGCAAAGAAGTGCAAGATCATGCACATAGGGAAGAGAAACCCTGAAGCCACCTATAGGTTGGTAGGGGAGTTGCTGGCAATCACAAGGGAAGAAAGAGACTTGGGCATCATCATCACAGACGACCTGAAATCATCCAAGCAGACCAGTAAAGCAGTAGGTTAAGGCTAGAGAGACGTTGGGGTGTATTACTAGGGGTATTGCAAGTTGTAAGAGGGAGGTAATAATCCCTCTTTACAAGACACTGGTTAATCCCCATCTAGAGTACTGCGTGCAGTACTGGAGGCCACATCTGCACAAGGACATTAACAAAATGGAGGCAGTCCAGAGAAGGGCAACCAAAATGGTGCAGGGACTGTATCAGAAAACATATGAGGACAGATTAATGCAGCTCAATATGTGTACCCTAGAGCTGAGGAAAGAGAGGTGATATGATCGAAACATTCAAACATCTTAAGGGCATTAACAAGGTGAAAGAGTCTAACATGTTTCAATATAAGAAAAATAGCAGGACAAGAGGACACAGCATGAGATTAGAGGGAGGCCGATTAAGGTACCCATACCAGTGTAGGGTCTGATGGGCTGGAGCCTAGGTTTCTAAAGACCGCCTTCCCGTTTATAGCCTCTCCCCTTACCAAAATCTTCAATCTATCTCTACGTCACGGCTCAGTCCCCAACATTTGGAAAATAGCCAAAGTCACCCCTATTCCAAAAAAGGGTGATCCCAAATTAATCTCGAACTACCGCCCTATAGCTATCCTCTCCCTCCTCAGTAAAATCCTCGAAAAACTTGTGGCAACCCAAACTCTTGATTACCTGCAGAAGCATAACCTCTTGTCTAGCTCTCAACACGGTTTCCGCAAGGGGCACAGTACGACTACTGCCCTCCTCAAACTCACCAATGATATCTTTTCTGCTATGGACTCTGGCCTCCTGACTGGTGCTATCTTCATTGACTTAACGAAGCTTTTGACCTGGTAGACCATTCCTCCTTCTTTCTAAACTTCGCCTCGACTTCTCTACTGATGTAGTAGCCTGGTTTGCCAGTTACCTGTCCGGTAGACAGCAGACCGTTGTCTTCAATTCCGCCTCTTTTGATCCCTCATCTATCCAAGTTGGTGTGCCCCAGGGTTCCATACTTGGCCCTTTGCTTTTCTCCATTTTCATTAATGACATCCTGCTGCTTGCCTCAACCTGCTCAACCCTCCTTTATGCAGACGACCTAGTAATTTATCACAGTGCTAGGAACTCACTTGACGTCAACCAACCTCTTAACTCAGACTTCACGTCCATTCAGTCATGGCTGATAGAGAATAAACTCATTCTCAACATTAGTAAGACACATTCCATGCTCTTTGGATCGCTCACCAAACTCAAAGTAAACCCTGATGCCCTAAAAATTACCTGTACCGACGGCTCTTCACTTAACAGCACCAAATCTTTCAAATACCTGGGCATCACTCTAGATGAATCCCTTAACTTTGACCTACACATAACCAACACCTGCAAATCTGTAAATGCTAGATTAGGTGGTGCCTACCACACCAGCTATGCCCTTACCCCTTCGGCTAGACTTGCTGTGGCTCAAGGCTTTTTACTCCCCGCCCTGGCTTATGGATCAGCCATGTATCTATCTGCCTCTAAATCCTCCCTCCAGAAGTGGGACACCACCTATAACAATATCTGCCGGTATGCCTCTGCATCCCCTCGTTTTACACACCATTGCCAACTTTACTCTTACCTTAACTGGCCTTGCCCCTCTGGCCATCGGCTCCAATCCCTTGGGTCTCTTATTGACAATACAGTCCGCACTGGCATTCCATCTGCACTGGCCTGTCTGCTTCACTCACACCCTCTGCCCTACGAGCTCCGATCCGCCGACCTAGCCCCCTATCACATTCCTAGATGTAAAACCAAATGGGCTCATGGCGCCTTTGCACATATGGCCCCAAAATACTGGAACTCTACCTCAAACATTCGGGAGCACCTACCCATGCTAGCTTTAAAACTTGGCACCGGGAACATCTACAATCAATCAGCCAATGCACCTGCTTTAATCCACCTTAGACTTCATCATCTCCCCTCTCTCTCACTATATTACTTTACTCTTCTATGTCTCTTTCCACACCTCCCTATCTACCAATCTCTCCTCCCCTCACCCCTCACTCTCTCCACCTTTCCCTCTCTCTTATCATCTCAACCTCAATTGGCACTTACTGTATTTTGTTTTGTATAAACCTTTCGTATGACTTGTTTCACTCACTGTGTAACTCTAGTTGTGCCGTTACCTAGATGTATTTCTCCAGCTTTGCCCCATTGCAACACTCCCTCTTGTGAACTACTCTTTGAATTTATTGTTCCAGTTTTGTTTATCTGCCTGCATTCCTCACCGTGTTAACCAATATCATGTGCTGCGTCACATGTATGCCTCATTTTGTATGTCTTAAACTGTCTTCTCCCGGGTCGTGCCTGAAAATAGGCATTGCTATGCCTAGTGCACTCACCCGGTTACCAAAAGCAAATAAATAAAATAAAAAGGGGTAATGTGAGGAAGTTCTTTTTCACAGAAAGGGTGGTGGATGCACAGAACAGCCTACCTCAGGAAGTGGTGGATTTGAATACAGTGCAGGGCTTCAAACAGGCATGGGATAGGCATAAGGGAGCAATACAGATGAGTATGAATATATTGGCCATTGATAGAGTAAAGGCCTATGGCACATTCATAAGGTAGAAAAAATGGACAGACTGGATGGGCCTTACAGTCCTTATCTGCCATCAACTTCTATGTTTCTAAGGCTGTTCTCCATTCAATACTTTTCTATGTTCATTCATTATGTAAGAGTAATCTGTCACATTTTGGGAAAGTGGTATTGATACTCTGATTCCCGTAGCTGTCCCATGTGGAGCCTTGGGTACTTCAGGATGTTGCAAGAAGAGCATTTAATCATGTTCCATAAAAAAGGACGTATTTTCTGTTGATATATATTTTACATCTACCGACAGAAACATCATACATCATACTCAGATCTGGTATACAGTAGCTATGCAATTACATGCTATAATCCATTTACCATGAAGAAAATATTTTAAGGTACAGAACTGTATATGGTATCATTAATAATGATTAATTTCACCAATTTAAAATCTGTCATATATTCAATGAAATGTAAAAAACAATTAGAGATACCTTTGACTTGATCTTATGACTTACGAAGCATTTGTCATCAACCATTGCAACTATCAATAACAGGTCTACAACGTTTAGTGTAGGGTGCACATCGATGAAATGTAAGAAAACAAATTAATAAATAGTGTAGAAGCTTGAAAGAAAAGAAGACACCAATAATTTTGTATAGCTGGCAAGGACACAAATAGTGCAGCTTATAGAGACACAGAACCTGAAACCTTCAAGCAGATTGAACAAAGAAGTGTGGTAGAGTAGCTGTGTATGTCCAGGCTAAAGTGCAGGAATTATTGCAATGAAATGTGTCACCCACAGCATATTTGTTGTTTGTTTCTGTATAATCAGATATATAATTCAGCACACCAATAATTCAGAAGGTGTTCCTGATCAAAACTTTATTCATATGAACATACAAAAGAATCAGCAGAAGAAGACCAGCAGGTCTGTCAAGTCTGCTCGTATAGCAGGGTCCCTAGCTTAAGACACTGATCTTGCCCCCCCCCCTTCCTGGTCCTCCCTTCTACCCCATCTGCCCCCACCCAGGTCCCATGGTTTCCCCTTATGCCTATCCCAGGCCTTCTTAAAGCTACCCACTGCCTTCACTGAGACGACTTCCTCTGGCAGAGCATTCCAATTGGCCACCACCTTCTTTGTGAAGCAGTGATTCCTAACATCCTTCCTAAACCTCCCCCCACCAGCCACAAACTGTGCTCCCCCATGCTTTGGGGCTGTCCCTTAGCTTGAAAAGACTCTCCCTATCTACCCTATTTATCCCTTCAAGTATCTGAAGGTCTCTATCATGTCTCCTCTCTTCCTCCCCTCTTCCAGAGAGTACCTTTTCATGGCTCCCAGACTCTCCTCATAAGACATACCCTGTTGACCCATGATCATCTTGGTAGCCCTGCTCTGGACTTTCTCCAGCAGGCTGATGTCCTTCTTAAGGTATGGACACCATTATCTTACTCAATACTCTAGATGCGGTCTAATCACTGACCTGTATGGGGCAGTACAACCTCCTTCCATCTGCTGCTGTTCCCCTGGCTATACACCCCAACGTCCTGGTGGCATTTTCTGCTGCCTTTCTGCACTGCAAGGAGTGTTTCAGGTTGCTAGTTATCATCACTCCCAGATCTTTTTCCTTCTCCATTGCTGCTATCTGGACCCCTCCTAGGTAATACTCAGTCCTTGGCTTCCTGGCTCCAATGTGCATCACTTTGCATTTCTTGGCATTGAAGCCAAGCTTCTCAAAATCCAGCAATTGCAGTTATTCACTGAAATGGTCCTCCAAATATTGTTGTTGATGCATCCCTGAGGTGTCCCATAGAAGTCTATAAAATGTTTGTTTACGATGCAAAAACAGGAAGAAAAAATCTTCACTCCATATATCTGGTTATTTGATGGTTTATTAATCCACAGCGTTTTTCAATATTGCCCTAACATTTCGTGCTCTATAGTAACACTTTTTCAAAGGGCTTCTTTATTTTTTTAAAGTATAAATGTACATTTTTTATTTCAGTCTTTAGTAACTTGGTAAGGCCCACTAGACACAAGTGCCTGTTTTCAGGGGTGACCTGGGAGCACTGGGCGGTTAAGTGACTTGCTCAGAGTCACACAGTATGCAAGTGGAGGTTGTGAAAATCAACCCCAGGGCTGGTCTGCTGGATGTCCCAAGCTCTTTCATAGCTCGTTACTCTAGCCTCTAGACTATACTGCCAGCCATTTGTTTAGTACATTTCATATTTTTTTTTATGTTTTACATTTTTTATATACTTTTTTCCCTTTCAATTCATCTGTCTCTTTACCTAACTATTTCTGTGGTTCTGAATGTGCTCATTCTGTCACTGGTTTTCACCTTTATATCTGTAAACACATTTTTAATACATATTGTTACTAAGTGTTACACTTTCATATGTCTTCATTCCCTTCCATATTTACTATCTTGCTATCTTAACTATCTTAATATCCCTGGTGGTCCTGTGGGTCCCCTTCCCTGTTGGTAACCCCAATCACCATATGACTCCCCTGTAAGATCCTGGTAGTCTAGTGGTACCCCCTCCCCATTCTGTAAACCCGATCACCGAAAGAAAAGACCAGTATCGGTCCTGGTAGTCTGGTGATTCCCCAACCCCCACACAGGACCCCCGGCCACCCAGCTCCCCAGTCAATCAGCAAGCAGCATACCACCCATTACTCCGCAGCTGCCGGCTGAATGACAGCTTACAGTAAGTGCTGCAAGCTCATTGGTCCACAGTGTGGATCAATGAGCTTGCAATACTACTGTAAGCTGTCATTCCAGTGGGCAGCTGCGGAGGCATGTGGGTGCATGCTTGCTGATGACAGGGGAGCTTGGGCTGGGTCCTGTGGGTGGGCGTGGGGGACCACTAGACTATCAGGGACTGATATTGGTCTTTTATTTTGGTGATCAGGGTTACGGGATGGGGGGGTACCACTAAACTACCAAGGATCTTACAGGGTAGTCATATGGTGATTGGGGCTACCAGTGGAGAGGGATAGGGAGAACCACAGGACCACCAGGGATAATAAGGATATATTTCTACAGCAATCTGAGGTACAGGATAGGGAGGGAGGAACCACTGGACCACCAGGGAAATTAAAATACATGATATCACTGCAATTAGGGGTACAGGTGGGGAGGAGGGAACCACTGGACCACCAGGGATATTAATTAATTGTTACTAGAGCGATCAAAAGTATGGGATGGGGAGGGGGTACTACTGCGGTCCCTGGTACAGGGACAGCATGCTGTGCAGGGCACCAGGTGCATTTCGCTTGCCAGCCCTACAAAACACATGCAAAGGGTCCCATTTGCACCTTGCTTGCATAATGGCTCCATTTGCATTTCCAGGTCTGAATATCTGGATATTGTGCCCACCGCAGCTCCAGTTGCGCTGGAACATTCCCATTCCTGGTATTCAGACCTATCTGGGGGATGCGTCGGCACATTGTATTTGTGCTGTGCGCATTATTTGCTATATTCAGAAGAAATGCGCCATGGCACATCTCTTTTGAATATATCCCTTAGTTGCTCCAGGGCAACTCAGTTGTGCTGCACCACCACTTGCCCCATTGTCAGGCTCAATTCTGAATATTGGGCCCCAGGAGTACAGTGATGGCAACAACCCGGTTAAAAACAAATGGCACATTTATTTTTTTAGTTGTTTTTCCAGTCCACCTAAAAAATACCTATAGAACTTTGGCCATGCACATGGAACCTTTGCCTGTGGTTCCCCAGTGCTTTGAGACCCCTTTTTTCCCAGCATTCTAGGTTGATTCCTAGGGGGCTAGAAACTCGAGCCCAATTTTGAACTTGTGGGTGGTTTTGAAATGGACATTCAGTGAGAGGTGAGAGGGAGGGGGCACAGCAATAGGAGATGAGGCTGCTGGCTGGCTGGGGCTGGAGTTAGGGGACTTTCTTGCTCCTGTGGTGGGCCCCACAGTGTCCCTTCCAGTTGGTGAGGGAGTGTTGACTCCTTCCCTCTCCTTCGTCCAAGTGTAGCAGTGAGCATTCTGACAGGCAGCAGATCCTAGGCACTCAGGTCAATTCCTTACTCCCTTCTCCCTCTCACAGTAACAGCAGGGTGCAGTGACAAGGCTAAAATGAAGGAGGGGGTTCAAATTTAACATGGAACTATTCACTGTAGTGGTCCAAGTACGCTGAAGATTGACAAATCAATAGGCCCGGATGTGTTGCACTCTAGAATACTAAAATAAATGCAGCAGGAGTTGGCTGCATCCCTGGCAGACCTCTTCAGATGCACACCAGAAACAAAAGTGATGCTAGTACTTTGGAGACCAGCTGATGTGATAGTACCCCTGTTTAAGAGTTGGAGTGGGGGTGAATCAGGGACTATGGACCAGTCATTCTGACATCTCTTCATTAATGACCTTCACTTCTCCTCCACCAGTTCATCAATTCACATGTATGCAGATGATGCCATCCTCTTTACCTCCAGTCCCAACCTGCAGGAAGTTCAAGCTACCCTGCAAAGCGACTTCAACAACATTCAGCGCTGGTTTAGCCAAAACCAACTGAAATTAAACAGTACCAAAACTGTTTCCATGGTTTTCGGCTCTACCCAGAAATTTAGCTGTACTACCGCCTCCCCCCCCACCCATCACCTCTCTTGATTGCTCTCCACTTGACCAAGTCACCAGATACAAGTACCTGGGTGTTTGGCTGGACCCCCACCTGTCTTTTTCAGCTCACATTAAATCTATCACCTACAAGCTATGCCCTAAGCTCAGCATGCTATACCAGGACAGGGACTTTCTCCCGTTACCTGCCAGACGTGAAACTGTATCTAAAATGATCCTCCCCATACTAGATTATGCAGATGTGGTTTACAGCTCTGCCCCTGAAACCACCCTTGACAGGCTGGGTACCCTTCTAACTCATTTTGTCACTTCACTACAAACTACCCCCATGCACCCACCACTGCAATTTTTACTCCCTCCTCAGACTAAGCCTCTTATCTCACAGGCACTACATACACACCCTCAACCTTATATCTAAGTACTGGTTTAACTTGCTCCCTGCCTATCTTGAGGGCTGTCTATCCTCAGACTTCCTATCCCCCTATGAACTCGGGTACAGAAATGAAAGATCCTTCACTCTGCCCCGACCCTCTTCCACAGCAGGCAAAGCTGCTTTCTCCTACCGGCTTCCTTACTTGTGGAACAAACTTACCCGATCTATCAGAAACTCACCCTCTCACTCTAGCTACAAGCAACAGCTACGTCTCCTTCCTCCACCTCTATGTTGCTGCCACAACTGAGCTAAACCTACAACTTCTACTGACTTGACCTTCCTACAATTCCTCCCTAGCACTTATTAAAGATTCATTATATAGAGCACTTACTATTGTATAGTTCATCACTAGAGATTCATCACGTCATTTTTGCTCTCACTGCTGTATTATATTGATTGTAATTAGCTGCTATTGTTCTGTTAACTAATTCTCTGCATTTATTGTCTGTATTTTCACCGCTCCTTCTCCCCGGGTCACACCTGGAATCGAGCCTCGGCTCAGTGTGCCTTTCTTGGTTACCAAATGTTTAAATAAAATAAATAAATAAATAAAATCTACAGTATACAGTAGTGAGTCGTTGCACCTGAAAACACATTTAGCGTGGAATTTAAAAGCTGCCACTTATATGGTTGTGAGGAGGGTGGTAACTTGAAGATTAGTGAAATTTTGAAAAATAAATACTAAAAATTGTAAAAGTCGTAACCAAAAGAAAAGTAAAAAAAACATTAAGTCCTTGTGCATGTACAGTTTGTGCATTTTGGTGCTTAGTTTTTTTTTTATACCTCAGTTTTCAATTACTCTTACCTTTGCCAGTTTTTAAGTAGCATTTCTTCAAATTTTCACTAATCTGCAAGCAATCACCCTTCCTCATTGAACTTATAAAATGGGTCCAGCATAAGAAATTAAAAAAAAAATAAAAAAATTGCTTCATCAAAAAAAATGCTCTTTGTGCCAATCAGTTTTTGTTTGGACAGAGCACATTGATGTTTCTGTGTCATTTTGCTGGGAACTACAACCTATGTACTCTACTAATTAGAGATAATTACATGGGTTGGAATGGTTCTCAGCCAATGAGGAGCCTGGATTCTTTAGACCCATTTTATAATACTGGGTACAAAATACAACACACATATTTTTTCTGTTAATCCAAGACTAGAGATTTTTTGTAATCAATAGTTTTCATTAAACCATTTGTACATCATCCAGGAAAACGGTTTAAACATATTAATCAGACTCGTTTTAGCTTGTATTTTATTAATTTTCTGTATGCATGCTCCCTTGGTCTTTATTACCAAATACAGTTGCATGAAAACAGGATCTCTGTGGCTCAGACTTTGTCTAATTCTGCTGCTTCTCCCCTGTTCAAGTCACATAATCTTCCATTTTTGATAATGCTGCAAATAGATCAAAAGTATTTATAAAATGGCCAGAAAAAAAAATAGAAATTTCATTGACTGAGAGACATCACCTGACTCTGCATTAAATAGAGAAAAAAGGATGAGGAAGGGGATGCTATGAGAATTTAATGCACACCTGAGTTGTGGGGTGCTACATAAATCCTGAGGGCAAAGCCCGAGAGGTTTATCAAAGCATCCCACAACGAGGGTGTGCATAAAATTCTCATGGCACCCCCTTCCCCAATCTTTAATTTTTTATAATACACTGGGCAGCAATTTGTGTCCAGGCAGGATCAACCGGATGTAAAAAAACTATCCTGAAAACTCATGTTGTGGTGGCTCCACGGTAAGCAAGAGACAGAGCAGCCATGTTTTTTGAACTGTTACGATCGCTCACGAACAAGACAAGAGCCAATGAAGGAGTGGCATAGTTTGGTTGAAATGGCTTGTGAATGCCATAACAACCAACCGGTTGTTACGGGAAATATCAACTGGTCCAGCCCATAGGAAAAATTGCTGACCGGTTATTATATCTCTATAAATGCACTGCCAGGTGCCAAATCTCATTTTCCTCCATAAAAAAACTACTTAGAGCCATTTTATAAGTGTAATAAGCCCTTCCAGGGTGTTCATCATTGGATTTTAATGCACTTTCCAGGGGCATAAGGGCACTCGGCCATCAGCCCCATGCCTTACTACACCCCTGGAGCATGCATTAAATCATATAATGCACACCCTGTTATGGCATATTACTTATTAATAATAATTGTTTGTTGATGTATAGCATGGCTCAGTTGGTAGCATTTCCACCTCTGGATAATAAAGTTGTGGGTTCTAGTCCCACTTCAGGACTTGGCCTCATACCCATAACACTGGCACTTGAGTCTTGTACTAGGGGATAGCTTCTTGATGATGATATATATTCTCTAATTTGCAATTTGATCCCCTGAGTCACAATGCTATCCCACCCAGACACCCACCCAGAACTATGCCTCACTGCTCCAGAACCTACCCCCGTTCTTCCTTAATGCCACATGGCATACCCCTCATGGCAGGGCCATCCAGGCTTGCAGTGGAGCCATTCAGGAGGTGTCTCCTCAATTGGAGACTCCTTGGTAGAGAATGCCAGTCATTATGGTGGGACATGAGTGTGTCCTGCTTCATTCTGCATTTGCTATCTTTTTTCCTTGTTTCCTCCTAGCCCTCAGGAAAGCAGCATGTCAGGGGTGCCAAGCATACACACACTAAGCATACTGAAAAAGCATGGATGGTGTCCTCTCCCACACAGTATTCCCAGTGCACTGCCACCTGTGGTTACCCAGGTGACAGTGTTGTAGCTGAGGCAGCAATCCTACCACCCCAGAGTAGGAGGAAAGGGTCTTGTGGGATACTAGATCATCTGTCCCCCTCTTGGCCCTTCAGAAGCCTGGGTTACAGCCACAACAGTGCGACTCCACCAAGATGCTGGCTCATCAGATGAGATTTTAAACCAAGGTCTTTTCTACCCATCGTCCATGCTGTGCAGCTGGGCGTCAAGGTGGAAGTCAAAGTGCCCATGGCACATTTTGCAAGAGTAGTGATCTTCCTCCTGGCCAACATAAAACCAGTTGGGACAATTGTCCATGGCTGTGTGTAAGTGCTGATGAGCAGAATGACTACTGCTACTATACATTTACAATCATTTCACTGTCTCTCATTGACTGTGGGATACAGGGTGTATGACAAGCACTAAACAAATAAATATTTCCTCTTCATTGTCATCAGATTTATCTTCTTCTTCTTCTTCTTCCAACAATGTAAAAATTTAAGGATGGCTTGATGACTGAAAAGTGACTATGGTATTTGTTTTATTATTATTTTTGATTTACATTTTATATCAGTAGTTCTACAATGTAGGTGAGAATGGAAACTTGTACTGTATATAAATAACTTATATTTATGGCCTGAAGACCTAAAATGATGACAAGTCATCACCATTTATATTCACTTTAGGTTGGTCACAAAATAATTCTTGACCAATGGGAGAACAACTTGAACAACTCCTGATAACAACTCAGCGACTTCTGCTGCACTCAAAACAGAGTAGTGAAATCAAAGAGAAACAGTTTATTCTCCATTAAATTATAGAAACTAATCTGAAACCTCTACAGTTTATAATCAATTGTATAAACTAGATACACAATTGCCTCATTCAGAATATGACATTTATTGTCACTTGTGATGGGGCAGGACTTTCATAACTCACTAGTGGCTCTGCCACTTGTGAATTGTGGTCCTGCCTCCTCATTCATGATGAATGACATATTCTGAGTCTGGTCAATGTGTCTCCCCTATATACCAAGTTAGACTCTATTCATCATGCACATTTACATTCCATCACTTTTTGTAACTGACATTAGTATTGGGATTAGGATTAACATTAATAGCCTTATTGGCTGGGCTTCTTGCTATATTTATTCTTAAAAATACAAAATCACACATGCCCACACAGTCCAAAGCATCATGGGCTGCATATGCAAATCACCACAGAATGTTATGCTGGTTCAACTTTAAGGAGAATTGCATAGTGCCGAAAGGCCTCTCACACAGTTTGCAAAGGGTGCTAACAGATGACATAGACACGTGTTTCATCCTACCAGGACTCATCAGTATGCCTCGTCTGTTTGACGCCCCAGTGGAATGAACCAGCTACCCTAAGATGGTCTGTCTGGGTTATGTTGTGGTGAACCCATTAAAATAAAAAAATATTTAAAAGACAAAGAACCTCTGTGTGCAAACACTGAGGCAAGGGTTACCCCAAAGGGCATTTGGCTGGGAAGCCAAGTTTCAAGAAAATACAAAATCACACATGCCCACACAATGCAAAGTATCATGGGCTGCATATGCAAATCACCACAGAATGTTATGCTGGTTCAACTTTAAGCAGAAATTGCATGGTGCCGAAAGGCCTCTCACACAGTTTGCAAAGGATGCTAACAGATGACATAGACACGTGTTTCATCCTACCAGGACTCATCAGTATGCCTCATCTGTTTGACGCCCCAGTGGAATGAACCAGCTATCCTAAGATGGTCTGTCTGGGTTATGTTGTGGTGAACCCATTAAAACAAAAAACTATTTAAAAGACAAAGAACCTCTGTGCACAAACACTGAGGCAAGGGTTACTCCAAAGGGCATTTGGCTGGGAAGCCAAGTTTCAAGAAAATACAAAATCACACATGCCCACACAGTGCAAAGCATCATGGGCTGCATATGCAAATCACCACAGAATGTTATGCTGGTTCAACGTTAAGCAGAATTGCATGGTGCCAAAAGGCCTCTCACACAGTTTGCAAAGGGTGCTAACAGATGACATAGACACGTGTTTCGTCCTACCAGGACTTATAATATGTCTCGTGTGTTTGACACCCCAGTGGAATGAACCAGCTACCCTAGTTTACTACATATTAATATGCATTAGCATCAATAGCTATTATTAAAAAATAAGTATATTGTAACACTGAAAGTATTGAATTATAGTGAATGGTTAGGGCTTGTTCTGGATGGAAATCCATCCTAGCTGAAATGTTGTTGTACCACAGTTCAAAGATCATGGAATGCAGTAATACCACACTGTATTACAACAAGTTTTCAGCTTGTTTTCAAGGCACACAAGCTGCACCATTCAGCAGAACAGCTGTAGCAACAGAAATGGCAGGATCAACTAGATAATAAACTGGGGCGGTGGCGGCACGATCTATCACGCAAAGCGGCAGACAACTAAACAAAACATGCAATGCAGGATCAATCAGATGTTGTTCACCTAAACTAAAAATAAAATAACACAGGATCAATCAGATAGTCTGAATTATTTACAAAACGAAAAAATTATCACTCACATTATATCTTCTCGCTTAGCAAGAGATGCAGCAGCCAAGTTTTTTGTTTAAATCCCTCCCATATGCAGCTAGCAACCAACAGAAACCCACGCCAATGATGTAGAGATGTTTGGTCCCTAATGGCCATGCCAAAGACCCTAGCAACTAGCAACCTTATGGAATAAGATGCAGGAGCAGAAATTACTACATATATATGTACAGACAGTTGGTGAGACCCCATCTGGAGTACTGTGTGCAGTTTTGGAGACCTCATCTATGCAAGGACATAGACAGGATGTAAGCAGTCCAGAGGAGGGCAACTAAAATGGTGCAGGGTCTGCATCAGAAACCATATGAAGAGAGACTGAGAGAGCTTAATCTGTATACCCTTGATGAAAGGAGAGACAGGGGGGACATGATAGAAATGTTCAAGTACCTCAAGGGAATCAACAAAGTCCAGGAGGGTAGCATCTTTCAGAAAAAGAGATGTGTAAAAACAAGGGGGCACAATTTAGAGATAGAGAGGGGACAGTTCAGGGGTAATGTGAGGAAGAGAGTGATGGACGCATGGAACCGCCTTCCTGGAGAGGCTGTGGGGTCTAAAACAGTGGAGGAATTCAAACATGCATAGGACAGACATAAGGCAATAATAATGGGAGGTGGCAGGAAGTAGGCTGTTGGTTAACTAAAATCTGCAGCTTATCCAGTAGGTAGGGAAATGGACAGACTGGGTGGGCCAAGTGGTCCTTATCTGCCGTCAAAGTCTATGTTTCTATTTATATATATATATATATATATATATATATATATATATAAAATCAAACTTCTTTCTTTATTTTACTTTTAGGGGTACCATACACTACAAAAGTAGTAGATGGGCAACTCTATGCCCAACCAGTGTGTTGTGCCACCTCAGGGTTCTGATTTCCAGGGACCTCTTGAGTAGAGATGCAGTGACATTTTATTTTGCCAGTGAAATTCTGGAGAAATCTGGAATTTCACCCGTGAAATATTTCACAAAATTCATGCATTTTGCGTAATATTTTGCGGGTGCGAAATGTGAAATTCTGTCTGCAAAATGTGGCAGAATTCGAAGTTCCACATGTTGCCCATCTCTACCTTCGAGCCAAATGGAAGTAATCAAAATATCTATAAGAAAACTATATAAATGCTTTACTGTCTCATCTGAAAACAAAATTATATTGAAATTATGTCAAAAGATCCAAATACAAATAACTAATGGATAAGCAAACCTTGTAATAGTATCTAGTCCTAAAGAAACGGGTACTAAAATCAACTTTCAAACACACTCGGCCGACCTTCAATTCACAGAACAAGAAAAAAACTAGAATAAATCCTTGTGTAATAAATTAGTGGAAATGTATTTCAAATTCTGAACATGACATTACACCGAATATAAGAACTGGGATTTTCCAGAAAAAATTCAACAAAAGCAATAAGGTCCAAAGCTCCATCTTTCAAGCCGAGTAGAAGCAGACAGAATATCTAAATGAAAACTTTGTAGTTGACTAACCATCACAGCTTAGAACGAGGAATATGACTATTACTCACAAAGTCTTCAGTTCTTAAAAAGATCTAGGAAAAGCTGAGGCAGCTCCTGTTGTGCCGAAGTCACAGAATCAAAAGATTTATATACTCCATTGACTAGCACTTGCAAATGAACAAGCTATAGCAGCCTAAAACAAATACTAGCCACAATTAACTTAGAAATCAGTGGCCAGTTAGGAGCTCTCTTAATTCAGACCATCTGCAGCAAATCCTGGAACACTTTGATAGAATGGTCCTCCCATTTCACTTCTTGCAGCCCACAAAGTTTCATCAGTAAATGCGGCTTATCTAAATAATTTTAAAAACATAAAAATTAATTGAAAAGGTTGAGATCCTTCATGGGGCATTGGTCGTAATGCTCAGGGAGCCCTCTCTATAATATTTGTCACCGATAACACCTGCTCTTAATAACAGGATGATTCATGAACCTGTAGATTTAATCAGTGGATTAAAGAGATATTAATTAGTGAAGAATTAATGATAATAGGGTTATGTGGGAGTGCAGTTAGATAACGTTGTCACATTTACATGTGGGCCAGTCATTATCCATGTTGCCACTGTCAGCAGTAATGAACTGATTCTACAGAGTCCCAATCTCCCTTCCACTCTGATGTATTCATTAAAAGATGGTGGTCTGTTTGCTGTCTACAGCAGATATGGTGGAAGGGCAGAAAACTAAGATTAAATCGCGATTGCGATTTTGGATGAAAAAGAAAATGTGGATGCGGTCAGTAAAATAAATTGACAGCTGACAGCCACATCACGTTTTACATGTCCTAGCCAGTTACAAACAGAAAGATGAAACTACATGCCTCACCAATGACTCCATTAAAGGAAAACTACACCCAAAACTTGAAAAAATATACGTTGTGCAGAGTGTTTTAATTTGTATGTGAAGTTCTAGTGTTTCCTTCCCTCTGACTGGTATTAGGAGTTTTTTCCAAATTAGCCTACTAGCTTTATACTAGTTTTACAACCCCTGGGGAGCTTCATCCCTGATAGCTTAATTGTATTTCTTGTTCCCACAGTGCATCTTGTCTCATGTGACTGTGATGTAAGAGAGACCCAACATTTAGCACTCACATGCCAAACTAACTAAATATCCTGGAAGCTTTACAAGCTGCACAAAAATTACCAGCAGCAAAGTTTTTCATGACAGTAAAACCTTTAGTATGAAGGTGGTCACCAAGCTGAATTCTACAGATTTTAAAATATAGCCATCTCTATTGTTGTGAACTGATTGTAATGCAGTGCTTTCTGCTGGATTTATGGGCTCTGTTACATCACCATCACGTGAAACAAGGTGCATTGTAGGACAAAGAAATACAATTGAGCTATTTGATATGGAGATCTCCAGGGGTCATAAAACTACCCTAAAGTTAGCAGGCTAATTTAGGAAAAACTTCTAATACCAGTCAGAGGGAAGGAAACACTAGAACTTCACATACAAATTAAAACACTCTGCACAACATATATTTTTTCAAGTTTTGGGTGTAGTTTTCCTTTAAGTGAAGCTATGCTAGCACTGTAGTGTAGCATTTAGCAATTGTCCCACTGGAGTTTAAAATACTTTTAAAGATTGCAGTGTCATCTGTAAGCCCAATCGCTTCATTTTACAAACTGCACTGCTTAGTTTAAATCATGGCTCTACTGATTGCTCTCTCCTACTCCCTCCTGTGAACTTCTGTTGTTGGCAATAGTAGTAATCTAGGATTAGAGCAGTTGATCAGAGAAGTAACAAGAATAAATCCAGCGACCCCTGCTGCATGGACTACCCTGGACCTGATTTTAGTACTAACCCAGCTAGCTACAGCATTGCAGGGACAATAGTTGAAGTCTTTAGTGACCACCAAGGCATTATATGTGTAAAAACTAATGTAAAGAAATTAAAAGAGTCAAACTTTGTGGAGTATAGGTCATGGAAGAGTTTTGATTATCTGGCCTTTATGGTAGATGTGGAAAATATAAACTAGGACAGGCTCCTATTGATATCCACGGTAAAAGATGTATATATATGATGAATTTGGGTTGATAGTGAATAGACATGTACCCCTAAAGAGGAGAATAGTAAAAAAGAGAAATGCACCCTGGCAGAGTAGGAAATTGTGCACAACTAGACGTCTGAGAGAAAAGTGTTGGAAAATGGCAAAAAAGAGTAATACTATAGGGGATTCTTTTTTTTTTAATTCTGTTTATGCGGTTTCTCTGGGGCATCTGAGTCTTACACAATCTAGTATACTTCTCCCTGTCATGGCCATCCACACGGATCACCCTTCCCAGAGGAACTTCCAGCACTCCGATCACCCCTGGAACAGGGCCGCCCTCCCTCAGGTGCCTCTATCTGGAATTAGAGGGTTCATCCCTCTGGGAAGTCAGCCGTGGATCCCTGGTGTGGACTGGCCTGGCATTGGGGATGAGAGGGAGATCTCTGGGGCCTTCATCATCTCCTCATCGAGCCAGTGATTTTGTACTTTTTGTTGGTGACTGTCCCCCCTGTGGAGCCCGACTAGCAAGGCAGTGGAGAGCCATGGTTCCGCCCCAGGCATATGCTGTGCTGCTACGATCGGAGATCCTCCAGCTGCTGCCAGAGGTTGCTCCAAGAGCGAGTGCACCCCAAGCCCTCCCTCAGGAAGAGAGAGCAGTCCTTCCGGATGCTAGATCTCTTCACTCCTCTGCTGACCCCCGGTGGTCTGGGCTCGTTCCCAAACCCAGGTCGCCGGCATGGTGTGAGGTGTGGCATCCAGCACCTCAACCCTCAGTGCCACTGGGCCGCGAATACTATAGCAGATTGGCTGAAATATAGGCAGGCTCAAAATAAATACACAAGGGAAATAAAAATGACAAAACAAAAATATTACAAAAAAAGTTTTCAGAAACAATTAACAACAAAGATTTCTGGGGATTCATACGAAGCCTAAATACAGTGGATAAAACAACACTGCACCACTTCTTTAAAATAGATGAGTAGGAAGTTGCAATAGGCCAAGATGTAGTAAACATCTTTAATTTATTTTTTGTTAATATGGTTAGGAAATCTAGTGCGTCAATGATTAAGCTCCCAATTAATCAGCGGGATAAGCTTCTCATAAATCAAGAGGTGTTAGGTAATAATAAGAAAATAAGTAGGGAGTTCAGGTTTAAGAGAATAGAAAAGACAGCAGTATGTGAGACGTTACTTAAACTGAATACTAGTAAAGCAATGGGACTGGATGGAATACCAACAACTTTGCTAAAATATGCATTGCCCATCATAGCGAGACCCCTGGCTTATCTTTTTAATGTATCCCTTGAGACAGGCATTTTTCCCCTGGAATGGAAAAAAGCAAAGGTCATTCCCATATTTAAATGTGGGGATAAAACAGAAATTAATAATTATCGGCCTATCTCATTACTGCCCATAGTCTCCAAAGTATTTGAGAAACTGGTGGGGGGTGCAGCTGGTTACATATTTGGAAGTTAATGAGCTGATATTCCCACATCAGTCAGGATTTAGAAGGGGGCAAAGTACCATAACGGCATTGTTAAGAGTGTTGGGGGATATACAAGAGTCATTAGATAAGACATTAATGGTAGGGACAATTTTTGTAGATTTGACTATAGTGTTTGTTACGCTTGACCACAGGATATTAATGAATGGATTGGTATTCCTGGGGTTCTCAGAGTCAGTGGTGGGGTGGATTGAAAGCTACTTACAACATGGATTTCAGTTGGTCTCACTGGGGGGCCATACTTCTCATTGTCTGCAGACCAATATAGGGGTTCCTCAGGGACTGATATTAGGTCCCTTGTTGTTTAATATCTACATAAATGCTCTTCATATTGAGTGTCCGTATACCAGCTATCACCTCTATACAGATGACACCATCCTTTATAGTGTGGGAAACTCTGTGGGACAGATACAGGGAGCCCTTCAGACATCTTTTAATGTTCTGTAAGACTTTCTGTATCATGGCAAGTTGGTTCTAAATGCAAAAAAATCTAAGTTGTTGATTTTTTGGGGAAAGATAAACAGCTCAGGAGTAGAGGTATGAAAATTCTTACCTACGCAGTGGATAAACTTGAAATAGTCCCAGTATATAAATACTTGGGACTGTGGATCGATGAGAAATTAAAGTGGTATGACCATGTAAATCAGTTAGTGGGTGGGTTGCACAAAAAACTTGGAGCTTTACATCGAGTAAAAAGGGACTTACCATTAGAAGTGAGACGTAGGATTTTACTGAAACTGCTATTTTGCCTATTATCCATTATGGTGATATAATATATGCTAGTGCTACAGAATCTAATTTACATAAATTAGATGTATTATATAATAGGTTTGCCAGGTTTGCTTTGAATACTAATGGAGAACTCATCATTATCTGATGCATAGGGAATTAAACTGACCCAGTTTAGGGGGACATAGAAAAATACATACCTTGGAGTTTATGTTTAGAGTACTTAAGGGGAAGATACCTAATGATTTAATGGAAATCATGCCAATCAAGAAAGGTAGATTAAATTTAAGATCATCTGGGGGAGTGGAGTTTCAGTGTAACTTAAGGAAGACTAATATAGGAAGGGCATCCTTTATTTATAGAGGCCCTAATACATGGAACTCTATTCCAATGGTTTTAAGGAGTAATACTGATAAAATATCAATTGCTAAACTAAAGAGCTGGGTATTAAATGACAGTCTTAGACCCCGAAACTGTTGTCCAGATTTTGTATTGATATAAATAAATCCATGACTATGGATTTAGTTATGGTCTAATAACTTTGGAAACACATGATCGTCAGTGTGACAATACTGTTCCTTTTATAGTGTGTTCTTATTTATTAGTGTAGTATGAAATATGAGAAGTGTGTGTCACTTTATTGTACTGTGTTATAGATATGTATAAATATTTAACTTGTATTGTAATTGAGATTATGCTTTTTATGGTACCAATTGTAAATGAGCCTTTTGTTGCTCATTTGGGATTATTTTACCATGTTCATGTTGTGTTCCCTGAATTAACATGAATACAATTTTATCTATCTATCATAATAGAGTAGAGCATGAAACTAAGTTTAAGTTTAAACCACGATCGTGATCTTGATAGCCATCATTTTGATAATTAACAATAGACTACCAGGCTCAGCTGACAACTTGAAAAGTGAACTGCACAGGGGTGCACGGAACAGAATCATTGAATACAAGTTCTGGACATCATCAAGTTCTGGACTTCATAACGGAGTTTGCATTCAGTTCTGGTTCTTTGGTTTAATTGAAAAGGGTGTTCAGGTTCGGTTCAGCAAGGCTAAAACTCATGAAGTGTGAGTTTTTTTTGGGTGCAGTTTGCCAGTGAACCCGGGCTCTAAATGTCAGTGCATTTGGGGAAGGACCTGCAAATTTTTTAACCAGCTTCTGAACAAATAAGACTGCATTTTGACCTTCCACTTTCTCTGGGAAGACCCACAATCACAATATTATTTCTATGGCTGAGTCCTCCTAAATCCCCAAGCAGTTCTTCCATGCAATTTAGCTTCTGCTGCAAGTTCCCACCAAGGTCTCCAGACCTCGATTGAGCTCACTCTCACCTCCACATCCCCTAACTGTCTGGATAATGTCTCTGTTGCTGAACGAATAGCTATTACATCTTCTGATATTGCAAGCACATTATCATTTAATGGGCTTATTTCTTTCAAGAATCATTCTTCTGTTGGAGAAGGAGGTGTAGAAACTGGGTGACCTCCTGTAGAGGACTGTGCCTTGATCTGCTTTGAGTTTTTGGCCCCCTCCGGTTGTGTGAAATTGTGGAATTTCACACCACTAAATATTTCACGAAATTCGTGCATTTAGCGAATTATTTACCAGAGCAAAATTCCGCAGGTTCGCACAACACTACTCTTGAGCTTCGCTGTCAAGGTCACAGGGACAATCAGAACCCCTCGGTGGCACAACACGCTGGATGTGCATAGTTACCTATCCACTATTCTCTATATTGTATTTTTATAGTATGTTATTTGATACTACAGGTATATGTAAAGTCTTGTGTTGACAAACACCTGGGTTTTGCCTGTAAATGGACCATTGTGGTCCAGTGTAACTACGTGGTTAAGAATAAATAAATTCTCTAAATCTCAGAGTCAACACTTGTACCATTCCTTACAGCAGCTCCCACCTGCAGGTGTAAGGGACTGCTGTAGTTTCTACAAAATTTTACCAAGAGCATGTGTGAGTAGCATCTTTGTGGTTAGCAGTATGCTCCTAGTTCTAAATTTGTTAAACTGGCCAGCTTCAGTGTTTTCCTCATCCAAGGCAACTGCTTTTGATGGAAAGGAGGGAAAACATTACCTGGCAACATTAGGATAATGAAAATCAATTCTGTGGGCCAAGCAAGTGATGCAAAGCTACATAACAATGAGGGTGATTACATGTGTGTATGCGACACCATGTTGCACTACAAAGATTACATGAAGCTGACAGCTGTTGCAAATATGCAAAGTAAACAGAATTCACTGAAACAGTTTAAAAATTAGTTTAACTGCTCATTTTTATTGTGTTTATACTGATACAAGTTTTCAAGTGGAATCACGTGTAGTTTGTATGTTTTCTTCTCTTAAAAACACTAACTGCTGCCGCTGTCATAAATGTCAACAGTATATATACAGGTACTTGTCAGTGATTTACTTGTTGTTGACATCCAGTGATAACTGGAGTTGCTACGTTTCAAGGAACAATACAGTATACTTTAAAAACATATTGGGCCCTATGCACAAAGCCTATGTGCCACAGAAACCAGGCATATAGGCATCACTACGCATAAATGCAGTGGAGCGGTGGACCTGCTGCATTCACAAAGGGGGCTCAAGTCAGATATGTACCCAATCCCCTGCCTGCACAGAGAGCAACTTGCTGGGGCTGGCTGAGGGTGGGTGGAAGTACCTGCACTACGCACCATTCACAAAGGCACGTGAGTGCAGTGCACCGGGGTGTGAAGGAGGGCACATGTTATGGCATGGGGGACCCTGCCATAACCCACTGCATGACCCCATGGAATACACCAACTGGGAATGGCAGGACCAGGGAATGTCCATCTATGATGCCCCAGCCCACAAGGCTGACGGGGTGGGCTGGGGCAGCCAAACAGGTGGGTGCCCATACAGGCAATCCACGGGGACCCATTGGTAGGGATCCACACCTCTGCAGTGCATCCACCCAGATCCTCTGCCCAATAATGCCCCCACCAGACTGCGGCACCCCCATGACATGGATGCGACCCCCCACACCCAACACATGGCAAAGCACCCCCTACCCATGTATGCCACATCCCCACAGTAGCATTGGCATCTGCCACCCCAGTAGCAGTGTGCCCCAGCCCTGAAGAGTGAGTGCAACCCTCCCATATGACTGGTCATCCCCTGGCCAGACATACATACACTGCCCTCGACTGTTGTCCCCATCCTCGGTGTATTATCAGTATGTTCCCCCCTCCACCCATGGCCCCCAATCCATCCTGGCCTGTCCGGCCTATCATTGGTGGCCAGTGGACTCCCCATCCCTGTACCTGTTCCTTATCACCAGTGCCATGGCCCAGGATAGCTGGTGGCACTACCCTCCTCACACCTCCATGGCTACCGACTACCTGACATCCGCAGGGGTGTGCAGCCAACACGCACCCTGCCACATATGGGACTCAATGAGGGACCTGGGACGGGCACCCAATTGGATGGTTGCCCAGGTCTGCAGCACCATCCCTGTCCACCACACATGACTCTGCATGCCAGGGAGGGCGGGCCATGGACAGGTGGCCAGCATTCATGTCTGCCGCCAGGTATGCACCTGCCCGTAGGTGTGGAGCTCCATGGGCAGGGTACGTGCCTTTGGCGTGTACCTTACACCCCGTAATGCATAGGGGCCATTAAGTGTGAGTCTGGTGTAAGCTTGTATCATCAATGTGAACAAAGAAAAGTGAGAAACTGTCAGTTTTTAATATTTGGTTTCAATCTTGTGACACATACCATTTACAGTACATGTTAACCTTGTGGTGCAGCACGGGGTACCATATCATGGTGTCAACTACATATAAAGGGTTCTAAAATCTGGTTGTGAACACCTGGTGTTTAATTTTGACCCCAGTCTGACCTTAAGAAACATTTAGATCTTTTACAATACAATTAAAAAGAAACCTGACCTTAGCTATAGAATGAAAGGGAGATTTACAGCTGAAGCCTTCGTAGTTATTGCAAGTGTAAATGGGCTCTGTTCCCAGTGGGCCTTTATGGCTACTAAAGTACACTATAAAATAAAATATAAACTCCCTCAATGTAAAAACCATAATTTACAATTTGAAAGAAAAATCTAAACGTCCCCTGGTCATTTCATTATATCCTCTATGGTACTTAGTTGTTGTTTTTTTATTAATGTAAGTTATGGATATTTAGACTTTTGTGCTTTTCTTTCTGATGGCAATACCTGCAGGACTTTTTTAAACACTAGGGGTGGGATATTCAGACTGCGCCAGGCTGTGGCACAAGCCTGGGCGCAGCACAACTGGGATGTGCCAGGGCACTGACAGGGTGATATTCAATGGTGCTGCGCCATGGCTCAGCACCATTGAATATTGCTCTTTGGCCACCTGCATTGTGCATGGTGCAGTGGCACTGCACCAGCGTAAGTGGCCAGAGGGGGCAGGGGGATGTGCTAGCGCAAGTGCCATTGCGCTAGGCGCATCAACTGCGATATTCAAAGGTGCACATGCAAATGGGGCCATAATGCATGCAAGGCACAAATGGGGCCATGTGCATGTCATTATGGCCCATTTGCATGCAGGTGCACACATCTCTCATGACGTGCAACTGGCGCCCTGCCAGGCTGCAGCCGTCGGGAACCTATGCCCCCTGCACAAGCAGCAAAGTGCCCCACTGCCCGATCACGGGCAAAAGTATAAAACTAATACACTCCTATATCCCTGGTGGTCCAGTGGACTGCTCCCAGCCCGATCGTGGGCATATGTATCATAAATAAAATGTCCTATATCCCTGGTGGTCCGATGGACGGCTGCGCAGCCCTGATCACGGGGAAGTCCAAAAGATTAAGTCCATCCTGGTGGTCAGAGGTCCCTCTCTATCTTTCACTGAGTTTCACTATTTCACTCCCCCATCAGCAGGTGGTAGTTTCACCCGCAAGCCGCCGAGTCATCTGCCGATGATCAGCGCATAGCATAGCTGCTGTACACCCATTGTCCACGATGCTGCAATATCGGGTGTGCAGACTATATTGTACTGTTATTAGTTCAGATATGTGAATGGATCTATTCATATATCTGGACTGTGTAGTATGAGCCGGCTTGATGCCCATTGGCCCCGCTGTGGACCAATGGCATACAGCTGTACTGTACACAGTCAGTTGGCGGGTGGCCGGGTGGCTTGCGGGAGAGGTGCCACCCTGCTGACCGGGGAGCGGGTGGGGGCCCAGTGGGAGGGTGGGGAGGGGGCACCGCTGGACCACCAGGGATGGATTTAATCTTTTTTTGAACTTCTGCCCGTGATCGGGCTGCGAGCAGTCCACTGGACCACCAGGGATATGAGACTGTTTATTTCCTACTTCTGCCTGCGATCGGGCATGGGGGGGGCTGCTACCCAACCGAGGGTGCCGCCGGAGCTCAGGTGGCCACCCACATCTGGCAGCTGCCTTGTTGCACCCTGCAGCACAGCAGCTCACCTGTGGGTGGTCAGCTGTTGCTCCTTTATTTTTTGGAACAACTGCATGTGGCACATGTAGGGGTTGCGCCTGCATGGACTCCGCACATCCCATGCTGGGTATCAGGATGTCTTGGTATGGCAGCCGCCCCACTTGCGCCACGTACATTACTGATGCACTCCAGCACATCGGGATTTGTGCCACCCACTTTCCCTTTTTGAATATCTCGCCCGGACGCATCAGTGGGTTGCGCATGGCGCAACCCTTCTGAATATCCCACCCAAAATATGTTATTTAAACAAACATTCTATCATATAAACACCATAGTGCATTTGGGTTTATCCACAGTGCGATACAACCACAAATGTGACACAATGTCCAGTCTAGTGTCTGAACTAATGCTAAATAACTAAATAACTTTTCCATTGCAAACACAAGATTGTGCTGACTAACTCACTTGCATTCAGAAATATTGCAGAAAAGGAGCAATTAAAGCAGCTTTCTAAAATAATGGGTTGGATACAATTTTAGAACACTCTGTTGCATTTCAACGTATCTAACATTTAAACCATAGCAACAACAGGAATGCGTAGTATATAAAATGTGCTGAGTGGGACTTCTAGGTGCAGTTACACGGTCACAATTAATTACAGTGTTCGAGAAGTGACTTTATCAATCCAATTTATCATAGTCAATGTGATGATGCACATCTTATCTAAACCAGAGTACTTCTTTGTTTGCTAGTTCAGCGTTTACACCAGTGTCCAGTACCTTTGGGGGTTCGGGCTACACATCAATTTGTGCCAGTCAATTTGGTCTGCGTCACGTCACTCCAGACTAAAGCTCCAGAGTGAAGTGTGCCTGTATACAAATTGTCCTGTAACAGTTCACCCCCTGAATAAATATGATAAAATAAACTCCAGGTGGTGCAAAATGAGAATGAATTGTGTAGGGAGGGGATTGATGCCGGAGCCCATAGCCCAGAGGGAGTTGATATGGAGCAGAATGACCAGCAAATTTATGTGTCCCCCGAGGGTTCCTTCCCCTCATTTCTTTACCCCTGATGTCCAGTTAAATGATCTCTTACTCTCTTTTGCCCTCTCTTCTAGGGAATTCAGAGACACATTTTCCACAAACCTTTCCCAGGATCCCCAATTTTTACACAGGCCAAGTTGCACTCTTAACTAATGAACTTCTCTCCAGTATAGAGATGCTGTTCAGTTCTCTAGTCTGATTCTGTAGCTATGGTGGGGGCATGACTCTGCATGCAACAACTTAGTCTAAGGAAAGCCCGACTATAAAACAGATAATGTTACTAACAATTTAGGCATGATTTCAAAAATGTTTTCAAGATTTTTTATTTAAAACAGGTATGTTGATGGTAGAAAAACACAAAGTGAGCAATAGCTCATTTTCAGGGGTTTCCTGTGGCCAGTCAATGTAGACAAACAAGTTACATATCAATCCATAAATACAATAGTGTTGTACAGTAAGCTAAAAATAGCATTAACATTTCCAGCAAGAAAATGTACAGCATCAGTCGGGCCCTCAGACAGTTAATATAGCCAGTCTTTGAATTATTTTTGAACCAAGTTTTTAAACATACAAATGTCCCAGTGCTCTCTGCTCTGTTATAGCAAAGTAAATCATGCCAACTTCTCAACCCTTTGTAGGAGAAGACTAACTGACCTACAGTGTTAGAAATGCATGGAATAATGTATTCCATGCCACTGGAGGGCCTCAAACTATCCTAACTGATAACTCAACTGAGGTGGAACATCTCATGATAACTCGACTGAGATGGAACATCTCGTGATAACCTGACTAAAATAGAACATCTCATGATAACCTGACTGAAATGGAATATCTCATGATAACCCAATTGAGATGGAGCATCTCATGATAACCTGACTGAAATGGAACATCTCATGATAACCTAACTGAGATGGAGCATCTCATGATAAACTGACTGAGATGGAGCATCTCATGATAACCTGACTGAAATGGAATATCTCATGATAACCTGACTGAGATGGATCATCTCATGCTAAGCCAACTGAGATGGGAACATCTCATGATAACTCAACTGAGATGGAACATCTCATTTTCAGTGGAGCATGTGTCTTTTCAAGATTAAAGGTAACCAGACTGAGGCCCAGAAAGTTCAAGTAAGTTGAAATCAGTATAACCTAGTGGTCAGAGCACAGAGGGATGCTGGAGAGCTACTGTAAGTTTGAAGTCCATAACCACTATGGATGTACTGTGTTACTGCAACTCATTTAACAACCCCCCCCACTTATATCTCTCTTTCTCTCTGCCTAGCCCCTCTGATCTTTTATAAACCCAGCCATGCATACTTATTGTTGCTGCCAGACATTCATGGCTTATTAAGTGTTTTGGGATATGGAGTATATGGAATCTTTTGGAACCACATTTCTTTCCTTAATGGGATACTGTCATCCCTTTTTGCATCATATTTCTATTTGAAACCCCACATTTTATGATTGCTTATCTTCTTCTCTAAAATGCATTGGTGTTGCTGGGTGTTTTGTCTGCCTCTTCTCTTAGTAGGGCTGAAATGCAAACTAATGGTGCAATTATATCCAACCTTGTTTTGTTTCATATCCTTGATTTACTCTTACTGCATACTTCTGAACATTTAGAAATCCCCCAAGCAGTGCAGTCACTCATGATGCAGTAGTCTTCTCTCTTCCTACTGCATCATGACTGGCTAGACTGTGCACAAGGTCTTCTCAAGTCCAAGTAAGCATGCGGTGGGTACTGATAAAAAAATATATAAATAAACATGTTTTTGTGTGGTAACACCAGTATGATGGGCAGTCTGTTTTTTACATTTAAAAGGAAAAAAAGGAATCAGAATGAAACTACCAACTAAATCAGCAATCTCTGCAGAATGTGACCAGTCATAACATGTTTTTTAAAATGAGGACACTTTAAAGCCAAAGGGGGTTGACAGTGTCCCTTTAACAACCCATTGAAGACGACACGAAGAGCCATTTGCTATGGCAGGATTTCAGCCTGTGATCTTTTGTTGCCTGGTTTTGTGCACTAACCACCAGAGTACACTTCCTTCTCTAGATCATACTGACTTTACATGTTAGGAATTTGCAAGAAATAATGATTATATTTGGAGTATAGAATTTGTTTTTACTGATTTGCCATAATTGTTTCTGAATGGAACTGTTTTTAGCTTAAACTACATTCTGTTTGCTGGAGAAAAGAAAATAAGTAAATTTGTTAATAAATATGGTTTATTGTTAATCAATATGGTTGGGGAATTATCTTGGACCAACATGTTTGGTAGCACATTGTTCAGGTCAAGCTCATGTCACCTGAAGACTGCAAGAATGCTGAGCTGTACCACTATAACTTGGGAAAGAAGAAATTGACTTCCTGTTGTCAGCATGGCTTTAAGGCTTCATGTTTGCTATGGCAGTTTATGAATAATTGAAGAGCCTTTTCAAGCTTCTACTTGTTCCTGACTGAGGCACATGAGGTTCTGAAATGGGTTTAATAGTCACCTACTGTGCTTTATCTTTCTCCACAGCATAGCTGTCAGTCTGATGGTAATGCTATTTACTTCCATGGGACTGAAGGTACTGAATTCAGTTTTGTCACTACCCGGGATGTCGATCTTTCAAGTGAGGATATCCAGGAGCAATGGGCAGAAGAGTTTGAGAATCAGCCATTAGGGTAAGTGCTCGTTAGCTCTGCTACTCCAATGTACTGCATGTGTGCCAAAGGTATCTAGGGGATGAAGAAAGTTCATGGGAAGGCTGCATTAGCCTTCTCCATATATATAATGGATGTAAAGGGCGACTCCTGCTAAACAGAAGAAAGACAGATGTGAATACCCTATCTTCTGATTGCTATTAGGTAAAAGTAAACTAGAAATGTCCACATGTCATGGATAGATGAATCTGGTCTGAGTAGGCTTTGGCAAGATGGGTAAATCTAAATGGCAACAATACTGAAGTGGATCCGAATAGGAACTAAGGTCCTGATTCTAAGTTACTGTTAGGGTGGTCCAAAACTGCTATGTTCCATGACCAGCGCATTCAGCAGAGGGGATGAGTCCCCCCTGCAAGTGTAGCACAATGCAAATTGCCATTCCAGATTTAGTGTGCACCAGCAGGGATTGCATCTGCTAATATCAACAACATGTGCCTACAAACATGGCACAACTTAGCATTACAGCATGCACCCCTGCACATGTCATGATGGTCGTCTATTGCATCACATTTTTGGTCCATCCCATCCACACACATCCTGCCCAAGTAATGTCTGGTGTCCAGTAATCCCACTTCCTCTGCCCAAACCATGGCACAGTTACCCAGTGTCCAGTGGTCCCTTTCCTCCACCATGCTCCCATGGCTTACTTCCCTGGTGACAACATCCCACCTGCTAACATGCCTTCATGTTCTCCCTCCCTCACTGCACAGGATACCTTTGGAAGGTCACAACAGCCTGTGACTAAGTGGTGCCAAGTTTATAGAGTGCTGTGGATGGAACTGCAGGACATTTAATGGTCCTTACCTCCTTTCCCATGTGCTCACAAAGCTCAATGGGGACATAGAGTCCTTGTGACCACTTTGTGCCCATTAGTGACTGAGAATTATATAAGAACATAAGAAACACTAGAAACAAAATGATCAAGAGGCCATCATATTCCTTTCCTGCTATTCAGGCTGTTGTAGCATTCAGTATTAAGATGTAAAATTTTGGACGACCTGGGAGTTCTCCCTTTCTCTGTTCAGTAACTCCAAGTAGTGCACTCCAGTGGGAAATTAACAGCTTTTTGGACTGTATAACATTCACTCAGGTTGAAAAAAACACTTGTCTCCAGCCCAAAATAATATAATGAGGAAACAATAAACTTTTTATTGAAAAAAATAAAGAACCACAAAGCCAAAAAACAGCACAGTCAATGACCACATGTATACCCCAGTCCTTTGGGTCCAACTGACCCTTCCTCAGTTCTGTCCTTTGGAAATTTCCTTTCTCAGTTCATCAAGTAATTTTGTGCTGCTAACGGAACCTACAGTATCTAATCTGAGTCTGAAAGATTCAACACTCCCAACTTTGCACTACTGCCTTTGGGAGCTTGTTCCATGGGCTTTCTGCTGTCTGAATTTATTAATTTATTGCATTTTGGTAACCTGGTGAACCCACTGAGCCAAGGGGTCCCTTTTTCAGGGGTGACCCAGAGTTAATTACATATATCATTTATACAGTTGTTCACATACATTACTCATAGCTCAGTAGTTCACAATATACATTTTACATACAGAGTACTGCAACAGCAATTAGTCACGAAGGAAGGAGACAGTCAGACAGTGACATTAAAGTAACAACATTATAGATAATTTCCACAAGTTCGTATGCTAGAAGAAATGTGTTTCATGTGTCAAAGACCTACTAAAGTGTAAGGACCTACTAGACCTATAATAATGTACAGGAGAACAGCATTCAAGGCTAGGAAGGTGAGTTAACAGTAGCAGCCGCAGAGACACTGCTCCAGCATGTATACTTTTAGGCCAGATTTGAACCCTTCTAGGGTGAAACTTCTGGTCAGTTCCTCCGAGAGTGAACACCAGCTGTAGGGTGCTGAGTACCCAAAGGATCTCTTACCTAGGTTGGTGCATACAAGAGGGATATTGAGGAGGCAGCTACCTGATGTCCCATAGTGTCCATTGGGGAGCTTTTAGATCCAGGAGGCCAGTTTAGTTGGGGGGGGTGCCAACATTGGTGAATTTGTAGGCCAGACATAGTAAGGGATAGGAGAGTTTATGCTATATTGAGGGCCAGTTGAGGTCTGCAAGGACCTTACAATGATGCCTCCTGGGTGGGGAGCGGGTATCAAAGCGTGCAATCTTATTATAGAGAACAGACAGCTTGCAGTGTTCACTTTTGTTAAGTAAATGTAGGAGGGGAGCACCATAGAGAAGGGTGGGAAGTAGTGTGCTTTTGGCCATAGCGAGTCATGCATTGCCTGTTAGGGAGTTCCAAAGTCTGTAAAGAAGGCCAAGCTTCTTGTGAGTGGTCTTAGCTACATAGTCAGTATGTAGCTTGTAGGACATTTCTTGATCTAAGTAGACTCCCAGGTATTTAATCTTGTCTACAACTTCAATTTGTGATCCTGAGGCTGTATGGAGCAGAAACAGGTGTTGCCTGGTAACTCCCAGGCATCTAGTCCTGAAGAGGACAGTCTTGGTCTTTTTTGTCATTCAGCACCAGTGAGTTAAAGGTAAACCATGCCTCTATTACCGTGAGACTGGCCTGCAGCTTTGTGGTAATTACACTTGGATGAGGATCACTCCAGTAAACCACTGAGTTATCCACATACAGGATCAGGTTTTACAAACCACAGTCATGCCCAATGTTGTTAACAAAGAGGGTGAATAGTAGAGGGCCTAAAATCGAGCCCTGGGGTACTGCAGTGGTCACAGGTCTGCAGCCTGATTGTACCCCTTTCCAATTACCTTTTGAGTACTGTTGAGCAGACAGCTTTCGAACCAGGTAAGTAAGTGTGTCCAGTCCTAGCAGTTGAAGTTTACTGAGAAGCAGTTAATGGCTAACTGGGTCAAATACCTTTGACAAATCAATGAATATAGCCCCAGTGGGGGACTCACTTTCTGTGGCATCCAGGGTGTCAGCCATGAGTTTAATTAGGACTGTGTCAGTTCCATGGCCTCTTCTGAAGCCATGCTGATTATCGGCCAAGAGATGATGCCATTCTAGGTAGCTTTGCAGTTGGTTGCAGACCAGTCTCTCCTGCACCTTCACCAAAGGGCAGAGTATAGAGATAGGCCTGTAGTTTTCTGTGTGTGCATATGGCCCTGTCTTATGAACGGGGACTACCACAGCCACCTTCCACTAACTAGGGACACACCCTTCCAGTAGGGACCAGTTTATTAGCATGGTGATGGGCAGAGCAATTGCCAGGCAGCAGCCCGCAGCAGTCGAGGCTCTAGTTGGTCAAAGCCAGGGGATGAGTTGGGGCTTATCTGCTTCAGGAGGGGCAGCACTTCTGATGGCTTGACTAACTTGAGATGAAATTGAGACTGGAGAAGATCCCATTCAGTGGATTTTCTTAATGGAGGGGCAGTTGGGGTAGAATATTTATACTTGTCTAGATCAGTAAAAAAAGGTATTAAAGGCCTCATCTACTGTGGAGGGGTTGTCTGTCAGTATATCACTGATTAGAACAGCTCCATCCTGAGTGCTGGTGTCACCCTTCAGCAATACATTAATGTGACCCCAGAATTTCTTAGGATCCCCTAGGTGTGATTGGAGACCATGTAGATACTGACTTTTGCATTCTTTGTGGCTTTCTTACACTTGTTTCTTAGTGCCCTGTATTTCTCCCAGTCTAATGGGAGATGTGAGGTTTTGTATTGCCCCATGCCTTGTTCCTGAGTAACATTGTCCATTTCAGATCAGTATTAAGTTATTTGTGGTACTTGCCCTGTGCTCTAAGTTTCTTGTGAGGGGCATGCACATTAGCTACAGACAGCAATTTATTGGAGAAGTAGTCTAAGGCTTCATCCAAGGTAGGGAGAGTGGATATAAGATCCTAATTCACGGCAGACAGGGCAGAGCAGAGATCTTCAGGGATGAGGTTAGAGTAGTTCCTGGCCTCGAATACTCTGGGGGGGCAGGTTAGGGAGTTTGTTGGACCAAACACAGAAAATGGGCAAGTGGTCACTCAGTGAGTCTGCAAATATTCTGGCAGCCAAAATTCTCTCAGAGCTTGTGACAAGAGTCCAGTCAAGCAGGGTGGCATTGCCAGATCTGTCATTATGCCTGGTGGGTAACTCGATAACGTGCATAAGATGGGCATCAAGGACCAAGTTCTTTGGTCCAGTATTGCCTTTTGAGCACCAATTTTGGTTGAAATCGTGTAAGAGGATCAGCTCCCTTGGGGTATGCTTTGCTAGCGCTTGGGTGAGAGAGTCTAGGAAAGAGGCAGCTGACTGAGGGGGTAGGTAGACACAACCAGTGTATTGGGGTTTGGTATTACCAAGTAACACTCTAATGAATACCAGCTCACTCATACAGTTACACAGGGGAGGGATGTCTATTTGTGATACATTGAATTTGGAGTTGATATAGATAAGATCCCCCCTCCATACACACATTTCTTCCCATCTCAATCCTTTCTAAAAACATTATAACCCACTAAGCCAAGTCTCAGACACGCAATCACATCAGGCTTATAGAGGGTTGTCTAGGCCTCCAGATCCTGCATCTTGTGTCTTAGACTGTTAATGTTCATGTGTACTAGTTTAAGTCCCCTTGCATTAGTCCAGAAGGGAATGGTGGGAGCGCTTAGCATATAGTTTGGGGGAGGTGGACCGGGGATGGATTCAATATCCCCACACAGTGCTAACTTCAGTTTAGTCAGATACCTGATGATCTTAATGGGGAAGGAGAGGAGGCTCTTTTTTCCAGGCATTTTGCATTTTACTAAAAGGTGATAACTGTTGCCATGCTTAGACCATGCATAGGTAACGGTAGAGAATCAATATTATCCACACTAACCCCATAGGAACCATAGGAGGGAAGGGGGGACTTCCTGCTACGTTTGAAGAATCCTCTCCCTGGGGGTGAATCTGGTCCACCACTAGAATTATGGCTGCATAGACAGTAGCAGCGATGATACCCAGGTTCTTCATTTTATGAGCTCAGCACAACCACAATAGTAATTAGATAAGAAAACAGCAGGAGTCAGTGTTATTAACAAGGAATACAGCATGCAACTCAGTCTAGGCAGAGAATAACCCTGTATTGTGCACAGTCCCTTTTATAGTCCCTTTCTGCATTCCTAAGAAGATAGATCCACCACACAACTGTAGCTTCTTGTGGAAAACACGGCCCCCCTCCCCTGCTTACCCTGAAGGTTTGCCTAGCTTATAAGCAAATTGAGACATTTGGTAATTAATGATTTGAAACACAGCCAAACTTGTCAGCAGTCTTCCCTTATTTGCCAGAACTCTTATTAACTGCCCCCTCTTAGGTGTGGGTAAGGACAGTGGCACCTGCAGGGAGCCTGAAGAAGGAGTACTAAGGTCCCAGGGGAGAGGGTGGATGGTTAGTGTCATTTCATTGTGAATATACCAGAGTGGCATCCAGTGGTGAACCACAATAAGCTGCAGAGGGGAAAGTAGACTGTTTGTTCATGTGGGCTGCTCAAGCTACTCTATAGAAGAACTAGTTCACCAAGGGTGGTGGTGGGAGTGGTGGGGTAGCCGATGCAAAGCGTCGGTGGGGCAATCCAAATGGACACCGAATGCACCTTGGAGCTCAAGCCCTCGGTTATACTTGCAGTCAGGTACAGCAGCTCGGGGGAGTGCTGGGATTCCTGGTGTCCTCACGATCACTCCAGCAGCTGTGGAGAAAGGGAAAGGTGTGTGAAACTGCACACATATAAATGGAGGTAAGATGGGAGGAGGGACATGCAAGGGGAGGTAGGAGAGAATCAGACAAAGGCTGAAACCAGAGTGGCAGGCAGGCTGAAATTAAACTTCTGCTGCAGTTCCAGTTTTACTTCAGTACAAGAAATTGTCTTATCTTTAAGGAGCAGTTTAACTTTTTAAATTAGCTGAACTTTAAATTTCACTTCTGCCCAAAGAAATTCTCTTTAAGAGCAGCTTCCTTGTTAATTTGTATGAACTTCTATGAATAATTAATTTACAAGAAATTCACTTAAGGAGCAGCTAGGCTGCAAATTAACTGCTGCTTCACTCCAGAATAACTACTGCCCAATACATTTCATGTGACAGAGTTTGCCCCGCTAAACCCTGTATTAAAATCAGAGTTTAAGTTGAGCAGGTAAATGTACAATTAGTGAGGCAATAAAGTAGCAAGAAAATGATCTTCACTACTCTGCTGAATTTAAAATATGCGAAGGATCCAGAGTTTAAGTAATTAAAGTCACTTACTGCACAGACTTGGTGCCAAAATTCAAAAAATCCAGACAGATGCTGAATGCGCCTTGGAGCTCAAGCCCTCGGTTGTACCTGCAGTTGGGGACAGCAGCTCAGGGGAGGGCAGGGATTCTTGGTGTCTGGTGCCCTCGCAACCACTCCAGCAGCTGCAGTAGGGCACAGCAGCTCGGGGGGGCAGGGATTCTTGGTGTCTATGTGCCTACGCGACCACTCCAGCAGCTGCAGTTGGGTACAGCAGCTCAGGAGAGGACAGGGATCCTTTGTGTCTGGTGCCCTCGCAACCACTCCAGCAGCTGCAGTAGGGCACAGCAGTTCGGGGGAGGACAGGAATTCTTGGTGTCTGTGTGCCCACGCGACCACTCCAGCAGCTGCAGTCGGGTACAGCAGCTTGGGGGAGGGCAGGGATTCTTGGTATCTGGTGCCCTCGCGACCACTCCAGCAGCTGCAGTCAGATACAGTAGCATGGGGGAGAGCAGGGATTCTTGGTGTCTGGTGCACTCTCGACCACTCCAGCAGCTGTGGAGAAATGGAAAGGTGTGTGAAACTGCACACATATAAATGGAGGTAAGATGGGAGGAGGGACATGCAAGGGAAGGGAGGAGAGGATCAGGCAAAGGCTGAAACCAGAGTGGCAGGCAGGCTGAAATTAAATGTCTGCTGTACTTCCAGTTTTACTTCAACACAAGAAATTCTCTTATCTTTAAGGAGCAACTTAACTTTTTAAATTAGCTGAACTTTAAATTTCTGCAACTACGTGGCTTTACTTCTGCCCAAATAAATTCTTTTAAAGAGCAACTTCCTTGTTAATTTGTATGAACTTCTAGCAATAATTCATCTACAAGAAATTTACTTAAAGTCACTTATTGCACAGACTTGATGCCAAAATTCAAAAAATCCAAACAAACACTGAATGCACCTTGGAGCTCAAGCCCTCGGTTGTACCTGCAGTCGGGTACAGCAGCTCAGGGAAGGGCAGGGATTCTTGGTGTCTGGTTCCCTCATGACCACTCCAGCAGCTACAGTTGGGTGTAGCAGCTTGGAGGAGGGCAGGGATTCTTGGTGTATGGTGCCCTCGTGACCACTCCAGCAGTTGCAGTAGGGCGCAGCAGCTCAAGGGAGGGCAGGGATTCTTGGTGTCTCGTGCCCTCATGACCACTCCAGCAGCTGCAGTCGGATATAGCAGCTTAGGGAACGGCAGGGATTCATGGTGTCTAGTGCCCTCGCAACCACTCCAGCAGCTGTGAAGAAAGGGAAACATGATTCCTCCTATTACGCCTGGTTCTGCCACCCCCAACCTCAACTATGGCCCCCTTAAAGCAGTAGTGCATTATAGTGGTGACAATTTTTTTTTTTTAACCTTGCTCTTTTTACCTCCTTCCTGCCTCATCACTCCACTCATTCAGAGCCCCTACATACCTTGCTATCTCTGTGTCTCACCACAGGAGTCTGCCCCTAGAGTGCTCACCCCCTCAGTAGCCCTAGGTAGTCTGGATATCCCCCCGGGTGGGGCAAGAAGAGGTCCCCCCTCTTACCTTCTCCCCGAACAATGGTGGAGTGGGTGTTGCACAGCAGAGTTTGCTCCCTGTCTTGGCGGTTGCCGATGTGCTCGGCACTCGAGGGGTCATCACCTAGGAGTGATGGGCCACCATTTTCCACGTTCTGTTCCCCGCAGTCATCGGCACTCTAGGAGAACCAATTGGGAGGTATATGTAGAGATACAACTCCTCCCAGGGCTCTCGGCTGATGCTGCCCCATTCCCTTGCGTGACCCTGGTCTGCACTGTCAATCCTGGGTTCACCCAAAAGGTGGTAGTAGAGCAGCGAGTTATGAACAGAACCCTCCCCAGAGAGGGAGAGCTGCCGTTGGGCGCTCAATCCCTCTCTCTCCCTGCCGAACCCCAGCGGTCCGAGCTCGTTCCCAAACCCAGGTCGCTGGCATGGAGCGAGGTGTGGCATCCAGCGCCTCAGCCCTCAATGTGGTGACAATTTTGACCAATGCTTTTTAAAATCTATTTTTCAATTAACCCTTATCTCCTGGCTTGTGTGATACTCTGTGGCAAGGTAGACAGTGAGGCGGGGGTAAGGGAAGGGAATGGCAGAGGGACCTGCAAAGGTTAAAGATTAGTCCATGGTCTGGCTGTTGAAAGTTAATGCCAAAAAGTACAAGTTGATGCACACAGCAAACAAGAATCCCAGGAAGGAATACTGGATGGGAGGGGTTAAGCTGAGCTGGCCACTACTTCAGAGGAATGGGACATGGGAGTCATCCTAAGTGACTCCATAAAACAAACTAGTCAATGTAACAAGGCCTACAGCAAGGCAACCAGATTGATGGGTTGAACTGCAAGGGGCTTTGACAGGAGGAGAAAATGGATAATACCATACTACTGTACCTCTCTAGGTCACTAGGGAGACCCCATCTGGAATGCTGTGCTCAGTTCTACAGCTCCCCTGGGGAAAGACAGAGACAGGTTGGGGACAGTGCTGCATAGAGTAGCTAAAATGATTCATGGCCAACAGGGCAGATCGTATGAGGATTGGCTTAGGGCACTGAACATGTACTCACTGGAGGACAGAAGAGAAAGGGTCCTTCAAGTTGCTGAAAGGAATAAACAAGGCAAACTGTGAGGAGTTATTTAGTAGGAATGGTGGATCTGAAACAAGGGGACATGGATGTAAGCTGGTGGTTGGGGGGAAGTCAGGGGGGATGTGAGGACGTTTTACTTTACCAAGAGCATGGTTGAGCCATGGAACAGCCTACCAGCAGAGGTAGTGGGTGCAAAAACTATTACTGGGTCCAAACATGGGACAGAGTAAAGGGCACGTTACTCGGGGTGGGGTAGCAGTAAGGCATGGAGTGGGGGATTAAGGAGGGTGAAAACCCTGTCTGGACAATAGGTCACGCAGTAGTGTAGGATAAAACTAGGCAGACTGGCTGGACCAGTGGCCTTTTTCTGCCAACACTGTCTGTGTTTTTATGTTCATGTTTCATTAATCAGTTTGAGTTGGTCTCTGTTGCATCTTATCAATTCCTGCCATGTCTTTATTTATACTGGAAAGATGACAACTGCACACACTACTCCAAATGCAACCTTTCCAGTGCCCAACAAATGGGCAAAATCCGATCATGCCACTGTTAATACAGATTTGCCTTACCTACTGCCCTTGTTCATTGCTGTGGCAATATCATTAAGGATGGCTTCCGGATCTTTTTCATGACTTGTTGCTCCAAATCGTTTTATATTTTCCATTTAAATAGTACTTCTGAACCGAATTGTTGGCATCTACTGTAAGTGAAGAATGTTACGCTTAACCTTAATGAATTTACAGTTGCCACTTGTGGGTACATAGCACTACCAAAGTATATTTAAGTCCCTCTGCAGGCTAGCCTTCTCTTCCATAAAATATGCCATACTCTGTAGCTTTGTGCCATTTGCAAATTTAAGTGCTGTATTTGAGACCCCTAAATCATGACATTAATAAAGATATTGACCAATAGTAAGGGTCCCAATATTGACCACAGAGAAATCCCACTGGAGGCTTCCTTCCAGTGTGGCGTTGTCCCGTGCATCACTACCCACAGAGCCTTATTTATTTACTACAGCTCTGTATTGATTGTGCTATATTTCTTGCAATTCCAGAACTTCAGAGACAACTTCTTGTGAAAAAACCTTTTGAGTGCTGTATAGAAATCTAAGCATAATACCTTATAAACAATGATTTTAAGGCCGGGTACCCAGAGTCTGAAGGGGCCTCTATCTGGTTGCCTATAATGTCCAAAACCTGTAAAACCCATCCAGAAAAGCCAAAGCATTCAAAATTGCATAATTACAAGTTTCATTTGTGCAAAAGTGCATTGTGCAACAAATACTCACTGTGACAATTCAAAACACATACAGTTGTGACAGACATCTCTGTAACATGGCTGTTCCTACTGTACATATGGAGTCTGCCTGGCCATTCCTCAGGGAGGTTACCAGCTGATCCAGTCCAAGGCCTTCCATTCTGTCCTGCTTAAAGGGACATGTACCTATAATATGTTATTTCCTCATTTTTTTTTATTGCAATCACTACTACACAAAGGCACATAATTTCTTATATTGAATGCCTATAGACGGGAAACAATTCTATAATACAATTTCATAACTGGTAAGAACATTCTTGTTTCTATTTTCCCCTTCTCCTCAGCTGACCCTCTTCCATCTTGCTACTCACCATCAGCCCTGTCACCCATCATTTCTGGGGCATACAGCCCTGCTGCCTTGCAGTGCCTCATGGATTCACCTCCATGGCAGAGACTCCCAGGTTCCCCAGGCCCAGGAGGAGACTAGGTAGTGGATGCAGCAGTGCTTACTCAAGCATAATCAGTTGCTGGCTTGGCTGGGGCTGGGCAAGGGGTTTCTTTGCCCAGTAACAGAGCAGCCAATCACGTTTGTTTGGATTGTAGTTTGAATTTCTATCTAAATGTTCACTGAAGCATTGTCTGTTCATTCTACTTGCTGTTGTGAGAGGTAAGAGGGGAGTTTGAATATGAGGTGAGTTTGTCTCCGAGAGTTTATTTATCTTTGAGTTTTTTTGCAAGTTTTGCTGGTAGTTTTTGAATTTAGATTAAATCTTTCTTTAACAGTTGTTGGCTTGTCTGTGGACACTGGCTGGATGGATTGAAAAAGTCCCTCCACCAGCCCTTCTTAAATACTGAAAAGCCACTGTGGGTTGGGCTTGAAGGCTGTGAGGGGGGAGCTTGGGGAGCTGTAAACTTCCCATATGAGCTAACTCTTCAAGCTAATAGGTGGTAAAAAGTCCAGACACTCAAGCTTTTACTAGTTGGATTTTAAGGTTTAAATATTTTAAGTTGCAAGCTTGAAAGTCAAACTGACAAGTTTGGGTTAAGTAGGGGTAACTTCATATTTAAAGTTGAAATTTTAAAGTTCAAACTGACAAGGTCATGTATAATTATGTTAACAAGAATTACTGAGCAAGCAAGCTAGGGATCAATGGGGTAAATAAGGGCTCAGAAGCAAGCTAGTAAGGTAACATAGAAGTTGATGGCAGATAAGGACCGCAAGGCCCATCCAGTCTGCCAATTTCTTTTTCTACCTTATGAATGCACCATCGGCATTTGCTCTGTCAATGGCCTATCTATTCATACTTATCTGTATTGCTCCCTTATGCCTATCCCATGCCTGTTTGATGCCCTGTACTGTATTCATATCCACAACTTCCTGAGGTATGCCATTCCATGCATCCACCACCATTTCTGTGAAAAAAGAACTTCCTCACATTACCCCTTAATCTGCCTCCCTCTAATCTCATGCTGTGTCCTCTTGTTCTGCTATTTTTCTTATACTGAAACATGTTAGACTCTTTCACCTTGTTAATGCCCTTAAGGTGTTTGAATTTTTCAATCATATCACTTCTCTCCTTCATTTGCTCTAGGATATACAGTACATATTGAGTTCTGTTAATCTGTCCTCATATGTTTTCTGATGCAGTCCCTGCACCATTTTGGTTGCCCCCTCTGGACTGCCTCAATTTGGTTAATGTTCTTGTGAAGGTGTGGCCTCCAGAACTGCACGCAGTACTCCAGATGGGGCCTAACCAGTGTCTTGTAAAGAGGGATTATTACCTCCCTCTTATGACTTGTGATACCCCTATTAATACACCCCAACATCTCCCTAGCCTTACCTACTGCTTTAGTGGTCTGCTTGGATGATTTCAGGTCATCTGTGATGATGATGCCCAAGTCTCTTTCTTCCATTGTGACTGCCAGCAACTTCCCTCACAACCTTTAGGTTGCTTCAGGGTTTCTCTTCTCAATGTGCATGACCTTGCACTTCTTTGCATTAAACCCCAGTTGCCACTGTTCTGACTATTTTGCCAGTTTATCCAGATCTCTTCTCATTCTGCATACCCCATCTGGATCATCTACTCTGTTGCAGATCTTGGTGTCATCTGCAAACAGACAAACCTTACCCTCCAGTTCATCTGCAATGTCACTGATGAAGATATTGAAGAGGACTGGCCCCAGGACTAATCCCTGAGGTACCCTACTTGTGACTTGCATCTCTTCTGACTGTATACCATTTACCACCACTCTGTTTTCTGCCCATCAACCAGTTTGCCACCCAGTTGACCAACTTCTGACCCACCCTGAGCCTACCCAGCTTATTAATCAATCTTCTATGTAGAACAGTATCGAAAGCTTTGCTGAAGTCAAGGTAGATGATATCAACTGCTCCCCCTTGGTCCACCACTCTGGTTATCCAGTCAAAGAAATCTATGAGATTAGTTTGACAAGACCTTCCTGTTGTAAACACATGCTGTTGTGGATCCTGTGCTCCTATGGTTTCCAGGTGTTGCACTATCTTTTCCATAAGGAGTGCCTCCATAATCTCGCCCACTGCTGAGGTAAGACTGACTGGACTAGTTCCCTGCCTCCTTCCTGCTACCACTCTTGTGGTGTGGGATCACATGAGCCCTTATCCAGTCTTCTGGGAACTCTCCTGTGCTCAGAGACTCACTAAACAGTTCTGATAATGGCTCTGCTAGTTCCACCCTTAGCTCCTTTAGTACCCTGGGATTAATGCCATCAGGTCCCATTGCCTTGTCCACCCTGAGCTTATCGAGCTCTTGTAAGACCCTTTCTTTTGTAAAGAAACTAGTGCACACCTTCCTCCCCCCTGTCTCCATGGTGCTGAGCTGTGGGCCTGGCCCTACCTTCTCTTCAGTAAATACTGAGCAGAAGTATCTATTTAGGATAGATGTTTTTACATGGTCTTCCTCCTCTCACACACCTTTATCTCCTTTGATCTTAGCAATACACCCTCTGGGCCTTCTTCTTTCACTAATGTATCTATAGAAAGTCTTGTCACCTTCTTTTACTGTTTGTGCTAGTGTTTCCTTGGTTTGGGCCTTTGTCTGCCTTACTGCCTTCCCTGCTTTCCTTAGGAAAGTTTGGTATGCCTCCCTATCTTTATCCTGCTGTGTTCCCTTATATTTCCTGAAGGCCAGCCTTTTGGCTCTGACCTGTTCTGCTACTGTTTTTGAGAACCAAAGTGGTTTCCTCCTTCTTTTGCACTTCCTTTTCTCTCTAACACAATGGGATGTTGCTTCAAGTATTGCATTTTTAATGCTTGCCCACTTTGCCTGTACACCCTCACCTGTATTTCTTTTTGGCAGGGCTAGCTTAACTCTGTTGGCCATCTTATCAAAGTCTGCTCCTCTGAAGTCTCATATTTTTGCCTTGGAATGAGATGATTTAGTTCTAGTGGCCAAATTGAACCATACCATGTGATGGTCACTGGCCCCGAGGTGACCTTCTACCTGGAGATCTGTGATCCTTACCCTGTTAGTCAGTACTAGGTCTAGGATAGCCCTGTCTCTTGTGGGTTGTTTACCAGTTGTTTGAGGCCCTCCTGCTGCAGGGAATCCATTATGTGTCTAGTTCTGGCAGACACTCCTGCTGGTATTGACCAATCTGTAGCTGGCATGTTGAAGCCTCCCATTATCAGAACCTCCCCCTTAGCTGTCATGTTTTGTATATCTTCTAACAATAATGTGTCTATGTCCTCCCTCAGGTCCGGTGGCCTGTAGACAACCCCAGTTCATATGGCTGTCCCATTTCCTGTTTCCTGGTTGACCCACAGTTTTTTCTGGCTCCTTATGTGTATTCTGAATTTGTGTAGCTTTGATATTTTCATTGACATAAAGGGCCACTCCACCCCCCCCCCCGTTTGCACCTTGGTCACATATGGTATCCAGCTATTGCTGTACAGATTGTGGGATAAGAAATTGAGATTACGTTTAAGTTAAGTGTGAATAATGGAGAGAAGAAATATGGGGCATTATGGGGATCACACTGGGGGGGTGGAGGAGCATGAATAAGGGTGGCTGGAGACATTGGAATAGTGGGTGGAATGGGGGCACCATGGAGTGAGTGTGACAGGCACAGGGAAGATAGTGGGGGGCAATGGTTGTGGGGAAGCTGTTTGGATGAATATACTATGGAAACTGGAGGGTTGTCCAGTTTGTTACAGGCTGAGCAGACTGAAAGAGGAGGTACAGGGACTCTGGAGGGAGCTGGAGAGGGTGTGGGGGGGCTGGGGCAGGAGAGACCCCGGAGAGGAGTAGCTGGGAAAATCCGATGAGGAACAGCAGGGCTAATGCCTGTGAGAATGCAGGAAGGGGGGATGGAGATAAGGAGAGCAGAGAAGCAGTAAGTGGAGGGAAGGCTCAGGGCAGGGGTAAGAAGGAGATGGGCACCACTGCGAAGGTAGCCAGTAACAGGTTTGCAGTGTTAGCAATGGAGGTGGTATGGGAGGTGTCGGAGATCATGGGGGGGAGGAGAAGTGTAGTGAAGGCCCAGGAGTCAGGCTGGGAAAGCAGGAAAGGGGAAGGGAAGAGCAGGGTTGAGGCAGAGGGAGAGGTGGAAACAGGGGGGAAATGTAGGAGTTGCAAATGGTGTGGATAGAGGTAATAAGGAGCAGGGCAGTGTGGACTCTGAAAATGTGGATAGTGAAAACAGGAGGAGGGGAGTAGAGGACAAGAAGATGGGGTAATAGTGCTGGGGGAATTCTATACTGAAAGGGGTCAGATGGGGCAGAAGGGGAGAAAGGCGCAGTCGTATCTGGGTCGAGGCTATTCCAGGGTTGACCGTGGGCAGGGCAGAGCAGGCACTTCTCAAGTGTGCACAGAAGGGGAGGAAGAAACCTCACATAGTGATGCACATGGGTACAAGAGATGTGGCGGGGAGATGGTAGAGGTGGTAAAGGGGAGGTTTGAGAATTTGGGTGGGCAGTGTGAGGAAGTGGGGGTGCCGTGGTGTTCTCTGAGGTACTCCCAGTACCATGTGCGAGTGCAGTGAGGAAAAAAAGAATAGAGGAGTTCAATGAGTGGCTGATGGATTGGTGTCATACCAGGGAGTACGTATTAGTGTCAGACTGGGGCAGCACCTGGAGCAGTAGTGACCTATACACAGGGAACAGGTTACATTTGAGTTGGGAGGGGAAGGGACTACTAACATGGGGAATAAAGGGGTATATATCAACAAAGGAGGGTTTTAAACTGGGGTGTGGCAAGAGGACTACTGATGGGAAAAGAGTCTGGAAAGTGGAGCCTAGTCAGCTCACCCCCCCACCTCCCAGTTATGAGTACAGGCAGTGGGGAAGTGGCACAGGGAGGGATAAATGAGCGGGGAGAACTGGGGTAGCAAAAGGGAGGAGACAGGCTGGAGGGTGGTCTCACTGAATGAAAGAAACCTAAGGACAGGAACAGTGGAGTTACAAGCTGTCTTGGCGGTGGAGGGAGTGGACATTGCAGCCATCACGGAAATGTGGGCCACCCAGTATCAGGACTGGGATATGATGATCCTGAGGTTCAGGTTATTCAGAAAGGATATGGCTAAGGGGAATGGGGGGCAGTGACTATCTATGTAAGGGAGGGGATAAAGTGCATAAGGGAGGATGGGGAGGACAGAAGCACTATGGATGCAGTTCCACGATGCAAAGAATAGGACACTGAGTATGTGGGTGATGTACAGGCCACCAGCTCAGGGGAGTAACCTGGCTAGAGAATTAGCTGAACAAATTAGGAAGGTCTGCAGGAAGGGAAGCACAGTGGTGGTGGGGGACTTCAACCTACTGGGGGTGGAGTGGGGCACCCCATCCACCACAAGTGCAAGGGAGTGGGTCCTGTTAGAAGCATTTCAAGACAGCTTCCTGACACAGCTGGTCCAGGGGCCAACCCAGTTAGAAAGGACTCTGGACCTTGTACTGGATAACTGGAAAGCTGTAAGGAATCCTGAATTGGAGGAACCACTAGCTGGGAGTGACCACTATTCGGTGTGGTTCATGCTCAACATGGGGAGGGAAACAGGGAGCACAGGTACAAGGGTGATTGAGTTCAGGGGGTGGACTTTAAGAAGATGGGGGAAATTTGGGGCAGGCACCTGGCACGTATGCAACCACACATGGATGCAGACCAGATATGGGACATCATAAAGGAAGGGTTGGCAGAGGCTATGGAGTCTTGCACTAGGAAGAAAAGGAAGAAGGGAAGGGCAAAGAAACCCAGTTGGCTGACACAGGAGATTATGGAAGGGGTGAGGGCAAAGAGGGCAGCATTTTGAAAGTACAGGAATTCAGGGAGGAGTGAAGATAAGAATACATACAAGGAGAAGTCCAGGAAGGTTACCAGACTGGTCAGGGTAGCCAAGGCATCCAGGAAGCTGAGACTGGTGCAGGGAATCAGAAGTGGAGAAAAAGACTTCTTCCACTACATCAGAGAGAGAAGAAAGAGTAAGGATCATCTGGTGAGGATTAAGAAGGATGGGGAGTGGGTGGAGAAAGGGGCAGAGCAGGCAGAGACACTGAACAAATACTTCTGCTCTGTATTCATGCAGGAGAAGGGAGCAGAAATCCCAGGTGAGGGGGATTGGGTAGGAGGGGGGGAGGAGGCAACAGATGTAGGGATTATAGAGACCAGGGTACTAGATGGGTTGAGAGCATTAAGGGTGGACAAAGCACCTGTACCTGATGGCATTCACCCTAGGGTTCTAAGGGAGTTGGCAGAGGTCCTGGCAGGGCCACTGGCCTTCCTGTTCAGTACCTTCCTGGACACAGGATGTGTACCACAGGACTGGAGAATGGCCCATATGGTGCCCATCCATAAAAGTGGCACAAAGGATGAACCAGGAAATTATAGGCCAGTGAGCCTCACATTGGTCATGGGAAAGCTCATGGAAACCATCCTAAAAGAAAGGCTAGTGAGCTTCCTGGAAGGATGGTTAACAGCATTGGTTTGTAGTGGGCAGATTCTGCAAAACAAACCTTGTAGAGTTCTACAACTGGACAAGGGCTATGCAGTGGATATTCTGTATTTAGACTTCAGCAAGGCCTTTGATTCACAGTCACATGGGAGGTTGGGAGGAAACTGGAATATGTGGGGGTGGGCCAAAAATGGTGAAATGGATCACAAACTGGCTAAAGGGAAGGCAGTAAAGGGTGGTGGTGGTGGGGATCTCTTGTCACCGAGAGCGGTGACAAGTGGGGTACCACAGGGATCAGCACTGGGATCGGCGCTATTTGGAATTTTTGTTCTCATGTACCCATAAAGCAAGATCAAGAAAGTTCAATGAAGTGACGTCATTTACATAAGTGAATTTTAAGTTAAGAGCATTAGTGTTAAGCCAGTCCATAAAGTCATGTACTAATCTTTGGTCCCCTTGCCAGCTACAGACTATGTCATCTATGAAACGATACCATTTCTTGATGTAATCATAATATGGGTTAAAGTCTCTATTGAACACAATAGTCTGAGCTTGCTTTATGGGTACATAAGAATGAGAAGAACACCTACACAATAAACACGAAAACATACAGAAAACCTATAGCTACCAACTCGTTTTTGTATTCAGACAGTGCCCATCCACCTAGCTTAAAGAAATCAATACCATATAGCCAGCTGTTGTGTCTCAAAAGGAACTGTGGCACAGACTAAGATTTTGAGACACACGCTTTGGAACTCATGCATAGGTTTCAGTTAAGGGACTATGACAAGGTTTTGTTAGAAACATCAAAGAATAGAGTGAGTAAAATTGACAGAAATACAATTGTGGACAAACAGTCTGTTCCCCCTAACACCCACACTCCATCTTATTGGGGATGACTTGGTGGGAAGTGCTGTGGGGGAGAAACCAAGAGTCACATTCAGCAAGGTACGAAATCTGAAAGACAGGTTATTGCATAGCAGATTAAAGATATCTACGAGTACTAGTAGCCAAACATAACTACCAAAAAGATCTAATGGCTTTTCCAAATGTCTGAGATGTCATGTCTGTAAGTATGCATGTGCAGACAATGTCTTTAATCATCCACAAATTCAGGGTTTTCAGGTAAACATAAAATAACTCATTACCTGAGATACTGCATGCATGGTATACATCCTGTGGTGTCGCTGCAATCCTATATATGTAGGTAAAACTGTTAGACCTCTCAAGCAGCGCATTCAGGAACATGTCAGGTCAATAATAAACAATCACCAGGATACACCTGTAGGTGCTCACTTTACACAGTGCTGTAACTCCTCACCAGAGGACCTCAGATTTATGGGAACCGAATGGGTTTCACCACCAAAGTTAGGTGGTGATAGACCCAACACATTACTTCAAAAAGAAAGTACATGGGTTTTTAAAATGAAAAGTGTGAAACCAAATGGTTTAGATGAAAAATGGGATATAAAACCATTTCTAAAGAAGAAATAAGTTGATGTGAAGACTTAGATTTATTGAATTAATAATATTGTTTTTTGCATGTAAATTTGATCCCTATTTCTGTTGTATGTGGAACTTTATACAAATAGGGGAAATATGAACTGGGCACCCAAACCAATATATAACAATGTATATTATATAGAGAATAATGGCTAGGCAAGAGTGTGTGTTATAAATATGAAGGCCTGAGCACCGGAAGATTTCAGAACTACCCTTGGAATCTCTAGCAACCCCTCGTTGGCTGAGCGGAGCGGTCGTTCCAGGATGTAAGGAACCAGAAGCTCTTTCAGATAGTCAGGGCCCAGACCGTGCAGGGCTTTGTAAGTCAGCAAACCGACTTTAAAGAAGATCTGCCACTGAACCGGCAGCCAGTGCAGACCCCACAGCACCGGGGTAATATGGGAGGAACGAGGCCTCCCAGTTAACAACTGGGCTGTGGAGTTCTGCACCAGCTGGAAGTGGTAGATATCAACCCCTGGAAGCCCAAAGTAGAGGGAATTGCAGTAGTCCAAGCGCGAGGTCACACAGGCATGGATCAACATGGGTAGGTCTCCGGACGGAACAAGGTGCTTGATCCTAGCGATACTCCTAAGATGGTAAAAGGATAGCTTAATGACAGCTGACACTTGCGCACACAGTGTCAGCCAATCGTCAAGAATTACCCCTAGGTCGCGTACCTGTTCAGAGATAGGAAGCTCAACCGCCCCCAGGAATAAACCTGAGGGATGGTCTGTCCCCAACCCCCTATCCTGCGACCAGGATCCACGACCATCACCTCTGTCTTTCCAGAATTCAGCTTCAGCCAGCTGGACCTCATCCATCCTTGGATTTCATTGAGACAGTTATTAAACACCAAGAGTGCTCCATTCTGGTTGGGTGCAAAAGACAGGTAGAGCTGAGTATCATCAGCATAACAATGAAACTCCAGCCCATACCATCTTACAGTGTCTCCGAGGGGAAGCATGTACACCGCAAACAACATGGGGGACAGCGCCGAGCCCTGAGGAACTCCACAGGACAGAGAGATAGGGTCAGAGAAAAATACCCCTGACACCACTCTCTGTGTTCTACCAGTGAGGAAAGATGTAAACCATCTGTGGACCAAACCTGAAAGCCCACAGATGTTTTCCAGATGCTCAAGCAGTACCCCATGGTCTACAGTGTCAAATGCTGATGACAGATCCAACAGGACCAAAATGGACCATTTTTTCTGGTCTCTCACCATCAGAAGATCATTGAGCACCGAACCAGCGCAGTCTCGGTGCTATGCCTCTTTCTAAAACTGGATTGGAGAGGATCATAGATGCTATGGATGGACAAATGGTTGTCCAACTGAGTAGTCACTACTTTCTCAATTACCTTCCCAACAAAGGGAAGGTTTGAGATAGGTCTGTAGTTAGCGAGGGAGTCGGGGTCCAAAGAAGCATTCTTCAACACAGGTGTCACCACAGCCTCCTTCAGGGAACTGGGATATTTACCAGAATCTAAGGAGCACCAAACTATCCTCGCTAAAACCGGGATAATAATCTCCCCACAGCCCATAATCAAGGCTGTAGGGCCCGGGTCTAAACTACAGGATGTAGTGCACATACCTTGGACAATCCTCATAACATCTTCGATATCTGGCCTTTTGAAGAGATTCCAGGAACGAGGCGGGAAAGCGACAAAGGACTGGTCCACGGCCCTTTCCATAGAGAGTGTTGCATGGATCTCCGCCCTAATGTCTTCCACCTTATCCACAAAGAACCGAGCAAGCTCATCACACTGAGATTGTGAAAAGGCTCTGAACCCGTGAACAGGCTGGGTTGCACAGTCTGTCCCGGTTCAAAAACTGAAGCTGGTCGGTTCTGTGCGGCAGCAATTTTCCCGGACAGGAACACTGACTTCTTACGGGTAATTGCTGACTGATAGAGTTGATAATGCTCTCGCAGTCTAAGATGGACTGTGCATCCGCCAGGATTTCCGCCAACATCTCTCTAACCTGCGTCCTAAACGCCGCAGGAAATATACGTTTAGGAAACCCATGGGGATCCTGAGGGTTACTTACAGGCCTTCAGGGTAATCTTGAAAAAGATTCCTACTCAACAAGGGAATCAGAGGGTACCCTGGGTAGTAGGGTGGGTGGGAAATCCCAGTAAATTAGGACATGGTGCACAATGTACAGTACATGCTAGTCCCAGCGTATGATGCAGGGAGGGGAGCAGACTTGAAGGACCTAGTGTTCTTTCCGACCTTAAAGGGACACAGTCAGTACTAAGAGCTCCACAAGTAGGGCTGGTCCCAATTTGCGGTTTGTGTACAAAAACATTTTTTTACTTACTGTTTACTGCAGTATTATGATTATGCTGCTTTCTAAGCTGATTTTGATGTAACCAAAAATCACAGAATCTCCTGCAGCTGACATCAGAGCAGGACATCAGCAGTGGGAGATACAATAGTCTGCAGTGCCTGTTAGAGATTTTATAAGCTGTGCTGCTTTTTTTTTTGCTGGTCCCCCTGTCCTCCTGGGGCTATGTTCAGTCACAGAGGACTGTATTTAGCCCTGGGGGAACAGCAGGGCTGGCAAATATTTGATCTGCGCTCACAAAATCTTTAACATGCACAGTTGGCTATTTGAATCTCCCACTGCTGCAGCCCTCCTCTGATGTCAAATGCAGGGGCTTCTGGGACTTGTAGTTACATAAAATGTCAGCTTGCAAGCGTGTAGAAGCAGTCTGACGCAAGCTTCTATACTGCAGTTTACAGTAAGTAAAAAAAAGTGCAAATTTTTTTTTATTTAGTTGTTTAACCAGGTATAGCACACTAAGCTGAAAGCTTTTTTACAGGAGTGACCTGGGAGCACAAGGAGGTTAAGTGACTTGTTCAGGGTCATACAGTATGCAAGTGGAAGCTGTGGGATTCAAACCCAGGTCTAGTCTGCTGGATGTCACCAGATTTGCAGCTCAGAGCCTTAGACCACTGCGCTATACTGCCTCCCAGTCCCACACTTGGGTGTGGGGCTCTTAGTGCTGACTGTTCAACTTCAAATGTCTACATTACCATGATTTTAGAGGGGGATCTTGCCATGAGGAGGGAAAACAAAGTTTATACCAGCTGAACACAGTTGTGCAACATTCTAAAAATTGTAGGAATTACAAACCAATCAGTTTGATGTTCCTTCTCGCTAAGGCTATTTGCATTAAATGCAGTACCTCTGTCCTAGAGGGTTCATCTAGTCCTACTGCTTATTCCCTAGCTGAGATCATAACATCCTGTTTATGACATCATAATCTGCTTGAAATTATTGTATTGTCACAAATTGAGGATTATTAGTTTAACTGGGAAACAACCATCAGGAACACATGGAACTCTAAGGGTCACAGAGCCTTAGTTTTCAGTAATAAAGAACAGACTTGCCTGCATTTGATTTCTGTTTGGGATGCAGTATAATGCAATTGTGCTGATACCAAATGTGATTTTTATGCTGATGGCTACAGCCCAACTGTAATTAATTTAAAACTAGATTAGGCACCTAGAGGAAAGGGGAATACGTTGTTATTCCCACTAAGTTTGTGGTATAATGAACTTGTTTGACCAATGGTCTTCTTTTGTTCCTTGGTCTGTATCTTTGTAACAATTTATTTATCCAGGATTGCCCAGTTGAAATCTAGTATATAGTATCTCATTTCCAGCTTATCCCTGCTTTTATTCATTTTTTTACAGATAAGGGCCTGAAGCACTTAGAGGCTGAGGGCAGGATTCTCAAAGCATTCGGGACCCAAGTCCCGCTCTGCAACTACAGTTGTAGACTGAAATCGCCCGCAGCTGCACTGGTTCTGATTCACAGCCACTGCAGTTGCGGAGGGTGTTACAGCTGCCCCCATCAGCCGTAGCATCTTTCCGCAGCTGCGGTGGTCTCCCCGGTGACACTACCCACAAGCAGCCATAAATCATGGAGCCGGTCATAATCCGGCTACACCTTTGTGAATACCTGCCGCTGCAGGACTCCTGCGGCTCCACAAGTGGGCACCCTTTGGTGCCGACATTTTGCCACAGCTGCAGGAACTTCATGATCTTTGTGAATTCTGCCCTAAGTGACTTGCACATAGTGAATGTCTGCAATGGGATTTGAACCTGGGCCATGTGGTTCCTTAGCATGTGCCCTAACCATTGGATCATGCTGCCTCTTGTTTGAACATCACTGCACTATTTTCTCAAACCTTATTAACCTCTGATTTTGAAGCAGGGGTGGAGGGGGGACCTGAAGGATTTAGAGTCCAGTATGGCCTTAAATTGCTATGATACTGTTAGTGTGTGTGTGTGTGTGTGTGTGTGTGTGTGTGTGTGGGGAGGTATGGATCTGCATGCAATACTGCAAATTAGAACAACAGATCAGCATTTGGTTTGATGCTGTTGTTCTACATATCTGAAAATGAAAGTTTACATGGTTCAAACTCATATTGTGGCCAGTGCTTTCCATTTTGGCTTCAGTAGTAATTCAGTATAGAAAACATATGTGAGAAACAAAGGCAATTTATCTTGTTTGTTTTAGACTTCAGTTATGTTACTGCAGCCATTGGTGCTTTTTAGGAAGTCTTTGAAAATGAGCTTCAGCTTCACTGACTCTCTTTAATAAACATACATTTTGTTATTTAAATATGACAAATCCTGAGTGAGAAACAAGGCTGTACATCTGGAAATGGACTCCACCCACTGAGATAAAACAAGAGGTCCCAATGTAAGGGTTCAAAGGGTATGCCAGCACTAACTGGGTGAAAACTGCATAAAAATGGACATCCAGGATGGACTGTTCCTAGTCTGTTTATGATTTATTTATTTCAAATGTTTTACCAGGAAAGGGGTACTGAGCTGGCAACAGCTCACTTCCAGGTGTGTCCTGTGGGAGGGAGAACAAGGAAGTAGAGTACAAATCAGTCAATCAATTAAGGTGCAATAAAATAAATAGCAAGTTAAAGTCACTGTGTAAATAGCAATAACAAATACAGAATAAATATACAGATTGCCCTGACCAGTGGAACACATGCACAGATTCAGCAATAGCACACAGTGCAAAGCCCAGAACTAAGTTATGGACATAGGTGGGTGACAATTAGGGGGAGTCTGGACACCAGGGCCCAGATATTCAAACTGCGCCCAAAAAGTGCGCAACAGCAGGAGCAAGCGCAAGTCCATTGCGCCCTTGTGCAAGAAGCGCGATATTCAAAAACTGTGCAGGCCAAGATGCGCCTATGGCCGACGACTGAATATCGCACCACCTGCACCATAGCTCAACTAGGGAGGTGAAGCTGAGCATATCTGATGTGCCATAGCGCAACAAGGGATGTTCAGATGAGCAGTCCAGATGCGCCATAGTGCAACCAGGGATGCCCCCCAGCAGCAGGACAACAATGCAACAGCACAACCAGGGATGCAGGGGCCCACCACCCGTGCCACAAATGGGCAGAGGAACACACAGCAGAACAGACATCATCCCCCAACACCCCATGCACTGCACAACTGGGGGAGGGCTGGAATAACCACTGGCCCATGGAGCCCAGCAACCAACCCACAGCCGGGCCATGGTGCCCCATCACACCCCCTTGCAAACTGTGACCGGCACGCAAGGATGGCTGACCACCCCGTACCACACCATCCCACAAATGCAGAGCACACCCTGCACCATGATCCCCATACACCCTGCCCAGGAGTAGCACCGACAGTGCAGGACACCCCATGCATGCCACCACCCTCACTGTGACAATGCAACCATGTGCACCATTTAGCCATGCAAGACAGCCCCACCATGGACACCCTGCAGCGGGCAGCAGCAGACAGTGATGCAACAGATGCATACACAGTGCCACTCTGCACGGTCCCCGAGGTACAGCTGAGAGACTGACCATGCGTTAGCACACGAGGTACCCCACATGCGACAGGGCATGCCCCGGACCCCACCTCCAGCGGTACAGCACCCTGCACACCCTCCCAAGGACACATCCCGTCCCAGCACTAGCCACAGCAGCCACCACTGACACACCAGCAGACCATGCACATCACAGACATGCAAGGGTATCAGCTGCACAGGCCATAGATGGTCTGACACGGGTGCCATGCACACAGTGCAGGCCCCTGGACCACTGCACACAGGCATCCAGTGCACAGAGTACAATACACAAACCACAGACAGCGACTGATCCCCCTGCCCACACCATAGGCGGTTCACCTCTGCACACACACGCACACACACACACGCCCATGCGTGCACCACCCCTGACGCCATGCACACCACTGCAGCTGAGCACCTGTAGCCCGCTGCAAATCAGAGACCACCACAGTTGTTATAACAAAATGTATGTATTAAAATATAACAACTATGTAACATATTTACAAATATATACGGGTGGGGGGAGGGCCACAAACCAGGTGGGGGCGGGCATGGGGCAGGGGTGTAGAAATGGGAGAGGGAAGAAGGAGTGTGAGGGTGGGTCCGGGGGTATGGTTGTCAGGTGGTCGTGGAGAGCCTATTCTCTGCCCTGCTCTGTACTCCTGTGGCACCTCCAGGTTCTCCTCCTCCAGACCCCATGTCTCTCCAACCTCTCTAAGGCTGCCAGGGATGCCCGTGCCAGCTGCAGGATTTCCTGTATTGCCCATTCCAGGGCCATCCAGCATTGTCCACCTAGGAAAAGGGAGCAGAGTCAATACGTGTGACTGTCCAGTCCCCTGCAGCAAACCCATTGTGCATGGCATACAGCCATGTGCCATGCCCCTTTGATGGTGTGCGACCACCCACAGTGACCGTGTCCACAAGACCTGCCTACCCAGACAGCCACAGCCATGTGGAGCACTGCACACACCCACCGCCCATGTCCTGCACAGCACCACCGTGGCCATACAGTGACTTGGCTATGCGGTGTGAAGGCAGTGCCACAGCCATGTGCCCGGTGCACGCATGGACCACCATCACCATTGATGCACTCCTAGACATGCAGTGCCACTGGACAGTGCTGACTGTAACAAGTTGCGTGCATGGCAGTGGTGTCAATGGATGGTGGCCATGCCCTACTGCCTGCCCTGTTACACAGCATGCAGTAGTAATCATGGATGTAAGGCACTCACCATCATCAGGCTGGTCCCTGCACCTCTGCGGACCTTCGCCCCCCCCGGACTGATGGTCCTCCTGCTGGTGCCTCCTCTCCCTCTCCAGCCTGCACTCATCTGAGCCTAAGGTGCAAACATGGAGAGAGGAACATCAGTACAATCCTGTAGCAAAGTCCCCCCCGCCTCCATGTGTGTGCAATCCAACACAGCCAGACTCACCCACCCCACACCCTGATAACACCACCATGGCCAACACCGGACACCCCCCCCCATGTGCCGGACACATGCAACCGTGATACCCGTATGGAAGATAAAAGTGCATGGATGTTGCGCCTACCTGGCTGTGGCACCGTGCCCCTCCTGGCATGTGCCCGCAGGCAAGCAAGTCTGGGCCCCTCTGCCTCAGGTCCTCATATCTGTGGTGGCACTGCTCTGCCGTCCACCCTATACCAGTGGCCTCCTCCGGGGTGTCAGCCACCTCCTGCCACACCTGACTCTTGGCCCTGTCCAGGGACACCTCACCAAATAGTGGGCCAACATGTGGCTCCACAATGGCAACCAGGTTTGCCAGCTCCACCTGGCTCCACTGTACTGCTCTCCTCCGCACCATCTTTACTGCTCAGTTAAGTCAAAATGGCGCTGTGCAGCGTGGTTCTGCCATGTGCAGATGCTGCGCGGTACAGTGCTGCCATTCCCTATCATGCTGTCACTGAACAGCGCGATAGTGGTGCACCCATGCCTAACGCATGACACCTAGGGGGCAAAGGTCAGGCACAGGGTCAAGGGTCTCTGGTGCACGGACAGCCACAGTGCGATTGGAACCCAATGCATCTAGTGTGATTGGGTGCCTGTGTGCCACCTCCTGTAGCGGCCTACCGCACTGTTGCCCTAGTGCGCCTATGATGCCCCAGTGCCACAGCACCATATAGGTGAACAGCACTATAGTGCCACTGGCACAATGGTGGCCATGCCCTGCATTGCCTCCCATGCACAGCACGTCAGCAGCGTGGCAGGCACCTCCGTCATCAACCCAGACATGCGCAGTTAGGTATGTACTGCGCATATCACAGAACTGCGCCCTTGGCTCAGCACGTTGAACACAATTGCGCAAAGTGCAACACCGTGATATTCAGCCGTCATATGCAAATCAGCTAATCAGCCATTCAATGGTGCAGTCACTGCATTTGCATCCACTTAAAGATGCGCCTCGCCTCATTTGCATGGGTTGCACTGTAAAAGTGCGACATTGGGCTGCACTGGCCATAGTCGGCTACTGCAGTCTATTGGTGAGTTGCATGCTGTTTGGGAGTGTGGACTGTGGATTTTGGGGCATTCATGGGACTGCACAGTCACAGGTAACACCTGTCATTCTCACAGGCTGAATCATGACCGAGCGAGTTGTGGAGGAAGAGGAACAGAGTTGTGGGAGGAGGAGGCCAAATTTCAAGAAGGCTGAGACAGATGCCCTGTTCAAGGCCTACCTAGACTAGGAGCCGCTTCTCAGTGGATGCCAGGGAACACCACAGGCCCGTGCTGCTGCATGGGAGGAGGTGGTACATGCTGTAAACCTGCATGGCAGCCACCAGTGCTCCATGCAGGAGTGCAAGAAGAAGATGGGCACAGACAGGAGGAGGATTAAGGAGAAGGTGGCTGCCATCAGGACAGCACGGTCTGCGACAGGTGGGGGACAGCCGGAGGTGCTATGCCTGACACCACAGGAGGAGAGGGTTGCTGGCAGCATGCAGCGTTATGCCATTGAGGGTGTTCCAGGTGGTGGATTCCAGATGGGTGGTAGTCCATCACTGCATGGTAGGTCATGGTCTGTCTATTGGGGGGGGGACAGGGTAGGTCACATGCAGTAACGCGACTGTTTTCCCTTACAGCTCCTGAGCGTCTGCATGGGTCAGTGGTGGTGGGCTTCTCCACTGAGGCTGGTCAGATGGAGATGGAGGAGGGCCCATCCACCTCCACAGGAATACACGGCTCAGGGTGACAGTGGGCCCGCCTGGACGTCCAGACTGATGTTGTTGGAGCAGGTGTGGAGGAGGGCCTGCCTGTGTTCCAGCATGTCAGCATCCATGGATGCTGGCATGCTGGGACTCAGGCTGGTGCCAGGTCCGTCACTGATGATGATGTCGCTTACATCATGGGCAGTGACACGTGTGTGCCACAGGATGGCCACACAGCAGGTAACATCGCGGCCATGGCTGTGGGTGGTGCCGCCGTGGAGGCCTGCTTGTCATCACAGTCCCAGCCTGTGCCTGTCAGCACTGGTGGGGCAGCACTGGTGTGTGTACAGGACAGTGGGACTGTTGCAGCCACTGCGGTGGCACCATTGAGCCCTGGGGAGCGGCAGCCAGAAGGCAGCATCAGCAGTCGGCCAATGGGCTTGGGGCTACAGTATCAGGGGCTGGCATCAGTGCACCGCCTGTGGACATGCCCAGGCCTGGCCCTGGTGTGCAGTGCCCACCCTCAAGGGGTGATGAGCATCAGGCTCCGTGAACACCCTGAGGGACAGCATGCCGACCAGGCAGATGACCTCTTGGATGAGCACACCCGCATACTGCAAGCATCAGTCAATCAGCAGATGCAGCTTGTAATGACAGTGGATGCACTGAGTGCGGCTCTGCACCAGACAGAGGAGCGTCGCAGTAGAGAAACCGCTATGCTCCTGGCAGGGATGGACCGGATGTGGGAGGATGTGACCGCTGCCATTGACATGCTGACATGTACAATCACAGCTGCCATGGCCACAGGGGGCACACAGTTATTTGCCCATGCGTCGCAGACACTGCGCAGTGCAATGTCCACCCCCCATTCCTAGCGTCGTCTCACACCATCCTTGTCGACACCGGGTTCAGCTGTGGGCATCCCGAGCACGCCTGGCGCAGGCATGTTCAGTGTGCTGCAGACCCCTGCGTGAGCACGGTCGCGTTCACACAGTGGAACCCTTGGGGGACCATCGGTGCAACCCCATGAGGCCAGTGGTCAGCCTGTCACTGCTGGCGGGTCTCGGTGGGGCCACCCACACATCCGTGGTGGCCGGGGCACTGTGGCACGTGACTGACCTGTCTCCCAGCATGGCTGCTTTCTGATGCTGCCCTGTGTGCATTGTGTCATTCAGCGGGCAATGCACAGGTGGGTACCCGGCCCTGCACGCACACACACAGTCCATCTGCACACCCTCCCAGCTGCAGTCCACAGTTGCATGTACATGATGATGCCTGCATTGCACTGTACGCTAATGTGCAGTGGTGCCCAGTGTCTGACACACGCTCAATGACAGGCAGTGGGCGTGGTTATCTGTGGACATGTGTGTGGCTAGGGTGGTGTTCTGGGTCGGCATGCCTCCTACCCTTTGTGCATGTCTGGTGAGTTTGTGTGTGTCTGTGTGTGTGTGTGTGTGTCTGTCTGCATGCCATGTTAGACCTCACCCTTCCCTGGCGGTGTGTGTGTGTGGTTCCATGCCCGGCCACTTCCCTTGACAGCATGCACCCCTGGTGTGTGTCCATGCATGTTTGTGGGTTGTGCCTTTGCCACTTGTGGTTGCACATGGCCCCATGACTTACCTGGGTTGGCTGAAGTGCTCCTCTGTGATGGTGCCCTGGTGCAGCTGTGCCAGCCGGAGCCATCGGGGGTCCTGTCACCCAAGGGGGGCTGCCCATCACCATTGTCACCAGCGTCCTCATCGTCCCAATCACTGTCCCCCTATTCAACCTGTACGGCTATCCCACATTCATTGGCCATGTTGTGCAGGATGCAACAGGCCAGGAATAGCCCGCAGACCTTTGAGGGGCTGTACTATAGGCAGGGCCCCTACTTTTCTGCGGCACAGTGGGACCAAGTTCTGCAGCAAGACTACCATTTGCCACAGAACTTCTGCGGCGGTGGTTTGTAATTTCTGAGGAAGTTCTGCGGCACTAACAAACTGCCACATCACAGTGGCAGCTTGTCATCCTGACTTCACTTTCATGGCAGTGGTTATAGCAATCAGGATGGTGGAAAGCACAGTAACACTAGTTCAAAAAATAACAGACGTATAAAAATTATTTTATGCCTAAAAAAGCAAAACAAATGTTTCTCCCTTAAGGTCCTAGCCTGTTGCATAAATGACATATGCAGAGGGGATCTTATGTGATAAATAAGGTATTTCTATATGCATGCTATCTATCCCACTAATGAGGTTTCCACTGTCTATCACTTATATATTTGTATGTGCTTTCTACACCACTCATGAGGTTCACACTGTGTATCACTTGTATATTTATATGCAATCTATAACATACATACAAATATGCATATGTGTGTGTGTGGTGAGGGAGACAGAGATACTGTATATGTGTGTGTGTGTGTGTGTGTATGTATATGTAGGTATATAAATATATATATATATATATATATATATATATATATATATATATATATATACACACACACATATGCAAACTTTTAAAAAAAAATGTTTTTTTAATTTCCATGAACTTGCATCCTCATTCATACAGGTCCCACTGGAAATGGAATAGTGGAGTTATTGCAAAACTCATTTTTCATGTAAACCTGCTTTCCCTGACACACTGAGTAACACCATCAGGCCATGATGTGCATGTGTACCAATTGTGAGGTACAGCTCTCCAGCCCATCACAATGTGTTCACCATGTGACAGAACACTGCACCATACCTTCCCAGGCTCCGAGAAGTGATGCATTCCACCGATCCTTGTGCTGCCCAGCCAGCTCCCAGAGCTAATCTCTGAACCTGAATTACCGGCACAGAAACACAGCATGCTACCCTCTGGCCCAACAGCTGTCCCTGCACACAACATTTCTCAATAACTTTTAGGTGATTCTATCAACCAATGACAATATGTAATCAATAACCCTGGCAAAAATGCGTACAGTGCAATTATTTATTTAACAGGTCTATTCTTTCAACAGGTCTACACATTATTATATTTCACTTTTCTGGGCATAATAACTTTATTTTTCTTAAAAATATAGACAGTTAAATTCATTTTACCAGTTATTCATTTCAGATAGCGTCACTATACATTAAAGGCACAAATAGGTTTGTACAAAGTGAGGTATGGACTTAACAGGTCTGTGCTGTTGACAAGGTTTTGTTTAAGTTGGCCCTAGTGCAATAACGTAAGACTGAAAATTGTATTAGGCTGTAGTGCAGGTTGAGCAAATGTCACCATGCATGATGTGCTGTGCCACCGTCTCTGGCAGTGGGAGCTGTGGTAGATAAGTGACTATTCATTTCTGTTGCAGAATGCAGCCATTTCATTAGCTAATGTATGATGTTATAGCAATGATAACATCACATTCTGAGCATATGGGGGGGTTTAGGATATAAAAAGAGGGGAAGGGAACCAGATTCTATAGATTAACAGAAATATTAATAAAAAATCACCAAGAAGAGTGAATTCTGCAGCACCGCATAAGTTCTGCGGTAAATTGCAAGATCTGCGCCAGAGGTGTCTAGGCAATGGAAACATGCCTTCAGCATACCGAACACCCGCTCAATGGCATTACATGTGGTGGCATGTGCCTCATTGTAGCGTTGCTGCGATGGGGTTATGGGCAGCCAGTGTGGTGTGAGCAGCCAGGGATGGAGTGGGTATCCACTGTCACCTGTGTGTAGAGGGTGGAGGTTAGTTTGGTGATCAGCATCGCCCTGCCCTAGGCCATGTAGGCCACTACCCATGTCACCTCTGACCATGCTCCTAAGTCTGTCCGTGTGGTTTGCATACTCGCCCACTAAGTGGCCAGTGGGGATGGCCCCACTCTCAAATCTGTTGCACAGTGCCTACTGGTGCCAGATGAAGGCATCGTGTGCTCCCCCAGTGTGCGTGGCACAGACATCGATTATGCACCCCCTGGCATCGCACACTACCTGGCAGTTAGTGCTGGCATAGCCCTTGCGATTAATGTATGCGGCCCCCTCGTGGATGGCCACATGGGTGCAGTCTATTGCCCCTAGCACGCTGGGCATATGTGCTACCCTGTGGAACTCCTGTATGTTTGCTGTGTGCTCTGCTGGTGGCTGGGGAAATGGATGTACTCCGCAGCATGTGGTAGCAGTGCACTGAGGAACTGGGTGAGGTGGCATGATGCGGCCGACTGGGTTATGCCTGTGGTGTCCCCTGTTGGTCTCTGGAAGGTACCCGTGGCAAGCAAGCACATGCAAGCTGTCACTTTAGTCTCCACTGACACAGCATGGCTCTGTCGTGTGGGTGCCTGCATCACATCACTGCACAGCTCACAGAGCTGCCTCAGAATTGCCCAATTCAGGCGGTACCAGCCCACAATCTCAGTATCACTGTACAGCTCGAAGCTGGTGCGGGCTCGGTACCGCCTGTTATAGGCATACTACTGACTGGCCATTCCACGGCATTGCCCCCCCCCCACTGCCCGCCTTCTCACCCCCCTCATTACTGCCTCCATCTGGATGGTGGCACTGGCCATGTCCCTGGCTTGTGTTCACCCCTCCTGGCAGCTGCTTCTGTGTTCCCCCCGCTGTCCTGGCTGCTACTTCCCCTGCACTGGGAACACCTAACTGTGCTGGCCTCAGTGTTGTGTGGCACTTCCCCCTTCTGCACTGTGGCTGTGGTTCCCCACACCTTCCCTGAGCCTGTGGGTTCCAGGTGCCCTTTCTCTGTCCTGCCCTATGTGTGTGTGTGTGTGTTGCCTGTGTGGCTGGCTATAGTTCAGCAACATGTGCCTTCCCTGTAGCGTTCTTGCGCCTCTCCCTTGTTCCTTTTTATTTTGGCTCATTTCCGCTATCGTGCAACTTCTGCTTGCTCCCCTATTGCGCACGGCGCATGTTGTTGAATATCACACTGCGCCATTTATGCATGGTTCCTCCCCCTTCAGTTGCGCATGCATTCATTATCATTGTGCTATTGCTCAGCATGATTTGGGGGGCACAACTGCCTCCTGCTGAATATCGCAGAATGGTGCATTTTCGGACTTACGCTGGCGCAACCCTATTGCGCATGCCACAACCCTTTTGAATATCTGGGCCCAGAGGTATATTTTGCAGGGTCAAGGGCAATTATAGGTGTGAGTTATGAAGTCATGAAGGAGGGATTTTTTTGCCTTCTCATTCCTCTTCTGACCTCTTCCTCAATTCCATTGTGTTTGGCCACTGACTGTTCCTGACTTCTTCCAACCTACCACTCTGACAGATTGCTGATGCTTTACAAACCTCTTTCTTACTGCCACTCTGATGGGCATTGCTGATCTCCTGTCCTTTTCCGTACTAGGTAGGGAGACATTTAAACTCAAATTGAACATGCAGGTTAATATTTACACATGTGAAATAATAAGTCAGTGGGCAAAGAAACAAATTAATTAGGCAAGTAGCATTCTGACCAAGGCAAAGGCTTAGGGATAATTGTTGTAGAAAACCCTTAAACCCTTTAGCAGAATACAAGGTGGCACTGAATAAGGCAAACAGATTTCTAGGATACATAGATACAGGTATAAAATGCTAAAGTATATACACATCACTGGTTAGATTCCATGTGAAGTACTGGGATCTTGAATGTCAGAAGGTCATGGGTTCTAGCCCCACAGCAGGAACTCAGGATGATACTCAATACTGACCCCATAGTATAGCTTTTGAGAGGATGCTACACATTTGAAGTGCCATTCTTTGGATGAGATGTTAAACAAAATCTCCTACTGCCCATCTCTGGTGGCTGTACAAGTGCAAGTTAAAGATCACATCACACATATCGTAAGAGTAGAGGATTTTTATTGGCTAAGAAAAGTAAATCAGGCAACCAAATATACAATTCAAAAATCAGCAAACTATATGTACCACAACTAACTCATATTATATTACAATGACTAGTATTAGTTAAAGCCTATTCCACCTCAATCTTGCCCTATGAAAATATAAGAAAACTTAACATGAACCATATTTCACCTGCTCATGTAAGAGTAGGGGAATTTTATTGACATAAAGTATAATACATCAAACACGGTAATTACATAAGAAACATATTAGTTAAAGACATACAGTATATCAAACCTACCATTATACCCCAAAAAAAACATTACTAGCTAAATCTCCGGACAGTCCAGAAAATAATTCCTTAAGGTTATTCAGGACTGGGTCAGTGTCTCCACCAGGTATCCATCACTGGTTTAGGAAGTGTAAGTCATTATTTGGAATATATTAATTTTATTTCCTGGTTAATTTTCTCAATCAAACCTACTGTTGAAATGTATGTTTGCCGTAACACAAATTGGCATCTAACCTGCCATATGACCCATTTTAACACAGCAAATATCATCGGTGGGTACCAGTATGGAAATGTTTCCAATCCGCTGTGAATTTCCCATATACCAAAATTTCATATGTGATATCCTTGACTGGAGGAAGTACCCAAACATGTGCCAAAGTTGTCCAAAAATTAGACATATAAGAATAATCCAAGAATGCATTATGCATCATCTCCAACAGTTGATTGCACTGTTCTTTTAAACATGCCATCTCTGGCATTGCTTTATGGTGATGATTACTAAGAACATGCAGTTTACTATGGCAACATAGTCATAACATATCCCATGTTTTCTGTGGGATCCTAGCATCTGTCAGTTTGATTATTAAACATTTTTCATTAATCCTACCCAGACACACAAAACAGGAAGATGTGAGAAAATGTGTGTTTAGAATAATCTTGTACAATCTTTCTTCGATTTATACATAGTTTCCGTGGAATTAATTTTCCATGTTTTAAATTTTTTTTAAATCTCTATTATACACGTTGCTGTGCCTAGTGGGATGACTCTAAAGACTCGCCATTTTTGGGCTTCCCATTTTTGAAAATAATATATGATTCTGGACTGGAATAGTGGGATCCAAATCTTCTATCAATTTTGAATAATAGGTATTAAATTTGAAAATACAAATATGGTGAAAAAAAACACCACTGGATTTATCATATCTAGGCCCCCACGTTTAACTGGCCAAGACGTAATTTATCTTTCTAAAAGGATTCAGTCAGCTTCCCCACAACAATCTAAAAAATAGGTTGCAGAGCCTTGTTTCTAATTTCACAGGAAGGGGAAAACATAGTTTATTGTCAGAAAGATTAGGAAAATAAAAGTTTTGAGCATGTAGATCCTTTTTTTTTTCCATGTCATTGGGAATGATTTCCCTTTATTATTTGTCGTCTTCTGCCATAGTAATATTTTCTTCCCACTTCAGTGTGGCCAGCTGGTCCAGTCAAGTTTCTTTAGACTGTACTACCTCAAATCCTTGAACTGGACTGTACAGTTCCAACTGAATTTGAGCAGGCCTATCGGACACTACAGCTGCTGCTGGCACTAGGGGGGAAGGTGTGGCTCCTCTGATTTCAAGATAAGATGTTAATGTAGAGGGACCAGGAAAAGAAGAGGCTGGAATGGGTCAGCATTGGTATTTATATATTTCAGGACTTTCTGAAAGAAATTATGGATGTACGCAGAAAGTTTGTTCTGATCAAGGAAATCCTGAAGAAAGGGGGAGTGCAGCACAGAATGCTGAACCCGGCAATGCTACTTGTAAAAGACAATGAAGAGTGAAGCGAATTTGCTTCAGTTCATAAACGCAATCCTTCTGTGAGGCCCATGTAAAAGAAGATGCTAAAATGAATGCAGATCACATGGAAGTTGGAGCAAGTTATGAAAAAAAGAGAAAAAAGGGGAATAGTGTTGGGGTGGTGGTTCTTCAAGGACAAATTATGTTGTAGTATGTCTGGAGCCAGGAAACAAAGTGTTCTTTCTTGGGAGGGCTCCAAGTATCTATATAAATTTGGGACATATGGTGGATAGGGTCCCTGGTGTCTGTACCGTCAGCACAGACAATTACAGTAGCTTTGGTTAGTTTAAAATGCCTGGCCCCAGTATAAGATGGTGCAGTTGATGCCAAAAGAACCTGTCATTTATCAGCAGGCTTCCCACCGAACAGTCAAGGTGGGTAACCAGTTGTGCATGCATAAACACTGTGAGCAGAACTTACTATAAGCTGAGAAATACTGCAGGGGGAGCTCTAGGTATGTGGTACACACAAATACGCATCTGGAGCCTTGGTGTGAGTTGAGCTCTGTTTTGCATCAATTGCTAAGGCATACATCCCCACCTTTAAACTGGCTGGTTAGGGAAATGTACTGATGATCTCGGCAAAGGGCTTCAGGAGCATGTCAGAAGCACATAAATTGTACCTGGTTATTTAGCTATGCTGATCTGAGAATGCAGAAAGGGCTGAATAATGAAGGGGGAGTACAGCTGATAGTGCCTGGCAGGCTACATGCCTAGTGTGCTGAAGGGGTGCAGGCTGGCTATCCACTTGGGGTCTGTACCCTGAGAAGGGGTGCCCTACTGTCCACCTTCTGTGGATCATCGTTCATCCAAAGCAAGAGCATTAGACCACCCCCATGGATCCCACAGATATTCACGGCTGGCTCAGGTCAGGATGTGCAGTGCTCAGGACTTCCGGTGTGGAGGGCTACATGATGGCAGCTTGAGAAAATAGCTCCAATGGTCACCTGCTTCATTTATAAGGGATTGCTGCATTATACCCCTTACTGGATTGTCAAAGGTTAGGCTATCATCTGAGGTTATGTGGGGGAAGAGCTCCTCTCCCACATCCTATTTAAACTGCCAAGCTACATCCGCTCTGCTTAGAGAGAGTCGCACTCCCAGCACTGCGTGCTGGGGCTGGCTCCTACCTCCTATCTCCATCCCCCTACCGCACTCCTAGCCCATTGCTCCCTTTTGTTTTGTTTTCCTTGCCCCCCTTCACATTTGTTTCTTGCCTTTTGAAGGGGGGTTCGGCCTTACCCCAGCCGCAGCACTGTAGTTCGTACCGTTGCTCTCATTCGTTCCGTTTCCTTCAACCACCTCTGACATGCTGCCCAGGACTCATCTGTATGCTTGTACTCCTGCAAGAGCTGTGGCCTTGGCTGTTACTTGCCTTTCACCAGCCTGGGCTTGCTACCTCCTGTCTACATGGTGATTATGCCATGCTTAGTGACTAAATAGCAGGGGACTTTGTCTTATCACGGCAGGAGCATGGAAGGGAGTAATGCTAGGACTCCCCTTCATTTTCACCATCCTGCATTTCACTGCCTCAGCTTGCCACACCCAAGAGAGCTTTCTTACGCTGCCGCTCACTAATTTGCTGCTCTGTCTCCAGTGCACTGCTTCCATGGCTACTTCCGGCTTCCCTCCACTCTGCATGCTGCATGTTATTCCTCTGGATCAGGCCCTAACCACTATCAATACTGGGGCTCCTTGCTACGACACATCCAGCTCATCCTTCCTCATTGACATATTACTGCTTCTGTGGTTGGACATTCCTAGCAATTCCTGTCTGGTTCAGAATCGCAAACCAAGATGGATGCCTTCATTGAAGCTCTTCTACCATTTTTGTGGCTCAGGACGAGGATCATTTGGAACGTCATTTTAGTCTGTATACTGGGTGTTGGCACTTCGATGTCACTCCTATACAGATGAGCTTATTGACACTGTGGTATAGACATTCTGTGCACTAACCAACTGAATCTCGACTTCCTATCATCACTTCAAACATTTCCAGTAGCCCACTACCTTGTATCCAGCTGCTGGCAACTTGACAGACTTACTTTATAGTCAGCATACCTTACCTTCAGCATTTCAGTGAACGTGCAGCAGGCTATCCGGATTCTTAGAACGCTATGCCTCTGCCATGCCAATGCACTTGCTTATCATGTCTCATCATTCCCAGTCCCTGGATCCTTACAAACAATGCCTCCCTCCAGTGCTTACTTTGTCTGCCTGACATGTTTCAATTGCTTACTTGATTTCCATTGCTTAACTCAGTTCTGACTTGTTCATGCACTCACTTTACTGGCTGACCTGCATTTGTTCCAGCCACACATGCTAGCCTCGTGGGCTAGCTGCCACTCCACTTACCTGACCAGCTGACTTACGTGATCCTACTGCACAAGCTAGCCTTTCAGGCTATCTCTCTCTCTATATACTTACCTTACCAGCTGATCTACATGGGGTTCAGCCATTCATCCTACCTGCGTTCAAGCCTAGCCACTTCCTTGCCTTTGGCTTCTAGCCTCCGGCCATGTACTTCAGCCATGCACCTCATCATCGCTCTCAGATCCTGTTCCAACTCTTCCTGTGGACCATCTGGGCTTCTTTCTTGAGCTTGGACACACTCCAGGATGTTTGTCTCCTCTTCTAGTGCTCGAGTTCTGGACATTGCAGCTCACCATGCCTATTTGAACTTTCTATCCTTCCTGATCATCCATGCTCCATTTTCATTTTTCATCAGACTATTCTAGGATTGGACATCGCTATCCCTGGATGCTTGCCTTGCTGCTTCGCCTTGTTTACTCCTTCCTCACTTTCCAGCTGACCTTCGTGTGGTCCAGCCGTACTGGCTTACCTTTATGGGGCTTCATTGCCTGTCTTTCCTTACCTCACCAGCTGACCTACGTGTGGTCCAGCTGTGCATGCTAGCTTACATGGGGCTAGCTGCCACCCTATACTTACCTTACTAGTGGATTTGGCCTGGTCCAGATATATGCTAGCCCTTCTGGCTTTAACGGCTACTCTATTTACTCAGGCTGCCATAAGCAGATAAAGTACCTTCTATGGTCCATCGGTTGACCTACACGTAGTCTAGCCTCACTTCCCATGTCATTGGGCTTAGCTCCCTTTCATTCTATGGATGCTTCCGACAGAGCTTCTTCATTATTCAAACCTACCTCTCCAAGTCTTGCTCCCTACAGCTTCTGCTTCAATGGGTCTATTTTTGAAATACATTAAGATATTCACCTCAGTTCCCTTGGATGCTTCTTGCCAAGCTATTACACCTCCTTCAAAGTTACTATTACTATCTGCCAAGAACACTCTGCTGAACTGTATTCAAATATTGCTTTCCTCAGTTTAACCGATGGATGCTTATTACCTCTCCTTGAATTGCCACTTCTCCACCCAAGTATCTTCAGTGCAATCATGTTCAGCTTTGATCTCCAGGATACGAAAGACTACAGCACCTTTCACAGCCTTCAAAACTCTGCCTCAATCCATATTACTACTCAGCACCAAACTGTCTCAGGATATGCTACCATTTGCAATACCTTTATAATCTATTCCGTACTACTTCACTGCTAAATTCTGCATTTCATGCAGCTCAACATTTTGTTACTGTATCTACCAATGCTTTAGAACCTGCCTTGGAGGCAGTATAATGCAGTGGTCTAAGGCTCTAAGCTGCAAATCTGGTGACATCCACCAGACCAGACCTGGGTTTGAATCCCACAGCTTCCACTTGCATACTGTGTGACCCTGAGCAAGTCACTTAACCTCCTTGTGCTCCCAGGTCACTCCTATAAAAAAGCTTTCAGCTTTCACCCTTGGCGGAGCTTTTCACCATCTCTCTGAGGACAGGGTGGGTGCCCCAGGACTGGAAGGTGGCGCATATAGTGCCTATCCACAAGGGGGGATCAAGGGAGGTGGCAGGGAACTACAGGCCTGTCAGCCTGACATTGGTGGTGGGCAAGGTGATGGAGGGCATTGTCAAGGAGAGGCTAGGGGGGGACCTGGATAAGTCAGGGTGCCTGGACGATAGACAGCATGGATTCATCCCGGGAAATCGTGTCAGACAAACCTGGTGGAGTTCTATGACTGGGTGATGAGTGCCTTGGACCTGGGTAGACCAGTGGACATCCTCTTTCTAGACTTCAGCAAGGCATTTGACTCTGTTCCTCACGTGGGCCTGTTGGATAAGCTGGGAGAAATGGGGGTGGGGAACCAGATGATCAGATGGATAGGCAATTGGCTCCAGGACCGGACCCAGAGGGTCGTAGTTGGTGGGATAGTCTCATCCCCAAGGAGGGTCATTAGTGGGGTCCCGAAGGGATCAGTCCTTGGGCCCCTTCTGTTCAACGCCTATGTCTCTGACATAAGGACAGGAATCAGGAGTGAGATGAGTCTCTTTGCAGATGACTCAAAACTGGGGGCTGTAGTGGATGGGGAGGAGGGAAGGGTGGCCCTAAAGGGGGACCTGGAAGCTCTGGAAAGATGATCTAGAAAGTGGAAGCTGAGGTTCAATGCCGGGGAAATGCAAGGTACTCCACCTGGGGGCCAGAAACCCGGCCAAGTGTACACCCTTGGGAGGGAATGCTACAAGTCTCGATGGCTGAGAGGGACCTGGGGGTGGTGGTGGATGTCAAGATTAACAACTCTGAGACTTGTAGGAGGGCAGCAGCCAAGGCCAACAGGATGCTGGGATGCATCGCTAGGGGGATCACCTCCAGAAGGAGGGAAGTGATACTCCCTCTGTATAACTGCTTGGTGAGGCCGCACCTTGAGTACTGCGTGCAGTTTGGAGCCACACTTAAGGGGACATTAGCCTCCTGGAGAGGGTCCAGAGGAGGGCAACCAAAATGATTTGGGGCTTGGGGGAACAGGACCTATGAGGAGAGGCTCGAAGAGCTAAATATGTACACATTGGAAGAGAGAAGGGACCGGGGGGACATGATAGAGGTCTTCAGGTACATGAAGAGGGTAAATAGGGGAGGAACAGTCAGGGTGCTTCAAAGGAAGGAGGAGGGCCACTAGAGGGCATGGGTGGAAGCTGGAGGGGGGAAGATTCAGGGGAGAAAGGAGGAGGTGCTACTTCACTGAGAGGGTGGTGGAGCCATGGAATGTGCTGCCTAGGGGGCTGGTGGAGGCAGAGACAGTGGAGGGGTTCAAGAGGGGGTGGGACAGGTACAGGGGAAGGGTTCTGGAAGCAAAATCCAATGCAGCAAGAACATCTGGAACTGGGAAGGGAGAAACCAGAGAAGGCGAGGGGGGCAGCAAGGTCAGCACCCAGGGTGGGGGCTGACCATACGAGCAGACACGAAAGACCGTTAGGCCTATTCTGCTGGCATTTTAGTATGTTAGTATGTTAGTGTGCTATACCTGGTTAAACAACTAAACAAACAAAAAAAAAAGCTGGAGGTTCACCGTAACGCACTTCCAAGACTTGCACCCTACAGGCCGGAGGTCCCTCGATCTTCTGTATTACTCCTTAATTGTTTGCTTCATGACTTGCTTCACCATTGGGCCTGGGGGTTAACTATTCTACACTACACTACATCTGCCTCGCCCAACTTCAGGGCCCAGAAGTTCGCACATTCTACTATACACCTGCTTACTACTGCATTAGGAGCTCCTTCTACTATGGACTCACGTCCAGGATCGTTTAACCATACATCATCTGTTCTATGAATGCTTCTGCCATGCCACTTCAGTCATATGAATTACTACTACTTCTACTACTCCACCAAGATTTCATTGAAATTATCTAAAGACCATAATTTCATGATTAGTGCCTTACAGCTTCTTTAACCTTGTGTCATCACTACTTAATTAACTTCAGTATCTTCAGTCATCACAATTTATGACTCAGAAGCTCGACCATTTATGCCTCATCAGACTATTCTCACCAAGTCAGTTATAATATTTGTACCATTCTAGCTTGGACAGTAGTTTTCTCCATCATTACGCAATTTGGATCACAGATGAAGCTCTTCAGTTCCTGAGCTTTACCATTTCTCCTTTCTCCTCGCTGTTTACCTAACGCAATCTATGCAATACTACTCCTCTACTACTATTCTGCATCATGCAGCTTTACTTACCACAACTGACCTATGTACAAGTCCACTTATTTTCACTACTCACTCTTATTACCTCCTTCGCCCTTACAGGGCCTAGAGGTTCATCAAGACTGATTCCCCATTCTACAGCTTACTTCCCATCAGAATCTAGAGGTACATTTAACTTATGTGTGCATATTCGCACTAGGATCTGCGCCTAATTCATTTACCTGCTTCCACTCCAGATCAGAATTTCTACTGCTCTGCACTCTCTGGATCACGCAGCATGTGCCCCGTTCTTATGCTTCATCACCAAAGCCTTCATTTACAAGCTTACAAAAGGAATAAGAGCAACCTTTCTCCTACACTGGGCATGGACACTTAGTCTTTGGTTACTGGTTCTCCTTGCAGAAGCTGTCCTTTCCTGCTGGAACATTCACCGATGTAAATTCGACACTCCAAGTTATCATTATCGAACATGGATTCCACTCTACCACCATTCTGCTCCGGACATGGATTCTCAGACTTGGATTTGCCAAAAGGATGCCGCTATATTCATCAACTGGAATATCCTGTACTTATTCAGCTTCCCTTCACTGGATCAGGATATCGAACTCTGGAACTAGAATTAGCTTAATATTGTTAATTAGGATTATTCTCCCTTAGTATGCCCAGAAGGACAGGTGGGTCAGTAGCAATGGGTCCTCAGAGGTTTCCCCCCAAAGGGGGGTTTTCCTCTCCTGTGAGCTACTGGTCATACTCTCTGGAGCTGGATGAGATAATTGCTTATATTATTCTTTTGGGGGTCTCTTACTACCAGACCAACCATTCTTTATGGTGGGATGCAGAGTAAAGCCAAAATCAATACCAAATCATAACACGTTACTCATCAGCTCAAGCATCTAAGCACCATGCATAAGACTAGTCAGTTCATTTGTACTATAACTGCTGACTGTATAACAATGTTTGAAGTATCTAAGCACTGACCAAGTCAAACTGCTACATATCTGATGAGCATGTCCTACCTACTTATCTGGCCTCTGTATCCGAGCACAAACCTGCATTATCCAATTACAGTACGTAACACAAGCACTGAGCTCTGAACCACACATAAAGGTTAGGCTATCGCCTGAGGTTATGTGGGGGAAGTGCTCTTCCCCCCACATCCTATTTAAACTGCCAAGCTACATCCGCTCTGCTTAGAGTGAGTCGCACTCACTCTCCATCCTCCCCTGACACCTCTTCCTTCTCCTTCTCCTCCTCTGGCACTCTTATCCCACCGGAGGGGGGGGTCTCTTACTACCGGACTAAATATTCTTTATGGTGGGATACAGAGTAAGGCCAAAATCAATACCAAATCATAACATGTTACTCATCAAGTCAAGCATCTAAACACCATGCATAAGGCTAGTCAGTTCATTTGTACTATAATTGCTGACTGTACAACGATGTTCATAGTATCTAAACACTGACTAAGTCGAACTGCTACATATCTGACAAGCATGTCCTACCTACTTATTTGGCCTCTGTATCCAAGCACAAACCTGGATTATCCAATTACAATATGTAGCACAAGTACTGAGCTCTGAACCACACATAAAATAATTTTAGGAGCCCTTTGACTCCTCTGCACATCTATTGGAAGTTGTTTGGAAAGGATTGTTACTATTTTCACTCTTGCCAGACTGTGTGCATCACTGTGGTTCAGAGCTGGTGGACTTTTTGATCATGAAGCCTACAGAGGTTGTTGTGAACCAAGAAGACCTCTCTGATATTCTGGCAATGTTACAAACTTTGGTTCATGATATTCCTGCTATTCAAACCTCCATCTCACAGCTGGAAGATCATGTGGAGGAGGCAGAGCAGCGTATAGTTGGAGTGGAATTGTTTGTCATATAAGTAAATTCCACTATGGTCCAGCAGAAGGATAAGATCACAGCCCTGGAGGAGCAAGCTCGACAATTAACTTTGAAAGTTGACGACCTCGATAATCAAGATCGTCGGAACAACCTCAGAATTATTGGACTGCCCAAGGGGACAGAGTGGGACAACATTTACCAATTTCTGCAAGCTTCTTCCCCAGGCTCCTTGATGATGCCTGGGAAGTGCCACTAGAAATATAGAGGGTGCACCACTCCCTAGGTTCTCAACCAGCTAGGGGGTCCCCTCCTCAACCGAGCCTGGTATACGTCTTGTGGTTTTCAGTGAAAGAGCTCATCCTGTGGTTGGCCAGGCAGAGGGGTCCCCTGAAGTGGAATGGCCATTCTGTCTTTCTATTTTAAGATTATTCAAAGTCTGTAGCGGACCAAAGGAAGGCTTTCTCAGCAGTAAAGAGGGAGCTATCTGCCAGGATAATCACTTTTCATTTAAACTATCTGGCTGTGCTTAAAGTTTGGTGGTCTGAGAGGTGGCATAAATTCAGCTCCCCACAGGCTGCCCAGGATTTTCTTCGATCCATGAACAGGGCCTCTCATTCTGTATTGCATAATCTTGCTCCTGCTCTGAATTAAGATTTTCTGGATCACCATACAAATAAGTTTGTACCTCGCAAAGCTTACCAATCGGAGTTGGAGCAACCCTTCCACGGTGCTAACTCAGTGGCTGAGGCTGGATATAAAGCAAGTGAATGGGGATCTGGGGGTGCTTACCCGAAAAGATTAAAGGAGCAATGACGGGCTGTGGAGAAGCCGCACTCCACTGATGCATGTGTCACAACTCCTGCATCTGAATTGAGCTCCTCAGTGGTGGCCATGGAGCGCTCAACTAACCCAGACCCCAAACATCCAAGAATTTCTCCTAGGTCCCAGGATTTCTTCCCAGAGTGTCATGATATGGAGTGGGCGGACTATGGGGAGGATGACTTGTTTAAAGCATCCCAGGTTGAAACAGAGTTGAATTCTGTACCGAACAGATCTATCCAGGAGCAAGTTGATTCAAAGGATGTGAAAGTATCGATTCAGTGCACATTGCTGCAATCTACTCCTCTTGCTGATATTGGACTGCTGGCTATTCCCTCTGCTTGAGGTAAGACTGTCACATTGATGGTACTGAAGGCTTCACCGGGGAACCTGTAGTTGTTAAAAATTCCCCTTGGATCATCATTTCTGCTCGAGACTGTCACCGGAAGATTCAGAAAAGCCCAGTTCTATACCATAGCCCCACTGTCAGTTTTATTTGATTAAGCTTTCTGTTTGGACGCTTTGCTGTGGAGATAGTTCACTGTTGAGGGCTTGCTTGTGACTGATCTTTTTCTCCAGCTGCTTTGGATTATTTTTAAGAGTGGGACATGATATGCTATTTTATGGGACTAGGCATGAAGGCCGGTATTTCTGTTTAGGGGGAAGTTCTTTCTGTATTTCTACAGGTCGGCCATCCAGTCCTTTACTAACAGTTTGGGGGGCTTACTGTACTTTGGGATTATTTGAGGGTAGATGCAGGGGTTTATTTTTTCATTAAGTTGTAAGGGCAGGTGGGTGAGAGCGCAGTCCGGAGGGCAGATGGTATGCTGGTACTGCCCCCTCCACACCCGCTGAGTCGCAGGTGGGCATTGGTGGGGTGTCCCACTGGCCCTTGGGTATCCACTCATTATGCCTGCTGAAGAAGGTGGGAGGGTGGGAGGATTGGGGTTGGTCAGATGAGAACATATTGGGGGGGGGGGGGTGGATCTCACAGTTCCCCGGCTGTGGAATTGGTTTTTAACAGTTTTGTTTTGTCTGGGAATTTGAAACTTTCTGGATGGGGGTAAGAGATTATTGGGTTGGATATTCTGTGTAGGGATATCCATCCTTGCATGTTTTCTGACAAGTGGTTGGTTGGGAAGTGTGATTCTATATGGTTCATATAGTGTTGTTTCTAAGTCGCTCCCTGCAGATAGTCTTTTTATTTGGAAAAGAGAGGTAGGTGTGGGGAGGGATGTGTAGGGAGGGTGTGGTGGATTACATTGCTTTGGGGCCTTTTGTGGTGGTTTGGTTAACTTGGGCTTAATATGCTGTTGGGAGACGATTGCCAAAATGGGACATCCACCTTCACATTCATTAATATACCTTGTATAGCTGTATGTTTATTTAATGCTGCTAAGTTACACTTTATAATATGGTACAAAATGCCTAAATGTCCTGGAATGTTCAGGGTTTAAATATCCCCATGAAGCGCAAAAAGGTATATTCTTTTCTGAGATCCTCTGGTTGTGATATTATTTTTTACGAGAAACCCACATCTTGAAAAACAATGTGGGGTGCTTGGAATGGGGCTGCTTTCATAGGGTTTACTAAAGATCTTTTAGCTCTAAGAAACAGGGGGGTCTCCATTTTGATTAAACATGGGTGCCCATTAATTGAGGAATGGTGGGGTGTAGATAAGGAGGGTTGGTGGGTCATGATTGTAGGTAAGTTAGACCTGGTGCTGGTGTTACTGGTAAACCTATATGAGCATAATGATGATGCCCCTGATTTCTTCTCTGCCCTAGCCCAGCAGTTAACAGAATGGTACTCTCCTCCTATGACTTTTTTTTTGGGTGGGGACTTTAATTTAGTGTTGGACCCGTTTATGGATAGGGACCCTATTGAAAAGGGGGGGGCCCCCTCTCATCACCAGTCCAGGGTGGTTTTGCATCAGATCATTGCAGATTTTAGGTTGACTGACTGTTGGAGAACTGCACACCCTACCAATATGGATCTTACCTTTAGATCTCCTAGATTTCAGTCCTTTAGTAAGCTGGATTACTTCCTGGTGAGCTCATCTACTGTGTCTGATCTTTTGGTGGTCTAGCATCAGCCTATCCTGCTATCGGATCATGTGCCAGTTGATCTGGTTTGGACTCCTAAGCAAGTTATAACTAGAACACCCCATTGGAGGTTTAGTCCCATACTCTAAGGGTTGGAGGAATTCAAAACTTGTCTGAAGAAAGAAACAGATTTTTATTTTCAGGTTAATTCAACCACTGATCTGTCAGCTCTGACAGTCTGGAATGCTTTTAAACCATACTTTCAGGGCTGAATTATCTCATTTGCTTCCCATATCAGTAGGCAAAGACGTAAGGAGGTAGATGAACTCAGCTCCTGGGTTCAACTGCTGGAGGAGTCTATTTACGCCTCTTCTGGAAATACAGATGACAGGATTGCTGAACTACTCCAGTGTAAAAAGTGTCTGAATAGTATTCATCATCAAAAGGCAACAAGAGCTTTATTTTTTTCTGAGACAGACCTCCTGGCTTATCGCCTAAAGAAGAAGAAAACATTAGAAGCCCAAGTCCCATTTTTTCGGAAGAAAGAGGGAGATCCTATTATGGATCCTCAGCAGATGGCGGAAGAGTTCTGGGAATACTATATGAAATTGTATACTTCCTCAGTAGATCCTACTCCAGTCCAGCTTGATGCCTTTTTTGCCAATATACAGTTACCTTGTTTGTCGTTGGATGCAGCAACCCCACTTGAGGTGGCTATTGCTGTCTTTAAGGATTAAACAGGCTGTTATGGCTATGTCACAGGGCAAAGCCCCTGGTCCTAATAGACTCAGTTTGGAATTGTATCAAGAATTTGAGTCTCTTCTTTCAGGACACCTGTTCTGGCTGAAACTGAGAAATCGAGCACACTACCCGACACTATGAAAGAGGCAGCCATCACTGTCCTGCCTAAACCTGGGAAGGACTCTGCGTTATGTAATAATTATCATCCTATATCTTTGCTGAATGTAGACTGTAAGATATTCACAACAATTTTAGCTATGCGTTTAGAATGTGTTCTCCCTCTATTGATTAGTAGCTCACAGTCTGGTTTTATGAAGAGTAGGCAGGGCAGTGATAATTTTCGGGCGGTCATTAATTTGATTCAAGTGTCAGTTGGCGGTCCAGACTCTGCATCACTCAGAGGATTGGATGCTGAAAAAGCATTTGATTCTAGTAGATTTAGTAGTGTCTCTTTGCTATGGATTAATTGGGGGCAGACAGAGATCCTCCCTCTGTATGTGGCAGATCCTGGCTGGACAACATTAGGCTCCTGTTCTATGAGATGGTCCCCTGAGGGAGTAAAGTATCTCAGCATGTCTATTTCTGGCAATCTCAGGAGTATGTGTTCTCATAATCTAGATATGGTGTTGGAGGAGTTAAGGGTGGATTTTCGTAGGTGGAAGCAGCTTGATTTATCACTCCCAGGTAAGCTAGCCACCATTAAGATGATGGCATTCCCCCAAATTTTTTATAAGCTTAGTAATCTGCCATTTCAGATATCTCAGGGGATCTGGACTAAATTGGACAAGTTGTTTTCAAATTTTATTTGGGAAGGGAGACCTCCAAGGTTTAGTAGAAATGTTTTATGTTCTCCTGGGATTGTTGGAGTTTGGAATATGCCCTGGTTATAGGCTTACAATCTTTCTGTGGGGGGCAAACAAGCATTGGGGTGGTTATCCTCCAATATTTGGACAGCTCCTATATGGGTAGAGATAGAGCGGACATTAGCGAGCCCTACTCCTTTGGCATTTTTTCTGACACCATCTAAAGTTTTCCTTAATATAACTACATTCCCAATGCAGTTTTCTAAGTGGGATTGGGGCAGGTATTGTAAGACATTGGGATGGGACCCTTCATTTTTTGGTTTTTCACCCTTGTGGAACAACCCTAATATTAAATTGAAAGGTATGCCAGTCTCTTGGCCTGGCTAGGAAAAGCAGGGCATTCAGACAATAGGGGATGTGACTGACTCTGTGTCTGGTGTTTTTCTTTTTCATTTTCTGAATTGAAGGACATGTATCATACCCCTTACCATTATTTCTGGCAATATTTACAACTGAGACGTGTTTTGTTCTCTAAGTTCTTTCAACATTCATGTCTATGACAAGTACTGATGGTTATATGTATTCAGATGGCTTAAAACATCTAAGAGCCTCCCAGGCAATTGATACCCTTGCTACGGACAAGTCTCCTGGCATGGATGGTTTTACCACAAACTTTTACAAAGCAATAAAGGAACAGTTGGCCCCCATTCTCCTAGATACTTATAATTACGTTTTTGAAAAGGGCATATCTGACCTCTCACTAACTACCACTTCCGTTGCGGTTATTCCCAAACTGGACCAGGATCCATTGCTGCTTACCAACTATAGACTGATCTCACTTATCAATGTGGACCTTAAGATTCTTTCAAAGGAACTGGCTGGTAGATTGGGTCTCATCTGGGACTCACTAATCAGTCGGGAGCAGGTGGGGTTAGTCAAGGGGAGACTTTCAGCTGAGCAACTCCAGAAAATTTAATATTTTCTCTCAGCATCCAGGAATTTATATACTCCTGTGGCCTTTGTGTCCCTGGATGCCATGAAAGCCTCTGAAAGAGTTTCCTGGGATTATTTGTTCACCCTCTTGCCGAAATTTGGTATCCCCAGTGAATTTATACAATGGGTCAAAGTTTTATATTCTTCCCCACTACCCAAGTATTGTGCAATGGCATGTTATCCCAGCCCTTTTCCCTATATCAGGGCACTAGGCAAGGATGCCCTTTATTGCCTTTCTTATTCAATTTATTTTTGGAGCCTCTCATCTGGAAACTTAACTCTTTACCTCAGGTTACTGGTATTTCAACTCACAACACAGAGTACAAATTATCTGTCTATGCAGATGATATTCTGCTCCACTTCTCCTCCCCAGCTATTTCACTCCCTCCAGCATTACAGACCATCTCTCAGTTCTGTACAATATCTAATTGCAAACTTAACCTTACCAAGACAGAGATTATGCCCTTTAATAATAAAACTTTTAAAGCAGACGTAGACCATCTCGCCCTGGCCTGGAAGAAGGAAAAACTCAGATATTTAGGAGTCTTTTTCAGCACCTCACTTAATAAGTTTAAACAGTACAACTTAGATGCTATCATCTCTTGAGTAAAAGTTGATCTAGAGCGCTGGTCTCTCCCACCTTTTTCATTATGGGGCAGACTAAATATTATCAAGATGAATGTTCTACCCCAGTTATTGTACTCACTTCAGATGTATAATTGGTTTCTTCCACAATCCTGGTTTACCCAAGTGTCCAGACTCCTTGTCTCCTTCTTATGGTGGGGTAAAGCAGCTCTCAGGGTGCTCTCAAAATTAATGAGGATGAAACAGGATGATGGTCTACAGGTCCCCAATTTTTGTATGTACTATTTAACCTTACACTTCAACAAGCTCTCTCATTGGTTACATCCATTGGAAACTCAAAATTATACTCCACAATGGGTAGATATAGAACACTCCCTCTGCTCACTTTATGGTGTAGATCTTGGGGCGCTTTCCTTTTTATCCTGGAAGAGGTTACCTCTCCCTCTATGGAACACTCCCCTTGGGGAATCCTTGCAGATCTATTCACAGCTCTGTACTTTCCTGAAAGTTTACCCAGATCAAGATATTCTTCAGTCTCTTGCAGGAAATCCTAACCTGCGCAGAGCTGGGCAAATGCTGTCCAGGTGTTTTTGGCCAGACATGGGAGTAGAAACAATTCAAGAGCTAACTTTGAATGGCAAATTGCTCCCTTTAAAGAAAGCATGAGAAGTATACCATTGGCCTATCCTATCATGTTTTAAGTATTTCCAGATAACCCTTATGCTCACATAATTTTTTGGCACAGGCTTGTGGCAAAGCCCCTTTGGCTCTGTGGTTCTCACCTTAGTCTTTCCTGCTCCTTCTTCCCATCTGGCATCATATTACTACCATTCACTACAAACATTTCTGGCTGCCAATGAGGGATCCAGGATATATGATTGGGATCAGACTCTTCCTCCCACCACATCTCCAAGGAACTGGTCTGTCATCTGAAGACATCTATATCAGTTTATAAGATGGAGCCGATATCATCTTATGCAATTCCAGATTATTCACAACCTCTATTACACCCCAGTGAGGTTATATAAGATGGGTCGTCTTTCCAGTGACCTCTGTTCCAGATGTGGTCAAGAACCTGGCTCCTTATACAATATTCTTTGGAGTTGCCCAAAGGTCACTCCCTTTTGGAACTCAATTCGTACTCATCTGGACCCATTGTTTGGCCCTTCAGATGCATTTCTCCCTGAAATATGTACAGTGGGTGATTTTTCAGGCTCCCTTATTGGCAGTCAGAAAGCTCATATGGCCTTGATATCGGCATGTGCAAAAGAGGTTATCCTTCGACATTGGTTAGACCAAGATACCCCTTATATTCTAGAATGGTATAGTGAAATCCTGTTTGCCTTACAGGCTGAATGCCTGGTAGCAAACATTTCTAGCAACTTATCCAGGTATAAGTAGATCTGGGAACCATCGCAAACTTTGTTGACAGTATAAAGGATAGGGGCTAAATTAGGTCTTTCTTTTACTGGCGCCTTTCTCGCTTTCCTTTCTTGTTTTACACGTTATTCCCGATAACTTTTCAGCCTACAGCTGTAAGTCCTAATAGGCTGGGCAGAACCTGTGGTTACCTTGATATACACTCTGGTGGTTTGGGGGGGAAGGGATTGAGGAGAGAGGGTGATAGGTACAACAATATAATAGAAGTATTATAACTTTCTACTTCAACTGCAGAGATATTGTTAACTGATATGTACTTTCAGATCTTGCTGGTTTTACTAAGTATGGTCCAAATAGTTGGATTTAACTCACAGTCACAGCTGTGCTCACTGTTTTATGTCATGTCTGTAACTCTGCATTGCTACATAAATGAATAAAGCATATTAAATTTGAAAAAAAAATAAAACTTCTAAGAGCCAACTTAACTTATTGTATAAATAATTGCAACAGGTGTATCTGCCGGACTGGGACCCCCAGAGATTTAAATGGGGAGAGGAGCTTAGCATGGAGCTGAATCTGGATGTATGGCTAAGGTGTTGAATCACAGCTCATAAGGCCTCTTCTGACCCTAGGCTCAAGCTAATCCAGAAGAAGATACTAGGTAGATGGCACCGTACCCCAGCCATTTAGTTAAAATGGGAGTTCTGGATTCTGATGTATGTTGGTGTTATTTGCAGGTACCGGGACAATATGTCACATCTTATGAGACTGTTCTTTAATTCAGGGGTGGTGGGAAAATATTTTTTGAGTTTGTAAGATACTGTACAGTTATCTCTTGCCAGATCCTCACTTTTTTGAATTTTGGGGGACTCATTTCTTGGACCAGAAGTTACTGGTGTATAAGGAGTTTTTGTTTGCTGCAGCTCTGGAGGCAAAGAGACTTTTATTATAACATTGGAGGTCGACTGAAATATCAACTTTATCAAGCTCTTGTTAAAGTGGTTGCTTTCTATAAGGTTCTTTTTCAGTGGAAGAATCAGCTTAAGTGTTTTTTCAGAGGATGGGATAATTGGGTAAAGGGTGGAGATGTTTCACGGGGAATAATGCAGGGTGTCTTTCGGATTAGCCATGAAGGTTTTTCAAGGATGTTTTTATTTGAAGGGGGGGAGGAGGTGGATGTCCCAGCAAAGATGGTTACTACTTGAGTGATATATTTGCTTCTTCCTTATCATGTTTATCCTGTTTTGTACCATTATAATATTAATCTCTTTTGAGGAGCTTGTCATTTCTGGACTTTAGTACAAGAGAATGCTCCATTTTCTCTTTGTTAACATTGTCATGGGATTTTTACTATGTTCACTATTTTGTAATTTCTGAGAATTTGAGAAATATTTATATACAAAAAAGGATTTGTAATGCTCATTATCAAGGCCACTGTTTTTCGTTTTTTACCAGAAAATCTGGTAAAATTCCGGAATGAGGGCTGCCTGAAGACCGGTAAAAACAAAGATTTCATGGAATCTGGCATTTTATATCAGATCAGTAGATCTACAAAACTTGTGTTTTTCTTTTAATTCCTTCCTGTACTATTTTCAATTTGCTCTATTTAATGCTCTGTATATTAAGCCTTCTTTAATTCTGATTACTTATGCACATACTAAAAGAATGATAGCAGAATCCCGGTAAAATCCAGAAATTAGAGTAACAATCACCGGTGTAATTCCGGAATCTGAAGTCTTGAAGACGAAATTTCATTATTTTAATCACCGTAAATTAGTGGCCTTGCTCATTATGTCACATAATTATTACAACCCTAATAGCCTTTAAGCAAGGAACAAATCTTACAATCGATGAGAAGCTAAAAAGCTCCCCCTATAAGCAGCAGCAGAAATATAGTTTATGAACTGTTCTGTTAAAACATTTATATGTTGTGTCAACTTTTAGGTTCGAGGGTGTTTGGCGATAGGAGGAGAAACCACAGCATATCTCCACACCCTTGTAGTGAATGACACTCATGCTACACTGCAAACTCACTGTGTGAGAGGGGATATGGATTGGAGAAGAGATGTTTAGCATGTCACAGTGTGAAATCTTAAACAGTGTTAAGGTTTACAAGTTTCAGTTTGTCCTCTGGTCTCATGTTTATATTTAAGCAATAAGGCATGACAGGGGGTGGGTTATGATGGATTATACAATGGCAAGAAAGAATCCTGGCCTCTGATTGGTCTGTCTAGGGCTGGACCCGTGTTGTTATCCCAGCATAACATCACAGATCTAGTCCCAACACAAACAAGACCACTTCGAAAGTGAAAAAAAGATCACTGCACTTACCATGCCTAAGTTGCCCACACTTGGCATGGTCGCTGTGCAGTTTGCCAGGTCTTCAGTGTTTTTTGTAACATAAATCCCACCCTCTCACATTCACAAATGAACCCCCGCACCACAAAACAAGTGAAGTAATGTATCACACCTAACGGTAAAACGCATTTGTAACCCACCTGTTACCCAGGGTTACTAGAATCCCAGTAAAACCTAGTGGTAGGCAGGGAAGGCAGCTTGTGAAACTCCAGTTAAGTGGATTTTACACTGTTTCACTCTGTTCTCAATCTCAGCTGAGACTGAGGAATGACATCACCATAGAACTGTCGCAGCTGCATGAGCCACAATGGAATCTGCAGCAGGGAGTTGGAGTAGAATGTTGGGAGGTTTGAACAGTAGTTTGTAGTCAGTTGGAGTTTGGAGCTTGTTGTGACAAGAGCACAGCAGCTCTGTGTTAGGCTCTTGGAGCCTCAGCCCTGAAATAGGGCTACATTTAGGGAAAAGGTATGTGTTTCCACCTAAAGAGAGACACATTGAGCTATTTTTAAAGTGGTGGAGACCGCTGATTCAGGTCTCTGTGCCCCATTCCTCAGGGGATGGGGCAGAAAGGTTTGCCTTCATTTCTAGGGGCAACCCCTGGCTACTGCTAGTGAAGAAGCTGCCTTATTTTGTCTAAGAGTATGGGAAACAAGAAGATTTTGTGATTCGCCTGTGGGGCACCTGCAACCGGAGGGTGAGTTCTGCTCTTTTTTTTTTATTTAATATACTTTGTTGCATTATTTAATTTTGTATGTAAGCAGATAGTATGTAACAAAGCATTTGACCCAAAAATTTGTGAAATAAGTATAAGACATTTACAGCATAACAGAACAATACATAATCTGATGCTTACAGGTTTTACCACCCCCATTCACCCCACCCACCCCACCCCCCATCCAACCTCAGTCTGCCACCAGTGACTCAACTCCAAACCATGATTGCAAGCAACCTTCACTTCCTGAATGGGACACAAACAAACCAGGCAAAAAAAAAAAAAAACAGCAGTTAATTAGTTGTAAGAAGTGTATAGAGAGGTCCCATCTTTTAGCATATTTTTTAATACTGTTGGACAACTTTGCGATAGTATATTCAGCTTGCAGAGTGAACATGATTTCATTAAACCATTCCAGACAGCTGGGAGCAGTAGGATCCTTCCAATGCCTTAATATAATATTTTTTGCACATGCAGAGATCAATGCCATATGGGCTCTCTGATTGCCCTGGGTATTGATGTATAATCTCCAATGAGGCATGTTTCGATACGGAAATTGCCAGTCAGAGCTAATAATGGATTTAGTCTAGTCTCTATACTCTGCCAAAAGATGGCTATCTTTTCACAGGACCATAGCATGTGGATCAGATCTGCAGCATCTTGATAACATTTAGGGCAATGGCTATTGTGCAAGAGACCCAAACGATGTAGTTTAAAAGGAGTATAATATAAATTATGCAGTATACGGAACTGCATAAATCTATATTTGTCCCATTTAATATATTTATATAGATGTGCCCAAATAGGGGCCCAGTCTTTAGAGTTAGAAGAGATCTGAGTAACCCTGCTCCATTGAGCATAGCTTTGATTATCATCCGAAGAAGCAGTCGATATACTAAAGTCATAAGAATAGGATATTAAGTGGGAGGAGGGTATGGTCTCCAAATAAGAGGTTAGCACACCGGAAAGAGAGTTGTGCCACACCCCAGCCCCAAAATGCTGCATCAATGAGTGAGATAATTGAAAATATTTAAAAATTGAGTTTTCCCTCCAGTAAAACAAGAGGCAACCTTCCTGAAAGGAAATCAGTTTTTGATCCTTAGCCAGTTGCTCTACCCTCTCTATTCCTATTTGGGGCCAAAACAACTGGGATTTTATTGGTTTACCAGCAATTAAGATGTTAGGGTTGCAAAACACAGGTTGAGCAATATCCTTTAATCTGTCTTTCTTAAGGAAGACACTAAGCTGTAGCTGTGTCTGAATGGGAGAGTTTAAAGGAGTATCATGTAGAGATTTGGGAAGCCTTCTTAGTGGGATAAAGGTAAGACTCTCGGGTCTATCCCTGCATCATCACAAAGGTCCTGTTCAATCCTGACCCAAGAAGGTAAATAATGAACCTCCTGTCTGGGCCATAGCCAATATCGGATTCGCGTCAGGTGAATTGCTAAGTAGTATATAGAAATTTGGAGCCTGGAGACCACCGTCTAGCTTTTTCTTCGTTAATTTTAGATAACTTCTTCTTACTTTTTTATTTTGCCATATAAATTTACTCAGAATACCATGCACTCGAAAAAACCATGAGTATGGTAAGGTCTGATTCAACATTTGAAGTGGATATAATAAGCGTGGCAACACATTCATTTTGATGATGATGTTAATGTGCCCCCATAAAGTTAATGGTAATTTAGACCAACGTTTAAAATCTTCCGTTAAGCTGTGAACCAGGCTATCCAAATTTAGTTGTCGCATGACTCTCAGGGAAGGATGAAGATGAATTCCAAGATATTTCATTTTGTCAGGATTTCATTGTATCCCCAAGTGAGCTACATCTGCTTTCGTTGTATATTTATTGAGGGGAAAAATTTCTGTTTTAGCCCTGTTTAGTTTATAATTTGAAAAGGATTCGAATTGTGTTATGATTTGGAACACCCGGGGAAGGGATTGATCTGGATCTACAATATGTAAAAGTAAATCGTCTGCATACGCAAATATTTTTGTATTCATGATGGCCTATTCGAATACCCCTCACCAATGTAGAGAGATTAATTTTTCTAATAAGAGGTTCAATATATAGATTAAATAAGTAAGGAGATAATGGGCAGCCTTGTCATGTGCCTTGTGACAAGGTGAAGGGAGGGGATAGGACACCATTACATTGAATTCGGGCAGATGGTGTTGTATACAGTATTTTAACCCATTGTATAAATTCCTGAGGTATTCAATATTTAGAAAGTAATAAAAAAGATATTCCCACGAGACTCTATCAAAAGCTTTCTCTGCATACAGGGACACGAGAGCAGCGGCCTGGTTCGATTCCCTGGACGCGGAGAAGAGATAGGCCAGTTTCCTGAGATGGTCAGAAGAGAGTCAATTTTTAACAAACCCTACTTGTTCTATACTGATAAGATGTTCCCATACCTGAACAAGTCTGGATGAGAGAATTTTGGCTAGGATTTTAAGATCTACGTTAATGAGAGAAATGGGTCTGAAATTAGTTATTTTTAGAGGATCCTTATTAGGTTTCGGAAAAACTACTATAGCAGCTAAGGATAACGAAGAGTCTGATAGACCATTTTTAAATAAATGATTAAATGTTTCCAGCAAGATAGGGGCGATAATATACTTGAGCACCTTATAAAAATTAGTTGTAAAGCCGTCGGGCCCAGGTGACTTATCTGCAGGAAAAGAGTCAGTAGCATCAAGGATTTCAGATAGAACAATAGGGCATTTTAATATGTCAGCTTGATGGTCAGTTAGTACTGGAAGCTTAATATCTTGGAGAAACGACTCCATCTGTTGAGAAAGCTGATGATTAGTGGGGGCTGAGTAAAGCTGCTGATAGTACTCTCAAAAAGCATTAGCAATATCAGGGGGCAAGTTTAGAAGTGTACCTGATAAAGAATAGACTGACGGGATTATTCTCTCAGCTAATTGAGTACATAACCATAAAGTTAATAATTTGCCTGCTTTTTCCCCAAATTGAAATATACAATTTTGGAAAGAGTTAACATGAATTCTGTTTTTTCAGTCAGTAATTTGTTGTATTGGGCCCTGAGAGATTCCAGTTTGATCCAATCCCCTTCAGGGGATGAAGGAGAAAGGGATCTCTCTAACTCTGTAATCTGGTTTAATTTTAAAGACAATTCTGCGTTTTTTGGTTTTTTACGTATAGTCGTCAAACAAATTATTTCCCCCTCAGTGCACATTTCAGGGATCCCCACAGAAAATCCTTCCTAGTCATTGATGAGGCATTATTCTCCATGTATACCCTGATAAAATCTCACATTAGACGGACATGTTCAGCAGAATTTAGAATCTGACTGTTGAATCTCCAAACCCTATCTCTATGGACATTTGGAGAAAAACTTACTTGGAGATAGACCAGCCGATGATCCGAAATAGCCTTAGATGAGTAGTATACTGTGGAGACCCCTGAAATATGATCCACCTATAGAAGAAAGTAATCAATATGGGAGAATGTGTTATGCGGTAGAGAATTAAAAGAGTATTCTCTATCTTCCGGGTATGCGAGTCTCCAGGGGTCCACCAGACCCAAGGAGGACATTAATTCGTACATGGCTTTCTGACCAGGAGAGGGTCGTAATCTGGTACAGCCAGATCTATCTAGTGTATTTGAGAGCACAATATTCCAGTCCCCACCAAGTAGAATTGGTATCTTAGACCAAGGGGCAAGTATTGACACTATAGAGGCGAAAAATTCCGGATCATCTGAATTCGGGCCATAAATCGACCCCAAAATAACTTCTGTGTGGATCAACAGACCTCTTACAATGACGTATCTACCTTCAGGATCCACTGTAGCCTGTAGGAGTCAAAAAGGTACCCGACGGGCTATTAAGATAGCTACACCGCATCTCTTGGTTTCTTAGCCCACACCATATACCAGCCCTACCCAATTCCTGCAAAAATAATGGGTGTTTGTTGACTTGAGGTGTGTCTCTTGCAAAAAGGCTATATCAATCAGCAGATTTTTAAGATGATCTAAAATTTTTGAACGTTTAGCGGGAGTTTGTGCCCCTTTAATATTCCAGGAACCATATTTAATCCCCATTGTAAATCCTAATAAAAAACCGAGACAAGTGCAAACTGAAAGGATATACAACCATGAGCAACATGATTGACTCAGTTTAATACAATACCCCCTGATGGCAGACAACCCATTACCTTTAGTCACCCCTCCCCATCCCCATACCCTTAATCCCCCGCAGATCACAGTGACTATGCTCTATATCAATTAAACATAGACAAAACATCATAACCCCTACAGTATAACTGTTCTTACATGTCCTACTAAGTAAATAATAATCACTAGCCACAACAACCTTTCGGAAAATGAAACCTATTAAATGTAGTAAATATCTGACACAGACATACAATGTTTAACAATGCCACTAAGCAACACCAAAGAGAAAGGCTGAACCTTGCTGTGATAATCCCCCATCCTCATCCGTAGCACATGGTGCCCTGTTGGTGCACCAATCGCTGATTATCATCCCCCCCCCCAGAATGCCAACCCATCCAACTTTAGAAATGAGACTAAGGTCAAAAGTCGTCCGGCTCAGTTAGCTATTTGCTTGGCCGGCGATTATCCAACTAAGCCAGAGTATGAAACCCTGTCCTGCCAAAGTACTGAATCGCCCAGCCCAGTTGCAGGGAGCACTTGAGCTATCGTGGAAAATGATAATCACCCCGGTGTAGTAACTCTGCCGGCATCTTGATACTTTTAATTCAAACAAAATATTTGGGAGCAGAAAAAGAAAGAAAATGAAAAGAAACCCCCTATATTAGCCCCCGGGCTCAATCGCCCACTAGTGCCTCCTGGATGAATTGTCCAAACAGTATAAGTCCGATAAAACCCAGTTGAACAGCACTGAGCAATAAACTAGAAAGAAAACTGAAAAAGGCGTTTCTAGAGCCCAATGAGTTTTTAGCAAGACGTAAACAAAGCAATCTTATGGGAGGAGTTCATGGAGCACTCTTCCGATGTGCCATAATCCAGGAATGGGAGCAGTTAAATGTATGTAATAAATCTGCCGCTTTCGCAGTACTATCTTATCATTGATCCATAATCAGCAGAGCAAACATCTTCGGACCATGAAGATTTCAGCGGGCCACAAACAAATCAGGCAAAAGGGACTGAAGTGTTGGAAGTGCTTGCTGGGCACTCTCAAAATTATGCCATGAGCCTGCCACAAAGACTGAGAAGTGTGATGGGTACTAAACTCAGTATCGAATCCCGGCTGCAATTAGTTTGGTGACCATGGGATGATACTCTGCACACCTCTGCCTAATGGCAGCCGGTAAATCTTGAGTGAAACGTAGTTGCCAACCACCCATAGAACTTGACGAGTTTCTCTTGTCTGGTTCAGCGCATGCACTTTATCTTTGTAATTCAAGAATTTTATAATAAGGGGTCGAGGTAGTTTCCCAACTTCAGGTTTCGGGCGTAAGGAGTGATGAGCCCCTTCAATGATATACGTGGAATTGTTAGGAGATGGACCCACAACTTTAGTCAGTAATTTTTGCAAAAAGGTAATTGGCATTGAGCCTTTGGCATCCTCAGGAAGACCAATTATGAGGACATTATTTCTTCTACTCCTGCCCTCTAGATCTTCGAGCTTGGAGTCTATCCTTTGTTGTTTTTGCTTAATATTTGAGATGTCAGTATCAATCGCTTGTTTCCATTTTTCCAGGGAAGTAACTCGTACTGAAGTATGTGAGATGGCTCTCTTCGTTTCAGCCAGATCTCCTCTGAGTGATTTTAGCTCAGAGGTCAACTCATGAAACGCAGGAGCTCCTCCATAAATCTTTTTTCGGTGAGTGCGGCATTCGGTTGTGTAGTAGTGGTAGTGGCAGCAGGCTTAAGTGAGGCAGCAGGTTGAGATTTCGGTCTCTTCTGACCTTTTTCCAGCGTTGACGGTGGGCTATGTATTGGAGGGGCCTGTCTCATTTCAGCCTCCATTGCGGTTGTAGGCCCAAATTTCCATCTCGATTGTCGATTTGCGGGTCGCCGGTATCCCAAAATTATCCCTCCGCGATAGTGTAGAAGTGAATGAGAGTGTGAGATACTGCCTGTTTGCTTGTTTTGGATAAATAAAATGTTGTAGATAAACAAGAAGTAGGTGCTCCAGGAGGGAGATGATCAGCGAAGCTGTCTCCACTACAGTGCCATCATGTGACTCCGAGTTCTGCTCTTTCTAAAGGGCCCATGTTTCACCCTGTACTTGTGTTAAAGTGGGGACTGGACTACTGAAGTAGTGGGAGGCCTAGAGTAATAGGCTTAGCCAAAAGTAAAAGTATGTTCAAGTCCAGCACATAGGGGAAGTCAAGACATGTAGAGGAGATGTGACATACGTCTACCCAGTAATCTACATTGCCAAGCTTTCAGGAAAGAGTTGTTTAGTTTCCAGAGAAATGGCCAGGTATGGATTGTGGGAGCTGGAGGTGGGAGACCCCCCATCTTTAGTAACCAGATCCACCTCTACGGATTTGCTCTGTAGATTTCTACTTTGTCTCATGCACTTGGCCAGTGATGAGGGAAGTACCCAGACGTGGGATGGAAGAAAAATTCCCTCTAGGAGTCGAAGGCTCTAAGGTGGTTTGGGGAGCCACCAATTGGAAAACTGGTTCATTCCCATAATGGACCATGGATCAAGTGGCCGTCGGGGGAGCCGGGCCAGTGGAGAAAACCCAAGTAGTGTACAAGTCGGGCTGTGTATCCAAAGCTGCGTGCAAGTCTGGGCTGTGTGCCTGGTGGGTTTAGAGCCTGAGGGCTGGAAATGAAGACGTGTTCTGTTGTCTCTAATCTGCATTACCAAGAATGTAACCCCGTGGGGGTCCGTCTATGCTTTGTTTGTTCAGTTTGGATGTGAATAAAAGCCACACTGTAGAATCCCATTCCTGGTTTTGGACATTACAGTTATTGCTTCCTGTGTTCGGATTTACTCGGGGGCCCCTGTGCAGAGTAGCCAAACCTAGGCCCCCTGTGCCGAGTAACCTTATGCTCCCCGAACCCAGTCCCCACCAGGTACTGCTGTCAGCTTCTGCAGCATGCCACCTGTCATTTTGCAAAAAGGCAGGGGTGAGGGGTTACACATTCATTCAGCTACCTGCACATTTTTTAATTGAAAGGAGAGACATTTAACAAAGCTGTCATTGCAACAGGCTTCAGATGTCATCGGCCAACTAGCTTCAAACTTCCCAGTCAGGAGTCTGCTTCACTAACCCCACTTCACTGCCTATAACCTCCCTGTAAGGAACTGCCATCTTTTAATTCAAAAATGTTCAAGTAGCAAAATATGCTGCCAGTGCAAGTATGATAAATAGAAATGGTTGCTATGAAGCTTCACTGTTTCTGCCTGCAGCTTGCGCACGCTCCTCAGTGGTCATTAATTTCTCCAGAAAACTGCATGAAGTGACTCTTTGCAAAATAATGTAAGTAAAATCTGCTTTCTTCAGTAAAAGGAGATATCAGCTCATGTACAGAATTGTTCTGATACTCGGCAAACTTGCATAGTGTAACAGAACACCAGAAGTCTCCATAAGAGTGCTTTTTAGTCACAGAAGAGTTTGAGGACATTGCGGTTTCACATTACAGAAAATAATAAAAAATATGTACATATCTTCACCTAGTCCCAGGGTAGGCAGTGACACTGGGTTAATTAAATTGAAATGCAGTACATAGCTTACCAAAGAGAAGTAAGTGTGTGTGTTTGTGTGTGTGTGTGTGTGTGTGTGTGTGTGTGTGTGTGTGGTGGGGTGGGGGGAGGCTATACTGTTCCAAAAAAAAAAAGGCAGCTGCTCTACTTGCCTTGCAAACAATACAACAGCACTGTTTTTTTACTTAGTATACCTACCCAGTTAACAATTGATCAAAAAAAAATTCTTAACACTTTTTAATCTTTTTTTATTATTATTACAAAGGAGCCATTGTATAACAGGAATAATGCACTCCAGGGTGTGTGTCATGCTGGGATAATATCACTTCTGGGATGATTAGTCCCACCTGGCCTGTGGCCTCAAGCCTAATCACTCTCTCCTCTCCCACCTCCTCTCGCCTGGTATCTGACACACCAAACCACTATGTCCAAGATCCCTCATGGTTCCCCCGGCCCCCTTGGTGGGGCTGGAAAGGGGAGGGCTGTCCTTCCTCCACCCGGTGACATACATCCAGATGGGGTAGGGTGGTCTGCCAACAGCACGGGGCAGAGGCAGGTGGGCAGGGCTTCATTTCGCCCACACCAGCCCTGGTTTTCCAGTTTCATCCCTGTACCCCATGCTGGGGTGTGCACATGAGCATGCGCATGTGTGCGTGGAGGCATGCGCATGCCACAGAGTCCCACAGTCCTCCCTTCCACTACCTCCTTAGACCTGCACTACCACATGGCCTCCACCAGGTGGCAGTCACTAGGCGGCACATGAAGGATCTCCCCCCCCCCCCAAGACAAGAGGGCAACCAGCGGGTGCTCAGTCCTTTTACCTCCCCGGACAACCCCCAGCATCCCACATGCGTAACCAAACATGGTTCGCTGGCATGACAGGAGGTAAGGCGCTGACAGCACCTCAGCCCTCCATGCCACTGGGCTGAACCCAAACATTTTTTTAGCTACTTTCAGCCTGGCTATTGTGCTGGCATAACAGTCTGGCTGAAAGTGCCTCTTAGCCAATCAGGAGACAGCATTATTTCTACCCATTTTACAATTATGTTTATATACCAGTGTTAGCAGTGTACCTGGATGCAAGCAAGGGGGAATGGGCAGAACTGACTGGGTGCCAGGGAGACTACCGCTAGAACAATATCTTCATGGCGAGTACATCTGTTGCAAAGTAGGGAGTTATAGTCCTTAGCTGGAACATAAATGGTCTGGGATATCCCATTAAGTGGACCAATATGTTGTCACATCTAAAACAAGCATTTGTCAATGCCGAAAGTTCGCTTGCAGGTATTTTCAGTGGTATTTGGCACTTGGACATGGCTTAAAAAAATCAGTGACAAAGAAGTACAAGCATTTGTCAATGCCGAATGTTGCTTGCTTCTATGTGCTGTTTAGGTATTTGGAAGTCATTGGAGTGCAAATATTGTAAATTCGCGAACTTACAAGCGTGCGTAGGAACTGCACATTGCACGCTCGTAAAACAGTCATTTTTAGGAATTTTTTCACCAAATTTTCAACATAGCCATTTTACGACCTCTGCTCATGACCAATGTTACTGTGATTTTCTTAATGTGTCCCATACATTGAGTTCACATACCGACTGCGCCATTGTGCGCTACATGGGCGGAAACACATTTTGGGCAGGATATGAAAAACAAAAGCTGTACTGCTCATGAGGAGGTGTGGTAAAATGGCAATGTTGAAAATCTGGAGTGAAAATATTGAAAATTCGCAAACTTACGAGCGTGCATAGGAACTGCACAATGCACACTCGTAAAACAGTCATTTTTAGGAATTTTTTCACCAAATTTTCAACACAGCCATTTTAAGACCTCTGCTCATGAACAGTGTCACTGTGATTTTTTAATGTGTCCCATACATTGAGTTCACATACCGACTGCGCCATTGTGTGCTACATGGGCGGAAACACATTTTGGGCAGGATGTGAAAAACAAAAGCTGTACTGCTCATGACAAGGTGTGGTAAAATGGCAATGTTGAAAATCTGGAGTGAAAATATTGAAAATTCGCAAACTTACGAGTGTGCGTAGGAACTGCGCAACGCACGCTTGTAAAACAGTCATTTTTAGGAATTTTTCACCAAATTTTCGACATAGCCATTTTAAGACTTCTGCTCATGAACAGTGTCACTGTGATTTTCTTAATGTGTCCCATACATTGATTTCGCACACTGACTGTGCCATTGTGCGCTACATGGGCGGAAACATGTTTTGGGTGAGATGAGAAAAATGACAGCTGCACTACTCATAAGAAGGTGTGGTAAAATGACAATGCTGAAAATCTGGAGTAAAAATATTGAAAATTCGCGAACTTACGAGCCTGCGTCAGAACTTTGCAACGCACGCTCATAATACGGTCATTTTTAGGAATTTTTCCACCAAATTTTCAAAATAGGCTTTTTGAGAGCCCACCTTATGAACACTGGCACTGTCGATTCATTAATCGGGCCCGAAAGGTGATTTCACACAGTGACTGCGAAATCACCCTTCGGGCCCGAATAACATCATGACAGTGACAGAATTCATGAGAAGGGGTCCCAAAAAACCCATGTTGAAAATTTGGTGCAAAATTCCAAAAAATGCCTGAGATATGCAGCAAAGTTGAAAAAACCCCATCTAGCCCATTATACAGCTTACCGTCATTTCCTCAGTTGGCGTTCGGCTTTGAAGAGTGCAGACGTGTTCCCGGTCCAGCGATGATCGTTGCGCCGAGCTCCAGAGGTAAGTATGGGGTGGGGGAGGCAGGGTGCACTGTGGGTGGGTGTGGGTTGTGGGAGGGACGGAGGACTGCGTGGGACCGTTTTAATTTACAGGTTTTGCTTTTTTCTAAATTGACGACGTGGGGCGTTTGTCACACTGGGGTGGGCTCCCAGTGTGGCAGAAGGATGGCTGGGGCTGAAGCCGACGGGGATTGGGCAATTCTGTCGGCAGATGACGCAGGACGCTTGCCACACTAGGGTGGGCTCCCAGCGTGGCACCAAAGATTTTGGGGGGGGGCGTGACGCGCTGCCAGCACACAGCGGTGGTTTTCTTTAAAGAGAAGACCACCGCTGTCATACACAGCACCGCATCGATTGGTGCAGGACCACCATGCCTGCTCAATGGAGCAGGGGATTGCACAGGACAGGCACACCTCCAAAGTGTCCCATTCTCCCAAGACGTTCCTTGTGCATGCGCGCAAGCGAACGTAAAAACTAGGATGTCATATAACTTGTATCCAGGAGACGGAAAACACGGACAGGGAGGCAAACAAAAAAAGTGCTATAGCTGGGTTGGGAAAGAATTCCATTGTGCCTACAATTCCAAACAGCAATGGGTGGTAATCCTGTGTCACAGATGGCTGGCATTTAAAGAAGAAAAAGTAAGGGGATGGAGCCAGCAGTCCCACTGGAAGCCGTGTTTTGGTGAACTCCATTAGCAGAGCCTTATTTTTTACTTTTTTACAAAGTTATCTATAGCTAACCCTAATTGAATCTATTCAGTTTGGTAAAGATTTTGAAAGGGAGCATTTAGATGCCAAAATCAACAAAAATGGTCAAACCTAAAGGTACCAAGCAGGACTTTTTCAACCTGAGGAGAAGACAGCAGAAACAACCAGAAGCAGAAGAGCTGGCCTCATCTGCATTGAGCCTGACTACAGTCATGGTAGACTCACTGCAGCATTCAATGGACATCCAAAAAATCTGTCCTGAAAATGGACAAATAACTAGATATGATTAATGTAAGACTGATGTTAGCTGCACAGCGAGTGGATGCAATGGCAGAGGCTGTGAAAGACTCCAACACAACAGCTGGGAAAGACCTAGCCGCAGCACCAATTACAATTGAAGAACAGTCAGCAGTAAAAACCCAGCCAGAGAAAATGGAGAATTTAATTCAGTCTGCCAATATCCAAATCATATGCATGCCATAGGAGATAGAAGGCCCCAACCAGAGGACATTTATCCAATGCTGGATGGAAGACTTAATGGCGTACACTTACTTCAAAATTCTTAAAGCCTACCACATCAACCCCTGAAGGGTCAGGAAACCTAATGATGGCCTGAGAACACTGTCAGTCACTCTTACTTCATCGGTGGAATGAGATACAGTTCTTCATGCAGCAAGAGGGAAGGACAACATTCAGGAGGGGGAGTCTTGAGTTATGCTAGTCCCTTACCTAGCTTACGCCACAAGGGCTAGATACAAGGCCTTTAGTGGAGTGAAATGACACCCATAGGAGTTGGACATGCCTTTCACTTTGCTCTTTCCTACCTGCTTGCACTTCATAGTCAATTCCAAAAACTTCATATTCATGGAGCCCAAGGAGGCTGGAAACAGCCTGTAATGGCTTGAATCCCATCACCATACCAACCAGGAAGAGGCGGAAGCACCTCAAGGGGAGGACTGACTAAATACATCAGGTTGGGACTTTGGTACCTTCCTAAACATAGAGACTATCCCCATGTCTGGTTGTTTTAAATGGTTGATTAGACTGGAGATATAATACCATAATATTGGCCAGGGGGGAGAGAACAGAAGGACTTAGGCCTCATGTAAGCCTGTGTTTTGTATAGAATTCAACTATTGCACAAATGTTGTTTGCTTGATTGTTTTGTCCCACCTGTTTGGGGGAGATTTGTTTTTTAAGATGTTCAACTATCAAAAGTTATGTGCAGTTTGCATAATGGGAGCTAAGTATATTAGTTTTCATAACTTGTCTGACTTAGTCTGCCATTTGTTCACTTGTGCTAGACTGATCACAAGGTGGGCAAAGGCAGGCAACATGGCAGCTAGTGTTATACGAGAGTGCCATATGATGTTTCTACCTCACAACTCCTATCCCTGGGTCTTAGTTTGTATAATCAGCACAAAGTATTGATGGTCAGTGTACCTGCTGTGATGCAGTGGGTGCTTGGGTGACCCCTCTCACCAAACAATTCATGAGAGTGCCACATGGCACTGTTACTGTCTTACATGTTCCTATCCCAGGGTCCTAGCTTGTACAATCAGCACCAAGTTTTGGCAACCAATGTACTTGTTGTGGTGCAGTTTGGCAGGGTCACTCTCGTGGGTGCTTGGTGACCCCTCTCGCTGAAAACATCACGGCTAATTAACCTGGTAGACCCAGTACAGAGGATGTGAGGATATGATAAAATCACTCGAAGGTACAACACGGCCACAGAACAATGATTCAACCTAAGTGATCCAGGAGAGGAGGAATCCATACATTCCCTTAGCGTGTCATGTTTTGTAATGCTGGTGTATGGAGTGCTGGGTTGGTAGATGACAAGGGAACAACATGGAAAGTATTGTAGAAGGCTCCTTGGGGCTCCTAAAGTCCTTAATATCAACCAGGACATTTCATAACACTTTACAACAGGATCTAAAGTAAAGGTTGGTTGCAATTATTTCTGCAAGTATAAAACCTATGTGTTTTTAGTTATTACTAGCATTGTCTGCTTAATACTCAGTTATGGTATTTACTTAAATTCTATTACAATAGCAAAGCCTTCAACTAGGCATAACATTTGTCGGGTTATCTGTCTTACCTTTATAAATGTATAGCCTGCAGCAATATGAATTATTGTGATTTCTCAGTATGCTAACTACTCGTATTTGAAAAATGTACAAATAAAGTTTAAAAAAAAAGAAAGAAGAAAAGTATTAAAGGATACTTAATGGAGATGGTTACTGCTAAGGGGGACTTATACAGGCAAAAAGTAATGGTGGGGTCAATATATAGTCCTAATGAAGTTGATCCCAAATTCTTTGCAGCCTTAACCTATAAGTTAGCTGAATATAACACACCAGATATAATAGGAGGGGACTTTAATATAGCAGCTGATAAACTCTTAGGTCAGATGTGAAGAGGAGATGAAGGCCAGAAGGATGTTATGAATAATGCAGCAGGAACATGGCCTAACTGACATATGGAGAGCAGCACACCCAGATGTCCACGACTATACTGTTCTGCAGCACACTATAGATACAGTCATACTGATCTTGTAAATGTGTCCAATGAGTGCAGTGACTGGGTCAGGACAGCACCTATAGGAGCGTTCCAAAACTCAGACCATGTCCTGGTCAGATCCTGATAGAATGTGGTCCTGAGGTATGGAAACAGCCTGGATTGCATTTAAATTCCAGTATCCTACAGAAGAAGAAGTTGCAGATCCATATAAAAACTGAAACTGAATGCTCCTTCAGAGAAAATGAGACAGAAGGCATGAGTAATGTCATGATTTGGGAGATGTACAAATCATGCGTTAGGGGACATGTTCTAGTGAATACAGTGGCTACGTTGATGAAGGTCGGGGAGTACGAACTTAAAGAGAAGGAATATTAAACAGTGATGGACAGGACACCAAAGCAAATTTGACAGCTCACTACATTGAAATATGCGATAAATAAGATCTTAAGTTATAAAGCAGAATACGCTGAATACAGACAAGGGCAGGAATATTCGGAGACTGGTAAGTGAGCTGGTAGACTGCTCCTGTGCAGAACCCAATTTAGAGGGAATGAGGGCTCTGCATTTAGTCGGGCAGGAGTCAGGGGGATCTGATAGCAAACAGTGGAAATAAACAAAGCATTTCAGCCCTTCTACCAATAATTTTACAAGCTGGGGGAGGCAGCAAATTAAGGAATTTCTTGACAAAGAACAACTTCCCACACTAACCCAGGCCACTGACAGAGCCTTACAGGCTCCAGTCATCAGGGAGGAAATTATTGCAGTCATTACAGACCTGCCTGCCTCTAAAGCCCCAGAAAGTGATGGCTTCCTGGTCAAATTTGAAAAGGTCCTGAGCCCTGACATAACAGGAAATCTTGCCATAGCGTATGCTGAATTTGAGGAAGCAGGAGAGCTGCTGCTGACTATGACAGAGGCTATTATAACCATCATTCACAAAAAGGGAAAGCCAGAGAATGAATGCAGTGGATACAGACCAATATCCCTTTTAAATGTTGACATAGAAGTTTGTTGAAAGTCCTGGCCCACACATTCAACATGGTGCTAATGACCCTAATTGATAAAGACTACTGTAGGTGGACTTTGTTTTGGGGAGACATAGAGCAAACGACCAAAGGTGCCTGTTAAAGCTCAGATGGGTTAGTGCCAGAGGTCAGGAACCAAGGGCCACATTCTTGCTTGTTGCAGAGCGTGCCTTTGATTCGATTGTTTGAGACTATCTATTACTGGTACTATAGAACTTTGGCCTGCGGGACAAATTCAGGAAGTGGGGACAAATTTTGAACATAGGGCCCAAGGCACATGTGTTAACAAATGGCATGTTATTGGAGAGGCTCCTGTTATAGCAAGGAACCAGACAGGGGTGCTGCCTATCTCCATTCTTCTTTATACTAGACCTGGAGCCTGTGGTGCAAACAGTAAGAGACTGCACAGACCTGGAATCTGAGTGTGTGTGTGTTGGGGGGGTGGGAACACAAAACAATGCTTTCTGCAGACAACATGCTATTGGTGGGCTCCAACCTGCACTTAGCTATGTCCCATTTAATGACCATACTAGATCAATTCGCACAGATCTCTGGGCTCCACATTAAATGAACCAAGTCTGAACTGCTCCCTTTAAATAATTTATGTGTTGGGAGCCAGTTCAGCCCATGAGGTTTAAGATGTGTGTAGGATCATTTGACATATCTGGGTGTCAGAGTTCCAGGTAATCTAAGCCACATAGTTTCACTCAACCTTGATCACAATGTACAGCACCTGGAGGTGGAGTTAAAAGGAAGTGCCAGATGAACCTCACAATCTAGGGCAAAATAAATATCGTTAAGTTAGTGACAGGACCCAGATTCTGTTATATTTTCAAATATGGTCAAAGAGCAGCATATCACAATGGTAGGGGTGGTACAGGATCAGGCAACCAGCCCTCAGTTCAATGAGAAAACACAGAAGTTCTACACTCAAGCAAACAATGGATACACAGGCAGAAATTCACAGAATGCAAGAGTTTATTCCTCTGAGAGGACTAGACCTCTTCCCAGCGCTTCAGCCAGTAACTATTCTTCATCAGATGTGATTGGGGAAAATGTTAAAAATTCCTAAAGACATATATGCTTTTAATGTGTGATTTGATTTCAATCAATCAAAGTCTTTATTTAACCAGGCGATCACCGTTGAGCAAGCTCATTTTTGAGGTGGACCTTGGTTTGTCAGCAAAGAACAAGGGACAACATACATGGGATGCAACACACAAGAAAATAATAATAATAAAAATAAAGTGAGATACAATAATATAGTATATTCAAAGTATAAGCAGGTATCAGCCTAATGTACCACAATACTCACTGTATGTATTACAAACATATGTGCAGTCTGGGTGTCCATTAGGCATGGGCAGACTCACTAACAGTCATTTATTGCTGCATTGACTCCCAGACCCCAACTACAGTGGAACACGTGCAGCTGCACAAGTGGTCAGGATTGGAGGCAGGAAACGGGTATGTCAGGGGATAGACTGGCAGAGCGTTGCATGAATAATTCCCCTTGTACTCTGCAAGTCCAGTATTTGCGGGGTTTTGCTATCACAGCTAGAGGGCTGCTGTGGTACTGTGCTCCCCAAACAGCTATCAAGACTTCTCAGTATGACCCCTCTATTATGAACCCAGTCCCTCCTCCATGCTATATAGGGCTAAGGTGATGAACACATCTGTGGGACAATCTTTAAGTTTTCTAAAAAACAAACTCAAGATATATGGGGAAACAGCAGTCCTTATATAGACTGTCATATTCCATGACCCCCTTCTACCATGGAGCAGTGGATCTACAATAAGACCAGCCCAGTCTTCTGACTAGAAGCCCAGTGTCCATCCCAAGTCTGATCCCCTCCAGTTGGCCCCTGCCCATGTGCAGAGCTATGTGCCTGCACACTGGTCCAGCCAGGGATAGTGAATACCAGCCTTGCACCTTTGTTTGGGGTCAGGTTCATGGTGGGTAGCTGTGTGGTCTGGTATGCACCTTTTCTGGTGCATACCAGTCACAATAGTGCAGGGAGCCCATTGAATTTGCAATAAGTCTATAAGTGATTTGTTCATTGTATGCTGTATTGCCCTCTTCTACTCAAGATAAGGGCAAAATGACTGGAACCCATTTAAAGTAGCTTGGACTCGGGGAAACATTACAATTCAGAAACATGTAAGTTACAAAGACCCTAAAAGAATATGGATGTCACGTTTTGAAAATTGTGCAACTTCACTTCGTAAAAATGCATTAAAAAATTATTTGAGCCACCGGCCCATCAGAGCAGCAGTTGAATTTCAGCTTGTGATGCCGGTGACACAGGTTAGGGAACGGACCCAGGGCACTGGAGAGCGGGCCAGGGGGAGAAAGCTTGAGCGATGTACGACTGCTCCCCTTCTCCCGGGGGAAGGGCGGGGATGCAGCCAGGCACCTACTGACTCCTGGCAGAGGCTGGGAGCATGGCAGCACACTGGGCTTGATTGACTGAGGGCATGGCAGACATCAGTGTGTGCCTAGACATCTGTGGCACGCCATGCTGTCAGGGAAAAAACAGGGAGGCAAAGGGATGTTGTCTGCAATGTGAGGTGGGGGCTGGGGGGGTAGGGCATCAGGTGAGGGGCCTAGAAGGCCCGAGGAAGTGGCCAGTCCTGGGGCAAGAGAGCAAAAAAACAAAAAAAACATTGTTTGAAAATCTGTTGGATGTATGTAAGAGTCTGTTTACATATGCAATATATTAGGCTTTTTTAATTATTTACATTTCGTATTTTTGAAGGATATTTAGTTGTCTTGTGTATGACTATTTGATCAAACAGTAACGTTATTCAGCTATAATGGAGATAAAGAAAGATGATGTGTGTGTGTGTGTGTGTGTGTGTGTGTGTGTGCGCTCATCACTAAAGGCAGCTCTCTTTTAATGTTTCATAATATATGAGCCAGTGGTTATTATGATGATGCATGGTTTGTAAAATTAGGACTTTTGAGGTTTTTGAAAATAGTATCTGTAGTTAAGTTTGAGTATTCAAAAGACTGACATGAACCTTCATGTACCTTGGTTTAAGCAGGGCCATTTATAGATGCATAAGACTTTGCTGATACAGTATTTCTTGTACGAAAACCTTCTCATGCTGAGTAAAAGTGCATAGGGTGTTCCTGCATAGAGTGTTGGCACTGTTACAGGTACACATTTACTCCACTAGAAGCTGTTAAGCAGTAGCATGGGAAACTTGTGATGTACCTAAGGCTTAAATGGTATGAATAATAAATAGAAGTTTGTTCTGTCAGTCAGAGGGAATGCAAAAACAGAAGCATAACAGATACATTTAAATTTTAGCAGAACATTTAATTTGTAGGGCGCCCAATCCTGGAGGCTCTGGGCGCCAAACGGGAATTATAACAAAGCACAGAGAAACAGCATGAATAAATAAAAGAAAAACAATGCATAAATACAAGTATGACAATTTAAAATACATTAAAAGGCTTTTAGACTGTCACAGAAAGTGACTAGAGCAAGATGAACTCAGAAATCTGGAAAAGCCAGGACAAAGAGGTGGGCCTTCAGCCTCCACTTGAACACCTCAATCAAGGGAGCCTCCCGGATGAAAGATGGTAATGAATTCCACAGGATTGGCCCAGAAACACTGAATGCATGATCTCCTGAAGTCTTGAGCCCAACCCTGGGAATGTCCAGGAGGCCCCTTGACGAGGAGCGGTGGGAGCGAACAGAGGACACCAGTATCAGGAGTTCTGATGGGTAACCAGGCCCCAGTCCATATAGGGCCTTAAAGGTGAGAAGACCCACCTTAAAAAGGACCCTCCACCTGACAGGTAGCCAGTGCAGAGCCTGAAGGACTGGGGTCACATGACTGGACCTCGAGAGGCCCGTCAGTGATCGGGTCAGAGCGTTCTGCAGTAGCTGAAGTCTGTAGATGGTCCCTCCTGTGACCCTGAAGTATAGAGCATTGCAGTAGTCAAGCCTGGAGATCACAAAGGCATGTACTAGCATTGGCAGGTCCTTGGACAGAACGAGGGGCTTAATCCGGGCAATGTTCCACAGATGGTAGAAACCACTGCTAACAACAGATGACACTTGATCTTCAAAAGTCAATCTGTTATCAAGAATCACACCCAGATTTTGCACCCTCTGGGAAGCCACCAATGGAGCAGAACCCAGGAAAAGCCCTGAGTCAATCCCAGGTGGCAACCCATCATGTCCTCGACCAGGCTTGATCACCAGTACCTCTGTCTTCACCGGATTAGGTCTCAGCCAGCTAAAAGCCATCCAGACATTGATTTTAGCCAGGCAGTTGTTTAGCACATCAACTGCTCCTGATGTTCCAGGAGCAAAGGACAAGTACAGCTGGGTATCCTCTGCATAACAGTGAAACTCCACGCTGTACAGCTGAATGATCTCGCCCAGGGGCAGCATGTACATTGCGAACAGCATCAGCGACAAGTTCGAGCCCTGCTGCACTCCACAAGACAGGGGCATTGGGTAGGAGGAGAAATTCCTTATCACTACCCACTGCACCCTGTTTGAGAGATAGGACTCAAACTACCTGATGACAGTACCGGTGAGTCCACAAAACTCACACAGCTGACCAAGAAACACAATGTGGTCCACGGTATTAAATGTTGAAGAGAGATCGAGGAGAACAAGAATTGACCTATCTCCTCTATCTCTAGCCCTGAGCAGATCATTATGCACCTTCACTAGAGCTGTTTCTGTGCTATGTCTAGCCCAAAAACCTGGCTGAAATGGGTCATAGATGTCCGAAGACACCAGGCGATCCTTGAGCTGATGTGCCACTAACTTCTCAACAACCTTGCCCAAAAAGGGCAGGTTGGAGCTGGGACAGTAATTCACCAGGATGTCAGGATCAAGGGAAGGTTTCTTAAGGAGGGGCCTCACCAGCACTTCTTTCAAAGCCACAGGGATGACTCCCTCCACCATCGAGCACCAGGCAGTCCTGGTGAATATCGGGCTAACAGCCTTGCCACATCCCATTAAGAAATGCGTCGGGGCTAGGTCCAGTTCACAAGAAGTATACTTCAGCTCTAAGATCACTTTAGTCACTTCAGACACCTCCACTGGCCTAAACTCCTCCCAGACAGGTGGAATGCCTCCAAGACCCCCAGCCTGACCACTGCAAGACCAATGCCTCCCTGGCGGGATCCCCGACCAGATGGCCAACACTCTGTCTGAGAAAAACAAAGCAAACTCCTTACACAAGATGGATGACACCGCTTTTCTCGGCTGCAGGCAGGCAGGGTGAAGAAGCCTGTCTACAGTCCAAATAAGCTGAGATGGTCTGTTTTTCCCCGCAGCAATTTCCCTGGACAGGAATTCTGCCTTCTTACAGGAAATTGCCCCCTGGTACTCCACATAGTGAGCAGGTAGGGTCAGCCTATTGGCCCCCAGCCAGGTCCTCTGCTAGCAGCGCGCCAACCTCTGACTGTTGATCTTCGTCACCTTGAGGTCCCCATTAAATCAGGGGGACCTCAAGTGAGAAGATCTGGATCATATACAAACTGGTGCAAGATCATCTAGAACCTCAGAGACTACCCTATTATAAATGGCCACCCCCTCTCCGGAACTCAATGCACATGCCACGTCAACCTGAGACAGGTCAGTTAATGCCATCAGTCCCTCAGGGCACACACTCCTTAAAGGGTGAAAGCTGACCATCTCCTTGGGGGGGTGACTACTGGGGGGGCCCCAAACATGAAGTCCACGGTATAGTGATCAGACCAAGCGACCCGATCAGTCCTGAGGTGATCAACCTCTCAAGACCCAGTTGGAACACTAGATCAAGTGTGTGTCTGATCTGGTGGGTTGCTGTCTTCTTGTATGGGCAGCAGATAGCACAAATGGCATGAAAAGGTTATGTTAAGCAGCCCCTGACATCATTAGGAATGCAGTGAAAAAGCAATTTTAGGCACATTTCTGCCTATAGTTCATATATTATCTGTATTTTAGCACTCAGTGTATAAACCCCTTCTTAAGGGGGCTAACTCGGGTCCTGATCCAACTCAGGTGCTGTCTTTCAGATTTAATTTCAAAGGAGAGTTCAGGGTACTAAAATTATACACAAAGCAGGCACATACTAGAACACCCACACAATTCAAGTTGGGGTGAATTTTATGTGGGACAGTCTCCTCTTTTCTCCTCTAAAATGCAGCTGTGGACACACATTTTTTTCTTAGCTAGTTCCTTTTTCCTGCTTTCTATACTCCACATTTTCCCTTTCCTCCCGTATCTTGGACTGTTTCTCCCAAAAAAACAGCCAGATAAGCACAGGGAGTCATGTGCCTCAAAGATGAGGGAGAGTACCAATTCTTAGGCCCCCACTCAGGCTATATAATCCCCTAGCCTCGTCTCCACTGGACACATAAAGACAGACTTCATTCCTGACACAGATGATTCTTTGTCTCATGCGTATGGGGATACCATTCTAGGGTCCCCTGCAGACTCTCTTACCCCACTCACTGACATTTTTCACTAGGGACCCTGTGCCTCTTGGGTATCAGGATCCTGTTCTTAGGCCCCCACAAAGACTGTCTACCCTTTGTCCTTTCTTTACTTAATTCCACTTTAATTTCCTTTTTTTCCAACCCTCTTCTTTTTCTTTGCTTCAGGAGGGCAGATTTTAAAAAGATGGGTGAATGCCTCAGTGATAATCTAGCGGGAGGATGACCTCACTGGGGTGGAGGAGCAGTGGACAAAGCTCAGAGTAGCCATAGTAAAGACAGTAAACCTCTACATCATGCAAGTGAGCAAATGCAAGAGGAAAAAGAGACCACCATGGTTCTCGAAAGAGTTGGCGGAAAGTGTAAAAGCTAAAAGGGTAGCATGCAGAAGGTATACGGAGACTCAGAGGGAGGATAGGGAGATGTATCAGGGAATATAGGGGAAAGCAGGGAGAGCAGTAAGGAGTGCAAAGGCACAAACTGTAGAGAGAATATCCCAGATTGTGAAGGGGAACAAGACAGGTTTTAGGTATGTAAGCAAAAGGAGGAAGATCAAGGGTGGGTTCATAAGGTTAAACAAGGAAGAGAGGTACTGTGCAGAGCGGGACCAGGAAAAGGTAGACATACTGAACAAATACTTTTGTTCAGTGTTCATAGAGGAAGGAGAAGGGGAAGGGCCACAAAAAAGTAACAGGAGCATTGGAAAGAGGGAGGTGGACACTGCCCATTTTCAGAGAAGAGAGTCCTGAAGGGATTCACTAATTTGAAAGTGGACAAAGCAATGGGACCAGACGTTGTGCATCCAACGGTACTGTAGGTACTCAGGGAGGTACTGGCTGCACCTCTGACAGTCCTATTTAACAACTCATTGGAAACAGGAGTGGTTCCAGAGGACTAGAGGAGGGCAGATATAGTCCCACTTCCCAGAAGTGTTAGCAGGGAGGAGACTGGCAATTATAGACATCAGTTGTGGGAACGTTAATGGATACACTGCTGAAGAAAAAGATTATGGAATGTCTTGAATACAAGACCTGAGACAGCATTGATTCACCAAGGGGGGGTGCATGGCAAACAAATCTGATAGATTGTTTTGACTTGGTGACCAAGGAATTAGATCAGGGTGGAGCGGTGGATGTAGTCTACCTAAATTTAATTAAGACTTTTGACGCCATTCCACATAGGAGGCTGATAAGCAAGCTGGGTAGCTTAGGAGTGGGTCAAGAGGTGGTAAACTGGGTAAGAAATTGGTTAAGGGATAGGCAGCAGAGGATGATAGTAAATGGAGTTCACTTCCAGGAAGGTAGGGTAACCAGTGGGGTGCCTCAGGGATCAGTGCTGGGACTAGTCCTCTTTAATGTCTTTAAAAGGGGCATTATAGAGAACTTGGGAGGGAAGGTCTGCCTCTTTGTGGATGACACCAAAATCTGCAATAGGGTGGACACAACTGGGGGGTAGAAAGGATGAGCAGAGACCTGAGAAAACTTGAGGAGTGGTTAAGGGTATGGCAACTGGGTTTCAAAGCAAAAAAATGCAAAGTAATGCAGGTGGGGCACAGAAACTCAGAGGCAGAGTATAAACTGGGAGGAGTGGTACTTGTGACCCCCAAGCAGGAAAGAGACCTGTGGGAAACTATATTGGATGACTGAAAGGTGGCCAGGCAGTGCGATAAGGCAGTTTGGAGGGCTAGTGGGATGCTGGGGTGCTTAGGAAGGGGTATCACCAGCAGAAAGTGGGAGGCGATAATGCCTCTTTATAGCTCACTGATAAGACCCCACATAGAGTACTTCGCCTAGTTCTGGAGACCACATCTCTGGAAGGACATAGACAGAGTGGAGATGGTCCAGAGGAGGCAAGCAGGATATGAATCAGAAGACCTATGAGGAGAGACTGAAGGACCTAAATATGTACACCCTGGAAGAGAGGATGTGGGGGTATGATAGAGATCATTAAATACATCACAAGGGTAAATAAGGTACATGAGGGTTTTTTTTTCAGAAAAAAGTTCTCAAGGACAAGGGGCAAAGAAGCTGCAGGGTGTAGATTAAGGAGGGATGTGAAGAAGTACTTCTTCACAGAAGGAGTGGTGGATTCCTGGAACAGTCTTCCAGTGGAGGTGGTAGGGTTCTAGTGTGCATGAGATAGGTGTAAGGGAATCTTAGGGAAAGTGAAGGGGGTGGATGAATGGTCCGGAGATCAAGTAGGATCTGTGGTGATACTGTAAGCAAGGAAAAACGGACAGACTAGGTGGGCCAAGTGGTCCTTATCTGCAAAAAGATTTCTATATTTCTGTGTTTCTATGTCTGTTTCAGAGTTCTTTTACTCAAGGACCCACTTTTATGTACTTGGTTGACTGTTGCCCCAGCAAGGTCTCTCTCCCTCTCTCTGTCTCTGGGAACACCCTCAGCCACTTCACTGCAGGCCTGATAGTTTCTCTCTTTAAGAAACCGCTAGAGTATCTCTCACACATGAAGTTTCTGACTCTCTCCCTCTCCAGTGGAACTCTCTGTCCAATTCCTCTTTGACTTTCAGTTCCTAGATCTAAGCCCCACCCCCAGAATCCAGTGCCCCTCTCACATGTCACTAGTGCCTGAAAGAGCTGACACTTAATCTTTTCCTATATAGGATACCTTACATTCTAATGTATGACTAGTAGTTCCATGGCATAATGGATCCATTAGCTTCCCTTGTATTTCGTAATAATGATCCACATTTCATGAAAACAGGATCACTGTGTCATAGACTTTAACCATACTGGCTGCATATATTTACCTGATATCACAGTCCAAGTCTTGCAACATTACACTCTTTTGCAGTGGAAGAGGATTATGATGTCAAATAGAGGTAAGCAGTAGGGGTAGATTACATTTAGGACCTTATTGAATCCTGTTTTCAGGTTAATGTGTATAGCTGTATAGAAGAGGAAGCTACAGTAAATACAGAAGGTATATAAAATATGAGGTGACTAGCTAAAAAATACTGTATGTTTTTCAGTTTCTTCAGTGACATTATGGTCTTTTTGAATGCATTCTGAAAACAGAAAATTATTTTTCTAGGGACATGGATATGCTGTACAGATCCACAGTTCTGGCAGTATTCCTTTCCCTCTAAATATTGCTGAAAGGTCTTCAAGCTGGCTTCGCCAACCCACCCAGGTGGTAATTCCCTCAGTATCTCCCCAAAATGTCAGACCTTCCTTTCCGCTGGAAGAAGGTTCCCTCCTTATTGCTCTGTGCTGAGTAGGCCCTTTCCTTTCAAAACTTCTAATTCAAAACACAGCTGTTCCAGATGGTCAAGGACATTGGCAGTTCCTGCACCCGGTATGTGGCTGTTGTGGTGACCATGTACCGCAGGGCTTGGCTGCGGATTTCTACCTTTACGACATATACCCAGCATAAATTGGTGGATGTCCCCTTTTTGGGCACCAACCTATTCGGGCCAGGGGTGAAAGGACACCACACTCAAACTGAGAAGTTCAGTGCCACCTTGGACTCTGTCACCTCCACCCAGAGGGATCCCAAGGGCTCCAAGCTTCAGAGTAAGAAGCTCTTTCAGCTCCTCTCTGCCCCTGTGGCCAAGTCATCCTATCCCCCAGCTGGGCAGCAGGCACAGGCTTGGCATCCCTGACCGAAGTTAGTTGCTTTGGTCATCCACAAATCAGGTGATCAAGGCCCCGCTGCTTCCTCAGCCAGTCCTTCCCCCTTCTTCAAGCCTGCCCAGTGACAGGATGGGAGTGGTGCCTCCTCCATGCCCATCCTGTCTCCCCTGGGCCCTCCTGTGGGGGCCAGCTCCACCACTTTCTTTCCACTTGGTCTGCTGTACACTGCAGGGGAATGCCTTCTTGAGGCCCTGGACCACGGGCCTAATGTATGCCTTCCCTCCATTTCTGTTGATCCTCAAAGTGCTGCTCAAGGCCATGAGGGAAAAAGACATGGATGATCCTAGTGGCTCTGGACTGACCCCACCAGTTCTGGTACCCATATCTCCTCAGCTTCAGCTGCAGGCTCCCGTGGCATCTTTCTCTATGCCTGGATCTGCTCTCTTGCATTCATTGGAAGGTTCTCCATCTGGATCTTCAATCCCTGCACCTGACAGCCTGGTTCTTGAGTGGCTAGAGTTCCAGGCTTTGGGCCTCTCCGAAGATGTCCTCACCATGTTTGAGGCTTCTTGGAAGGAGTTAACCCAAAGATGCTACGCCTTCAAATGGAAGAGGTTCTCTATTTAGTGCCAGGGCAAGGGACTTGACCCCTTATCTTGCCCGCTGGCTAGCGTTCTCGACTATCTTTGTTCCCTCTCTCAGTCAGGCCTTCAGTTAATAACCCTTAAGATGCACCTGGCAGCCATCTCTGTATATCTGGTGAGAGCTGATAAGTCGTCGGTGGTGCAGGAGAAGGTGGTCTGGTGCTTTTTCAAAGGCCTTGTCCACATTTCCCCTCCGGTGTGTGGACCACCACCACCTTGGGACTTCTTGCTGGTGTTGGTAAAGCTCATGGGCAAGCCATTTGAACCAATGCATATGTGTGATATGTCTCACCTGTCGTGGAAGACCACCTTCTTGGTGGTTATCTCATCTGCCAGAAGGATCAGCGAGCTCCAGGTGCTCTTGGTGGAGTCTCCTTGTTTGGCCTTCCACAAGGACAAGGTTGTCCTTCACCCCAGCCCGAAGTTACTCCTGAGGTTGTGTCTAAGTTTCACCTTAACCAGGTGATGAATCTCCCAGTGTTTTTCACCAATCACACCTTGGAGGCCAAGCACAGGCTCCATACTTTGGATCTGTGGCTAGCACTTGCCTACTATAAGGAGAGCACAGCTGGAGTTTGGGGAGAGGTTCACCAGCTAAAGCTACACCTGGCAGACCATCAGCTAAGTGGACAATTGGCAGGTGGATTGTATTCTGCATCGACCTCTACTATAGATTGGCAGGTAGGATGTCTCCTGTAGGGCTTGGGTCTCATTCCACCCGTCATATCACTGCCTCTGTGGCTGCTTTCAGGGATATCCCTATCCAGGAAATCTGCAGGGCTGCTACCTGGAAGCCAGCATATGCCTTCATTTCCCATAACCACATTGACCTTGAGACATATCATACATGTGCATTGGTTTGAATGGCTTGCCCATGAGCTTTGCCAACACCAGGATGCTTGTTTTGGGTCCTCTGTTCTCCAATCTCTCTTCCCTAAATAGGGGGTGTGCACCTTGCCCCATCCTCTTGGAGAACTGCTAGGAGTCAGCCAGAAGTGTGGATCTGTACACCATATCCACTTCCCTAGAAAAACAGATTACTCACCTGTAACAGTAGTTCTAAGAGTGGTATATGGTGTACATCCACACTGACCCACCTGACCTCCCCTGGCAAGTGGCACACCGATTCTTGCTTCCAGTAGGTAAGAGCTGACATTACAGGGTGGTGCCGAGGGAGTTACCACCCATTTGGGTGGGAGGAGCCAGCTGGAAGACCTTCCAGCAAGATTTAGAGGGAAAGGAATACCGCCAGAAGTGTGGATGTACACCATATACCACTCTTAGAACTACTGTTTCAGGAGAGTGACCTGTTTTTTTTTAACTCAGCTTTATTTGTGAGCTATAGATAACAAAGGTACAGCTGAACATTTACTCCTATCAATCACATTTTGTTTGCATACTAACAATGAATAAAGTGAGAAATATCCAGGTGTGTCCATGGGTCCATTTATTTCGTCTTCTGCTTTATATCTTCAGAGTTAATATGGGTCTTGATCCTAGAACCAATATCTTTTACTGAACAGTAGAACCAAAGGGACATTTCAACTAGAAACTGAACCATAACCAATCACAGTTGACCATAAACATAGACTTTTGCTGCTTAATCCCAAAAAAGTAAACTTTTTTTTGTTGTCTTTGAATATCAAGGGTTCAGGGGAATCAATGACTGATGTCTGAGAAAATACCGCATGAAATTCAAGTTGGGGAAGGAGTAGAATGTGTTGATTGGGCCCTCCATCAGTATTTATTTTATTTTACTGTGTTGTGTTTCTGGGTGTCACTGTGTGGCCCATGTATGCTGAAGTCACCTGTGGTGGTTCTCTCACATTGGCCCCCTTACACAGAAACACAGAATCTGACAGCAGATAAGGACCACTTAGCCCACCTAGTCTGCCCATTTTTCCCTGCCTATAGCATCACCTCAGATTGTACTTGATCTCTGGTCCATTCCCCCAACCCCCCCATCCCCTAAGATTCCCTTAAGTCTGTCCTATGCATTCTTGAACCCCACCACTGTTTTTGCCTCCACCAACTCCACTGGAAGACTGTTCCAGGAATCCACCACTCTTTCTGTGAAGAAGTACTTCCTCACATCTCCCCTGAATCGACCCCTCCTCCAGCTTCTTATCATGACCCCGTGTTCCATAGCACATTTTTCTCTGAAAAGTATTTCCCTCTTGTACCTTTATTTACCCATGTGAGGTATTTACAGATCTCTATCATATCCCCCTCCTCTCTTTCCTACAGGACCCAGGAATGAGCCCTGAGGAATGCCACTAACATAGAAACATAGACTTTGCCGGCAGATAAGGACCGCTTGGCCCACCTAGTTTGCTCATTTTTCCCTGCCTATAGTATCACTGCAGAGTCTACTTGATCTCCGGCTCTTTCACACAAACCCCCGTTGCTGTTTATTTAAGTTAGGGCTCCCCTGTGATCCCACTCTCCTGCTACCCCCAACCCCCCTCTCCTTGGCGAAGGTCTAGCCTTTAGAGCTTCCACATGCTTCTCTAAAGAAAGCTTTAAGAGTGACTGACATTTGTTTCCATCCTGTTATGCTCTTGAACTTTCTTGGTCCGTATTTCTAAGGACGGTGGTGTGGCTGTCCACTCCAGGAGTGTCACTTCCTTCACTGCTACTGTATAGAGGGCTTGCAACATCTGTTGTGTTCTATTATCCATCCCTGGTACTGACCTTCCCAGGACAAGGATTTGAAATGAGAAGGGTTATCCACCCCTAAATCTTGCCCAGCTCCACGTGTATCTGTTGCCATTATTATTGTGCAGTGAGGCAGTCCCAGAAGATGTGGTAGTGCAACCCCACTAGACTGTGTCCCTTCTAGCACAGGTCTTACTCCCCTCTTCTGTTGAAATCTTTTGATATGATTGGAGTGTGGAAAAATCTTATCAAGCTTTTCCACCGGAACTCACTACAGGCCGGGGATGCCATGGTCCTCCAACCCTCCTCGCAACATCTACCCCAGTCCTCGTCTGAGATGGCTGTAGTTGCATCCCCCTTTCAGTTTGTTCTCATTTAGACAAACTCACAGTTGTAGGTTACCTTGCAGGGCACTGTATGCTTTTGATATATTCCCTTGTCTGCCTGCCAGTATAGGTGCCCAGTACAGGAATTGTTTTAGGTGTGTAAGGTCTCATGCAACCTTTGCTAGCAAGTTCCCCTAGTTGATGGAATGCCTGACTTGTAAGAAATGAAAAATGTCTTGTCTAGGTAGACCATACCTTCATTTCATCTTTGCAGAGATTGTACATATGCTGTCTTGCATGGAACAATTGTACAGTATAAGCCACTTAATCGGGACGCGGTTAAAGGGGTCCCCTGAGTCACCGATTAAGTGACTATGTAATCAAGCATATTAAATTATTTTAATGGGGATGGCATCTCCAGTTAAAGGAGACAATTTGGTTAAGCTGAAGCTCATTACCACACATTATCACTCGTTAGCACCTCTTCTGGTTCAAACTGACAACTTTTTTTTCAAAAGATGCCCATTCTACCTAATCCCTACATTCATTTTGTCTCTAGCTGCTGTTCTTGCTGGTTGTTGTGTCTCTGTGCCTTATCTATTATGGAATGCAAGCATGTTGACTTCCCCCTGGCAGATAAGATAAAAGTGCTTGAAGCAAGGCTCTGGGCTACATACATAAAATCAACATGAAACAGACTGCAATAAATAAAACATTATCATAAAAGCTATAAAACTCATTAAATAAAAAGTGAATAACAAGATAAATAATAAAGATAAAATCAGGGAACAGGTGAAATAGCAAGTCAGAACAGGTCAATATTTACAAAACTGGGTCAGGAAAAGCCTGTGCAAACAGGAAGACTTTGAGGCGTACCTTGAATATCTCCACTGAAGGGGCCTCCCTCATAGATGAAGGTAACGAATTCCACAGCATGGGGCAGGTGATGCTAAAAGCTCTATCGCCGGCAGTTTTTAACCTCGTCCTGGGAATCACCAGGATGCCCCTTGAGGAGGAATGGAGAGAGCAGACTGAGGTAGCAGATGTAAGAAGGTCCTCCAGGTAACCAGGGCCCAGGCCATGTAGGGCCTTAAAAGAGAGCAAGCCCACCTTAAAGAGGATCCTCCACCTGACTGGCAGCCAGCGCAGTTCACACAACACTGGGGTGGCATGGCAATACTTAGACTGCCCCGTCAACAACCTGGTGGCTGCATTCTGCATTAGATGAAGCCAGTGGAGGATACCTCCTGAGACCCAGAGGTACAGCGCATTACAGAAATCAAGCCTTGACATCAAAAAGGCATGCAGTAAGGTAGGGAGTTCCAGGGGCAGAACCAGGGGCCTAATCCTGGAGATATTCCTCAGATGGAAAAAACTGATATGGACCATAGCCGACACCTGAGCCTCAAGTGTCAGGCCACTATCCAGAATAACGCCCAGGTTACGCACCCTGGAGAAGGCCTTCAAAGGCACGGAACCCAGGACAAGTCCTGTCTCTGCACCCGAGGCCATCCTATCATGCCCTCTGTTTGACTCTACTACCAGTACCTCCATCTTATCGGGGTTCAGTCACAACCAGCTGGAGGCCATACAGTCATTGATGTCAGCAAGGCAGCTGTAAAGCACTTCCACTGCTTTGGATGTTCCAGGGGCAAAGGAAAGATACAGCTGGGTATCATCAGCATAGCAATGAAAACCCAAGCTGTATTTCCTAATGAACCCTCCCAGGGGCAGAATGTACATGGCAAACAAGATAGGTGACAAGACCAAACCCTGAGGTACTCCCGAAGACAGGAGACTAGGGGAGGAGGAGGAGAAATTCTCCATCACTACCCTTTGCCTCCTGTTTGTGAGAAAGGACTCAAATCAGCAGATGATGGTGCCAGTGAGTCCACAAAATTCCCTCAGGTGGTCAAGCAACACACAATGGTCCACCATTTCAAATGCTGAGCAGAGATAGAGGAGAAGGAGCATTGTCCCTTCCCCTCGATCTCTCGCCCTGAGGAGGTCATTGTGCACCCAAACTAACACAGTTTCTGTGCTGTGCCTCACCTCAAACCTGGACTCGAGAGGCTCATATAGATCAAAGGCCATGTGGTGCTCCTCAAGCTAAAGCACCACAGTCTTCTCAACAACCTTACCCAAGAATGGAAGGTTGGATATTGAATGGTAATTTGCCTTGACCTCAGGGTCCAAAGTTGGGTTTTTCAGAAGGGGTCTTGCTAGTGCCTCCTTCAAGGCATCGGGAAAGACCTCCTCAGACAAGGAGCACTGGACAATCAAGGCAAACTCCAGGCCAATGGAGTTGACACATCCCATCAAGAAACATGTTGGCACTGGCTCCAGTTCACAGTATGTGTGCTTCAGCTTGAAAGTGACTCCAGTGACCTCAGCCACCTACACTGGTCTAAACTCACCCTAGCTAGGTGGAGTACTCTCCGGGCATCAGAGGCGATCACTGTCGGCCAACTTTTGGCTCACTGGCAGAATTCTATGCCTGATGGCGGACACTCTGGCTGAGAAGAACTGAACAAACCCTTTGCATAAAGTATTCAAAAAAGTGTTTTTCAGCTGCAGACAGGCTGGGTTTAGCAGCCTGCCTACAGTCCAAGAGAGCACAGCTGGTTGATTCTTCCCAGCAGCAATCTTCCTGGATAGGAACTCTGCCTTCTTATGATTAATTGTCTCCTGGCACTCACCATAGTGAGCACACAGAGCCAGCTTGTCCACCTCCAGGCCGGTCCTTCACCAGCAGCACTCCAACCTCTGACCCACAAATAAAAATCTTCATCTCCTTGAGCTCCCCAAGTGAGACGATTTGGGTCATACATGCCTCAGACAGCACATGTACACCTTCCCCCTCGCATGCAATGCCCACACTAGATAGATCAGCCACCACCAGAAAACCTTCGGGGGTCACACCCCTCAAGGGGCAGTAGCTTACCGTCTCAGCAGGGGGAGGGCTCTTAGAGGGTGCCCCAAACATGAACTCCACCATGCAATGATCAGACCAAGCGACCCAATCAGTATTGAGATTATTAATATCAAGCCCCAATGAGAAAACCAGATCCAACATGTGGCTGCCCTGATGGGTCATGGAGGAAACTTCTTGCAACAGACCCAATGCTGACATAGTCTGGAGGAAGTTGTAACCAAGCCTAGATGATTCGTTGTCAGCCCAAACATTGAAATCCCCCAGAATTAGACATCTGGGGGCCTCCAGTGTTTCGCCGATGACAAAATTGGCTAAGTCCTACAGAAATTCTCCCACCGCCCCAGGGGCATGGTAAATAAGGAGAATTCTGCAGCCTGCACCCAAAAACCCCACCATATGGCCACTCATTCAAAGGAACCCGGTTTTCCCACTCGGTGCACAGTGAATCCCTGCTCTGATCTAAAACAGAAGGCAACTCCCCCACCCCTGTGGTCCACTCTGGGGCAGTGCACAACAGAGTACCTGAGGGGGATGGCGGCAGCAAAAACTGGGCCGACATCATCACCCACCCAGGTCCCCATAATGCATGCCAGATCGACCAATGAAATAAGATCTGCAATAACTGTGGTCTTATTTCTAATTGATCTGCACTGCAGAGCACTGCCAACAGGGGATTGGTGGACAGTGCAGCCCCTCTTGCTGCCTGTCCACTTGGTCTGTTGGGAACCCTGGGGATGAGCACTTAACACATCTTGCCTCTCTCTTGGACCTGATAAACCCCAGGGTGCCTTCTGCACCTAACCACCCCATCCTGTCCCCTACCGACATGCACGAGGCACCCCACCACAATTGATCCATACAGTTCCTCTGTATTCCAACCTCCCAACAGTGACATGCTGTAGTGGTGGTGACTGGGAGGTCAGAGAAGGGCCACAGATTGCACAGCTGGGATGCCCTGTATACGATCTAGCATCTCCCATGCCCCCATCCTTCCCCAGACACATCCTGTCTGACTGTACTAACCCAAAATCTTACACGTCAACTAACTAAAAAAATACACTCACTCATCCAATCACACACTAGTACAAAACCAACCTAATACCATGCATACTACTCACACACCCAAGCTTAAAACTCAGACCAACCAATACTCCCCACACCCAAAGGGAGCAAAAGCGAATCCAGGATAGGGTTCCTGAGAAATAGGAGAGCACTGTCCGCAGCTGAGTAACAGGTCCTACAAGAAAGGACAAACAAAAAGCAGATAAGGTGCAAAAATATAAATCACAAGCAGGTTATAGAAAATGTCACAGCCCACTGCTTGGTAGCCGAAGGCTCTCTCACCACTTCCAGTCACTGCAGAGATGAGCCGGCTAGACTAGTTCCAAAGAACGCCAGCCACATGGAATAAGTCCCAAGAATATCCATGAAACAGCTCCCACCAGATCTGGAGTCCTGGAAGTGAAGCCAAAGGACCAATGGCCAACCCCCAAATAATAATCCGAGGGGCACGCAGTAACTTCTGAGGTCTTTCACGGACAAACGGGCCCAACCGATAGTCCAAGGGCACACCGAAAGTCTGCTGAGTCTCTAATCCCAAAAACAGGGCATGCCAGCACATGGACACAATAGGCCACCATCCAAGGGACCAAAAGTCTCAGGAACAGCACAAACACCGCTAATGCTCTGGGAGATAATGCGTGGAGGGGCCCTCAGCACTGCGGTCTCCCAGGAATACAGTCCGGCAAGAAGCACTAGAACAGCCTGGGTCACCATTTGCCAAAATGGCTCTGTAGTTCTCCATCTCAAACAGCTAAGTCAGAGGAATTAGTAAGAAGAAGGAGGAGCTTTTACACAACTGGCAAAGCAACAGCAGTCCTTCTCGGAAGCACAAGAGAAAAGGTAAGGACACTGTTGTTAAAAATGCACATCATCTATAGTTCTCTAGTGCCGTCAGCAAAGGTGCTTGCATCTCAAGTCCTGTTCTGAAGAAAAAAGCCAACGAGATAGCCACTCATCTACAGCATGTAGATTTTGAGGCAACAGATGGGTGGCTATCACATTGGAAAGGCAGACATAATATTGTCTGTAAGAGAGAGTAGGATGAGTGAATGGATGTGGATCAGCATTCTGCTTCCAAGTGGCTCAGAAATGTACTCCCCTCTCTCATATCTGATAACCCCTCTCACAGCCATATTTAATACTGATGAGACTGGGGTCTTCTATAGAGGATATCCTGACAGGGGGCACACACAGAAGAATATGGAGTTGACAGGGGGGAAAAAAGCAAATGATTGGGTCTCCCTCCTATGCTGCAGCAATCTGCTTGGAACTGAGAAACTCCCTGTTGTGGTTATAGGCAAAAGCAGGCATCCACACCATTTACCAAAGGCCTTGAGCACTCTACCAGTAAAATACATAAGCACAGCCAATGCATGGGAGCTATTTTTGATGACTAGCTAAAGACATGGAATACCCAACTCAGGAGAAGGTATAGAAAAGTCCTTCTCATTGTGGACAACTGTAGTGCGCACCCTTCAAATCTGTCCACAACGTACAACCACATAAAAGTCCACTTCCCCCACAACACCACAAGCCTTATTCAGCCCTTAGACATGGGTGTGATCCAAAATTTAAAAGGTCATTATTGAGCCCTTTTTGCAGAACATATTGTGGGGGTTATAGATGGCAGGTCCATGGCTCTAGCATCAGAAATAGCAAGGCATGTAAACCTCCTAGACACTATCTTAATGCTTCATAATGCCTGGACCACTGTAAAACTTGCCACAATCTACAACTGCTATCTAAAACTGCTATCTAAAAGCTGGTCTTAAGATTGATAATAAAGGATTGTCTGGAGAAGAAGGGAGTTCTGAACAGGGAGACCAGGGAGCAGCAAATGTTAACCCAGAAGAAAACCCACTGTTTGATGTGCCCATACCTGCAGATTTCTCCAACGAAGAGTTCCAACGGTTCATTGACGTCGATGCCCAAGAGCCTACAGAGGGAGAACTCACACTCAAGTCCATCTGTGATTCGATAATGGAGTCAGAATGAGGACATGAGGGTGAAGCAGAGGACAATGATGAGGACCCAGATGAACCAGCACCAGCAACAGTATCTAACTGAGAAGCAATTGAGCATATCAGGCATTTACAAGAGTGGTGTCTCCAGAATGGGTGGATGGGGGACTTGGAGCATTTGTTTGAGCTTGAGGGGGAGATAATAAAATGCATGGCCAGTGAAGTGAAACAAAGGAACACAACTGATTTTTTTGCATGAAGGAGCTGTGGGGTCGGGCTCACCTTGCAAGACAAAAACAAACCAAATCCAGGCCCAGTGAACCAGAGGAGCTCATGACAATGCTAGAAGTCTTGCTGGTAAACAGCCTTTGCTGGACCACTGGGTACTTGAAAATGACTATGATATTATTGGTATCACTGAGACGTGGCTCTTAAAAAAACATCTGGATTCTGAATATTATAAATAAAGTTATGACTTCTACAGGCATGATAGACCAACTAGAGGGGGAGGCATAGCCCTTTATATTAGAAGTAAAGTAATCTGGGTCAAGTAGAGATACTTTTTTCAGAAAACATTGAGGGCGTTGAGATAATACTGGTCTATATAACTGGGCTGAAAATGTGTGTTGGGGTAATATATTCCCACCCAAGACTAAAAACATCCATTTTTGAGGTGTTGTCCATAAGGCTAAATGAGTTATTAAGGCAAAGGGAAGCAGTCTTGATTGGAGACTTTAATGCAGCATGGGGAGCCTTAAGCTTCAGTCTGAATTTCAGTCCTTGGGCCTTAATCAAATTGTGAAAATTCCAACACGTAGAAGCACCCATGCTAGCACAGGGAATATCTTGGATTTAATATTTTTAACAAATGGCATACATTTGCTGGACCATAGGGTGGGTTCCCTGAATTTAGGAGACAGCAGTTAACTTCAGTGTAATATAAAATGAAATTGTGAAAATGTTGAAATGCCAAAATGTAGGTATGTTAGAGATTACACCCATTTTAATAAATCTTCTTTTCAACTCCAGATGGAGCAAATCAAATAGGCATGTATAGATTTGATCCCAGAAGTAGACATAGCAGTTAGAGAGTTCACAAAAATCTACCTGGAAATATGTGATAGAAATGCCCCTTTTAAAGAATCTAAAGAAAGAAATAAACATAATCCTTGGGCAAATAAAGCAATTAAAAAAGAAATAAGATGGAAGGACAGGGTATGAAAAAGGGCAAATCGATCCCTAAAAGTAGAAGACTGGGAATTGTTTAAAAAGATTAGGCATAAAAGTAAAAGTATGATAAAAAAGGCAAGGAAAAGATATTATCGAAATAAAGTAAATCAAACAAAAAATCCAGCTCAGTACTGGAATTTAATAAAAGAACTGGAAGGTAGGGAAAGGAAACATTTGAGTATAACATTTAAGGATGAGTTGGAAGGGGAGATGTCAATAAAGCAAGTGGTAAACAGCTTGAACCAATATTTTTGCTGTTTCCCGGACATAACAATGGAACAGGTAGATAGCGATCAGAAATATGCTAACCAGCAAAGTCTGCAGTCGGTGAGACAACATAAAGGGGATATTCCATGCTTTTATTTTTGAGCAATCAAAGTTAGTGAAGTAAAGAAACAAATAAGACAATTAAATCCACGAAAGGCAATTGGCCTGGATAAAGTGGAGACAAGCTTCTTAAAAGCTTCAGTAGAGCAAATAAGTCCAACTTTGTCTAATCTATTCAACTTTAGCTTACAGCAGAGAAGCTTCCCAGAGTTCTGGAAAAATGCAGAAGTGATTCCAGTATTTAAAGGATGGGAAAAGATAATCAATCTAATTACCATCCAATAGCCTTGTTATCAATCATATCGAAGGTCTTTGAGCATCTGGTCTGTGCCCAGTTGTATGAATACCTGGAGAAGTATAAACTACTGACAGCATGTCAGGTAGATTTTAGACCTGGGAGGTCGACAGACACCACCCTGACAGACTTCATTGATACAGTGGCAAGTGGGATTGAGGCACAGGAGTCTGTCAGCGCGGTGTTCGTCGACCTCTCAAAGGCCTTTGAGTTGGTCGATTTCAATATATTGTTAGGGAGATTGGCTCAAATAGGCATGTCTGAACCTATTCAAACTTGGATGCTTTCCTATTTGACTGAGCATACACAACAGGTCTGTATAAATGAAACACTGTCTGACAGGGAAGGTATTTTCAGGGGTGTCCCTCAAGGCTCCATTTTGGACCCCCTGTTGTTTTTGATATACATTTATTTATTTTTTGTTGACCGGGTAAGTGCACTAGACAAATCTTGCCTATTTTCAGGCACGACCCTGGGGAGGGGGATACAGATGAATGCCAATTGACCTTGAACCAGGTTAAGCTGTTGGTGGCATTTTTAGTGAATAAGGGAAATTTGGCCAGGACACCGGGGAAATTTCCCTACTCTTTTCGATAAGTGCCATGGGATCTTTAACATCTACCTGAACTACCACCAGTCCAGGCAGATGGGTCCTCGGTCTAACGTCTCATCCGAAAGATGCCACCTCAGAAGTGCAGCACCCCTCTCATGCTGCACTACAGTGTCAGTACTGGGATATTAACCCGAGTGCCAGATGTAGGACCTGAACCCACAGCCCTCTGATCACCCGGCCTCAGAGGCGAGTGTGCTACTTACTGAGCCACTGACACTCTCATCATACATTAAAAATAGTAAGATTTATTTGTATGCCGATGACATGGCTTTAACAGGAAAAGGTACAAATATAGACAGCCTAAAAAAAAACTCTTCAATCAGATTTCAGTATATTACAACATTGGTTACTTCAATCAAAAATGGTTCTTAGTACAAAGAAAACTCAGGTAATGTTAACTCCTAAGGTAAATTATCACATAATCAGATGTTAAAAATACATACAGTAAGTGGACAAGTGTTAGAGCAAATTTTGGTTTATAAGTATCTAGGGGTTCATATAGATAGTGCTCTTACTTTTTCTGAACATATAACCAATGTAGTTAAAAAGGTGAACTCTAGACTGGGTGTGCTTAGAAAGAAAACTTTGATTCTCCCTAGAGAATCTAGAAATAGAGTGGCTGTTCAGCTACTTTTACCAACATTGGAATATGGCAGTGTAATATATCAACTTGCCTCTAAAACACTTCTGAACAGTCTGGACAAAACATATCATAGAATGGCAAGATATGTGATTAAATGTCCTTTTGTTATTCATCATTGTAGTTTGCTTCAAAGTCTAGACTGCGATTCTCTTGCCACACGTAGAAAAAAACGAGTAGGGTATAAAGCCTATATGGAGTACGGAGGTAAAAATAGGCATGGAATAAATTCCATTGATACCTTTACCCCTCATAAGTATAACTTGAGGGATTTGAAACATAGATGCTTACAAATCCCACTGGAAGTTAATATCTACAGTAGAATGCAAAGACATTTGTACTTACCAAAAATATGGGACAAAATAGACCCAGAAATTAGGAATATTGAAAATTTAGGGCAGTTCAAACATTCCCTAGATTTAGTCTGGAAAGACAAATGTATTTGCTACAATGTTACTAAGTGATCTCTGTACTTGTTGTTCTCTTAGATTGTATGTCCTAACTCTCCTGATTTCATTCCTGGGTTGGGGTCATTGGTTGCAGTAGGTGGATGAATTAATATAGTTTTAGACACTGTAGTAATGTGTCCCCCTTTTTGGATGTTTCCCTCTCCCGTAATCTGAATCCCATAACATCTGCTCTATATTAAGGCTTCTACATATTTCCCTTGACCATTATATGGAAAATATCCAATTTTAAAATAAGGTTATATACCTTGATTTTTTGGTACCTTGTGTGTTTCTGTCTCGTATGTTTTGCATGAATTTAGATTGTCTTGTATTTAAGATTCTTTCTGTGATATTGTATTACATAATGATTTATTGCACTGTGAAACTGTAATCTTAAACAGGACAACTTTGATAAACGGGGCCTAACTGGTCCTAGAAGTTATTTTCCTGTTAAAAAATAAAGCTTTTATCTATATTTTATCTATACTACAGTTAAGTGCACTATTTAATTATATGTTTTAACATTCTGAAATAAAGTTTTTGTTTTTAGAGACAAACAGCATTGTATCAAAAATGACTGTAATCACTAAACATGCTGCTGTGTCTCCATTCAGTGTTTGTCCACATGTTTTATGTACTGCCACTGACTAATTGCTGAAAATCCCACTTCTATTTATCGGGATGGCTGCTTATAGGGGACAATGTTACTGCCACCAAGCCGTCCCCTATACTGGGTTAGACAGAGTTTGTTCCAGCACCTAATGCCCTGGTCCATGGAGGGAGGCCCAAAATTTGTGTCCCCAGTGAACATGGAAAGTAGGCCAGTGCCATCAGGGGTGTCTGTGATGCCCTTCACCTTGAGAAGCATCCTGACCATATGCTTGGTCAATGAATTTTGAGTTTGGGAGAGTATGTGGGGAATGAGGCACACATGGGGCAGCATAAACAGCAGCACTGGAGAAATAGATCCACCTCCCTCTCCAGACAGCCAGTATCCCCTCTTTGTTTGGTCTATGCAATGGTGTGTGTAAACTGGGCAGTTACATAGTATAGCTTGAGGTGTGGCATGGCCAGACCTCTCTCGGGAGGGGTTTGAAGCCTCTGGGCTATCCTATGCCCCTTCCATCCAAACAAATGAGAGGAGCAGTTTTTGTGTGCACTTCCTGAACTCCTCCAGAATTGTCACTGGTAGAATTTGGAAGTGGAATAAAACCTGGGGAAGATGTTCATTTTTAGAGCAGCAACTTGCCCTCCCAAAGGAGGCAGTATAGCACAGTGGTCTAAGGCTCTGAACTGCAAATCTGGTGACATCCAGCAGACCAGACCTGGGTTTGAATCCCACAGCTTCCACTTGCATACTGTGTGACCCTGAGCAAGTCACTTAACCTCCTTGTGCTCCCAGGTTGCTCCTGTAAAAAAGCTTTCAGCTTAGTGTGCTATACCTGGTTAAACAACTAAATAAAAAAAAACTAAAAAAAAAACTGAGTGGCATTAGACACCATCTGTTGATGTCTGCCCAGACTTCACCCAGCAGCTTCTTATAATTTAATGGTAAAGAGGGAGATCAGCCTTGTGGAGATCTGTAATCCCAGGTGTTGGACAGTATTACTCATTGCCCATTTAAAAGGAAAGGAGGCTTTGAATGCTGGGGTGCAGGTCGCACTGAGACTGAGAGCTTCAGACTTATAACTAGTTTTATAGCCTGAGATGGTCCCAACAGAAAATGATTTAACCATGCAGTCAGCTGTAGGAATTATGAACATGGAAAAAAATAAGCATAGGTTAAGACATCCAGTGTGACCTTGAGCAAATCATTTTACCTCTTGGAGCTGTAGGCCACCCAGGTGAAGAAACGGTATAAAACAGAACACTACTGGAAGCAAGATGTCACATCTCAGCTGTGATATCCTGGGAAAACTATAAATAAATTCATTATTTGATATTATAAAATGGTTACCTTAAATTACATCAGCTGATCTTTTTTGGAACATTAGGCATGATTACATGTTAAAGGGAAGATCTCCTCAGGTTTCTTTTCTGTTTACCTGTGTAGGTTGCAGGCATGAACAATGATTGCCTTTATTGCACCCTCCCAATTTCATCAGGATGTAAGTAAAGAAAGTCACTAAGTCTGGTGTGAAAACCTGCTTGACTCCATTACAAAGGTCATAGCCTGTCTTATATAAGGCATCATGAGATTTTATGATGCTTTAGATGCCTGCAGTCATTCTACGGTATCAGTCCATGCTGTTCCATGTCCTTTGCAGTTCCTATGTTCTTGTCTTGTGCTGGCCATCAGACTTTTCAAGGTACAGTAACTGCCCTGCTGTTTTCTGTAGTTTTAAAGAGTATCTGAGTTGGAAAAAATACTTTTAGAGAAGGTTTGGGTTTGTAGAGTTTTGTTTCTGCTTTGTTGAATAGTTTTGTGATACAAGTTCTTATTTTGCAGACAGAGCATGCAATCTCTTTGTTCGTTTTGTTTTCTTGTGCTGGTTAACAAACAAGGTCGATAACCAACATGAGACAAAAACACAGAGACTACAGAGGACAGCAAAAGCACTGACTGATACAGTAGGACTGCAGACTTTAGCCCTAAAGCATAATCAAATCTCATCATGCCTGGCTCAAATTGGGTCACAACCTTTGTAATAGAGTCAAGCAGGTTTTCAGGCCAGACTTAAGTAACTTCATTTATGTTTATGTCCTGATGAAATTAGGAGGGTGCAGTAGAGGCAGCCATTGTTCAAGCCAGCAAACTGCACAGGTAAACAGAAAAAAAGCCTGAGGGGACTGTTCCTTTAATATACAGGAGCCATTTCACATGGAAACAAGCAGGACAACTAAATAATATCAGTTAAAGTTAAACAGCAGCATTTCCATGTCCATATCATAATCCCAATGACATGCCTCCACATTGGCTGCTATTATCCATGATGGGTAACAATAACCAAGACATTATTGGTCAAATGTAACCACATGTCCTTTGTGTTACTCCTGCGCAGGTCACAACTATTTTACTTTCTGTGGCACACTACTCAGTTTAGAAAAACAACTCTGTACTATAATAAACAACATAAAACATCTAGATTACCCCAATTATGTTTTAACTTTAGTGTTTTTTTTTTTTTTTACTGTTCCACTCTTGCTGGTCTACTTAATATCACAGATAATACATTACTTATTTCACTGAATCTTTCCAAATGTATGTCACTCTCCCCTGCTGACCACTCAGTTGTCTGTGACATCACAGTCTGTTGTCATGGTGAGCACTATGATATCATAAACAAAAGCAGTGTGGGGTTAACCGAGGAAGGGCAAGTGATTTGTATACTTACTTTTTGGATAGACCACCAAGATATGCTGGAAACCTTGGAGAGGAACACTGAAAATTCAAAAAATAGTATTCTCTAGTAAATTGTAATAGCTGAAACATATTTATGAAAGTACATGCTGAAGAGCAAAGTTGCTCTTTAAAACCAAAATCAGGAGAACCATTATATGTAAGCAATAACACAAAGCAGGTTCTGTATCATTCTGGCTTGCAGCACAGATATGGGTTTCGGAGCCCCAAGGCAAAGCCCAGTAGTGACTTCAGTCACTGTATCCATGATGTAATTCAACACAATCCACAAACCCTGAAGTGTGTTATTTCTTTTCTTTTTTTTTTTTTTTTTTTTAACCAGGAGAGACGCACTAAGCTGGAAGCTTGTTTACAGGTGCGACCTGGGAGCACAAGGAAGTTAAGTGACTTGCTCAGGGTCACACAGTATGCAACTGGGGTCTGTGGAATTCAAACCCAGGTCTCTAGGTTTGCAGCTCAGAGCCTTAAACCACTGTGCTATACTGCCTCCTAAAATAGGAATTGCTATTGACAAGTAAATGGTAGGAAAAGTGACAAAGAGAAAATGCTGAGAGGCTGCTGTTTGAAGCATGAAACATTTTCTCTGTTGCTGTGCTTGGGGCATCTTGAAACAGTGGAACACGTGAAATGAATTAGAAGCTTTCAGAGTGTAATTTGTTTGGGGGATCCTTGAAAGATAATTTTACTCCTGCTTTGCTTGGGGTACCTTGAAACACAGGAACTGATAAAGTGATTTTGTAGCTTTCAGAGGATAATTTGTTGAGGTTCCTTGAAACGATGCAAAACTGTGGTTTGTGGTGGTCTCAACCAATTAAATTGCATGATTTTTGGAACCCATTTTATAAACCCCTACAACATCCTGAGCTACACTCTCTGTAAGCATTCAGGTTAAGGGATGAGGTCACAGGGGAAAAATTAGGAAAATGGGGCTTCTGGCCCCAGGACGTAAACCCCAAAACTGAGAAACTCTGGTCCCATAGAGAGATAAGGAGCAGTTTTATTTTCTAGACAAGTGAAACAAAGGCATTTTTTTAAATTAAAAATGAAAAAAAAAAAGCCTTATTTCACTAATACCTGAAAGGACAGTGTGACTGCTTCCTTGGGGCAGTGTTGTTTAACATATATGTGCTTCCTCCTTATGTGCTTACCAACTGTGACAAATGTCTGTCCTGCTGGCACTGGTGTACCATGCACGCGCATGCACACACACACACACGCACACACACCAGTAAAGAGATAAAATGCATGAGGGAAGTGCAAATTAAAACATGCAAACAGTACAATTATTGAAAGAAGACCCTCTCTAATTTCTGGACTAAAGCCTAACAGATCTTACCCCACTTTTGTTTTGCTTCCTTGCTTGTCAAGTTGCTACTAAGGCAACAGATTTAGGGTATGGCACACGTTCTTTTTTTTGTAGTGAATATTTACTATGCACTGCCTCCCAGCTGAATCTGTCAGTGGTCAGTGCCTGGCAGTGATGCTGGTTTAACCCTCTCAAGAAGTCTGCCCCCCATCACATTATCCTGTCAGTCACGAGGGTCAGACTTCCTTTGTACCTTTTACCCTAGAAGCAATTCCAAACCAATTCATGATCTCCTGTACCCCAGATGATATTGTTTCTGTGTATTTTACCCTCAGTAAACCGAGATGCTTCAGTTACTTGGTAAGGTTTCCACAACCACAGGAGGCTGGTTCTTTGGAAGCAAGCTCTTTTGGTATGAGCAGCATAACTATCCCCACCAATGCCTCCAAACCTAACCAGGTGCTTGTTATCTGTCAACGTTTCCACACTCACAAGAGCTTTCTCCTTGGAAGCAGGTCCTTTCCTGTGACCTTTTGAACTCAGACAGTTTTTTTTTTCCAGGAGACCTACAGTAGTAACCCTTTCTGACCATGTGGTGCATGTCAGTAGTCCCAAACCAGGCCCTCGATATTCATGTTACAAATCTATGTGCATGCTACAGTTCTAAATCTGTACCTATGGTACACCAACACTGAGTCATCCAATGATACGTGAGTGCAATATATTGCAAACAGCAACAGTTTTGCACAGCTGCGTAGGAAACACTCACAAAGCCCCTGTAAGCCCTGGAAAGAAATGCTCATTCAATGTAATGATCACTCAGTGGTCAGCTCACTAGTGCTGTGGCAGAATGCTTTGTGTGGGACACTGGGGGACCACATTTGAGCCCTAGAATTCCATACTGGGCAACCGCATAATGGGGACAAGGTGCTCAGCCTCCAACTGGTCAGGGAGTGGCACTGGCATCAGCTATAAAGGCAGACCCTCACTGGCCCTCCCACGTAGAGGACTGGTGCAGCCTGTTATGCCTCCAGCATTGGGATAGGGGATGGGGAGGTCCAAAGGAACAAAGGGGGCAATTATTATCCAAAAAAGCTTACATACAATATGTACGCTGTGCAGGCTAGCGGGGTGGGGGACAAGACAGAGGCATAAGAATGCTTTCAGGGGATAACTACGGTGTGTAGCAGGGAGCTATTTGCACTAAGTGGAAACACTAGCACTAGGGGAAACTCAGTAAAGCTGGGAGGGAGGTGATTTATGAAGGATGTCAGGAAATATTTATTCATGGAAAGAGTAAGGGATAAGTGGAATAAACTTCCAAGAGAACTCTTCTGTGTTAAATCAATGGAGGGATTCAAACTTGGGTGGGGACTGCAACATGGGGTTGGTGATAACATTAGGAAAAGAGGAGGAGGGAAAGGAAGAGTGACAGGCAGCTGGGACCATCATATTCAACCATAGGTTGGGCTGGGCATACTAGACAGGCTATAAGGCCTTTTCCTGCCCTCATCTTCAATGTTTCATTCTCTCCTGGCTGTTGTCTTGCATTCCACATTGCACATGAACTTTAAACATTTTTGTTAAACTACACATGAATTTTAAATATTTATCTTAATAAACTATACGTGAACTTTAAACATTTATGTTAATAAATGACTCATGAATATTTGCTTTTTTTTTAATCATTCAAAAACAATGCCGCAGAGTGCAGTTATGAATACAGATTAGGCTTGTGGCCATGTTTAATTTTAAATGGAGAGTTTTGTACTTGTTTAAACAGTGAAAGTGAAATACATGTGTTTCAATATCTCATGCTGAGTTTATCTGGTGGGAAAAGTCGTTTTACTGGCCTATATCATCAATTATTCCATTTCTCAGTCTTATAACAAAATAAATCCATCACATTTTAGGAGTAAAGACTGCTTTACAAACCTGCATAGAAACATGTTTCATTCATAGGGATATTTGTAAACTTAGGTTGACTCTTCTACTGTTACTGTAGGTAAGTAAAAATAATTTATTCTGGTCTGTCTAAAGATTTAATTTTAGGGGAGATATTTCAAAAGGAATTATATATAAGAGGTTGTAGATTTAAAGCCTTTCATGTAGACCGCCTTGATCATACTGCCCAAGTGTGGTGGCAAACAAGGGATCCTAGCTCTGTAAACTCTTTTATTTCTTGGGTAGATATTCCCCAAAGAGCCTGCTCATGGAGTAAATGGAGCATGCCAGAAAACCAGTGAACCGTTGAATGTAGGTTGCTGCATACTAGCATAATATGAGAGCAGGACTTGTGGGAGTGGTTTGTGATGAAACTGCACTGTGACAGCACCATGATCCAAGACTTGATTTTCAAAGGGTTGTGGAGGAGCGATGACACATAAGCAGAGGAGTGGTCACATAAATATGTATAAAATTTCCATTCCAAGCTTGCTACTTGCATAAAATAGCCACACAAATGTCATCGTAATAGCTATTTTAAAAAGAACATACAATACGTTGTGTGCATTATTTTTTTGGGAGGAGAAGACAGATTTATATAAATGTATAGCAGTGGTTTTTAAAAACCTTTTACTTGCTTTCTTTTTTTTGTTCAGTTCATTCACATCACCGACCTGCCCCTTCCAGCCAGTGCCTTTAGCGCAGTCACCCACCTTCCTCATATACCTACCCCATCATATGCCTCCTATGGCTTGCCTCAGTTGATGGATCCTTCGGGGTAGCCCTTAACCCTCCGGAGATTCTGGTCCAGTGGAGAAGGGTGCTTGGTCAGAGGTGCAGGGCCTGTGGGTGGGGGCTTGCCTTTATCCTGTGCCAGTTGGAGTTTTCTTCTATTTTCTCCCGTCAGCCAGCAGTATGCACAGTGTGTGAGTGTATGTGTGTGTGGGGGGGGGTACCTTGGTCACATGCCAGTAAAAGTAAGCTGCCTGGCCCACCAGGAAGAGCCTCTGTACACTGGAGAATGGCAACTCCATCTTCCTAGCTAGGATATGCTGCCAGCTGCAGCCTGTTTCCCAGGCTGCTGAGCACTGACTCCCAAGTTCATTTCTGAACCTGGGTCGCCAGCATGGAAGTGCATGTCTGTTGGGCCAGTGGGCAGCCACACTTCCCCATTTTTGGAAATTTTGGGTATAAATCAGCTGCAAAATGATGCCTCTTTCACCTAGTTGCAGAAAACTGAAGTCCAAAAATATTTCAATGCAGCATTTCCTGAAACAAAAATGTAAAACACAAAGCCTAAGGTTTCTATATCGAAGTTCAGTACCTGCATGATTGACATGGGATACAGAGGCAGAATCTGTCTGTTTAGCCCATTGTGCCCTGCAATTTTAGCAGTCCAGTATTTTAGCTAGTTATTCAAGCAAGCGATGTACTTTCTCAAAGCCTTTTCTTTTAAAATGTGAGAAAAAATATTTCATGCAGATACATTTGTGCTCATTTTAAGAGCAACATGGACATCTTTGTTATGAGTTTCCATTCATCTTCTCCCTGGAGACAAAGCAGGTCACCTCTGTGTCTATACCCTGCTAGCCAACATAAGCATCCTGGGGTCAAGCTCGAACCGTGGTTCTCCTGTATAGCAGCACAGAGTACTGCTGCCATATCATCATTACAACAAACCTAAGTGCTAAGAAATCTAGCCCTTAGTGTTACAGATCATGACCTGAAACTGGTTTTATTCTGTGAAATCCTAGTACCAGGTTTCAGATTTAAAGACCATGGATTTTTAATAGGGTGGGATTAGGACACATTGCATGCTGTACCTGCATCTGTATTTGTCCAATTACTTCTGTACAGCCCTGCAGTTATTTTTGAAAGATGTATCAGCTTGCAACAACAGTCATGATCTGTAGTAAACAAAATGACAGAAATGTAATTTGTGCCAATTTTTTTTTTCCTGCAAATGCATCTTCATTGGATGTGTAATTTCGACGCTGTTAGACCACAGATCTAACAGATGGTCTAACAGATTTGACAGATTTCTGTTTTGAAAATAGCAGCAGGTGGATATCAGATGGATCCCTTAGAACCCTCCCCATTATTTATTTATTTGAAATCTAAATGTCATGTAAACAAGGATCATAATACACTGAATGTTAAACTGTCAATGTCAAAATGCTAGATTGATTCTTTGATCCTAAAACTGGCCTGTTCATAAATTTGCACATTTGGTCAGTGGGAATCATTTGATAGCACTGTTAACTCAGAAGGTTATGGGTTCAAGATCAACTACTGTTACTCACATTCATGCCCATGACTAATACAGCAGTACAGTGTTAGGTGGGTGCAGATTATATCAGATGAGACATTAAACAAAGATCTCTTCAGCCTATGCTGGGGGCTGTCCATGGGGAAGTTCAATATCCCATGGTACTATATCAGACAATTAGGGGATATCTCCTGTAATCTCATCAACATTCTCCTTTTTAATAAAATTAGCTCTAATACAGCGGTCTAAGCTTGTACATAAAAAGTTGTTGAGTGTATAAGACATGCCAGAGAGTCGGTGCACTGCCAGTATCTGCATTATATGATACAGTAAGTTTGTAAAATGTTATGAGATGCTTTGAGTATACAATGCACCACTTAAACCCAAATTCTCTTTTGTTGTATTCTAATGCAGTTAACATACATACTGTTTATCTATTGAATATCTGGTGACTACAGTTTACAAACAAGCTTAGTTTGTTTAACACATGAACTTAACTTGTGCATTCCAGATTAGACTTGTGCTCCTTAAAAACACTTTTGTCATTATATTCATTGTGTATCACGTGTTATTTAAGATTTGGTACAGTCTTTTAGTGAAGACTTTTAGCCTTTCAGACAGCTGTGGTCTTTAGAATTAAGAATTCACTGGCACATCAAATACTGAAGCAGTAGTACCAAAAACGGTAAGTATATACGCCCCCAGATAATACCCTGTGGCAAAATTTAATGTAAGGAGTCAAGGCCATTGTCTGATTCGTATATGTTTTCCTTAGACAGCACTGTTACTATAAGAGGAGAAAATGGATTTTTGAAAGATTTAAAACACAGAGGCTATTTACTAGTCAGAGAGTAAGTGATGACTCGTCGTCAGCTGGCTAAGAAATATTGTAACTGTGATGACCTGAAAAGTTTATAATACTGTAGTGAGCACAGTTATTGCTAGTGTATTACTGTACCTATTTATTTCTGTATATTCTTTCCCACTTGAATGTAATAAGCGATCTGAGAAATGTAATTACCCCTACAATGAGTGTGTGAGGTTTCCCAAATTTAAAGTTACAACTCTTCTTAAGTTTTGATAGAGTTTAAATTGCTGGGGTAAGGTTTTCCAAACTGGGGAGCTGCACTTATGTTTTGGGCATATGTTCCTGAAGTTTTTGAAAAGATCTAATGTATTTTCCCCGGCAGCAGCCTGCAGGCTGACCACATAAGCCTAGCTTGAATGAGCAGGATTCAAAAAGAAGATGCACCCAGTGCATCTTGGCTGCCACGGTGCAGGGGAGATGAACTGAGTACAAAATGGACGATTCACAGAGGAGGTGCAGGGAGATGCCCCCAGCGCATCCCCTCTGTGAATAGCACAGGTGTGCCCTGCCCAGGAGGTGCTGGGGCATCCCAGGCTGCCTGGCATATCCCCATGTCAGGCTGTGAACCCTGTGGGGCAGGGCATTTCAGGATGCCCTGCACCCAAAAATGCGACCCACAGCCAGGGGCATGCAAATGAGGCCATTAGGAATGCATGGCGCAGTGGGGCCATTAGCATGCCATTATGGCTCCATTTGCATTGCACCTGCAGGGATGCCCTGGCGAAATGCGTTGACCTGTAGACACCCCCGCCCTTCCCTGGCCTGGCCCCAGCCCCGTGAAATGCTACTCTCCATGGCCATCGCACAAGCATGCCCCCCACCCCAAGCTCCTGGTGAATGCCGCTCCTTGCGGCGGTAACACTGTAATTAGACAACCCCCCCAAGCCCCCTCTACATGCCGCACCTTGCAGCGGCATCACAGAACTCAGACAACCCCCAGCCTCCATAAGCAGTTGCTCCTTGCAAGCGGAATAGAAAAAGTAACCCCTCAAGCTCCGTAGCGGCAGCTCCCCGCTACGCGGCGTATCCTGAGAACATATGGACAACCCCCCAAGCCCCTGTAAGCAGCCATATCTTGCAGTGGAATGAAAAGGTCAGCATCCCCCAAGCCCCCTGAAAGTCACCCTCCGCAGCAGCTGGACGTTAAGAAAGACCCACCCCACACCCAGGCACCCCTGCCCACTCCTCACCCCCCACCCCAGCACAGTCTCACTGTCGGTGGGCAGCATAACCACCCACATCCGCCATGGCTGCCCACTGACAGAGCTGTCTGAGACTGACAGCTACTGACTACCGAAGCCCATCTTGAGGTGGTACAGTGGCTGTCGTTCTCAAGACAGCTCTGTCAGCGGGCAGTTAATGATGTATGCAGGTGGTTATGCTGCCGTCGATAGTGGGACTGTGCTGAAGTGAGTGAGGAGGTAGAGATGGGAGGTGCCTGGAGGTGGAGGTGGTGTCTTTCATAGCGATCAGCTGCCATGAGCAGGCGGCTTTCATGGGGCTGAAGTGCTGACTCTCATTCTGCGCGGGCGGACTGCTTATGGGGGCTTAGAGGTGTCTGTGTTCTGATACTGCCCAGGGCAGCTGCTAATGGGGGAACTTAAAGAGGTTTCTGAGTTCTGTGATACGCACAGGAGCGGCTGCTAATAGGGGGCTGGAAGGTATCTGGGTTCTTCGACACCGCTGCATGGAGTGGCATTCACCGGGGGCATAGGGGGCACTTGACTGCCTGGGTGGGCAGGCTGCCGTGCTGCTGCCTGCAGTATGGAAGCCTGCCTGTGGGTGGCCACCCACTTAAGTCTGGTTTGCCTAGACTTACCTTTCTGTGGCACATCCCTGGACCTGCCCCAGGGATGCATCACAGAATAGGGCTGTGAATGGGGATGGCCCTGATATGCATGGGCACACCTGATTCACAGCCCTTCCAGATGCACCGCATATCATTACTAGTGGTATACGGTGCATCACAGATGCACCAGTGCATCGCAGTTGTGCCGGCGCATCGGTCCCTGGCCAGAATCGCCTTTGGGCACATGTCGGGAATCCCCAGGTGCAGCTCGGATGCGCTGGGTGCATCCCTTTTGTGAATCCTGCCCAATATGTTTTCTTGCCTCCTTTTGGTGCAGTGTCATGCCAGTTGCAAGGAGTTTAATTTATTCTATGGAGTGTTCATATGGTTTTGCTTAAATTGCAGAATTAGGTCACTGGCTTTTTTCTCCTTAAATGCAGATCTTGAGGGTTTTCCTTTGTTTTGTTTTGTTGGGGGGGAGGGGACCTTGAAATAAGTTGGAAGGCTTGTCTGGAGTTCGGAGGCCAAGCAGCCAGCCACTCCCACTTCCTGAGCTATATAAGTAGTTCCTCTCAGCCTCATTGTGAAGCATTTTTTCTTCGCAGCTGAAGGCTCTATTGGTCTGTCCTCTGAGCTGGCTACCCCCCCCCCGCCTGCTGTTTCTGTGTGTGTCTGCTGGACGTCGGTGTTTGTTTTCCTGCTTCTGGTTTGTATCTTTCCTCCAGCTATGTGCTTCCTTGTGTTTTGTGTGTCTTGTTTTTGGGCCGTGTTCCCTGTTTTCTGTATTGCTGTTTTTTGGTTTTGTCTTTTGGGGCTTTGTTTCTCAGCTCCAGGCATACTGCTACTCAGAGCTTATACTACTGCTTTCAGTTACTTACAACTGCAGCCACTGCTACTGTTTACTCCAATTACTATTGTACCCAGTGTTTGTGTTTTTACACTGTTGCTCACCACTCTCAAACTACTGCAATCATTATCTGTGTGTTTCAGCTCAACCATAGTTGCTCCGTGTTGCATACTCAATTGTTTTCACCTGACACAGGTTTACTCTGACCCTAGCTATGCTGCTTATTCATACTGTCATTCTACTTGCAGCTTCATTGCACTGCCTGGTTACACCTGCCTTCAGAGCATTGTCTCCATGTTTTATTGCAGTTACAACTCTGAGGTCGGCCAACTAAGCTCCTACTGAGGCTGTTAATATAGCTTTATTATTAAATCCTGCCTCGCCACCAAAAATCCTCAGAGTACTTGCCACCTTGATTTGGTTGTTCATGTCTGGCTGGCTTGCCCACAATTCAGTGTTGTTTCATTGCCACATGTTATGCAGACCTCCGTGCAGGTCCACCTATCACTACTGTTTATTGACCTACGTATTGGTCCATGCTTTCTTACACTATTAGTGCTCATTGCTTACTGCCTACTGCCATCCCCTCGGCTTCAGCCTCTGTGATTCTACTGCACTCAATTCTGCATTTGAACTGCAAGGTCTCAGCACTCATTATGTTTCAGCATACCAGTGCTTATTCAGCTGATCAACAGTGTTCAGCTCGCTATCAGTTTTTGGGGCATGCCAGCCATACCATTCTGGCTCAGGTTCCCTACAGCTGACTGATGGTCTCACTCTGCCTTTAGTCCACATCTTGAGTATGTTCAACTTGAGGTGGTATCCTTCTCACCTGACCCATAGCTGGGAATGTTCTCACCCCAGGTTTGGCTTTAGCTGCCTGCTGTGTGACAGCAGCTCCTGGTGTAGAATTTAAGACTAGTGGTGAAGGGTGGTTACGACTGTCTCCTTTGGCTCTAGTGTTCCACTATAACGGTTAGCCATTGATTTTAGTGGTTTCCCTAGCAAGGCACCTTCATCGCATTTTCCCAATGACTGCCTCTGGTTCATCTGGTTTGAGTTTAGGGCAGGTAGGCCAGGTGAGTGCCTCAGCAGTCGTTGCTCTCCTCCTGCACCTTGGTTGCACATATTGTTACAGTGTTTTCTGGCAACCTTCCACGCCATTCCTGCTAGAGGGTTTAAGTGAGAGCATTCCTCCAAATTGGAATATTTTCTACCTCCCTTGAATTGGGTTTTCCAAATTGCAGCTGTAGAGCCGTCACTAAATAAACTATCCCTAGCCTGGAGGGAAGGCGACCTAAGCCTTGGACCCCAGAGATTTCCTCCTCATAGAGTTTTTTTCTCTCCTCCATTGCCTCCGGTCATAACTGTTAGTTAGTGTAGTAGTTTCCCCTAGTTTCTTTAGGTAGGTTCTACTGTTGGATGGAGGTGGAGGATGTCCTGCCATTCCCTTTCTCCTTAGAGGATCCCTTAGTTCTCAACACGAACCATTAGTAGCATGCTACACAAACTTAGGCATTTCATTACGTTATCAAACTGTCTATGCTTCTACTACTACATCACAGTTACTGCTACTACATCACATTTACTGCTTGCTCATATGCTTTATGTTGCCTCATTCTTTTGGGATATGCTTTTACTACATTTTTTTTGAGGATTCTTAAGGTACCTTTAGCCATGGGAATCGTCCCGTGGCACCTCTAGGGGTGGAACCCTCTCTGAGGGTTCCTTACCTTTAGTACCCCTACAGGGTGCTAATTCCTCTGGAATAGAGAGTGCGAACAGCCAAAACCAAACTAACACAGTTGCACAAGCATAACACTATACTGGCTGCATAGGACAGTGAATTGAAAGGCTTGCCTGGAGTTCAGTGACCAAGCAGCCAGCCACTCCCACTTCCTGAGCTATATAAGCAGTTCCTCTCAGCCTCATTGTGAAGCATTTTTTCTTTGCCCCACCATCCTCCCCTCCTCCTCCTTTGGCAGCACTTCTTTCCTTAGGGGATTTCTAAGGTACCTTTAGCCACGGGAATCATCCTGTGACACCTCTAGGGATGGAACCCTCTCCAAGGGTTCCTTGCCTTTCGTACCCCTACAGGGTGGTAATTCCTCTGGAATAGAGAGTGTAAACAGCTAAAACCAAACTAACACAGCTGCACAAGCATAACACTATACTGGCTGTGTAGGACACTGAACTTACATTTTTGTGGCAAAACTGGATCAGTCTCAGCTACCATAAAGACTACTAGTTTAGTTCCATATTATGATCTGTTTGTGTACAAATAAACAATGCACAGACCCACTTCTTCTCCATGTACACAAAACATGTCAGTGCAATCAAACAGGCTTGATCAACAACAATTCAAATGACTTGTGTGATGACATTTTATAATGCAGTGACAATTTGCGTTTTGCTCTTTCGTACTTGCTGCCATGTGCGCCCCATCTTTTCTCAGGATATTTCTATATTGCAAAACTGCATCTCGGATGGTTCATAAGGTTAAATGTATGTCATTTCATTATTAATGACTGAATACTTAATTTGAAAACATCTAAGCTGTGTTTAGCACTGTAGCAAGTGTGGGTGTAGCTCCCCATCATTGTTTGATTCTACTATATTTCAAAATAAGTATACATCATTGCACTTGGGACTGACCCTGGCCTAAGGTGTTTTATTCTAATGTAAGCATTTCTAGATGAATTCGTTTCCCAATATGAGAGTGTTTGTTTTTTTTTCCTCTTCCAAATATCTCATGCAGCTGGGACGTCTCTGGAGCTGTCACTGGTGCTGAATGTGGATCAGTGGAATCTGGTTTAGCCCTGGTTTTCCTCGGAGAGGGAGAGAGGAAAATGTGTACTCCATACATAGACACTACAGCTTCTGGAAATTTACGATTTTATTTTACTATGGGTGAGTGCAGTTTTTATGCTATCCTTTTCATTTTGATGTAAGGAAAGGTTAACTCAAAAACGATGTGATTTGTTTTAGCTGAATATTTCTAAGTTCTTGTGCATGCACATTTTACTTTTCTCTTTATGAGATTTTGTTTTGTATTTCAATGCAAAAGAGACTATTTAAGACCATGATTCTACCTTTTTTTTGATTTAATATGCTTTATTAACTTTGTAACTGTTACCTAGAGAGGACAATACAAAAACATCACAAACAATACACGGTCCCCAACACAGTAGCATTGACCAGATGATTTACAACTGCAGTACATTCCAGTTCCAGGTAACAGCCATGAAGTACAGTCAATGCAAGTTTGGCATTTGAATGAGTACCCAATCTCATTAGCAGAAGCAGGGTATCGAGCCACACAAGCGACCTCAGGATTAATAGGAGGGCTCCAAATACATTGATGTATATTTGCATTAGGCCAGAAGACATTTTATTACAGCCTTTGTGTATTATACCAGTAACACAGAGTGTATAACCATTCCTAATTTCTTTTGAAAGCTTAGACTCTGTTTCCCATACTTGCAGTCATTTTTTTCTGGCTTTAGGGTGACGAGCAGCTCTGCATGCCAGTCGTGAAATGAGGAAAATATCTTTATTGTTGAGAATAACTTGAAACTTTCTTGGTGGGGCCATCCTAAATACTTTAGATCACAACAACTGATTCTGTCATGATTTCAAAATAAAGAACCGTATGATCTACCTAGCATTTATTTTGCGTTATACAGGGGGTGGATTATGTGATCCAGGAGAGTCTCATAACAATGATGTAACCCTTTACGCAAAGACTGACGGAAGAAAAGAGCACATTGTTTTAGATGTGCTTCCTTATTCATCCTACAATGTAAGTGTACAGCATGTTTATATACAATTAATTTATCCAGTACAGCCTGTCTGGGATCAGGTGGCTAGGAAGGGGGCCTGCACCATCCCCTGCAAGGTGAATGCCATCCAGAGTCTTTAATCTACCAGATTTTACAGAAACCTGGAACTCAGAAATGTCAAGCATGTTGCCCAAGTCTCACTGTGTGCTAATGAATGATCTTGGCTTAAATTAACCCTTTTTTTTGTTCACTTGTGCCTGCATAGCTGGGTATTGAAGTATGATGCCTCCCAAAGTCTCTGTGTGTTGTGTTACATAATCAGATGTTTGTGTTATTGATAACTGGAGGAATGGTCTCACACTTGGCAGCTTGGTTTCAATGCCAAGAAGTGCAAAGTGATACATTTAGGAGGCAAGAATCCAGAACACAATTACTGGCTGGAAGAAATCCCGTTAACAAAATCCATGAAAGAGAAGGATCTGGGAGTGCTGGTAACCAGGAGATGAACCACTCTGCTCAGTGCAGGAAGGCAACAGAGAAGGCAAACAGGTTGCTGGGTTACATGGCAAGGGTGTTTACTTCCAGGAGTGGGGCGGCCATCTTGCCCCTGTATAGGTCCCTGGTGAAACCGCACCTAGAGTACTGCATGCAATTCTGGTGCCCCTACTTGGAAAGGGATGTCAAACTACTGGAAGGGGAAGAGCACAGGGCAAGAAAAATTATCCTGAGGTTGGGGGACAGACCATATGAAGAGAGATTGAAAGAGCTCAATATGTTTACCCTGGAGGAAAGAAGGGATAGAGGGGATATGATTGAGACCTTCAAGTACCTGAAGGGTTTGAATAGAGTAGACACCAGGTATATGTTCAGTCTAAAGGGTGGAAGGGAAACCAGGGGACATTCTATAAAGTTGGAAGGGGGCATGTTCATGAGGGAACAGAGGAGGCACTATTTCACAGAAAGGGTGGTAGCAGGGTGGAATGCTCATCCGGAGGAAATCATATCGCTGCAGAGTGCTGGGGGCTTCAAGAGGGGGTGGGAAAGATTCAAGGGGAGGGTACAAACTGGGAGGGGGCTCGAGATGGGGGGAGGGCATTTGAGGGGGGGGAAGCTGCAGTCTAATGGACTGAAGTGCTACACACTCAAGCAGACTAGATAGACTGAATGGTCTATATCTGCTGGCAATTTCATATGTTCGTATAATATGGTACGCTGCAAAAATTTTGTTGCATATTCAATCTCAGTTCTGGTTTTGAATGTACAGGGCACTGCCTGTTGAAAAGTGGTTTCACCTTACTGGAACTTGTCACAATTAATCTGGAAAATTGCCCAAAACTGACTCTTTAGGACCAATAAAATAGGTGTTTCCATCTCACCTATTTCAGATCAGGGTGGGACAAATCACTTTTTGACCTGGTGGCCAGTTTGGCCACCATACCTCAAAATCTGGTGGCCAAAAATATTTTAGGTGGCCAATTTTTTTACGGCCGCTAGCCTATAAAATATGGTAGCCATTTTTTATCTTGCCTTTCAGATGAGGAATTGTCTATTGACCTACATTTGGGAACGTGTTTACCAGAGATTCTGATGAGAATTAGCCTGCCAGAACAGCATCAAGTATACACAGGAGGGAGAATTTATAAAGTACAAATTGGAAGTCCTGCCTGTCTAACTGACTGACCAGAACCTGCTGATTTACAAGTGAAAACAAGTCCTCTCCTAGTGCTAAGTGTACACTGCATTTTGTTGTTGTTGTTGTTGACTTGTTAAATAAACCAATAAAACCTTTCAGATGTTGTGATTTCTCTTATCGTCTTGTGTGTTCTTTTTTTTTGGGGGGGGGGTACTTTTGTTGTGATTTTTTTTTTCATTACATGGCCAGACATGTGCTGCTGTCTGCTGCTATGCTCTTACCATCCCCAATCCACCACTGTAGGGTCATCATCACTAAAATTAGATTTTGAGGGCAAGGGCAGAAAATAAGTAAATGCTTCCTAAAAACTATGGCTGACAGATTGCTAACAGTATTTATATTGCTGTTACTGTCTTCTTCAAAATCGGTCCACCTCTCATATCCCACTCCAATGCAACCACTGTCTTTGTCGGTGTCCTTTGAACTCAACTCCTCGAGTCCGACTCCGACTCCTCATCTATTTCTGCTTCTAAGTCCATTACATCTGATTCTGGATGTGTGACTTTATGCCCAGAAAGATGCCAATATCCTGGTGTTGATGAGTACCAGTGATCAACTGATGGGTCTGGATTAAAGTCCGCTATTGTTGGTCCATTTAAACTGATCATCAGCAAATTGTCCATAGTGCTATCAATAAGATTGCTACGAGATATTGTTTTAATCCTATTATGAGCACTAAATCCCCTTTCACAAGCAGCTATACTCACTGGCATTACCTGAAAAATTGTGATCAACAACCGTAACAGACCAAATCTCTCTAAATTTTGGTGAACCTTTCTTAATACATGCTCTGTATTTTGATTTTTTACAGCATTTTTGAAATCTTGCCACTCTTCCAAAACTTTTTGTGTAATTTCTCTTTCAAGTTCAGCATCCTCCAGCTCTGAATCAGATAAAAGTTGCCCTGAACCATATTGCTTTTTCAGGAATGGCATGTACATCTGGCAAAGCCCTGTGATGGATTCCTGACCAAAATTTAGAAAGAGAGGGTCATCAGGAGAAGGCCAAACAGTTGTGTCAAATACTGAAAATCGTTTGTAGTCTTCCGACTGCCACATGGGCTCAAATCTGTCGCATAAGAATCCAACCACATTGTTGCATATTTTCTCTTTGATCAGTGTGCGGGCATTTTCACTGGAAACAATCTCCTTGCTGCTTGGTCTGAAGCAGTGGCCTGCCTGGTTCTTCTTTGCCTTTTATTCCTATTTTTCTGTACTACATGATGTTCACTAGCATTTTCAGTCATGCCTGGTGGAGGAGCTTGAGGAGTGCTGCTGCCATCCATACCACCAGTAAGGAGACTGCCCTCCGAACTGGCATACTTTAAAAACTGTGCCTCAGCAGGGCCCGCATTGGTCTTCAACTTCATGAGCTCTGAAATGCAGCTCTCCACCCGTGGCTGTACCTGAGTAAGAAGAAGACCCTCTTTTTGGAAATTTTGAGAAAGCCTTCCAAGAATAGATAGATAATCTTGTTGAAAGGCCAAGAACCACATTTTTTTGTTTGTTTTTTACAAAGTTCAAATGTCCTTTAGCGCTGTCTGCATCAGGAGTCCCACTGTGCTGTGTTGCAGTATTCTCTAAGTGTGCAATTATTGCCGGCAGGTTGTGGAGAAGAGCTGACACAGCACTGTGGTAACTGACCCAGCGCACTGTGAAAATGCTGACCAGTTTTTTCAATTCAATGAAAAGGGTGTTAGCAGCCCTCAAGGCTCTCATTCTTGGGTGAGAAGAATGATAAAATGAATACAGTTCCCTCAAGCCATTTTCATTTTCGTGAACTTCTGGCATATGTTTTTGGGCATCCAGAATGGCCAGTTGTAAAAGATGTACGATGCAGTGTGTAGTAATTAACCAAGGCAGGCCACTGTTTTGTAACTTTGCCATGACTCCACCACGTTGACCTCGCATGACTGATGCACCATCAGTCACCATCCCAGAAATCCATGGAAGGGGATGTTAAGTTTGTTAAAGAGTGAATCTAATGCTGCAATGTATCCATCGGCATTTGCTTTCCCTAGTAGCTCGATACCAATAAAGGAGATATTTGGAGTACCATCTTCACCAACATAACTGATGAATACATTCACAAATTCCCTCACACTTCTGTCAGTGCTTCCGTCTATTAACAATCCAACAGCAGGAGATTTTTTTATCTCTTCAGTTGTATTTGTGCGTATTACTGCTGCAATATGATGCACAAACTCGCTGCACCTCTTGTGATTTGTGTATTGTTCAATCACTTTTATATTACATTTGCGTAACAGTGAGGTATGAAACGGAAAGTCCCAAAATGTCCTATCCCTTGATGCCAGAAAGTAGGCAACATTAAAAAGACACCGCATGGATTCTCTCATTGCAACATTCATCTTTTGAAAACAAAATCCCATAGGTGTGGATTCTGGTGCCCTTTGAGCCCTTTCAGCCAGAATGCATTTTACATGGGAACTGCTTGCATCATGAATTTTTATAGACTCCATTTTAAAAGTACTGCTACCAACAAAAAACACAGATGTATGATCTGCCAGATGGGGTTGCTTCCTACACACCTTGCAACTCATAGTGTTGCTTTGCTTCTCATACTGAAGCCAGTCAAATTCCCATGACCATTCAACCCTGAATTGCGTTTCACTGAATCTTTTTCCTGTTGGTAGGATTTATTCTGGGCAGAGAGCTTAAGGAAGATGAACTATCTGCTAGCGGAAACACTATTAAAGTAGCAGAAACACTAGGAACCTGAACAATATCAGTAACCAGTGATGGTCTGTCAATATGGTCGTAGTCGCTTCCGTCACCTTGGCTGCCCCTTCCTCCAGAAATAGAAGAACAAACAGCAGCAGCAGCGTTACCAACTGGAGGATTTAATTTCACATATTCCTCCTCAGCAGCATCGACAATGTTACTGTCAGTGTCACTGATGACTTGAATGGTTTTGTTACGTAATTCTTCCACAGCACATACACTGGGTTTAATAAAGCCAAAGGAAAACAAATTAGGTTGTTGTTTTTGTTTCTTTTTTCCAGACAATTTTATTACTCCAATCCCAAAACAGTATGAAAAACAACAAGTGGTTGCCGGTAATGGCAGCAGCACAGCAGCAGACAGTTTTTGTATGCCTGCCTGAGCCTGACACAACCAGGAGGACTGGCTGTAGCTGTGACTGTGAGTGGTCAGACTAGAGTGAGACTGATGGACTTGTCTGGGATGGACTGATATTTGTGGTACACAATTACCAGAGGTTGTCACTAATATGCTTGCACACAGGTTATAATAGCTATGCCTTTTTCTTTAATTGTGGCAAGCTCTAATTTTTTTTCTTTTGAATTGGTCCCCTCAAAAAAGCCTGACACAACCTCAAGAGGACTGGACGAGACAGGTGGATAGCCAAACAACAAAAGACGTAGTCAATAATATGCAGTATGCACACAGGTAGCACTACTATGGGCGTTTCATTAATTGTGGCAAGCTTTAATTTTTTTTCTTTTAAATTGGTCCCCTCAAAAAAGCCTGACACAACCTCAAGAGGTCTGGATGAGACAGGTGGATAGCCAAACAACAAAAGACGCAGTCAATAATATGCACACAGGTAGCAGCAGCACTAGTATGACTGTTCATTAATTGTGGCAAGCTCTAATTTTTTCTTTTAAATTGGTCCCTCAAAAAGCCTGACACAACCTCAAGAGGACAGGGCGAGACAGGTGGATAGCCAAACAACAAAAGCATGATCAATAATATGCACACAGGTAGCAGCAGCACTAGTATGGACTGTTCATTAATTGTAGCAAGCTCTAATTTTTTTTCTTTTAAATTGGTCCCCTCAAAAAAGCCTGACACAACCTCAAGAGGACTGGACGAGACAGGTGGACAGCCAAACAACAAAAGACACAGTCAATAATATGCAGTATGCAGTGGCACACAGGTAGCACTACTATGGCGTTTCATTAATTGTAGCTTTAATTTTTTCTTTTAAATTGGTCCCCTCAAAAAGCCTGACACAACCTCAAGAGGACTGGGCCAGAGACAGGTGGATAGCCAAACAACAAAAGCATCAGTCAATAATTTGCAGTATGCACACAGGTAGCACTACTATGGGCGTTTCATAAATTGTGGCAAGCTTTAATTTTTTTTCTTTTAAATTGGTCCCCTCAAAAAAGTCTGACACAACCTCAAGAGGACTGGACGAGACAGGTGGATAGCCAAACAACAAAAGACACAGTCAATAATATGCACACAGGTAGCAGCAGCACTAGTATGGACTGTTCATTAATTGTGGCAAGCTCTAATTTTTTTTCTTTTAAATTGGTCCCCTCAAAAAAGACTGACACAACCTCAAGAGGACTGGATGAGACAGGTGGATAGCCAAACAACAAAAGACACAGTCAATAATATGCACACAGGTAGCACTACTATGGGCATTTCATTAATTGTGGCAAGCTCTATTTTTTTTTTGTTTGGCCCCCCAAAAAAACCTGACACAAACAACCACTAATATGCACACAACAGTGGTAGTCCGGACTCTGGACTTTAAATTATTGTAGCTTGTATTTTTGGGCCCAAGAGCCCCAAACCCACCCAATAAAGACTGAACAGCAAAATCAGATACAGATAACAGCTGCTCACAGCTCCCCCTGTACCACCAAACATCCACAAAGCAGGGTCTCTGTCGTCCCCTTCCCTTCCCCCAGTCATCAGACTCGCTCAGCAGTCAGCACAGAGCTGCAGCAATTGCAAATTAAGAAAATATTAATTTACCCACCCAATTTCAGGGCTTCCCAAATCCCATCCCCACCAATCCCCACAACAGGACCACCAAGCACCGACTCCTCCTCCCAGTCAACTCATCGTCCCCAAACCCAAACTGAGAAAAGTAAGCTGCTGTTTTTTATACAGGACGGAGGACACACAGGCTCCTAAAAAACAGTACTTGTCTGGTACTTTTTATTTACTGGTCTGAGCCCTTAAAAGGGCTGTTGAACAACTTCATGGCACACAGTTATGCTCTGCTGAGACAGAGCTCACAGTAAGTCTCCCTCACCCGCTCAGCGCCTGAAATGAATGGCAAAGGCGCGAGCGAATCCTTTTCCCTCCTCCCGACTCCCCCACCCACGTGAGCACCCAACAGTCCCAACTGCTCACCTCGTGATACTGACTGTGTTGCGCAGACTCGAGTCCCGACTCCTCCTCTGGCTCCCTCCCACCCAGACATGTCCCTCCTGCTCTCTCTTGGCGGAAAGGCGATCCCACTCATGCGCGATAACGGCAGCTCAGCTGAGGGGATGCTGAGCTACCGCGCATGTGCGCCAGTGATGCGGCTTAGTACTCGCAGAATGGTGAGTTTTTACACACATCTGGTGGCCAAAATGTTTAGCCAGGTCGCATTTGGCGACCTGGGGACCCTATTTGTCCCACCCTGTTTCAGATGCACATCTTGACTGGTCACAATTAACTTCTGGAAAATTGCCCAAAACTGACTCTTTAGGACCAATAAAACAGGTGTTTCCATCTCACCTACTTCAGATGCTTATCTTGACTGGCTCTGAATATATGACAGGGATATAATTTGAATAAATGTCTTGAATTATGTGTGAGATACACTGTTTAAATGAAATCAATAGTAGCAAATGATTTCCCTTGCCATACTGTCGTCCCTCAGTTACAGAAACATAGAATTTGCCAGCAGATAAGGACCGCTTGGCCCACCCAGTCTGCCCATTTTCCCTGCCTGTAGCATCACTGCAGATCCTACTTGATCTCTAGCCCATTCTCCCACCCCCTTCCCTTTCACCAAGATTTCATTATGCCTATGCCATGTATTCTCGAACCCCACCACTGTTTTTGCCCCCACTACCTTTATTGGAAGATTGTTCCAGAAATCCACCACTCTTTCTGTGAAGAAGTACTTCCTTGCAGCTCTCCTGAATCTGCCTCTCTCCAGCTTCTTATTATGCCATTTGTCCTTGAGTATCTTTTCTTCTGAAAAATACTTCCCTCCTGTACCTTATTTACCCTTGTGAGGTATTTAAAGGTCTCTATCATATCCCTCCCCTTCCAGGGTGTACATATATAGGTCCTTAAGTCTTTGCTCACAGGGCTGCTGATGCAGATCCTGCACCATTTTAGTTGCCCTCTTCTGGACCACCTCCACTCTTGTCTGTGTCCTTCTCCAGATGTGGTCTCCAGAACTGGACACAGTACTCTACTGTAGGTGGGGTCTTTCCAGTGATCTATACAGGGGCAACACCACCTATCACCTCCCTCTTTCTGCTGGTGATACCCCTCCCTTTGCACCCCAGTATCCCACTAGCCCTCCCAACTGCCTTATTGAACTGCCTGGCCACCGTTAGGTCATCCAATAAGATTACCCCCAGGTCTCTTTCCTGTGTGTGGTCATCTGTCCCCCCCAGAGTGTTCACTCTGTTGTAGATCTTGGTGTCACTCACAAAGAGGGAGACCTTCTCTTCCAGGTCCTCTGCAATGTCACCTATAAAGATATTAAAGAGGACTGGTCCCAATACTGATCCTCGAGGCACTCAGCTGGTCACTGTACCTTCCTTGAAGTGAACTACATTTACCAGCATCCTCAGCCGCCTATCCCCTAATCAATGTCTCACTCACTTTACCACCTTTGGACCCATTCCAAGCTACCCAGATGACTCACTAGCCTCCTAAGTGGAATGTTGTTGAAAACCTTACTGAAATCTACGTAGGCCAGGTCCACTGCTCCACCCTGATCTAGTTCTGTAATCACCCTGTCAAATAAATCTATCAGATTCATTTGACATGATCTCCCACCATGAATCCATGCTGCCTCATGTCTTGTAACCCATTGGAATCAAGATACCACAATGCTTTCCTTCAGCAGTAACTCCGTTTTCCGCTTTCTCACCACCAATGTCAGGCAGACTGGCCTATAATTACCAGCCTCCTCCCTGTTACCACTTTTGTGAAGTGGGACTACATCTGTCCTCCTCCAATCCTCCAAAACCACTCCTGTTTCCAATGAGCTGTTATATAGGACTGTCAGAAGTGAGCTCCTTCAGTACCCTTGGATACATGCCATCTGGCCCCATTGCTTTGCCTGCTTTCAAAAATGAAAGATTGAAATGACAGAGAGACAGAAAGACATAGCTATTTTATTTATTGAGAGGTTTTCCACAGTGTTCACGTTGCTATGCGCACTATGGTATATGAATAATATTGCATTCCAGCAAGTTAAGAAATAATGTTTGCAATCCATTTAAATACCTGTAACTAGAAACATAAATTATCCTAAAAACAAAAATCTTTCCTTAAAAGTCATGTCATTAAAATATATTTAAATCTCATCCATGAAGGGGTATGGTGAATCCCAACAAGCAGTGAGTACCGTAATAATGGGTCTGATACTGCAGAATACTGGTCCCCTATCAATTACAATAATGCCGAAGGCATGTGTTGCAACCCTTGACCCTACAGAACACCTCACACTAGTAATGGAGTCCATATCTTTTGTTTTTTGGTTACTTGTCATCATGTATGTTTTTCCTTACATTGCAAGTATTTTACAGTGCAAGGTTCAGTGTTTCTTTTTTTGTAACTATTTTTGTTAGTTGTTGTCACATAATCCAAACATGTCCTCCTTTTGGCCACTACTAGTGTCTCAGCCCATTACTGTTCTACTTCTATACACTTTCTACAATACATTCTACCACCTTTCTCCCCTTTTTTCTCACTCAGTCCTTACCATCTCTACTGGTTAATCTTGCCTCCCCGCTTATCAATCCTCTAATGTTTTATTTGGTGTATTTAAGCTTACCTATTGTACTTTGTTGCTAGGTTCTCATTTACTGTGCTTATTACACTGATTTCATGCTATTTCAATAGAATGCATCTTTTTGCTAACTGTTGCTTACCCTATATGTAATTTTATTTATTTATTTATTTTATTTATTTAGACAGCAATTTGAAAAACCTTTGAGCCATAGGCTCATTTACAAAGGTACCTTGTCACAGTAAGACAAACGAAAATACACAGTATAACAGTATAACACAGTATAACAGTAACTTAAGACATAGATACAAACAAGCTGGTACAGGTAGGATTGATGCAAACAATACCAGAGTTATAGTTGTCCTTAGCAGCTTAGTAGTAAGCTTTGTCATTAGTATTGACTGAGCTTTGACTAGTGGCAATTACAGCCGGTGTTAACAAGGTGGTTCCATAAGGATGTTTTGAAGCACGATATAGTTGGAGCCTGGAGATGGAGGGGCAGTGTGTTAAACCAGGAGGGTCCTAAAGCTGAAGGCTCTTTGGCCGTGAGAGGTCCTAGCTCTAGGGATAACAAGAGAGGGTTTTCCCAGAGGTCCGAGTATGAACTAGTGGAACAGAGCGGCGGATGGTGGTGGTCAATCCAGGTGGGGATAGCCCAAGGAGGGTCTCTTTTGTAAGGGTACAGGTCAGATATTTGAGGCGCTCATCAAGATCAAGTACCAGCTCTTTAGCGTACAGTAGACAGGTGTGTGTTAGCCTAGGTGCCCCAGTAATTAACCTGCAGGCCTTATTCAGAGTAGTGCGAATTTTATGGAGTGCGGTCTGATCAGCAGCACCATACACCGGCAGTCCATAGTCCACTAGGGACAGGAAAGAGGAGGTGACTGCGTGTTGAAGAGCCTCCGGGGGGAGGCAGTGTTTATACCGATGTAAGATGCCCAGTCGGATATTAGTGGCAGTGGCTAGGGCAGCGATGTGTCCATGGAAGGAGAGGAAGGGGTCAAAATGGATCCCTAGGTATTTATAGGAGCAAACTTGTTCGAGTGGGAAAGAGGACCCAGAGTGAATGAGGAGTTTTAAGTTGCAGGACTTGTTTTGAGGATGAGTGAAGAACATGGTTTTGTTTTTAAGATTTATCACCAATCTATGTTCCTTGAACCAGCCCTCGGCTTCAGCGAAGGACTTCTGCAGTGAGTTCTGGAGGGCAATAGGGTTCTGACTTGAGGCAAAGATGACTGCATCATCAGCGTACAATAGAATGTTCCCGAGCAAAGGCGTGAAAGGGTGTTAGGTAAAGGGAGAATAGTAGGGGCCAGAATGGAGCCCTGGGAACCCAGAAAAGATGGGACAGATGTCTGAGTAGGTCCCATTAATTTTACATGCTGTGAGCAGTCAGACAGATAACTGGTGCACCAGGAGATAGGCTCAGCAGCAAAACCAGAGAGACTAAGGGCATCAAGAAGGAGGGGTGGGAGACAGTGTGAAAGCTTTAGAGAGGTCAATGAAGATGGCACCAGCCAGAGAACCAGTGTCTAAGGAGGTGGAGAAGTTGAGAGAACTCTAGGAGGGCTGTGTTGGTACTGTGGCCCGCTGGGAAGCCATGCTGCTCAGGACATAGGACGTTGTAGGTGGAGAGGTAGTCAGAGATTTGAGAGGCTAACACTTTTTCCAAGGCCTTGGAGAGAGGAGAGAGAATGGAGATTGGCCGATAGTTTCCAGCCACAGTCCTATCACCACCTTTAAAGATGGGGGTGACAGTGGTGACTTTCCAGGCAGTTGGAACCTTCCCCAGGCAAAGAGAGTGGTTGATGAGGCAAGTGATCGGGGTAAGGACTGTGTCTAAGACCAGCCGTAGGATACATGGATCCAGGGTGTCACTGCCTGTACTATTACTCTTGAGGGCAGTGACAAGGTGCGGCCTAAGTTCTTTGGCAGAAACATGGCGGAGGAGAAAATAAAGGCGAGAAAGATTTACTGACAGGCGCTGGAGGAGGAGGGTCAAAAATTGTAGGGAGGATAGGGCTAAGGTCAGTGAATGAGGTGTTGAGGTGGTTGGCTATGAGGCTGGGTCTGAGCGAGATCACGCCATTAATGTTGATCTGGGTGGGTGGAAGTGTGCACTCCCATTTAACTGTTTAATGTTATCCCAGAAGGTTCTGGGGTTCCCCCATGAGGCTGTGAGTGAGGACCGATAGTGCTCAGACTTGGCCTTTCTGATGGCCCGAGTGCACTTGTTTCGGGTGGCAGCATATAACTGCCTGTCACTGGGCTGGCCAGTCTCAGTGGCACAGTGCCATAGGTTGTCCCTATGTTTGAGTTGGTGGATCAAAGCTGGGGTTACCAAGGGGGCATTCTGCCTTTTAGAACGTCGGGTCGACATTGGGGCAAAGATATCACAGGCATTATTAAAAGTTCGGGTTAGGAAGGAGAGAGCTGTGTCAATGTCGGGAGTTGCCTGTATAGGAGACCAGTCAGTTTTGGACAGAAGTTCCTTAAGTTTTGTCAGACCACCAGGTATTAGACGCCGCCGGCATGTGGACTGTGCTATGGGTTTGGGGACTGGGGATGACCAGTGGAATAGAATGGGGGAGTGATCGCTGAGAGAGTCTGGGAGGACTTGTACATTGGGGATCCGATTAGAGCGGTTGGTGAGTACCACATCAAGCAGGGTACTGGAGCCTCTCTTGGGGTTAGTCCAGGTAGGTTGGGTAACTAGTTGTGTTAGGTCTATTGCAGAAAAGGAGTCACGGGTAGAGGAGGAGGAGGGGGCTGAGCCAGTTGACATTTAAGTCACCCACCAGAATTTGATCAGCGGAAGGAGGTAGTGAGGAAAGGTATTCTGTAAGAGAGGCAATGGCCTGTGTTTGGTCCCTGGGGGGCACGTATGCAGTAGTCAGATAAAGGGTTCCCTTTAAAGGGTCAGGGGTTAGTTTCAGTGTAAGCGCCTGGGCCCTGGAGTCAAGGATTGGAGTAGGCAGGGCTAGTACGGGGAGAGATTCCTTGACATAAATAGTGCAGCCACCACCCCGTCTCCCAACACAGTCGGACCGGAAGAGGGTGAAACCAGGAAGGGAGATCAGGGAGTCAGGGGAGGATTTTGACAGCCAAGTCTCAACCAGAGCGATGACATCAGGGTTAATTGATGTGACCAGGCATTGTAGTGAGTCAAACTTTTTTAGGAGGCTACAGATATTCATGGAGACCATGCATAGGCCTGTGGTGCTAGTCGGGGAGCTCCTGGGAACCGGGCCAGGGTTTGGATGAATGTTCCCTGACAGGAGTAGTAGCATGACTGACACCCTGGCTGGGAGATGGTGAGAGGTTTTCCTACGATTGACATGAGAGGGGAGGGAGGGGACGTTAAGGGAGCAGGGGGTGGACAGGGTGGTACAGGAAGGGAAGGCAAGAATAAGAAGACACCCAGATAATGTTTTACCTCATGTTACGTTGCTTGGCTGTATGTTTCATCTTCACTGACTGTTTGATCTGCCCTTATGTAATGTTCTTGTACTTATGCAATGTATTTGTTTCACCTATTTGTTGTAGTCTCCTGGGTCATGCCTGAAAATAGTCATTTTATGGCTAGTGCACTTACCCAGTTAACAATAAATAAATAAATAATTGCTCCTTGGGTCCTTGGAGTGCCACTCAACCAGCCTGATGCTGCATTGCCCCCCCTCCCCCAGACTGCACGCCATCTCCCATGCAGGCATAACCCCAATCTCTGCCACTTGGGAGGCAGTAGAGTGTAGTGGTTATGGGCACTGAGCTGAAAACCTGATGACCTGGATTTGAATCCTATCATCCCCTGCTTGCATACTGTGTGACCCTGAGCAAGTCACTTAACTTCCTTTTGCTCCCAGGTCGCACCTGGAAGCAAACTCCAGCTTAGTGTGCCTTTCCTGGTTAAACAGTATTTCCCTTCCCCCCTCCCCAGTGATCAGGTGACAGTAAAGAAGGGAAGGAGGTAACCAAGGAGATACCTATTTCGATAGGAGTAAGCCTCAGTGATACTGGGACGTGCTGTGTACTATCCTCCTGCTGAGGCACCACTCATGTTCTTCCTTTCTTTTTTCTCACTGAGACCCACCCGTGAGAATGCAGGAATGCAAATGTTAGCAAATCAAGACATGCCACAGATGCATCCACTTGTTTTTTTTTTTGTTTATTTTTAACCAGGAGAATGAATGGGCACAGTCCTTTTTCAGTCATGCCTGACATAAAAACAAAGTTATATCACATAGCACAAATACATAATATTAACATAACATTTAACTTGTCCACTGCACTTCTCCCAGCTGCATTGCCACCACCTGTAGTCGCCCAGTTAGCAGTGCCACAGTGAGGACCTCCAGCCAACCACTCAATGTGGAGAGGAGATTGCAATCTGGGTTACTTGATCCTCCTCCTCCTGCCATTCCCCGTCAGTGTCCCACACTTTGACAAAATGCTGCGTTGCTGGCGTAGCAAGCAGTACCTGCTACTATGCTAGCAGGCCAGCACCAAGATTTGGTGTTTCTTGAAAATGAGAGCTATTACTTAGGATTTGTATTCCACGAATGGGACTTCTACGTGGAGCCCTTTGATGGAATAGGTAATCTACTTATACTTTTCGTTTGTGGGTGGCATTCTCAAAACTGTGACAGCAACACATTAGAGAAAGTTAATGTGAAGCTGTAACATTTGAGAAACTTTGAAAAAACTAATATTTAGACAGAAGTCAGCTTATATTTTATTTAATACCTCCATCTCGTGTCACTTTGTTCTTTATTACTAGATTAATTTGCTTGGAATCACAATGTCCATGTGATGGATTCCACCTACAGATGTCTATAAAATGATTTTCCTTTTGTTGACTAGTAATTATCTGCTTCTGTGTGTGGAAATCACATGTATCAATTTTTAGCCCATGTTGTAAATTCTGTTAAAAGCCAGCTGGACAGCTCTGAAGGTCACTTGGGAAAGATGCAGTACCTCTGCAATAAGCCCTCAGAGTACTTAATTGTAAAGTCATCCGTTAGATGATGGGAGCCAGATTTGAAGAATAACACTGATTTTAGTGACTAAAACCAGACCAGCCAAGGCTTTTTAAGTATGACTAGTCAAGTTACCATGTGGACAAAAGAAATGCATGGATTTTCTGTTCCAGGATTGGCTCTTACAAAAGAGAGATCCTTGGATGCACCATTACCTCTGTGCAGCCGAGGCATTAGCCAGGGAGATGGTATGACCACAGTCAAAGAAACCTCACACTCAAAATACCTGAAGTAGTATACTAGATATGACACACAAAGCAAAACTGCGATTTAAAAAAATGTATACTCATATAACTTAGATAAAAACCTGGACTTTTAGCAAAGGTGCATATTCACAATGTGCCAGTATAAAACCTCTACCCTTGATAAAGTGCCACTTGGGGCATGAAACACCATCAGGTTTTATTGGCAAATTGTGGATATGCACATTTGCTAAAAGTTCAGCCTTTTGTCTAAGCTATGTGAGTATACAATACATTTTTTGAACTCGTGTTTTTGCCTTGTGTGTCGTATCTAGTATACTGTTTCAGGTATTGTGAGTGTGAGCTTTCTTTGACTGTGGTTAGCTCTCTTGCTTTATGCACCACATTATCTTGGGGCAGACCTTTCTGGTTTGGTATCTTTTGAGAGGATATGACCTAGGTCTGTGGAATCACTGGAACTCAGTGCATTTTATCTTGGGAATTTTAGTCTCATAGGCATTAGGCCTGAGCCTTTTTTCCTGCAGCGGTGTATGTACCATTCTCAATTTTCAGTGTGGTTTTTTGAGAATGAAATACTGTAACTGCAAAGTATAGTTTAAGAAAAGGCCTGTGTGGCAAGAAACTAGAGTTAGTTTAGTCTTTTGTTCTGTTTGTGATTCTTTTGTATAAAACAATTTGTTGAAAGTTTTTGTGTGTATTCTAATTCCCAATTTGCTACTTTTTGTAGAAATTAAATGTTTTTGACACAGCGGTTAGATTTCTGCTTGTGACACTGATGATCCGGGTTCGAGAACGGACCCGGGAGTTGAAGGGCTAGCTGGTGGGAGAAGGATCAAGCATCTTGGAGACTGCTCTCCTTCTCTGGGGGAGGAGGGAAAGAGTGTCCGGCACTTTATGGACCCCTGGCGGAGGCCGGAGGTCCACTGCGGCTGGTGCCATCACCTTAGAGGAGGCAGGGCGGGCACTGGACATCATTGCAAGTCCCCACCCAAGGGATCCAGCAAGCATCAAAAAAAGCCAGGTCCCCAGGCATGATGACCTGCTCTACTGCCGTCTCCATTGCCTTTGACATCCGCCAGGGGGGTCCCTCTCCTGTGGCCCCAACCCGGGGGGGGGTAAGCTAGGGATTTCCTACAATGTCCATTGGAGGGAGCTCTCCCAGGAGCCCTGCCCAGGGGGGTAAGCCTGGGCATAGAGGAATGACAGGCAAGGCAGTTCTGACCTCCGAATGGAGGATTGGGGAACCCAGAACCAAATAAAAATAATTATTAAATGTTTTATATTTAATACATCTGTGACTGCACAGTGTTTTTAGAAGGTATAGGTAATTTATTTTACTGGCACCTCTGTGGTCCATCTCCAAGAGCATGTACACAATTAAAGTGAGAGTGCCTTTAATACAGAAGCATGTTTAGGGGTGCATGAAGTAAGTGAAGTTTCCTATGTCCAAAGAATTTGTACTGTGTAAGCAAATGCTTAAAGTGACATGAGAAGGGAACAGTCCAGTGATGAATCTGCATCAGTCTGGTGGCAGCATTAGTGAAGTTTGTTATTAAACCAGTTATCTGTTAGTGGATGCATGACAGTCTCCTAGATTCATCTGTTTCTGCTGCTTTACTGAAGTCATATTTCTGTATTTGTGACATGTTATTTGTGGTGTAAACACCCCTCATGCTGTGACCAGCTGGGCTGCTGGTTCTGTTATGTACCCTCACATCTGAAGGTTTGTCTGAATTTACAAGGAGAGGCAGACACATCTCCAGATGCAACTAAGGATATTTATTAAAGGGAGGGACATGCAAGTGTCATTCACACAACAATAAGCAAGTCACTGGCAGAATGGTATCACTATAGATATCTGTCAAATGCTGTACTCTGTGGCTATACTAGGTACTCTATGCAAGCTCTATACTCCAAGGTAAGCACAAATACTCTACAAACTGTAATAACCTTGGACGGGGTAGCTCTAGATATTTTTCTGGTTAACCTTTTCATGAATACTGGTGGTTCACTAACTTGCAAGTGGGGGGTGGGCAAGACAAAGGGAATGCACAAAAAGGGTTTTCTTTTCCATTTATTTATTCATTACAAATCAGGTTTACAACCTTTGAGTCAGAGACTTATTTACAAAGGCACCTCGTCGCGGGGGGGGCAGACATCAAGACAGTTATTACAGTGCAGATTAAAACAGAAGATAACATTACAGGTGCAGTAAAAGGAACATTTAACATAGATACACTTAGGTTACATAATGTAGTAGTTTTTATGTTACTTAGGTTACACAATGTTACAAAATTGTGAGTTACACTCATGGATATAGTAGGTCCTAAGAGAAGACAGCAGGTTACATCCCTGTTTGGACCTAGTAGGGAAGGAGTGGGTCTGGGGGAGGGAAAGGCTGTCCAGTGGACGTTGTTGAGCCAGGGGGCAAGGCGGGTGGGTACCACAGGTTACAACAGGGGGTTAGTTGCACCTACAACAACGGGTATTAAAGATATGGTTCCAAAGGGCTGTTTTGAAGGAGCCAATTTTTGGCAAGTTGGAGATGCAGCTAGGGAGGGAGTTGAACCGGGTGGGGACTCGGTAGAGGAAGGATCTCTGGGCAAGAGGGTTCTTGGTTCTGGGCACCTTGAAAGTGGCCTTAACAGAGCTATGGGTGCTGATGGACGATGATGACTGCTGTAGGGAGGTGGAGACCCCCGGGGGGGGAGAGTCCTAGCAGTGATTTCTTAGCAAGAAGGCAGGTCTGGTAGAGCAGTCGCTCCTTAAAGTTGAGCAGATTGGTGGTAGTATAGAGAAGGCAGGTGTGAGTTCGGCTGGGGGCACCGGTCAAGAGCCTACAGGCCTTATTGATGGAGAGCTGAATTTTGGAGAGGGCAGTGTTGTCAGCTGCGGTGTTGATGGGCAAGCCATAGTCCAAGAGGGACAAGATGGAGGAGGTGATGGCCAGCCTGAGGGCAACCTGAGGCAGGCAGTCCCTGTGCCGGTATAGCAGGCCAATCCAAGAGTTAGTGGTGGCTGACAGGGCATTAATATGGGTGCGGAAGGAGAGGGCAGTATTGAACGTGATGCCTAGGGTACTTGTATGTGGTCACTTGTTCTAGCGGGTGCAGATGCTGGGGATAATCAAGAGGGGGATATTTTTAGCTTTATTTTGGTGGTGGGAGAAGAGCATTGATTTGGTTTCCTTTTGGTTAATGACCAGTCTGTGGTCACCAAACCACCTTTTAGCTTGGTTGTAAGCCTGCTGGAAGGATAATTGGAGGGAGGTGGGATTGGGATGTGAGGCAACGAGGACTGCATCATTGGCATAGAGGAGCATTTTACCAGTACATGAGCTGGGGAGGGTGTTGAGGTAGAGACTAAAAAGTATTGGACCCAGAATGGAGCCGTGAGGGACCCCGGAGCGAACGGGAAGAGTGCTGGAGAGGGAGCCGCTGATCTTGACACACTGGGATCTAGCAAAGAGGTAGCTAGAGAACCAGGAAATGGGACCACCAGAGAAGCCAGGTTGGTGGAGAGAGTCGAGTGGAAGGGGATGACAGACTGTGTCAAAGGCCTTGGAGACGTCAATGAACACTACTCCTGCAAGGCTTCCAGAGTCAAGAGCAGCATGCAGGCGTTGGGAGAATTCCAGGAGAGCCGTAGTTGTACTGTGTCCTGGGCAGAAACTGTGCTGCTCTGGGCACATAATGTCGTACTTGGTTAGGTATTCAAAGAGCTGGATCAACACCACTTTTTCAAGGGCTTTAGAGAATGGGGGGAGGGTGGAGATCGGCCGGTAATTGTTGGGGGTGGACCGGTCCCCACTCTTATGTATGGGTGTGATTTCAACAGTTTTCCAAGCACTTGGGAACTGACCCAGGCATAGAGACTGGTTTAGAAGGTCAATCAGGGGGACTAGGACTTCGTCCAAGACCATACGGAGGATCCTGGAGTCAAGGGGGTCACTGCTGGGGTTATTGCTGCCTAAGGCTTTTAGGAGGTGTGGCCTGGCTTCTTGGAGGGTATAGGGTGCGCAGGTACAATGGTGGGCGATGCAGGACCGGAGGGAGAGAGGTGGGGATTGGGTCAAAGAAGCTGCTGGGAAGGACCAAGCTTAGGTCAGAGAAGGCAGTGTTAAGGCAATCGGCTATGAGGAGTGGATTTGTGGTGGGGGTGCCATTGATGGAGAGCTGAGATGGTGGTGGGGAGAGTGGGACTTCCCATTTAGCTCTTTCATATTATCCCAGAAGGTCCGGGCTGAACCCCAAGTGGAAGCGAGGGTGGTCTGGTAGTGCTCTGCCTTGGCCCGCCAAATGGCCCAAGTGCACTTACTGCATTCTGCGTTGTAGGCCTGTCTATCAGAAGCCTTTCCAGATTCTACAGCAATGTGCCAGAGATTATCTCTGTTTTTGAGTCTCTGAAGGAGGGGTGGGGTGATTCATGGAGCACTGCATTTTTTGGAGTGGATCCTGGTAAGGGGTGTAAAAAGGTCACAAGCCTTACAGAAGGCATTTGTGAAGTGGTCAAGAGCTGAGTCAATGTCAGCGGTACGCGGGATAGGGGACCAGTCTAGCTGAGCTAGGTATTGTTTTAATTTTCTGAGGCCACCGGGGCGTAAACAGTGGTGTAGAGTGGCCTGGGACACTGGCTTCAGAGTGGAGGATGACCAGAGACAGAGGACTGGGGAGTGATCACTAAGAGAGTTGGGGAGGACAGTGACATCACAGATTTTGTAGGGGCGGTTAGATATAACAACATTCAGGAGAGTGCTGGTGCCAGTAGAGTGGTTGCATCTGGTGGGCTGGGTGACTAACTGGGACATATCCAGGGCAGCAAATTAGTCCCTTATATGGGAGGCAGTGGAGGCAAGCCAGTAAACATTGAGATCACCTAGGATGACTTGCTCCACTTTGTGAGGGAGAGATGCGAGATAGTCAATGAGGGACTAGACTGCTTGGTTTTGATTCCTTGGGGGTACATAGGAGACCATGAGGAAGAGAGGGCCTCAGGTGGGGTCTGGTGTGATTTTTAAGGTGAGGGCTTGGGCTCCATAATCAAGTTTAGGAGCTGGGAGTGCCTGACCTATAAGGGAGTCCAGTATGAGTAGTGCGCAACCACCACTGCGTTTGCCTACTCGGTCTTCCCTGTAGATGGTATATCCAGGGAGGGTGATAGCGGAGTCAGGGGTGGATTTGGAGAGCCAGGTCTCTACCAGTGCAATTATGTCAGGTTGATGTTGAATGACCCAGCACTGGAAGGCAACAGATTTCTTTAGGAGACTGCAAATGTTTAAGGATGCAAAGCGGAGGCCAGTTGCAGTACATGGATTAGAAGGGCTGGAAGCAATAGGTCCTGGGTTTGGGTGTACATTACCAGATAATAATAATAGCAGTGTAATTATTCTGGTTAGTGACCAGTGGCGATGGAGACCCTTGGATCGACACCCAACTGAGGACTTTACAATCAGGGTGAATGGGATGAATAAAGTGCGATGGGTGGGAATGGCAGGGGAGGGCTGGGTCCAGCTTGGACCTTGGAGGGCGGAGGGAGTGGGGGTGTTGGCAGGGTGAGGGTGTTGGGGGGTCACAGGTGTGTCAAGGGTGGAGGAGGGCAGAGTCACTGTGGGGTAGTCTGGGGATGAGGTGCCTAGTGTGGAGGAAAGGTCCTCCAGTCAGTGTGAGGTCTGTACCAAGAGGGTGAAGGAGAGCACACTTAGTAATGGAGTGTAGGTACCCATGGCAGCTGAGCAGTAAAGGAAGCGTGTCCAGGAGTAGTAGAGAGTAAGAAGATTTAGAACAGCTTTGGAATGGTTGGGGGAAAACCCCTCTAGTGGGCGAAAAGAGTATAAGCGGCAAATGGGAAAAATCAGTATCGATCAGTAGAAGAGGAAGGGGTCAAAGACTGATGAATAGTGATAGACTGACCACACAGTAAGTGAAATGAGACAGGAACTGTATTGTGTTGGATTGGGTAAGTGTGCTTAAAACTGGGCCCTCTAGTGGCTAAAAGATATAATCTGCTAATGGAAAAGTCAGCACAGTCAATACAGTTGTGGAAGGGGCTCTGATTAACACTGGGCACAGAGCACAGAGGGTAGTGCACTTGTTGGAGCATGGCTTCAGGGCTAGTGCCTGGAGAGAGGACACCTCTTCATCGGAAACTGGAGAGGCTTCTGGGACAGGGATCTCTTCAGGCATGATGGTCTGCACCTGACTAAGGAAGGTGTAAGAGTGCTAGGGCAGAAGTTTAACATCTTCATGGAATGTTTAAACTAGGCATTGGGGAGAGAGCGGCAGCACTAAAGAGACCTGTTGCCTCTCCCCCAAACTCAATCAGCTCTAGAATAAGAATGCAGAAATGGAGGAAACATCTATTAAGCAAGGGATCAAATGGTAATGCATTAAAAGGCTCAAACACAGAACCTGGCATTAAAAGTGGGGTAAGCCAAGTTTGGAAAGTCATGTACGCAAACGCATGGAGTTTCAGTAACAAAATAGCTGACCTCACTGCTATCATTGTAGAGGCAATTCTAGACTGGGTCACCACTTCCAAAACCTGGTTCAACAACAACCATGATTAAGAAACAACGATTCTGGGATACAGCCTTTTCCGGAAGGACCAAAAGGGGAGAAAAGATGGGGGGGGTGGCAATGTATGTAAGGAAGGAAATAAAAGCTACAATGGACCAAAATGCTCAAATTGAATCTGAAGTACTTTGGGTTACTCTTGAGGCTGGCAATGGCGCTGTAACTCAGGTAGGAGTGTTTTACAGACCCCCAGTGCTAGGCTTGGAGGGAGAAAAAGAGATCTTGGAGACCATACACAGGATGAGTGATAAGGGTGAAGTGATAGTGGTGGGTGACTTCAATTTACCAGACTTAAATTGGGGTACCCAAACAGAAGGATCTACTAGGAGCAAAGACTTCATGGAGGCTCCATGTAGATCAGATCTAAGGCAGCTTGTAAAGGACTGAACAAGGGGGGAAGCTGTCCTTGACCTGTTACCCACCAAAGGCGACAATATCTCAGGGGTAGAAGTTGGGAGTCACCTGGGGTCAGTGACCATCGTAAGGTGTGGTTCCAGGTAAAGACGGTAATGGAAACTATACACTCAAAAACTAAAGTCCTGGACTTTAGAAGAACAGATTTTGCTAAAATGAAGGAGTGTCTTAAAAATAGCCTAGCAAACAATGCTCGAGGGGGGGAGGGGTAGAAGCGTACTGGGCACAGCCGAAAATGGCTATAATAGAAGCCTCAAATCAGTGTCTGAAATACTGAGTAAAGCAAAGGTGAGAAGAAAACCCTTCTGATTTTCTAAGGAAGTGGCCACCAGGGTCAGGGGAAAAATAAATTTCTTTCAGAAGATACAAGGAAACTGGATGCGACAAGGACAGGAATACTTACAAGGAGAAGCTAAAGGAAGCAAGCAAGGAAATTAGGGCGGCAAATGCATCAACAGAAGAGAAGAAAGCCATGGACATCAAAAAGGGAGACAAGAACTTCTTTAGATATATCAGTGAGAAGAGGAAGACAAGAGGGGTATAGTCAGAACCACAAAGGACAACGGAGGACACGTGGAAGATAAGGACAAAGCGGAAATCCTCAACAAATACTTCTGCTCCATTTTTACCAAGGAGGAGGATGGTTGTGGACCCACCTTGACTAGGAGAAGTACAGTCAGCAGTGGAGTAGATTCAAGACCATTCACAAGGGAAAGAGTCCTAAAAGAACTGGTGAAACTCAAGGTAAAAAAGGTCATGGGCCAATATGAAATTCACCCTAGAATTCTGAGAAAGGTAAGATAGGAGCTAGCAACTCCCCTGGCTAAACTTTTCAACCTATCGCTTGAACTTGGGGAGGTCCCGAAGGATTGGAGAAGGGCCATAGTTGTCCCTCTGCACAAAAATGGGAGTAGGGAAAATGTGGGCAACTATCATCCAGTTAGCTTCACTTCGATTGTGGGCACAACGATGGAAGCCCTACTCAAGGAAAGGATTATATCCTTTCTCAAGGAAAATGGTAAACCAGACCCAAGACAGCACGGTTTTACCACAGGAAGATCCTGCCAGACAAATCTAATCGACTTCTTCAACTGGATAACCAAAATAGTGGATCAGGGTGGTGCTTTGGGTGTGGTATAACTAGACTTCAGCAAGGCCTTTGACTTGATTCCACACAGAAGGCTGCTAAACAAGCTCAACAGCATGGAAGTGGGACAGAAAGTGGTAAACTGGATACGGAGCTGGCTGAGTGGTAGGACCCATAGAAACATAGAAACATAGAAACATAGACTTTGACGGCAGATAAGGACCACTTGGCCCACCCAGTCTGCCCATTTCCCTACCTACTGGATAAACTGCAGATTCTAGTTAACCAACAGCCTATTTCCTGCAACCCCCCACTATAATTGCCTTATGTCTGTCCCATGCATGTTTGAATTCCTCCACTGTTTTAGACCCCACAACCTCTCCAGGAAGGCGGTTCCATGCGTCCACCACCCTCTCCGTGAAAAAGAATTTCCTCACATTACCCCTGAGCCGTCCCCCCTCTAACTTTAAATTATGCCCCCTTGTTCTTACACATCTCTTTTTCTGAAAGATGCTACCCTCCTGGACTTTATTGATTCCTTGAGGTACTTAAAAGTTTCTATCATGTCCCCTGTCCCTCCTTTCATCAAGGGTATACATATTAAGCTCTCTCAGTCTCTCTTCATATGGTTTCTGATGTAGACCCTGCACCTTTAGTTGCCCTCCTCTGGACTGCTTCCATCCTGTCTATGTCCTTGCGTAGATGAGGTCTCCAAAACTGCACGCACTACTCCAGATGGGGTCTCACCAGCTGTCTGTATAGAGGGATAACCACTTCCCTTTTTCTACTTGTGATGCCACTCCCTATGCATCCCAGTATCCCCCTGGCTTTCCCTACTGACTTCTCACATTGCATACCCACCTTTAGGTCATCTGATATGATTACACCCAGATCCCTTTCCATTATTGTTGTTGTTAGTACCTCCCCTGCTATTCTGTACTCTTCTCCTGGATTTTTATTTCCCAGGTGCATTACTTTGCACTTCTTTGCACTGAATCTAAGTTGCCATATGTCTGACCATTCCTCCAACCTTGCCAAGTCCCTTCTCATCCTTTCTACCCCCTTGTGTATCAACTCTGTTACAGATCTTTGTGTCATCCATAAGAGGCATACCTTTCCTTCTAGACCCTCTGCAATGTCACCTATAAAGGCGTTAAAGAGGACTGGACCAATACTGAGTCCTGAGGGTACTCCACTAGTAACCCCTTTCTTCAGAATGTGTTCCATTCACTATTACCTTCTGTGTCCTGTTGTGCAGCCAGTTTTCTACCCAGGCTACCACCCTGGGACCCACTCCCAGGCTGGCTAACTTGATTATTAATCTTTTGTGTGAGACTGTGTCAAATGCCTTGCTAAAGTCTAGGTAGGCCATATCCACAACCCCTCCCTGGTCTATTACTTTGGTCACCCAGTCAAAGAAATCAATTAGATTTGCCTGACATAACCTTTCTGCTGTGAATCCATGCTGCTTTGGGTCCAGTGCCCTGCTGGCCTCTAGGTACTCAACAATTCTTTCTTTCAGAAGTGATTCCATCATTTTCCCACCACTGAGGTCAAACTAACAGGTCTGTAGTTTCCTGCTTCTGCCTTGCCCACTTTTGTGAAGGGGAATCACATCTGCCCTCCTCCAGTCCTCAGGTACCACCCCATCTTCCCATGATTTGTTAAAAGTGTGATTAGTGGTGTCACTAGGTCCTCCCTTAGCTCTTTTAGGATTCTAGGGTGAATCCCGTCAGGCCCCATTGCTTTGTTCACCTTGAGTTTTAGAAGTTCTTTCAGTACTCTTTCTTCTTTAAATGGACTGGTATCAACCCCACTTTCCAGAGTGCTTCTACTGTTTGGTTTGGGTAACTCCTCCTCCTCTTCTTTTGTGAATACTGAGCAAAAGTATTCATTCATTATCTCTGCCTTTTCACTGTCTCCCTCTGCCCACCTTCCCTCTCCTTTATTAATCTTCCCTATCCCTCCCTTAACCTTTCTATGTTCCCTAATGTACCTATAAAAGGTTTTATCCCCTTCTTAACTGAGTTGGCTATCCTTTCCTCGGTTTGGGCCTTTGCTTTTCTGACTGCCTTCCCACTTCTTTCTGCTTTAATTGATACAGTACCCTGTCGTGCACATCTGTGATTCCTTATACTTTTGAATGCAGCCTTTTCTCCTTAACCTTCCTGACACTTCTTTTGAGAGCCATAGTGGTTTTTTATTCCGCTTTGTTTTCTTTATTTGTTTCACACAAAGGCTTGTTGCCTCCATGATGGCAGTTTTGATTTTTCTCCATTGTTCTTCCACCCCTCCTTTCTGACCATTTGCTAATGCATTCCTCAGGTATTCACCCATTATGCCAAAGTCAGCCCTTCTAAAGTCCAATATCCTTGTATTTGTATGGCTTGTCTCCATGGTTGTGTTTATTGTGAAGCACACTGTGCAGTGGTCGCTTGTTTCCAGGTGTCTACTGGCTTCTAAGTTTGTGATCCTCTCTCCATTTGAGAGTACCAGGTCTAATATTGCTCCCTCCCGAGTGGGTTCCACCACTAGCTGTCTAAGGCATGCTCCCTGTAGGGCATCGAGAATGACCGTGCTCTTGGATGTGGCTGCAGTCCATTTTGCCCAGTTAACATCTGGCATATTCAGGTCCCCCATCAACAGTATCTCCCATTTTTCAGCCATTTTGAGAATGCCCTCTATCATTTTCTTGTCCATTTCCTCCCCTTGAGACGGGGGTCTGTATACAACCCCTGTGCGGATTGTGATGCCATTCCCTGTCTCCAATGTGACTCAGAGTTCCTCTTGTCCTCCCCCTTTACTTTTTAGTTTTGTTACTTTGATCCCTTCCCTTATGTAGAGAGCTACTCCACCTCCTCTTTTACCCTCCCTGTCCCTTCTGTAGATTGTGTACCCTGGTATGTTGACATCCCAGTCATGGTTCTCCGTGTACCATGTTTCTGTGACTGCCACAATATCCAAGTGTTCCACTTCCATCAGGGCTACTAGCTCTGAAGCTTGTTTCCCAGACTACGGGCATTGGTACTCATTGCCCTCCATTTAATGTTGGCTTTATCCTTTTTAACCCCATCCCTGCTCTTATTGCCCTTGTCCATTTTTCCATTTACCCCTGTCCTGCCCTCTGTCAAGCTCTGTACCTCAGTGTTTACCCTACTACTTGCCATGCTTTGCGGGGGGGGGAGGCTTGAACTTTCCTGTTTCCTATCAGCACCTCCCCCCTTGGCTAGTTTAAAAGCTTGCCAAGGAAGCCTTTAAACCTGTCACCTAGGAGCGTGTTTCCCTTCCTGGACAGATGCAGACCATCATGTCAGTATAGACCTTCATCTCTCCAGGTGGATCCCCAGTCCCCAACGAAGCCAAAGCCCTGTGCTCTGCACCAGTTTTGCAACCATTCATTAAACCGCATAATGTGCAGTACCCTAGCCTCACCCCTGCCATAGACTGGCAGCACCTCTGAGAAGGTTACCATGCTTGCTACCTGTCTGAAGCCCCTCCCCAACTCCACAAATTCATCCTGCACTGCACTGATCTTATGCCTAGCTAGGTCATTTGTCCCGAGGTGGACAATGATATCTAGTTTCCTCTCCTGTGATGCTGCTTCTGCAATCCTGAGGATTCGCTTCCTGTCCCTCCAAGCCATGGCACCAGGCAGGCACCTTACTTCCCCTCTCCTCTCCCTTCCCCAGGTCTTCACCCCTGAGGGTACTAGTAAATGGCTCCTTATTGGAAGAAAAAGGAGTGACTAGTGGCATGCCACAAGGGTCAGTGTTGGGTCTAGCCTCTTCAATACTTTTATTTGCAGCATATCTGAAGACCTACATGGACGACATGAAGATATGCAATAGGGTCGACATTTCCAGTGGAGTGGAAAAGATGAAGGCTGACCTAAGAAAGTTGAAATTGTGGTAAAAAAAATGGCAACTAAATTTCAATGCAAAGAACTGTAAGGCCATGCACCTAGGGAAAGGTAACCCAGGAGAGGACTACTACTTAGGGGGTGTGAAACTGGAAGCCATTAGGCAAAAAAGAGATCTGGGGATAATTATAATGGATGACCTGAAAATGTCCTAGCAGTATGAGAAACCAGCATTAAAGGCAAATTGTATGCTGGGATGCATTGGAAGGGGGATTACCAGCAGAAAAAGAGAAGTCAACCTGCTGCTTTATAGATCACTGGTGAGACTGCACCTGGGGTACGGCATGTAGTTCTGGCGACCACACCTTAGAAAGGACATAGATAGATTGGAGACAATGCAGAGGAAAGCTACAAAAATGATACAAGGACTGCACCTAAAGACATACGAGGAAAGGCTGAGTGACCTCTACATGTATTCCTTGGAGCAGCGGCAGGAGAGGAGGCACATGATTGAGACCTTTAAATTCCTGAAGGGAATAAATAAGGTATGGTTTCAGGACCTGTTCCAGGTCAGGAGTTATACAAGAACTAGAGGTCACGATATGAAGATACGGGGAGGCAAGTTCAGGAGCAACACACTTAAGTTCTTTTTCACCAAGAGGGTGATTGGCATGTGGAACTGCCTCCCCCAAGGAGTGGTGGAGGCTAAAATGGTTAAAACGTTCAAGAATGTTTGGAATAAATACAAAGGCATCATAACACTGAGTAGTAGTTAAGGGGTGGTAGGATTATGGGCGGACTAGATGGATCTTGTGGGCCCCTTCTGCCATCACTTTCTATGTTTCTAACAGCTCATAAGGTGTGCCTCCAGGAGAGTCCAGAAAAACTTTTCATGCAAGTGGGGATCGCCAGAGGGGATTCCTCATCCCCTGATTTAGAGAATGTGGTTGTGTGGTAAAAGTTGAGTCTGACTATCAAGCCAGAGGCACTTGAAGAACTTAACATTGCTAAAGAGGTCATGGCTTTCCAGTGAACAAGGTTAAAGCAAACACTGGACTCTTTCATCAGACCTTCTGGTTGTCGGTAAACAGGTCATGCCAGACTGCTGAACAGGGTCATACTTGAAGCACAAATTCTGTTCCACAGTCTGGCCACTTTCTTCACTTCTGGATCTGGCTGCTTTCTTCACTCCTGGATCTGGCCACATTTGTCATTCCTGGATTTGGCCACTTTCGTTGTTCCTGAAATGAAATCTCACCCCACTGTACGACAGTGTCCATAGCCAGTGAGCCAGTATGGCTCCTTATGCTGCCTTCACTTTTCCTAACAGGGATGGGCTGAATCACTAAACAGACAGGAGGTGACCTTTTCTGACTACCTCTTCACATCTTTCTCTGCGGCCAGCCCTGAGTTGATGTGTGAATGGGACACAGTTGGAAGAATCAGTCCAGTCTTAATAAAGTCTCTACCACAACAGGTGCCCCTTTTTCTATGCACACAGGAATGTCTTTATGCAGGCATATGTTTTCACGTTGGTTAACTCAGTTCATACAAGAGCAGGTGCCCCATTTAGCAGGGGGTTACTTCATAGATTTAGATAAGATGGGCTGAGGTTGAGCATTCCCATGAAAGACTATCAATTTGGCAACATGAACATCAGACCAATGCACGTAACACAGGAACTGTTATGTATTACTCAAACTGCAGTGTAAAAAATGGCTCAGGTAGTATGCACAGTCACTTGTATTCCAGTGCTAGACTTACTGGGTCACACAAGGAATGAGGTTAATTCATGGTGCAGTGCAGGATTAGGTTCACATAGCTATTCAGAGTCATTTGCAATGTAGGGCATATTCATTTCACACAGTAATTCTGAGTCATTTGAAATGCAGGGCACATTCAGAATGCTGTACCAAGTATTATTTGCAAGGAATATATCTGGTAGTAATATTAGGCCTTTTTACTCCTGTGGAGTCAATGTGGTCACACCCCATGGATGGAGTTACTTTTTACCCTCTCTACCCTTTTACAGTCTAGTTCCTTTAGAAAGGTAATTTTGTTGTCCCTTGTTTTGTTCCTGTAGAGCTGTAATGTCTTTTTTCCTTTTAGCTCTTTGGAAGGTCTAGTAATCAGATCTGTCCCAGCTCCTTTTTCTGAATGGCTTACTAGAGCAATCTGGTGTCTCCACCCTATGTTGCCTCTGTGGACGGTCCTAGTAGGGTGTCTCTCCCATCAAAGCGGCCTTGGCTGCTTGCTTCAGAGCTACGTGGTGTGGCACACCTGCCAACAGAAAGAGAAACTCTAGAGCTCAGTAATTCATTGGCAGTTGGCATATCTAACTTGTCCTGCCACTCACTCACTACTACCAGAACTTCCCATGGTAGAGCGAGGGATCGGGAGGCCAGGAGTGCCTTGCAGAAACATACTGAAGTGAAGGAACTGTGGATCCACACTGCAGGGGCTGCTGGCTGATTGACTTACAGCTGCAACTCAGATGGAGCTGCTGAAGAAAGAGGGATGACCAGAGAGCTGATAGACCTCTTTGCCCTGCTAGGTAAGCCTTTTTAAGGCCATTGTCATGCTCTCATCTACCGCCACTGCTGTCTGACGTCTAATGCTCTGCAAACTACCATTTTTGCTTCAAAGTTGACTCGGGGTTCTAGCTCAGAACCTCAAGCTCGAGCCAACTGGTAGTCATGCACTGGGCTGAAACAGAGGCCTCAGCATGTGGCAACATGTTCCTACTTGCTGGCTGCTCTAGTGAGTGTTTGTGGAAGCAGGAGTGCTGAAGTGAGGGAAGCAACACACAAAAAAATATTTATTTTAAATGAAGCACTGTTGCTAGAGATGATCATACAGGATCTGATTGCAAACTAAACTGAACGGGATGGAAGGGTCGCTTCCTGACTGCTGTGGGTTCTGGCTGCTAGGGGTCTCTGATAACCCGATTGCTGGGGGCAAGGGAGACTGCTGGGGATTTTGTACAGTGGGCAGAGTGCCCAAACCATCACTCCTTTCCTACTGTATTTTCCCACACTCTCTACTCCTGGTCCATGTGTACCTTATTACTACCCCTGGTTTTCTGAAAAGCCCTAATAGGTCCCTGGATTTACTTATGTAGTGCTTCAACTTTAGATTTATTTTTAATTTATGACCAGGAAAGGCACACTGAGCTGTGACAGCTTGTTTCCAGGTGCATCTTGGGTAGGGGGGTACATGGATGTGTGTTCTTGGTAGGGGAAATATTGGCCATGACAACAGGGAAACCCCCTACTGTTCTTCAATAAGTGCCATGGGGGTCTTTTAACTTCCACCTGAACAGTGAACCAGAGATGGGTTAAAAGAACCTTGGTTTAACATATCATCTGAAGGATATCCCAGTTTGTTGCTGTGGAAATGATTCTGATGTGGCAAACAGAGAATTGTTACTTCAGTCGAAGGTGAACCAGCAGAAGTACAGTGGTAGCCATCACCATCTTCAGTAATAACAGGCAATGGCATTTGCTTCCGTTAGAGCCCATGGCTTGGTCAGATACAGTATTTCCAGATATTTAGCAATATTGCTACAGAGATTTTTTCTGGTGGTCATAAAGCAGTACTGCAAGCATGCAGACATTTCTCTACAGATATCACTTTTTAAATCAAGGATGGAAATGAGAAAGGAAAATGTGGACTCACCAGGATTTGAACCTCAGACCTCTGGTATGCTGTTCCAGCGCTCTAACCATTAAGCTACAGGCCCATTATTTAAAGTGTCCAAGGAACTTCCTTCTTCACAGCACCACATATTCCTTTCTCTAGTGTTGCGCAATACTGCAACCAGGAACCAATTTAGAAATATCACTTCTCTCAGTGCAGTTTAACCCCAGCAAGGTATATATTTTTTTAAATCAAGGATGGAGATGAGAAAGCAAAATGTGGACTCACCAGGATCTGACCATGGCAATGGCTGCAACTCTACCACAATACTGGTAGTGGCTGATATTGTTCACAAAGCATTAAGTTACATAGACGTGATACAGAAAAATGTTGCATTGCAATGCACTGTAGCAATTTTGATGGCTGCCACTGTAGAACAACTGTACTTTGTTTACTTGGTATCTAAGGGACAAAAGAAGGATGAAGCCTATCAGGATTGTCCCCCACAATACATGTGGCACATTAAATTATAGTCAAGTTAACTTCGAGCCATTTATCAAGCCTTGTTTTGAATGTAGAAAATGATGGTGAGTCCACAAGTTCTTGGGTCAAACAGTTCCAGAGTCTAGGAGCTCTTACTGTAAAAAAGTTTAATTTTTTATTCATGTTGGCTTTTGCTACGTTGATTTGCTTATTATGCAATCTATGGACAATACATCTATTACTAAAGTGTAATCCAAATTGCTGCATTAATTCTGAAGATTAATGAACTTTATAAAGAAGAAGAAGATTCCCTCTAATTCTCCTTTTCTGTAATGAATGTAAACCTGTGATCTGCAATCTTAAAGCATAGTTTTTTGAGGCCAAATAGGGAACCGTTTTGGTTGCTGTCCTCTGAATTCTCTCCAGACCTCGTATGTCCTGCACCAAATATGGACTCCAAAGCGGAGAACCATAGTCCATGCAGGGCCTTCCATATGTTCTGTATAGGGGAATAATACATTCTTCAGATTTTGTGACAAAGGTGCGTTATATGCTCATAAGTAACTGGCTAGAGGTTTTAGCTGCCTTTATGCAATGGTCTCTATGAGTAAATTTATTGTTAATTAATATTCCTAGATCCCTTTCACATTCTGATACTTTCGGGGGGTATTGTTAAGGGTGTATGTCTGTAGGGGATTAGCTCTACCAAAGTGTAAGACAGTGCACTTGTCTACAGTATGTTAAAGTGCATATCATTTATTTGAGCCCAAATTTCAATGTGTTTTAAATCATTTATAACTGAAAGTCTGTTTGATAATGAATTAACCCTCCCTCCCAACTTTGTATCATCGGCAAATTTTAAAAGAAAATTTGCCGAGTTAATCTGCATGTCCCAGATGAAAATATTAAACAATGAGGGCCAAGTACCGATCTCTGAGGGACCCCGCTTGTCACTTGTCCTTCTTCCAATAAAATGCTTTGTATTTTGACTTGCTGGCTTCTGTTAGTCAGCCAGTTATTTATCTATTTAACTAAAAAAGGAGAGAAGCCTACCGTAGTGGGCAAGGATCATGTTTCTGTGTAAATGAACCAAGCAATGAAGAATAAAAGAAACATAAATGTTAAAAAAAAAAACAGAGCAAATGAGAGATAAATGCCCTTATCTTTAGTCTTACGGAAAACCAATTCCCAGGACTGCCCAGGTTACATGAAAGCATGCTAATGTTGCTGGGACGGACTCTGACAGCACTCATAGCAGAGCTGTTTTCAGAGTCCCTAGTAACAGGCAAGCTGCCAATGGACTGAAGAGTCACTAACATGGTAGTGTACTTCTGCACAAATGCAGTTACAGAGAATGCAGGGAACTGCAGGCTGGGGAGCCTGACATCTATTGTTGGCACACAGTAGGAAACCATAGTAAAATAGAAGGTATTGTAATTCCTGGAGGATGAGGAGCTCATGGATAGAAAACAACACCAGCTCATGAGAAGGAGGCCATGTCAAACAAACTTGACTGACTTTTTCATCTTGGTAAATCAGTGCACAGATTTAAGGCAACTGATATCCTATACAGTCCTCTGCCACTTATAGCAGCCACGCTTTATGCGGGCAATCACTTTTAGCGGGCAAATTCCTGCTTCCACGTGCCCAATACATTGACTGCAATGTAAAAAAACACTGGTTATAGCGATCTGTGCACACCTTCTATTTCGGGCAGATTAGCTGCTACAGCTTCAAAAGTTCCAACATGCTGCAGTGTGAATTAACTTTCTAACAGCTAATCTGCCCGTAATAGAAGGCAAGCATAAAGCACTAACTGACCGCTGATTGGTCCCAGCTTAATGTAGCGGCAGTGAACGAAAGAGTGTACTGTCTTACCCTTTGCGATAGAGAAGGGAAGAAGCGATCTGTCCAGAAGAAGAGAAGAAGGGATACAATTAAAAGACGACACCCATGTGCTGCCGTGTTGTCCTCCAAAAGTGCTTTCCTGAGGCCCTTTATGCCATGGCATTTATGGGAAGAGAGGATCCATCCTGTGAATGCTGCTGTGATTTCCTCCAGAGAGCTTTATGTAGCAGCAGTGATGGGAGCACTGGAAGATCTCAGACAGGAACAGAGTTAGTGGTTACAAGGAAGGTGAGCACAAACCTGTGCAAGGGAATGGGAATGGGAGTACTGCACAGCAAAGTAACAGAACATATGATTTCCTCTGGAGGTATTTATGTAGTGGCAGTGAACAGAGCACTGTAAGATCTCAGACAGTTTGTGTAAAAATAATCATTTTTGGTTACAGTGTCCACTCCTTATAACAGGCAGAATCTACTTATACAGATGTGCCCATTATAAGTGACTTAGACTATATTTGGATTTCAGAAAAGCATCCAACCTTGTGCTGCACAGGAAACTAATGAAAAAGGTGAGTGACCTGGGTTTAGGGAAATGACTAATAAGATGTTGAGTGAACTGCTTGTTTTAGGACAGTGGTCCTAAAAAGTAAATTCTCAGGAGTGAAGGAAGTGGCAAGCATGCTCCCCAAGGGTCTTTCCTGAGTTATATCCTTTAAAATGTACATTCGTTAAATTGATGTGGGACTACAGGGCAAGATATCTCTTTTCAGATGATACCAAACTTTGCAGTAGGGTAGGTAGTTGGGAAGGGATCAATAATATGAAGAGTGATGTGGAAAGATTGGAAAAGTGGTCTAGTATTTGGCAACTGAAATTCAATGCCCAAAAATGCAAAGTAATGTACCTCAGCTGCACAGACCCACAGAGTACTGGGTTAATGGGATAATGGTTGAACACTCTAGGCAGGAAAAGGATCCAGGAATAATTATTAGCAACAGCCTGAAGTCCTTTACTGTAGCAAAGGTACATACAGGAAGGTTAATATGATGCTGGGGTGCATCAGATGGGGCTTTACTAGTTGCAGGAGGACAGCAACACTGCCTTTCTATACAGTATGTTGTTGGTTTGGCTTAAGCTGGTGTACTATATAAAGGTTTGGAGTCCACATCTAAAGAAGGACCAGGACAGGTTACAAATGATGCAAAAAAGCAAAGGCAGGCTGAAAAACATGATTCAGGATCAGCAGGGAAGGTCATAAGAAGTAAGATTAAAAATTCTTATTGTGTAATCCCTTGAGGTCAGAAGGAAAGGGGGAGTTATAATAGAAACATATAATTACTTACAGGGGCACAGCAGGGTTGATTTTATACCATAGAGTTGTTTACGCTGAAGAACATTTCAATCACCTGGGGACATGATTACATGCAGTGGCGGGGGGGGGAGTTCAAGAAAAATGTAGAAAGCATTTTTTTTTTTTGCAGAGCGAGTAGTGGATGAATGGAATAGTCTTCCCATAAAGTGGTAAATGCATAGTCAATGGCTGGGTTCAGTGCCAGGTGGGATAGCTTTAAGAGGATTATTAGCAACTAGAAGGTGTGATTGGAAAGTGATGGTCCAGTAGATCTGTACAGAATTTTCTAACTCTGCTTCCCACAGAATTCTATGGAATTTTGGAAATTCCTCCTTAGTTTGTAGAATTCAATTGGAAGGGGATTTTCACCATTCTGAAAGTGTTTTTTTTTACTTGAAACTGTGGATTAGTTTTCTACAGTTTATATAAACCCCAGATTAGTTTTCTACAGTTTACATTGATTCGTTTGTGTAAATTGTGAAAAACAAATCCACAGTTTATGTAAGCTGCAGAAAACAAATCTGCAGTTAATGTAAACTGCAGAAAGCAAATCCATGGTTAATGTAAACTGCAGAAAATGAATCCATAGTTTATGTAAACTGCAGAAAATGAATAGAGGGTTAATGTAAATGGCATAAAACGAATCTGTGATTTATGTGTAAACTGCAGAAAACAAATCTGTGGTTAATGTAAACTGCAGAAAATGAATCTGCTGTTCGTGTAGACTGCAGAAAATTAATTTGGGGTTATTTAAACTGCAGAAAACGAAATCTGTGGTCAAAGCACACTGCAGAAACCTAAACCAGAGTTAATGTAAACTGCAGAAAATGAACCCACAGTTAATGTAAACTGCTGAAAATGAATCCATGGGTAATATAAGCTGTAGAAAATGAATTTGCAGTTTATACTAGGTGCAGAACACAAATCCACAGTTTTTGTAAACTGCAGGAAATAAATCTGGAGTTAATGTAAACAGCAGAAAAAGAATCTACAGTTTATGCAAACAGCAGAAAAAGAACCTACAGTTTATATAAACCACAGAAAATAAATCCGGAGTTAATTTAAACTACAGAAAACAAATCTACAGTTTATGTAAACAGCAGAAAAAGAGACTACAGTTTATGTAAACTGCACAAAACAAGTCCACGTTTATGTAAACATTGGAACTAAATCAAAACTTTATATAAATTGAGGAAAACAAATCCACACATGTAAATAACAGAAAATGAATCGTTGTTTATGTAAACTGCAGAAACTGAATCCACGGTTTATGTAAGTGGCATAAAATGAATTGGGGTTAATGTAAACTGCAGAAAACAAATCCAGGGTTAATGGAAACTGCAGAAAATGAATTCTTCCGTGGTTAATGTAAACTGCAGAAAATGAATCCGGGGTTAATGTAAACTGCAAAAAACAAATCAAGGGTTAATGCAGGAAACAAATCCACAGTTTATGTAAATTGCAGAAAATAAATCTGCGGTTTATGTAAACTGCAGAAAGCAAATCTGTGGTTAATATAAACTGTAGAAAGCGAAGCTGTGGTTAATGTAAACTGCAAAAGACAAATCCAGGGTTAATGTAAACTGCAGAAAACTAATCCACAGTGTATGTAAATTGCAGAAAGCAAATCAGCGGTTAATGTAAACTGCAGAAAATGAACCCAGGGTTATTGTAAACTGCAGAAAATTAATCCGTAGATAATGTAAACTGCAGAAAACAAATCTGGAGTTAATGTAAACTGCAAAAAAAGAATCTACGGTTTATGTAAACTGCAGAAAACGAATCAGTGGTTAATGTAAACTGCAGAAACAAATCCAGGGTTAATGTAAACTGCAGAAAATGAATCTGGGGTTCATGTAAACTGCAGAAAATGGAACCCATAGTTAATGTAAACTGCAACAAACAAAAATCTGTGGTTTGTGTAAACTACAGAAAAAAAATTTGTTGCTAATGTAAACTGCAAAAAAACAAATCCGTGGTTAATGTAAACTGCAAAAAAAAAAACAAATCCAGGGTTAATGTAAACTGGAGAAAAATCCATGGTGAATTTAAACTGCAGAAAACAAATCCAGGGTTAATGTAAACGGCAAAAAATGAATCCACAGTTTACGTAAACTGCAGAAAACGAATCCAGAATTTATGTAAACTACAGAAAACACATTTTGGAATAATGTAAACTGCAGAAAACAAATCTGGGGTTAATGTAAACTGCAGAAAATGAATCCACAGTTTATGTAAACTGTAGAAAACTAATCCAGGATTAATGTAAACTGCAAAAAACTAATCCACAGTTAAAATTTAAAAAACAAACTGCTTTTAAAATTCTACAGAATTTTTTAAAATATTATGAAGCTGACTCCATGGCTCCGAGCAAAAGGGTTTGCTCGGGACGCTGGCAACCTGGGTTCATGTCCCAAGTCTGGGCCCAGGAGCAGAGGCCAGCAGGGAGGGGATTCAGAGCATCAATATGATTACTTCCCTCCTAGGAGGGATAGGTTTGGTCTTAGCACCCATGGGCGGATTTGGCGACATGCTTGGGGGACATGGTGCCTTGATACGCCCCGCCCCCGTATGCCCCCACCCATGGTCGTCATGCTCACGCATGGCTGAGAACTGCTGTGGGTGGGGTCGAAAATGGAAAACAGGAGCTCTCCACCTGACCAGAAGATAAGTGACATCCCCTGCCACCATGAAGCCCCAGAGACAGCCAAGACCAGCTCCACAGCACCCAGGATATACCGCTTGGCCAGTAAGTCCCTTCTCCCTTGGAAGAGAGGGGCCTACCCAACATTGGGATACATCGGGTTACCTGGGGGGCTGCAGTAGGAGTTGGTGGCTGGCAGCTAGGGTTAGATGGGGTCTGGGACGTAGGCACTCTGAAGGAGTGGCAGAACGGGGGGGGGTGCCGAATGGGGTGGAATATAAATAGAAAAAGCAAAAAAAAATATGAAAAGTATTTTGGAAGGAGAATTGCTATTCCACCTGAATTCCACTGGCAGAATTTCATATTCTGCACAGCTCTAGGTTCCGGGGAAGATGGTAGTTAGAGCTGTTTTACAGTACTGTGAGATGGGATTGCAGGGCAGACCTGATGGACTTTGTGTCTTTTCCTGTCCTTATTTTCTATGTTACCTAATATTCACTGCTTCAGCAGTCAAGGCTATCCCCCAGTTCTGGTCTACACCAGAGTGTCCAAGTAAAGATTGGTGGGTTACTACATGTAAACATGTTGGACAGATGGAGGAGATAACAGCCATGATAAGACTGAGAAAAGAAAAGCGCATAAGTGAATGGTGTTGTCATTATTTGAGATCCTTGAGAGCAGAGGAGGTACACCAATTCTTGATATTTTGCCTGGGGTATAATAAAATAAACACTGTTTGTGATCTCAGCACCCTTTATAATCCTACGAGTAGAGAGAAGACAAGCCCTGTCATGGTGATTCTTGCTGATCTCTATATTTGTGAATGTTTTTGAGAAGGAAAACAAGCAAATCTAAATTTTAAATTAATTTCTAAGATCTGCCTATGGGCTTTATAGCCCATTACCTTAAGGCTGTGACAGTTAAATCCACAAAAACTTTTAATTTTTTCTCTCAGTCACTTTAGTAGGGGAAGGGATTGTATATCTCACTGAACTGACAGCCACACAGTCCCTTCCACTTCCCTGTCTGCTGGTCCTACTCCCGTGCTTAGATGTTTTATGACATCTTAACAGGGAAAGCATAGGGATGTGCCCCATTGTAGTCTGCAGGGGACATTTTAAAAATATTTGTTCATATGTTAAAGCAGTGTTTTATATAAATGAAAGCCACTGCTTAACTGATAGAACCTTCATTAGTCGAGTACTGGCTTTCATTTATATAAAACATTTTATTTTCTTTTTAATTCTCTTTATACACCCACACCCCCAGGCATTCTTCAGGAGTGCCCACTCGGAATTCACCCTAACTCCCAGACTGAACCCTCCGCATCTCTCAGGGTCTCCTCCCCTGAACAACTACAGGCAGACTCGACCCCCAGTATCACCTCCGGGGCTGGTTCCACCCTCCCTCCAACTGTAGACTCCTAAGTGTGAAATGCCTTACCTGCGGTCGATGGTCGGTCCTGGAGATAGATCCGGGAGCATCTGGGCCAGCATTTGGGATGTGGGTGATTCCCCTGAGGCCACCGTCAGCTCACCGGCGGGGCAGGAGGCATTTCTTCTTTTTTTTCCTTTCCCCACAAGTGCAGCGTGCAATGGTGTCAGCATGTAGGCTTCCCCCGTAGCCGCCTGCCACACTTGTCCCCTGAATCTTGATCCTATGCATGTAGTACCCCTGGTCTCCACCGGGAGCCACTAATGCACCAGGAAACCCCTGGATCCCTCCCCGGGAGAGGACAGCAGTCCTTTAGATGCTCGGTCCAACTCCCTCCCCTGCCGACCCCCAGCGCCCAGGCTCTCCCGAACCTGGGTCGCCAGTGTAGCATGAGATGTGGCATCTAGTGACTCAACCCTCAGCACCACCGGGCCGGCTCACATAAAACATTGCTTTAACATATAAAAAAAACATTTTTAAAACACTCCCCCCAGACTACAGTGCGGCACGTCCGTGCACTTTCCCTGGTTAGATGTCATAAAACATCTAAGCATGGGGTGTGGCAGACAGACAAGGAAATGGAAGACACTGGGTGGCTGTTATATCAACAATTTATACTATCCCTTCACTTCCAAAATAGACTGAGAGAAAAATTGTAGTTTATGAGGGGAATGACTATTGCAGCCATAAAGTAATGGGCTATAAGGCCCATAAGCTAATAATAAAATGCTAGAAATGTCCTTTAAAAAGAAATGCAAAAAATCTATCAAATATAAGATTAATTGTGTCTACATATTATGTTTTTCAAAGTTTTTCCAAAGTGAGACATTTGCTAGAAGGAGAGAACAGATGCCTTCCATTTATATAGTCACACTGCAAGCCATTAATTGTCAACTGTACTGTAATAGGAAGAGTCAGTGGGAGTAGGTTTGGTGGCATGATGCTCTGTAGCTTCCTGTTTGCTCACATTTTAAACTTCACACTATGCCTGTGAATAAATGCATTAATAAGTGTGCTCTTTTTTTTTTACTTTGTACGTGTTGAAGAGCCCATCTCTGGTATCCATTGCTATCAACCCTGAGCTGCAGACTCCAGCAACTAAGTTCTGTTTAAAGCAGTTGAGTCATCAGGGACCGAACAGAAATGTCTGGGCTGTGGACTACTTTCACATTCTGCCTGTCATACCTTCCACCGAGTCTCACATGATACAGTTCTCCATAAATCTGGGCTGTGGCTCCCACCAACCTGGCAACAGGTAAAGCTTCTTTCTTAACCTGTATAATCAAAGTGTGTCCTGCATAGGCTTTAGGAATATAGACCCTATTGTGGTACCTGATTCTTACAGCTATGGATAGAATTCATGTCATTACATTCTCCTTTATCAAATCAAAGAAGCATCTATCTTGTGCATGTACTGTAAAACCAGTCTTCCTAGTTATTCAGTTTGAAGATTATTTCCAATTTCAATTCCTCCCATGAATTATAGCAATGTCCATAATTGTATGACCACTTTTGGCTAAGCAGATAGGGTATCATTTACTATGTTAACATTAGCTAATGGACTTTTGCATTTTTAGGCATATTTTTAGTCCCTTTTCAAAATGAAAACCCCATTATAAGTGTAACTCAGGTTCTCATGACAAGTTGACAGGGACAGAGTTGTTTTGCTGCTACCTCCATGAAACCAGCAGTGAAGGGCTTAGGTCTCAGGGAGGAAACGCTCTGAAGCAAATATTTATGCTTCTTAGGACTCCATGTCCCTTTTGTGTGGGAGGTGTATAAAACTTCTCACTCGCCTCCATTTCATAGGGCCCCGTTCTGTGACTCCAGAGGCAACAAACAGCCACACACATCAATGAATACAGAAACAGCCATGCTGTGTGTTTAGTTTAGAAGCTGACAACACCATAAGGTCAGACGTGGAATGGAGTGGCACTTTATCTTTCGTGGTACCCTGAAGAAGGGCACACAGACATAAAGCAATTAACAGCAGAAAGTCCCAAACCACTTTAGTTCATTTATGGGTGCTTGTAATTCAGTCGTTGGGCCTATAGTTCATTTGCACCCAGCAATAGCCCTGACTCAAGTGTCCATATCGGTGCACAGTGGCGAGAGCATGTACAAACAGTAATCCATCACACTGCTGTAAGTACAGTCTTGCCAGTGTTCCAGGGTAACAAAGATCCTGGCATCCCCATCTTCCATGCTGGCCATCCCCAGGGGAAACACGGTACCCCTGCCAGCTGTGCACTGCAGTGTCCTCTGACGCTAAGTTATTCTCAGATTCTCAGACTTGCTCAGAGTTCTGCTGATGCCCTGGTTGCAGTCTCAGTGTGTACTGTACTCTTTTGTGCTTTTCCTAAATCCTGTGGCCAGCTTCTCCTTAGCTGTCATACCCTGGTATCCCATTCAGGATCACACACAGTATCTCTACCCTTGGTGGCCGTGTTCCAGACTGGACCCTCATGTTTCAGACTGGACCCTTGGATACTTGGGGCCTTTTTGCCTCTGGATAGCTCTTGTGTCTCCCCCTCCTACCATCTGCCACTCGCTGTGGCTTTGTGCTCCTGGCTGCTGTGAAGGCAGCCTACATCTCCTCCCCCCCATCCTGTCCTGTAGCTTTTTGGGGGTTTCTTTTTCCCCCCACTGGCATTCTCTGGGAGTGCTGCTGCTCACTGCACCAGGCTTCCTATGCCAACTTCCCCACCTCATGCTCCTGGTTCCTCTTTCCCCTCCATGCTGTTCTTTCCTTTTGGGCTTGACCTGTTGCGTCTGGCAAACAGCAAGACATGGAGGATACATGGAGCAGTGAGGGGGTGCATGTGGAGTGATGGAGAGGACAGAACACAGTTTCCAACATTCCAGCTCCTTGCTTGCCCCTGGATGTATTTCCAGCACTCATATTTGCAGCAGGTATGCATAGATTAACTGGATTGCCTGCTGCTGTACTCTACTCCAGGGCATGTCAGCTTCAGCTGCTGGCATTTACCCATTAACTTCTTTATCCTATTAATTAGCTGCTTGGTGTCACTGTATCACATTTGGGGCTTCTCTGTTTTTCCCATGGCAGGGGACTGCGGCGTCCTGGTGGGCACCATAGCTCCAGGTAGAGGCTGTAGTTTCATGCATTTCTGCATGCCCTCAGTTGCTGGTTTATCCAGCTGTCCTATTACTCAGTATGGTAGCTCATCTAGACCCAAACGTTTACTTAATTGCCCCAATGGTGCATCCTATACTGTCATCCATATCAGCTCGTGCTCTTACCAACGAATTTCACCATACTAGCCCTTACTGTACCAGCCTTCATGATCATACTAGCCTTCTCGGCATTAACACAGTTGCATATCAAGTCTACTCATCTCAAACCTCACCTCCTACAGTACCATCTTAGTAGCTTCCTCCTACCTTACCATCGACCCCAGGCTTCGCCCGTCCCTACCGGTCACTCACTTGTAACATTCAATTCAATTCACTCCTAATTTGGCTTCTTAATGGACAAGGTTGACATGCATTCCTGTGGTTGACAAATGCTATTAGCCTTAACTAGACCCACGTGAGGGTCCACATTGTTCAGTCTGACCTATGTACAGGTCCCTTCACATCAGCTATCATCCAGTTATGACCTGCGTGTGAGTCCCATGCTACATTACAACTAATTCTCCACTTTTGGAGACATGCTGACCATATCCATTAATTCCAGGACTCAGAGCTAGCTCTGTGGCTGATGGTCTCTCTCTCTGGTCCATGAAGTCCGCATCTCGAGCATGCGAAGCTTGGGGTGGGATCCTTCTCACCTTTCTATAGTTGGGAATGTCCTTGCTCCAGGTAGACCTTCAGTTGTCAACTATACTGACGACACCTTTGGATGTAACATTTAAGACTTCTGTGGTGAGAGGTGGGGCTCTCATGGGAATGGCCCCTTTAGCTGCCTGAGCGGGTTCAGAGGCACCCTTTAAAGTATTCTCCCTTCAACTGCCTCTGGTTCACCCAGTTTGTTTTTAGATCAGTAGGCTCAATGAGCACCTCAGCAGTTGTTAATTTCCTCCCCCCACCTTGGTGGTTGGCACCGAGCACTCTGGTGTTGCAGAATTAGCTTGCAACCCTCCACGGCATTCCCATTAGAGGGATAGTGTGAGTGTTTTCCCTGAAATTGCTTTTCCCCTGGATTGGTCTACTAAATTGCAGTAGCAGAGCCATCACTAAAACAAAACTGCCCCAAAGCAAGGAGAGAAGGTGACCGAGGCTCTGGATCCCCAAAGATTTCCTCCTCACAGGGGTTTTTTCCTCTCCTCCATGCCAATGGTCATAATACCTAGATAGGCATAGCTATAGTCCCTAGGTCACAAAGTTAGGTTTCCGCTGTTGGATGGAGTTGGGTGGCAACTCCATAATTGTCCCTTCTCTCCCTCTTAGCTGTGCCCTCTCTCCTTAGGAAGCTATGCTTCCACACCTTACATTCAGACCCATGAGCAGGTCACCATTCACCTATTGTTTCTAGCCTACTCTGTTCAAACCAGATTGCCCACTGACCCATGCTACCAACTGACCTATGTACAGGTCTTTGATCCTGATAAGCATTCAGCACCTCGTATTTTTGCTTTACACTTTTTGGGGCTCCTTCCTTAGGTACCTTTAGCCAAAGGAATCACTCCTGTGGCACCTCTAGGGGTGGAACCCTCCTCTAGGGTTCCTTGCATTCATACCCCTATAGGGTGGTATATCACATGGATAGAGAGGTGAACAACCAAAGATTATCTATGTTACACAAGCATAACACAATACCAGTTGCATAGGCACATTGAATTGGAAGGCGAAAGCCTACAGTTCAATGGGGTGGAGCAACTATCCACGCCCCTGCTTGACCTATTTAAGGGCTGCTCTTCCACACTCTACACTTGAACATTTTTTCTTGCCCCTCCATCCACCCCTCCTTCTCCAGTTGCACGCCTCTCTCTCCCGTGTGCTCCTTCCTAAAGTACCTTTAGCCAAGAGAATCACTGCTGCAGCACCTCTAGGGGTGGAACCCTCCACTAGGGTTCCTTGCATTTGTACACCTACAGGGTGGTATATTTCATGGATAGAGATGTGAACAGCCAAAGAATATCTATATTACACAAGCATAACACTGTACCAGTTGCGTAGGCACACTGAATTAAATGTTGTTGAATTTTTGCATAGGGCCCTATATGCATATTACTTAAAAGTAACCAAATTAGGTACATCATACGTAATATTGTACATTAAACCGTTCTCTCATTTAATGCTTTTAATAGGTGACAAAAAAAAGAGTGTTGTGATAAGATTTTTTTTTTTAATTTTTTTTTTTTATATTTTCCTATTTTTTCCCCACGCCTCTCGTCGACCATCCACTCTGGTCACGGACCCCTGGAGCCCCGGCCACCGGATATTGCCGTCTCCCCCAGTCATCCCTGGCTTACCCCCCAGAGAGTGGGGCCGCGGTACCGACCCCCTATATCAGACCGCGGAACTGTGACTGGTTGGGGGATCAGCTCTGGTGGCCAATCAGGGCTTTCCTGGGGCAGAGCGTCACCGAGACGCAAGGCGTGGGATTTTGTTCCCTCCCATTTTCCTCCCGAGGAGGCGGGGACGTGCAATGATGCCAGCGTCTGCCCGCCTCCCTCTCCCCCGTTTGAACGTCGGCAGCGTGAGTTCTCCCGGCCTCCACCAGGAGTCCCCAGCACTCCGAATGTTACCCACACCCTCCCCCCCGGAGAAGGAGAGCTGCCCATCGGACGCTCAATCCTTCTCCCCCCGGCCAGCCCTCCGACGATCCGGGTCCGTTCCTGAACCCGGGTCTCCAGCGTCGCAAGTGGAAATCCCACAGCTGCGCCGGTGGGCCGGCCCTGTGTTGTGATAAGATGTTAGGATACACTCAGGCATGCAGGAGGTGCCTCTGAGTAATTTGGCTTGGTGTAGCTGTGCCTAGGATAAAAGCCACACTCACAGCAACTGTACAAAAGCATTGCACTCTCAGGATAAGTTTCCAAGTTCTTTAATTAAAATGAAGCAAATAAAGAGCAGTCCAGTCCAAATTAGTGGCTAGATGAGCCCTGACCTAGCCACATCGTTTTTTGGAGCATTTCCACTCGACCCCCTGACAGCATGCCACTTTTGTACAATTGCTGCATCAGCATGTTAGGTAGAAAATGGAGCAAGTTTTATTTTGCATGTACAGCGGCAGCCAGAGCTATGTCTCAGTAAAGTTTTAGTTATATCAAGACATAGAGAGTCACAAAAATCCCAGTGAAATACACGAGGATTTCTTGAGAAATATCCAGGAGTATCTAGGAATATAGGGACAGATCTTTGGCAACCACTGCATGTGAAAAAAAGGCAAATAAAGTTAGAAACAACATTTTGATCTCACGTTCTTATTCCGGGGTGAACTCTGAATTAAACAGAATAGAATGTAATAGTCAGAATGCCATTTCTAACTTAATTTTCCATTTCTCAGTGTGCTTTCCAGATAACATAGCTGTTCCAGTCGCACTAATTGTGCTTACTTTTTTTCTGAACAGATCATTACCAAAGATGATCTTATGATCGAAATGTCATTTCTAACATCATGTTTTAATGTTAAACTTTCAAGATAACTATTGTGTTCTATTTAGACTAGTTGTGTTTAGTTTACTCTTTACAGCTCATTCCTGAAGAATACCTCTTGACTGAACAGTCATTTCTAACTTGATTTTCTAATTTCAGCATGTATTCAAGGCAATGCTTTCGGATTTTGGTTTGCAGCATTCACCATAAAGTGCCTGATATTTGAGCAATAACACACAGCATAGTGATGTAGTAAATTAGTGTGAAAGGGACTCTAGGTTCATCAGGTGTCCCCAGGAATAAATAAGTAGGAACATTATGAGTAACACCACATCTTGGGTGCCTTCAACCTCCCAAGACATGTTTTTCCAAATGACAAAACAGATTCTGTAGTGTATTATTATTAAATTAATTTATGTATTTATTTGTTTAGCTTTTGTTATTTGCAGGCAAGTGAAAAAAAAAATGGTTGGCAGAATTTTTTTCCCAGACAGCGTTGTTTATTGTAAGATATTATCACAGTTTGGTTTGGTTCTTTGCCAATCAGGTTTGAGGAAACATCTTACCCATTTGATAGTTAAGAAATTATGCATGGCAGCATGTCGTATGTCATGGGAGATTGTTACATCTTGGATACATTGTAACTAAGGTATGAGGCATAACTTAGTGCCTCAACCACCTGTATTCCATAATAAACAGTATACTACATGCTGGAGAGTATTTTTGCTAGTATTCAATAGATATGTTAAGCTGTTTGTTTTTAAAAAGAAACAAATTATGCTTTCCCCCTGATTTGACTGTGTTGTGGAACAGACAAGTCTTTTGTAAAAAAAAATATATAATTTGTTTACCTGACTCAATCAGTAAGTGGCACTGTGGATGGGTGTGCCTTAAAAGGATGTGTGGGTCTTGAGAGAAGGCCCAGTAGCAAGAGTGGTGGATATGTGTGCCTGAGGTGGATATGCAGGCCTGGAAACATGCCATGATACTTACAGTATTTTGAAGTTGGGGTCAGAAATCAGATAGTGCGCAAAGGGTGGTGGTTAATGACACTCACTCTAAGAACGGGAGTGTGACCAGTGGGGTACCACTGGGTTCGGTAGTGGGACCAGTCCTCTTCAGTGTCTTCATAGGGGACATTGCAGAAGAACTGGAGGGGAAGTTATGCCTTTTTGCAGATGACGCCAAAATCTGTAATAGTGTGGACACTCAGCAGGGGGTGGAGAAATTTCTAGGTATCTTGGGAAACTCAAGGAGTAGTCAAAGATATAGCAGTTGGGGTTCAGTGCCAAAAAGTGCAAAGTCATACATCTAGAGCATTAGGAACCCTGGTGCTGAGCATTGGATTGGGGGGTGGTATTGATAGTCACTAGACTGGAAAGGGACCTTGGGGTTGTTATATCAGAGTACCTCAAGGTGGCAGCGCAGTGTGACAAGGCCAAGAGCAGGGCTAGTGGGATACTGGGGTGCATAGGGAGGGGTATCACCAGCAGGTGGAGAAAGGAGGTGCTGCCGCTATATTGTTACCTGGTACCACCCCCACCTGGAGTACTGTTTTCAGTTTTGCAGCCACACCCTTAGAAAAGACATAGACAAGGTGGAAGCTGTCCAGAGGGGAGCAACTAAAATGGTGATGGGTTTGCCTGGGTCTCAACATACACACCCTGGAAGAGAGGAGAAAGAGAGTGAGGAGATATAATAGAGCCCTGCAAGTACCTTACAGGGGTGAACCGTGTGCAGGTGGGGAGTCTGTTTCAAAGGAGGATGAGCACCATGATCAGGAGTATGCGATTAAGCTGAGGGGGGGGGGACTTCATGAGAGATGTGAGGAAATATTTCTTCACTGAAAGGGTGGTGGACAACTGGAATAGACTGCCAGCTGAAGTGGTGGAGTCTAGAATGGTGGGGGCTTCAATCATGCATGGGAAAAACATCGGGGTAAATTAGAAAGGAGACAGGAAGGGGGGGGAGTGTTACCAGAGACCACATAGGGTCAGCAGAAGTAGAATAGGCAGGGAACATGTGGGCCAAGTGGGTGGACTAAGCAGTCCTTTTCTGCCAACAGATTTTATGTTTCTAAGTCATTGAAGTGGGTGGGTTTGAGGAGGCCACCAGAGTGGAGCAGATAGGTGGGAGCCTGAGTGGACAGGAGGGTTTGTCGAAGCCACAGGAGTGGAGCAGGTGGGAGGGAGCCTGGTAATAAATCCAGGATTATCAGTGGCAGGTAATTTGGTGACATCAGAGAATGAGGGAGAGTTTGTTCAAGTGGCTTGTGAAAATTCCCTCGAGGAGCAGGCAAGAAGGAGCATGATAAGACCGCTGAAATTGCTAATTTAGTTTCCAACAAGTATACAGGAGGAAGTGTGCTGAAGCTGCTGAAGTGGATTGTTATGGGTCTGGGAGGAGGAGCAGATGGGATGTTGCTGAAGCTGCCAGAGTTATGTGTAAGTTAAAGTGAGGGACAAGCAAGCAGCAGGACAGTTGACTTATAAGGGTTTTGATGGCAATGAATGGGTATACAGAACATTGTAGATGCTGACTGACAAAGATTAGAAAAATTGCTGTGGCAGCCATCTTTTATGAAAGCATCAAATTAGCAAAGGTTGATGGATCTCAGGTGTGTTAGAAACCTGTTTGCATGTACTCCTTACAGCCCATTGTGAAATACTGAGAAATCGTTGAGGAAGTAAGAAGATAACAGTCAGTCAGATTACAGAATTTTAGCTTACCATTTAATAATGATAAATATGTCCCTGTAATTTGTCATTTCTCAGCGTGAACTTGGAGTTCTCAACCAGTCATGGACGTTCATGGTCCCTACTTCATACTGAATGTTTGCCTGAGTTGTGTGCTGGACCACATCTCCCACATAGCACCATCTACTCCTCAGAAAACTACAGTGGGTAAGCAACTTGATTAGTGGATTAAATAAAATCATTTTCAAAGAGAAGTTCAAGGCTGTTTTCTCAGACGGTTGCTCTTTCTTTGACTAGCTGCTTCTGTATTACTCTGTATTATGTTATGGTGTGCTGATGTGTTTTGTTCTGTATTAACTAGCCTGTGTAGGTCATTAGTGTAGGCAATGTATGTAATGTACAGTTGATTATTTTAATGATTTTATTGCTGCTGACCCTTAGAAAAAGATTTTAAATATCAATGAAACATCATGATCAAATAAAAGTTAAATAAAATAAGTGAAGATAGATATACAGCTAGCCAGAAAGATGGACAAGTACCTTTCCAATGCTCCAGCTGGTTTACAAAATATAAATTAAAATTGCATAAACCCATAAACACATACAGTATTCACATAGTTCTACAATATCACATAAATAAATGTTAAGATGCATTATGACATTAAAACACAGAAAAAAGAATGTGGGATCATTAAAGCAGCAGTATCAAAAATTCTAAATTTTAGTAAAATATCAGGTTACTATATATATAGACTAATACATGGAGTGGTGTGTATAATGAGAATTTTACACACACTTGAGGTGTTGGATGCGACATAATCCCTAAGAATGAAGCTTGAGGGTTTATTTAAGCATCCACCACTGAGGGTGTGTGTAAAATCTGATCTGTACACACCACTCAATTGTTTGTTTTATATAATTGCTGGGGGAGTGTTTTCTTGCCTGCTTCATTTAAATTAAGAAGGAAAAAAATGATTGTGTGGCCAGTACATGGTGCTGCTGTTTATAGCAGTAAAGCAGCATTGATGGTGCTGTTTAAAATCCCCTCACAGCAGAAGTTTTTATTAATTTATTTTTTGTTGACGGGGAAGGAGGACTAGACAAATTTTTGCCTGTTTTCAGCCTCGTCGGGGGTGGGGGCAGATACAGATGGATGCCACCTGAAACTGAACCAGATTTTAAGCTACTGGTGGTAATTGTATAATAATATTGATCACCATAAACCTCATCCTTTCTCTCTCTCTCTCTCTGCTTCTCGCCCTGTTAGTTAGGCCCTATTAGTTGAGCGGTGGTTCATTTGTATCAGCGGTAGCTTACAGATGCACATAGTATGGACTTAATCTCCCCCATAGGAGTCAATGGGGTGTGCTCTGCTTTGTCCTCGTAAGATGTCACAAAACGTCTGAACGCAGGGGCGTGGTGAGTGGACCAAGAAGTGGAAGGGATCAGCTGGCCAGTGGTTCAGCCAGAGTTACAATCCCTTCCCTCCCTTACAGGACAGCAGTAAACTATATACTTTTGCTATAGAAGGCCTATTGCTGCAGCTGGTTGACGGGCTATGAAGTCCAAAACGGAATGAACAATGGTCACGCCATCACTTTAAATAGGTCTTTATTCCAACAAATAGCACCCCATTCCCCCCAGGAAATGACCACATGATTACAGTCAATGATCCCGGTGAGTGAGGAAGAGCATAAAACCCACAGCGATACAGGGAATACAGGAGAGGCAGAGGTACTGTGGGTCATGCTGGAGATGGGGAATGGAGCTACTATTCGCACTGGAGTGATTTACAGACCTCCAGCACAGGGGGAGGAATTAGACAAGGTACTGGCGGAAGCCATTGGTAAGATGGCAGAAAATGAGAGGTGCTGCTGGTGGGGGATGTCAACCTGCCAGATGTGGATTGGAGCCTCCCAGTAGTGGCTTCAGCAAGAAGCAGGGACATCTTGGACTCCCTGCAGGGGCATTACTCAGGCAACTAGTCAGTGGACCCACTCATGATGGGGCAATACTGGATCTGGTACTCACTAAAAGGGCCAGTGTTGAAGATGTCAAGGTGGGAGGCCACTTGGGGACCAGTGATCACTGTACGATGTGGTTCAGTATAAAAATGGCTGCAGAATCAAACCACACAAGGGTGAGGGTCCTGGACTTCATAAGGGCAGATTTTAAAAAGATGGGTGAATGACCCAGGGATGGCCTGTCAGGGGTGGGTGGGTGACCTGTGTGGGGTGGAGGAACAGTGAGTGAAGATAAAAGGGAGCATAGTAAAGGCAACAAACCTCTGTGTCAAACAAGTGAGCAAAAGCAAGAGGAAAAAGAGACTGCTATGGTTCTTGGAAGAGGTGTCTGAAAAGGTAAAAGCTAAAAGTTTTGCATTCAGAAGGTATAAGGAGGAGAATGGGGAGGTGTATCAAGAGAAACAGAGGGAAGCAGGGAAAGCAGTAAGGACCAGAATGATGCAAACTGAAGAGAGACTAGCCCAGGAGGTAACGAAAAGGGATAAGACATATTTTAGGTATGTAAGTGAAAAGAGGAAGACTGAGAATGGGATTATAAGGTTAAAAACCGAGAGGGGGCTGGGAAAAGGCAGACATTCTGAACAAATACTTTTCTTTAGTGTTCACAGAGGAAGGAGAAGGGAAGGGGCCACAAAGTAACAGAATCTTTGTAGGGAGGGAGGTGGACACTAGTCCATTTTTAGAGGTGAGAGTCCCAAAGGCACTTGCTAATCTGAAGGTCGACAAAGCAATGGGGCGAGATGGGGTGCATCCAAGGGTACTGAGGGAGCTCAAAAAAATACTGGCGGCACCTCTAATAGTCCTATTTAACAGCTGACTGGAAACAGGAGTAGTTCCAGAGGACTGAAGGAGGGCAGACGTAGTCCCACTACACAGAAGTGCTAGCAGGGAGGAGGCTGGCAATTATAGGCGAGTCAGCCTGACATTGGTGGTGGGGAAGTTAACGGAATAACTGCTGAAGGAAAGGATTGTGAAATATCTTGAATCCAGTGGGTTACAAGACCACAGGCAGCATGGTTTCACAGGGAAGAGGTCATTTCAAACAAATCTGATAGATTTCTTTGATTGGGTGACCAAGGAACTAGATCAGGGTGGAGTGGTGGATGTGACCTACCTAGATTTCAGTAAGGCATTCACCACCATTCCACAAAGGAGACTAGTAAGCAAGCTAGGTAGCTTAGGAGTGTGTCCAAAGGTGGTAAACTGGATAAGAAATTGGTTAGGGGATAGGCAACAGAGGGAGGTGGTAAACGGAGTTCACTCCAAGGAAAGGAGGGTAACCAGTGGGTCACCTCAGGGATCAGAGCTGGGATCTGTCCTCTTTAATGTTTTTCTAAGTGACATTGCAGAGGAGCTGAAAAGTTAGGTGTGCCTCTTTGTGGATGACACCAACATGGACACTACGGGGGGGGGGTTGGAAAGGATGCGTAGAGACCTGAGAAAACTAGAGAAGTGGTCAAGGGTATGGCAGCTAGGTTTCAATGTGAAAAAGTGCAAAATAATTCACTTAGGGCACAGAAACCCAGGGCAGAGTACAAAATGGGTGGAGTGGTATTGACAACCACCAAGAAGGAAAGAGACTTGGGGTAATCATATTAAAGGTAGCCAGGCATTGTGACAAGGTAGTAGGGAAGGCAAGTGGGATGCTGGGGTGCATAGGGAAGGGTATAACCAGCAAAAAGAGGGAGGTGGTGTTGCCCTGTATAGATCACTGGTAAGACCTCGCCTAGAGCACTGTGTCCAGTTCTGGAGACCACATCTCTGGAAGGACGTAGACAGAATGGAGGCAGTCCAGAGGAGGGCAACTAAAATGGTGCTGGGCCCACATCAAAAACCCTATGAGGAGAGACTAAAGGACCTCAATATATATACACCCTGGAACAGAGGGGGGAGAGGGGAGATATGATAGAGACCTTTAAATGCCTCATGGGGGTAAATAAAGTACAGGAGGGGAGTATTTTGAAAAGGAGCTCAAGAACAAGAAGACATGCTATGAAGCAGGAGTGGGGGAGATTCAGAAAAGATATGAGGAAGCACTTCTTCACAGAAAGAGTGGTGGATCCCTGGAACAGCCTTCCAGCAGAGGTGGTGAGAGCAAAAACAGTGGTGGGGTTCAAGACTGCAGGGGATAAGCACAAAGGAATCATAGTAGAAAGGAAGGGGGAGGGAGAAAAAGCAGTAGATCGGGCATGGTCTGATGTAATAGTGTAGGTAGGAAGAAATGGGCAGACTGGATGAACCAAGCGGTCCTTATCTGAGGTCAAATTCTATGTTTCTGCATTTCTATGACACCCCCACCCCACCCCAGCACACCACGCCTTCAGTTATTTCTAAAATTGGAAGATTTTTAACTTCCTTGCCTTCTCATGCCTGTGCACTGTGAAGACGTCTGAGAAAGCCACAGTACCAGGCCTGCCAACACCTTAAGCTGGGAACCCAGCATCTTAAAGCTTGCCTTCACTGCTCCCAATGGCCTTCCTGCCAGATCTTTCCTCCCCAGATGGACAATAATGTCTGTCCTCCCCACGTTCCTAACCAACCCATCTACGCTGGAGAGTACTTTGTCAGCTTTCACCACTGGAAGACAGCACGCCACCATTTAAGAAGTCTTGCATCCCTTGCACTCAGATTGAATCAAATTGTTATGATCAGTGCCAAGTCAGTGCAACTTTGTACTGCAACTGGGACCTAGCTTTCCGAACATTCTTCTGCTCAAATCAAAAAATACTACCGATTGTTAAAGATACAGTGGCGCTCTGCTATAAGCAAACTCTAAATGCCAAGCAAAAATGTTCTTATAACCAGATATTCTTGTAAAAGGGCTTCATTGAAAATAGTGAAAATCCATATAAAATCTACGGTTAACAATGTTCATTCAGTGCCACAGCTAACAATGAGGGAATATGTGTGCTGCCTTCTTTGTAGGGCATTTTTCACACACCTATTCACTACTTAGTGACTGTTAATGAGGAAACTACAGTAGGTCATGATTCAGCCTAGGTTTAGCACACTCAGAGGTGATAATGACTATCTACCACAACCTCTGGAAGTAAAACTGCTCATATAAATGGGGAGACTGTTCCTATAAAGGGACAGAAGGGACTCGTGTTCCTTTTTATCTGCCCCTCCTGGACCCTGTAATAATCGTTGATATCTTCAACACTATGTTCACAGACCTTACCCCCCACCTAAGCAAGCCTTCCACTGACCAGAATAAACATCCCCACTACTCCCAGTCATCAGTTAATACCAACATCCCCCCTCCCTTGTTCTATTCTAGGGCCATTGGTCACAGTACTACCATCAAACTCCTGAAGACACTACCAGCCAGAGGTAGTCCTGGCAGTGATGGGCATTACCCGACATTCCTGAAACTCATCTCCCCAGCCATTGTCCAACCCCTGACTTATATATTCAATCTCGCCCTCTCATCATCCACAGTGCCAAACTCCACCTCCTTTCTCCTGCTAGAGATCCCCCTCCCTATGCACCCAGCATCCTGCTCGCCTTGCCTGGTGCCCTGTCACACTGCTCTGCCACCTTGAGATCATCAGATATGATCAATCTAAGGTCCCTTTCTTGCTTGGTAACTGTAACTCCCCCCCATCTTATACATAGCCATCGGGTATCCCCAACCTAGGTGAATTAATTTGCACTTTTGGCATTAAAATCTAGTTTCCACTACCTAGACCCCTCCTCTAGTTTTCCCAGATCTCATTTTATTCTCTCACCCTCCTCCTTGGTTTCCACTCTGTTGCAGATTTTGTGTCATCTGCAAAAAGATACCCCTTTCCTCTGCAGTTCCTCTGCAGTATCACTTAACCTTCCCCTCCAGTTCCTCAGCAATATCACTTATGAAGATGTTGAAGAGGACAGGGCCCAGTACCGATCCCTGTGGTACTCTGCTGGTCACTCTCCCATCCTCTGAGTGACTGCCCTTTACCACCACCCTCTGCCTTCTATCTTTTAACCAGTTTGATGCCCAGCACACTACCTTCTCCACTGTCCCCAGGTTACTAAGATTCTTTATCAGCCTCCTCTATGGAACAGTGTCAAATGCCTTACTGATATCCAGATAGGCCGCATCCACTGCTCTCCCCTGCTCCACCTCCCTAGTTACCCAATGGAAGAAATCTATGAGATTTGTTTGACATGACCTCCCAACTGGGAAGTCATGCTGCAGGCAGTCCTGCAGTCCATGTGTCTCCAGGTACTTCATCATCTCTCCTTCAGCAGGGACTCCATTAATTTCCCCACCACTGATGTGAGACTGACTGGTCTGTAATTACTGGCCTCCACCTGCTGCCTCTTTTGTGCAGATGGACCACATCGGCTCCACTCCATTCCTCAGGACCCACTGACTTTGCTGGCTGACTCTGCCAACCTTGTGCTGGCTGAGATGATTCCTCCCTATTTCTCTGTGGTTCACTGCCTGAGACTGGAGTGCGGGGGTGGTGGTGTGGCCATCTGTATTATATCCAGATTGAATTATATGATGTCTCCCTTCTAGTCAGCAGGGTAATTTGAGTGTATGGCCAGTGAGTGTCTGGCTGGTCTGAGATGTAGGATTGTTCTAGACTACCACTCAGTTGGTCAGACTTGCTCTAGGAGTTTGCTGAGCAGTTGTTGGACTGTACTTTGGAATCCCTGAGAACTCATTTTCTTGGGAACTTCAGTGCTAGGGTTAATGACCCCTCAAACTTATTTGCAAACAGTCTCCTCTGGCTCATCATGGAGTCAGTTAATCAGGTGTTACTTTAAGAGGAGGTCATCATTTCATTCATGAGCTGGAACCAAAGATGAGTGCATGCTGATAGCTCCATTGTGGGACCAGACTCCTGTTCTACATTGTCCTATAATATCATTAACAATTTGGGGACTTTTTCTGGGGGAGTAGGGAGGTGGAGGCTAGAGGATGTGTTGGGTGGAGGGTTGTCTGTTGAATTCTGGGACTAGAGAACTGTGCAAGGGTGGGGAGCGGTGGGAGACTTGTCATGATTTGTCATGGGTGGAGGGGGTGGAGTTTTCTTATAAGTGAGCTGACAGCCACAGCAATTATCAATTTAACAACTTGAACTGATGTGCTCACAGGAGGTGTGGGAAAGAGAGGAGGGAGGTGGCGGTTAGAGGGTGGGTTAGAAGGTTGGGTAGAATGGAAATTTAGCTAATTACAGGGTGGGGTGTACTTTCAGGGGAGGGGATGTTTTAGAGGGCTTTTTCCTTTACAATCAAATTTCAGATTTTGGACTGGGATTATCTGAGGATAGTCCAAAATCTGAAATCTAGCTGTCAGATGGGATTTTAAACTATCTGGTCATCCTTAATCTGGATCTGTTGGACGTCTTGAGTCTGACTGAATTTTCAAACGGGGGTGTGTTGATGTGATAGAGGTGTGTAATATGTCTCTCCCCAGAACTCTGGCCTCTTTGTCACCAGTTTGTTTGCACCTTAGGACCTCACACTGAAGTGCCCCTAGGTTTTCCATGAAGCTTTAGTGTTTGAAGGTCACTGGTCATAGGTCTGAGAGCAAATAGAAGAAATCATGGGCAGATACTGACAGACTTGCCCTGCATGAACATTTGTGGATCAACTGGGGGGGGTGGGGAGTCAGAGTGGAGATAAAAAGTTCTTTGCCACACTGATTATGGCTGAGAGGAGCTGTCCAGTCACATATTTCTGTTTTCTGAACAATTTATTTACAGCCATGGTGTCTATGATGCAGGAAGCCTGTCTCAGAAGAGAGGTGTGGCAAGTTTAATGAGTTCTTCAGGGTTAATATTTGTTAGCATCTGGGATTGTATTTCCTCCACCACCCCCCTAGTTATTGGTAGCAGGGATACAGTGAAGTAGATATGTGGACGATAAACTGGAGGTAGGAGTTCATCCAGTTGGATGAGGAGGAGGTCCTTGAGGTGGCTACTGGTCTGTGCTGCACCACATGTATTCTACGCCCTTTACCTATCCAGCTGCTAAAGGCGGGTTTAGTGACATTGGGTCCAGTGCTGACAGGGACTGTCACTGACTGTGCAGGAAGGTATTCTTCCAGTGCCTTTTAAGGAGGCAGTGGTGAAACCCCTGCTTAAAATATCATAGATACTGACAATCCTGACAATTTTCAGCCATTCTTCAACCTACCTTTTTAGTGAAAGTTGTTGGAAAAATGGTTGAGAATGTGGTTGTGACCCAAATAGTGGATCACTTGGAGAAAAGTGACCTCTTTAAGCCATTTTAATATGGTTTTCATAATAAGGACAGCACTGAAATGGTGCTAATCAGAGTGTTCATTGATATTTTCCTAGTGAGGTTGGAAGCAGGGAAGGTAGTGTCAGAGATGTGTGGGATGGGATGGGATGGGTCCAACCTGGGAGATGAGGGCTGTGCCAGTGCAGGAGCATGAAGAATACATGTAAAAAAAAATCAAGATTAAGGAGATAGAAAAGCAAAAAGACAGACCTATACTGAAAGAAATTATGAGTTAAGTAACTATGGAAGTACTGCAGTGCTTCCCCTCCCCTTTGCATCCTCGAAGTATGTTATTAGATTTCATACATTGAGGTTCCTTATTCTGTAAGTACATGGAAATGCTTACACAGCAGCAGAAGGGAAACTGTTAGATCTAAATTTTAAACAAGAATACTTGGGCTTTCATAAATCTACTTAATACATTTTGATTTATCAGTCAGGTAAAGCATTAGCAGTGCACTAGAAATAAAACTTCACCATCACATCTTTATAGTACAATATGCAGCTACAAAGCCTGTCTGAGAGAGGCTGGTTTGTTTTAGCTATCTATCTACTTGCTTACTTATTTCAAAAGTTTTACCAGCTTGTAGCAGCTTATTTCTAGATGTATCCTGGGGGAAGGGGAGTACTGTATGTAATACAGGATGTGCAAATGAAAATACATAATGTAAGGTGTAGTAGAAATAAAATACAATAAAAGCAATCTGAAGTAAGCTCTTTGCAAACAATATGCTCTGTGCTAGTTGCAGACCCTTTTGAAAAGTCTTTCTGCACACCATAGTAGTATAATATTGTGGTGATGAAAGGAACCTGTGCTCCATCTTACTCATCCTTGCCACACAGCCGTGAATACACCAAGTCTACATACAGTCACAGATACAAATGTGTTGACCAGAATGCTAATGTTACTCATGTAACATACAAACATACAAAATGTCAGCAGAAGAAAGCCCAAATGGTCTATCCAGTCTGCTCATGGTGGAGCTCGCACTCATTACATACTGCCCCCCCATTATCCTAACCTTGGTCTTTACTTTATCCCACTTCCTTTTAACCCCCTTAACTGTTTGTGATTGACTACCCCCTCTGACAGTGCATTTCACAGTCCATCCTGTCACTATTTTGTGAAGATATGCTTCCTGGCCTCCATCTTGTACCTCCCCCCTGCCAATTGTAGCGGTGCCCTCTGTTGCTCCTGTTTTCGCTGATGTTAAAAGGATTCCCCAAGTCAACCTTCTTTATACCCTTGAGGAATTTGAAGGTCTCAGTCTTGTCCCCCCTCTCTTCCCTTTTCTCAAGTGAGTATACGTTCAGGTGCACTAGTCTCTGTTTATACAGGATGCCTTGTTGCCCTTGGATCATCTTTGTAGCCCTTCTCTGCACTGCCTCAAGCTGATTTATATCCTTCCTGAGGTAGGGGCTCCAGTACTGCACTCAGTACTCCAGATGTGACTGCACCATGGACCTGTAGGGGCCAAAATACCCTCCTTCCAGCTACTGGTGAACCCTCTCAAAATGCAACCTAGCATCCTGTTTGCCTTCCCTGCTGCCTTTTTGGAATACTTGGGCTTGTTGTGTGACCCTTAATACTGTCTTTGCGAGAAGAGATTGAAACCGATGTGGAGCAGACCCAGGTATTAGGTGTGGACCATCACCTGATCAACCTCCTTTGTTTTCTCTTTTCAGTCTGCTCAGGGGCTGTTAGATCTATATGGTCACTATGGCTCAGCAGTGAGCCTGTGAAAAATGTACCAACACATACATACATACATACATACTGTAGAAAGCCATCCTTGTACCACTTAAAGGGTTAATGTAGGAGTGGCAGCTACAATAACAACTCCATTCCTGTTAGAGCATTGCTCTAAGCAGTTCTGCTAGCTTTGGGCTGCCTTACATACAGGGAACAAGGCTCACTCCTGATCCCAGTCACCTACAGTACAATTGCTGGGCCACTGAGGCAGTCTGAAATATTCCGTAGGTTAAAATCCACATTATCTGGGGAATTTAGGAGGTTTTCATGTGGCTTAATGCAGTATTTATTTGTTTTATCAGGAAAAGCTCAATTTGAGTGATACTTTTTGGCAAAGGAAGTCCTGGTAATGACAATTCTACACATGTATAACAATAATAGTTTGTTTTCTGGCACCAAGAGCAAGTCCTTGCTGAATGCTCCTGAAGGAGCAACTAGTGAAGAAGAACAGGAGATGGTTGATCATGTTAAGCATAAGTGATAAACATGTGGGGTGCAAGGGCACTGTCAGAGTTAGCGAAACAATACTTGAAGTGTCCTTGGCTAATGAGATGAGGATTTCAATTAAGTCAAAACTGACAAAGAAGATTTGGTGTTGTTATTTCCTAGACTCACAGAACTCACAAAATCGTGAAATGTAAAATCTTAAAATGTAAAAATATGGGTTAATAACGGTGATATATGTTCTATTTATTTCAGCTGGAGTCGAATAACAATTCCTCTTCCGAATGCGGCATTAACTAGAGACACCAGGTTTCGGTGGAGGCAAACAGGATCAGTTACTGGAAATATGTGGGCTATCGATAACGGTTAGTGTTTATGTTGATCATAGGTTTAGCAAATTGCATGTAGCACCCAGTCACACATAAAGTATCCAAAAATGCTTCAGATGCCAATAAGGTAGATACTGGGAATGCAAGGATTGTACATGCACAGTACCCACAGAGCCATAGACATTTCTTTGGGACCCATCCCATCCTACTGAGTGAGGGAGTGCTGGCTGGGACACCAAGAATATTCCTTACTCTCTTGGAGTAGTACCCTGGGATCTTCAGCTTTCACCAGGACAATCACCAGAGGTACATAGATACGTAGAATTTGATGGCAAAAACAAGACCAAATGGGCTATCTAGTCAACCCATATGCCTGTCTGAAGCTGCCCCTGGCCTATACTGGAATGGGGATATTAGCCAAAAGCCCTGGAGTTTTTTGACCCCCCCATCCTTAAAGGGAAAGTCCCCTCAACCTATCTTCTGCATACACGTGTAGTTTGAAGGCATGAACAATTATTCCCTCTCTTGCATCCCCCTAATTTCATCCTAATTTAAGTATAAATGAGGTTGTTCTCTCTGTTTTGCCCTGGTATGAAAACATGTTTGTCTCCATTCCAAACGTCATGGGCCGGATTCACAAAGCACATGAAATGCCCTCAGCTGTGGGAAAAACCTGGTGCAGTTGGGATTGCCACTTGCAGATCCACAGTTTTTCCCGCAGCTGTGGTATTCACAGAGGTGGACTTGGTATATGACTGGCTCTATGAATTATGACAACTTGCGGTTGGTATTGCCATGAAAGTCCCCACAGCTGTGGAATAATGTTATTGCTGGTGGGACTCGCCATAACATCTCCACAGCTGTGGGGGACTGCGAATACTAATCTCCACAGCTGTAGGGATTTCAGTCCACAACCGGGAGCTGCAGAGTGGGACTTAGTCCCAAAACACTTTGTGAATCCTGCCCCAGGACTGCGCTCATGCAAGGCATCATGGGAGCTGATGATGCATATATGCACAAGCCAGCGGAAGTTATATTCTCAGTTCTGTTACATGTCTTGTGAAGTCCCTGTATTCTCTAAAAGTATTCTTCTAACTCAGATATACTTTAAGCTACAGAAAATGACAGGGCACTTAGTATGCCTTGAAAAGTTTCATGGCCAGCATAAAAGAAGAACATACAGTAGGGACTGTTGAGGACAGTGGAGGATAACAACAGCGCTGACTAATATAGTATAACTACTGTAGCCTTTAGCACCAAAACATTATAAAATTCCAGAATGCCTTACATGAGTCGGATCATGACCTTTGTGATGGGGTCAGACAGGTTTTCACGCCAGGCTTAAGTACCTTCATTTACATTTAAATCCTGGTGAAACTGGGAGGGTGCAGTTGAGGCAATCATTGTTCATGCCTGCAGACTATACAGGTAAACAGAAAAGAAGCATGTGGGGACCTTCCCTTTAGGGGAAAAAATGTCCTTTTCAAATAGTTGTTACTATTTTCTTGTGTCTGTCACGTTCATGTTTAAACCCAGTCATGGACTTTGTCAAGACAACCTCCCTGTGCAATGTATTCCACTCAACTACCAACCTTTCCATTAGAAAACTTCCTTATAGATAGAGAGATATTTTATTTATAAGAGCACCCATTTCAAAAGACTCTGGGTGCTGTACAACAACAAAATAATAAAATAATATACTGTACTATTACTATAGATACTTAGCAATGCAACTAAGAGCGACATTTAAAATTCATCTATCCTAAAACAGACACTAATTAGTCAGTAAAAGCCAGCTGAAACAGATAGGTTTTTAATCTTTTTTTAAAGGCTTCTACTGAGGGATCCTCCCTCACACAAGCCGGAAATGAGTTCCGCTGGGTAGGTGCGGCCACTGAGAATGCCCTGTCCCCTGAATGCCGCAGCCTTGCCCTGGGAACTCTAAGGAGCCCCCCCCCCCCGGAGTACAACAGAGTGCCAAGGGTGGTTGGTAGGAGACAAGGAGATCTTGCAGGTAAACAGGTCCCAGATCTCACAGGATCTTGTAGGTCAGGAGCCCTACCTTGAAGACAGTCCTCCACCTGACCGGTAGCCAGTGCAGTCTGTGGAGAACTGAGGTGATATGATCACATCTTCTCAATCTTGATAGTAGCCTTGCCGCCACATTCTGCACCAGCTGCAGCCTGCAGAGGTTGCCTCCTGATAATCCTAGGTACAGGGCATTGCAATAGTCCAGCCTGGAAGTGATGAAAACATTTACCAGGTCATCAGCCGGGATCAAGGCTCGGATTCGGGTGATATTCCTCAGATGGTAAAATCTACTTTTGTCGACGGCCAACACCTGCATATCAAGCGTCAGGCCGTCGTCCAGGATCACGCCCAAATCCTTCACCTGTCTAGATGGGGCAAGGGGAACACCTTCCAGCATTAAGTCAGGAGGAGACTATGTCCTTCTTGAAACTTCCACATCAATATCCATGCTTTACCTCTCATCACAGTGGCCTCATTCCTCATGAAGAGTTTATTGCAGTCCACCTTGTTGATTCCTTGAAAGTATAGGTACTTGTATGTCTCTGTCATGCCCCCCTTGCCCTTCTGGCCATCAGTGTGCACGGGTTGAGGCTCACCAGTCTTTCCTCATACGATTTCCCCTACTGCACCTGGATAATTTCTGTGGCCATCCTCTGTATAGACTCCAGGCAGTTTTGTCCATTAGGTGGGGATTCCAGAATTGGACACGGTACTTCATGTTTGGCTTCACTAGGGATTCGGACGGGGCACTAACAACTTTATTCTACCGAAAAATCCTCTTTCTAGTTATCCAGCATCCTGTTAGCTTTCTCAATTGTTTTACTGCACTAAGCAGTAGATTTGAGGCTATCACTGATGACTCTGAGGGCTCTTTTTTCAGAGGTCCAAGCCTCCCTTACCTGTCCCAATTGATACTCTGTTTTAGGGTTTTTGTTACTGATGTGCATAACTCTTCACTTAGCATTAAATTTGATTTGCCATACCCTGGACCACATTGCTAACCTTTCCAGGTTCCATTTTCCCTACTCAGTATCTACTCTGCCACATATATTAGTGTTCTGCCATAAATCTTAGTGTTGACTGCAAAAAGACAGACCTTACTCTTGATTCCCTCCACTATATAGCAGATTAATATGTTAAATAGTACTAGCCTTAGAACCAATCCTTGTGGTACCCCACTTTGTACCTCTCTTATCCCGAAGTACTCCCCAATTATGACTAGCCTCTGAGTCCTTCCCCCAGTCAATATTCTGTCCACTTGGTCAGTTTATCCCTATCCCCAAGTGACCCAGCTTTTTCACAAGCTTTCTGTGGGGTACAAAATTGAAGGCTTTGCTGAAGTCTAGATGTATTATATCTACTGCCTGGGCTCTGTCCAATGCCTTTGTAACCCAACTGAAAAAGTCAGTCAGATTAATCTATCACCATCATGTTGCTTCCTATCATGAAGCTTTTTGGCTTCCAAGAATTCCACTATGCTCTTTTTTTATAAAGGTCTCCAGTAATTTCCCAATGATCACAGTCAAGCTGACCAGTCTGTAGTTTCCAAGGTTGTCTCTAACCCTGTTATGGAGTGGCACCACATAGGCCATCCTCCAGTACACTGAGCCAACCCACATTTCCAGGGAGTAGTTACATGACCTCCTTGAGCACCCGAGGGTGCAGCCTATTAGGACCCAGTGACTTGTTCACTGTCAAGGACCCAAGTCCCTTGAGCACCCTGTCTACCATGACTGTATCTCTAGGCCTTTCATCCTCTCCTCTTTGGTCTGTGTCCCACACTGTGGGAGTGATCCTCTTTCCTTTACTGTGAAGATGAAACTTAAGCACTTATTCAGGATGTGTATCTTCTTTCCATCCTCCTTCTCCCACACAGTCCCTTTTCTCAATCATATTATTCCTTCATCTTCCTCTTCTCCATTGTGTATGGAAAGAATGCATTGTCCCCTTCCTTGACCCCATCTGCTATTCGTAGCTCTGCCTCTGCCTTAGCCTTCTTCATCATTCAACTGGCCTTTTTCAATTTCCCTATATAGACCTCCCTGTATTCCTTATCTGTTCCTCCTTGTACATCCTAAATGCTGCCAATATTGCCTCCTCACCTCCCTGAAGAATCAGATTGGTCCTTTTTCACGTGCTTCATACAGGAATTGATTACTTCTGTTAAACTCTTCTTTTCCCCCTTTGCACCTGACTGACCCCATCAGCTCCACGGTCCACCCAACCCATCACCCACCATCTCTGTTGGACCCAGTTGTTCCTCCACAGCTTGGCCCCTGTGGCAGGAGCATTTGGGATACCCCAAGCATGCTGTGGATACCTCTCTTGGTTGGTGGGTCCTGTGCCTAGTGAGCAGTGTGGGGTCTGTGGAGAACTGCGAGCCCCATTACTGCCAGTTGGTGTTCTTTCCTCCTTTTTGCCAACCCCTCTGGATGCTTCATGGAATTTGACAGTGTGACATGTTCATGCAGAGTATGCCTACATCTGCCATCAAGGAGCATCCCAATCCTTTGTGCTTCAGCTGCATCACCACCCATGGTCACCTAGGTGGCAGTTTTATGGTGAATCACTCTACCCTGTCTCTCTAGAGGAGGAGAGCATCTTTTGGGGTGCTCAATCCTCCTCCTCCTCCCCCAAGCGGGGCTCTGACAACCTAGGCTCATTCCTGAACCCCAGTCACCGACATTGCAAGCAGTAGCAATACTGCTTTGCTGATGGGTCAGCTTTTTTCCCCCCTCCCTCTGCACCTAACTGCTGTTAAAACCTTGTTAATGATGTCCCACTTGGCATCCACGCCTCCTGCTTCCCTTAACCCCACTAGTTTTTCACTTAGCATTGCCCCATTCTTCCCAAACCTTACTCTTTTAAAGTCCAGGACCATCCTCCTTAAACTTGATGGGTGGGTTTCTAGTGCTATACTAAACTGCACTAAGTTGTGGTCACTAGTTCTTAGGGGAACCTTCACCCTACTATTCCTGATGATGTCTCTATTTAAGAGCACTTAATCAAGAATTGACCCCACTCTGGTAGGTTCCTTAATTCACTGTACTTTGAAGCACTTATATATTACATGCTTCAGAGCCTGACTCCTGGCTATTTTGGCCACTGGTATTTTCCAGTCTATGTGAGGCAGGTTTAAATCAATGCTACCACCCCTTTTGTGGCTGCTTTCCTGGTTTCCTCCCCAGTGCCATGTCCATGTCCTTCTACTGGTTTGTGGTCTATACATCACTCTGTATCTGATATTCCTCTTCCCTTTTGTTGTTAGCTGTACCCAGACTGATTTTTTCCCACTCTCGTTCCCCATGGCCCTAACTCTGGGTAACCTATATGCTGTTTTTTATGTATAGGGCCACTCCTCACCCTTTACTATGTAACCTGTCGTTTTTTGCAAAGGTTATAATCAGGGACAGCTAGTATCCAAAGGGCAGAAGTAAATCCAGTTTAATATTTCATGTCACCTCCATCTGTGCAGCAAACACCCAGTCCTGTGTTGCTGTATCAGAACTGGATATGAGTCCTGGTCACTAGTGTGGTACTTGAACCTTTGCCCTTCTGATCCAGATGGAGAGTGTACTGCCATCAAGTCATGGTGAACTTCATGGGCAGTACCCCTTACTTAACCAATACTGCATGACAGGGCATGTGTCATGCCGCAATAACATCACCTCCGAGGTGATTGAGCATGAGGCTATAGGCCAAGTGTGTACAACACCCAAGAAGTGATATTATCCCCATGACACACACCCTGGAGTACATTATTGCAATTATAAAATAGTTTGCTTGCAAAGAAAAGAAACAAGTTGAAAAATACCATTTTAAAATACATTTTAGTTGCTTTTTGAATAGGTGTGATGTGCTGGGATAACACCACTACTGAAGGTCAGTACTGACCAATCAGAGCCCAGGAATTTTTTCTGCCATTTTATGATAATGCTGATCTTTGGTAGACTCTTTAATAGCACTTTCTAGTAACATTCGTATACTGAATGTGCAGTACCAGATGGGAAATGTATCTAGCAACTCCAGCAGATGATAACCTGCTTTTCATTAACTTCTGTTAAATTCCAGTGTGGCAATAGTATCTATGACACCTCACTGATTGCCACCCCATTAAAGTGGTAGCTACAGGTGGAGTAACCCAATAACGGCACTGTAGTGGTCCATTTCCATACAGAAGATCAATGAGCAAACAGTTCTGCATGTTGCAGCTGACACCTTATTTTCAATATTTAAATCATGCACCTCTGGAATAAAAGCAATAGACAGGGATTTTTAATTAAAAATAAATGTTTGCATCAGTAGGTTTGTTCAACTTACTAGCCTATTTCCTCAGAGTATATCTGACAGGATGTAATTATCTCACTATAAACTACCAAATTCCTTTTTTTTGTTGTCACCTTAAAGTGAGTTTTTCACTTTTGAAAAAAATGTGAAAGCATAATATTTAGACACAATGGCCTGGATATTCAAACTGCGCCATTCTGAGGCGCAAGCCCTTGCGCTGCTCAAAATAGTTGCGCAGGGGTGTGGCCGGGGTGATATTCAAAGGAGTTGCGCTATTGCACAACTCCTTTGAATATCACTCCCCAGCCACAGCACTGCGCATGGCGCAGTGGAACTTGCGCCACCGCAAGTTGCCAGAGATGAGCATTAAACTTGTGGTGGCGCAAGTACCATTGCGCCATGCGCCAAATTCCGATATTCAAAGGTGACATGCAAATGGGGCCATAATTTATGCAAGGCGCAGAGGCCATTTGCATCCTATTTATAGCCCCATTTATCTCATTACGTAATAGATCGCCCGATCCCCGAGGACTTGCATGGCCACCCTGCCAGCACAGCAGCACGGACCGAGAAAGCGCACTAATGCAACCGATTCTTGAGCGATACGAATACAGTCAACACCCCCACACGTACCCTGAAGCCCGATCGTGGGCATAACGTGTATAGACAACCCCCCAGTGCCCGATCGCGGGCAGATATAACCCCAACCCAAATATCTCTGGTGGTCCAGTGGACGTAAAGCCCGATCGCCGGGCAGAATCATCTAAACCCCCAACATCTCTGGTGTCTAGTGTCCCCCACCCACGAAGCCCCTCCACACAGCTCCCCGCGGCGGTGGACAACAGCATCCACCCGCACCGCCCCGCCAGCCCGCCCGACGTGACTGTCGGTGGACTGCATGCCGATGGTGCAGAGCTACAGTCAATGGGCTTGCAGCCCATACATACATGACAGTCCGATTTGTGAATGAACATCATTTTCCTATCAACATAACATCTCACAGTCACTTGTAAATTCTGAGCCATGACAATGCTTAAACAACAAGCACATTCTCAGTATCAAGTAAGTTACTATAAAATAAGACACTGGTCAGCATATTTTAATTAATCCCTGTAGTAAACTAAGATGATAATGATAAATGATATGTATTTTTCACAATTAGATGTATGCTGGAAAAACAAATCTAATTTCCATCTTGATTAATCCTAGTTGCAGGATATGCAGTACCAGAGAAAGGAAGTGTGTCTGGGAACCTCAGGCCCAACCATGAGAGCCTGTAACTCTGTAATGAGAGCACCAGGATGGTATTCCTTGGACCAGGGTTCAAATCACAGTGAGTCACATTATTTCTTTCTAATAACTGTAATAAAGTAAGCTAATGCCATTTGTACCCTACACTTTGTCATATGATATTGCCACTGTCTTTGTGCCAAGATTATCAAGCTGTTCTGGTCTACAAAAAAAAAAAAAAAACAACTAACAACAGTGCTGGAAAGAAATTAGCGAACAGGATGGCCACTAGGACCAGGGCAGAATATTTGTGTAAAGTGGGCAGCCAGAATGGGCCAATAGATCTTCTTCTGTCATCAGTGTCTACGTATCTATGACAGTTGTGACACGGTGATCTAAATAGAAAAAAAAGGACCTGATCACAGTTCACAGATACCTGTCAGCGGTTCTGCCCAGCCAAGTTTTAGTTCCACAGCCCCGGGTCTTCTTAGTGCCTTTTCCCGCTAAAGCCGTAATCGCGACGCTCCTTGCCGTACGTGCCTTCAGCCTAGCCGCCTCTCCTGATCCAGCTCCGTTGCTATTGGATCCCTTTGTGCCTTCCCACTAAATGCTACACCTTGAAATTGTGTCCCTCAGCTCCTCCTTGCCCTTTACCTCTGGTTTCATCCTCTTGCTTTTCTGCAACACTCTTCCCCTACCTGGCGTTATCTAGCGTGCTTTGCGGTATGCATCTGCTTGCCCAGCCGAGTTCTAGCTCCTTAGCCCCAGGTCCTTTTAGCGCCTTTTTCCATAAAAGCCGTAACTAGCCGTGCCGCGCATGAGTCCCTGAGCCCAGCGGGTTTAGTTCCACAGCCCCTGGGTCTTCTTAGTGCCTTTTCCCGCTAAAGCCGTAATTACGCCGCTCCTTGCCGTACGTGCTTTCAGTCTAGCCGCCTCTCCTGATCCAGCTCCGTTGCTATTGGATCCCTTTGTGCCTTTCCACTAAATGCTGCACTTTGAAACCGTGTCCCTCAGCTCCTCCTTGCCCCTTACCCTCTGGTTTCATCCTCTTGCTTTTCTGCAACACTCTTCCCCCTACTTGCCGTTCACCCCCCCCGCTCTGCCGTCCCTTGGTTCCGCAAGCCCGGCTGTGTGTCCCTGCCCAGCATCGCAAGGCCGTTAGCTGCTATCTTCCATCTTTTCGATCATTGCCCTCCACCTCTCATCAGTTTCACACCCTCCCTTGTCGTCCTAAAATCCCCTTTACCTTCCCTTTCCTTTCCTCTCTCTCTACCCCTAAATGTGATCTCCTGCCAGTACCCTCTGCCTACTGAAACCGTATGCCTGCCTTTGAAAATCGTATGTCTGTACTTGTACCATTGTACCTTTGCCTGTATTATGTTAACTAAACTGACCTATTTTGTACTGTAATTGTGTCTCCCGGGTCGTGCCTGAAAATAGTCACCTGTTGGCTAGTGCACCTACCCGGTTAACAAAAACTAAATAAATATAAACAGTGAGATTTTAATTATCTATTTCTGGCACCATAGTACCAAATATTCTATAATTTTATTAACTTGGATTACAATGTGTGCAAAACATGTAGAAATTATATTCAAGGCAGATCACTGGTATGCCAAGTGCTTTGTGCTGCCACCTGGAGACCCGGGTCTGGGAAAGGAATCAGCATTCTAGTTCCTGGGCAAGTGGACGCAACACATCTTATAGGGGTAAACGTTACAGTCTCAGGGGGGAATATGGGCTGCCTAGCAACACCTCCCCCACCAGTCAATAACAGAACAGCTTTGCTCACCAATCTTCCAGTGAGAACTCCATGAGAACAGGTTGTCACTTACAGTATGAGGGTTTAATGCAGAGCCCTCCAGAAGTCTCTGAAGGAAAATACCCTAACAGTACAAAAAAATGCACTTCTTGTACATTTATGACCTTGAGTCAGATAACATAGTTTGTGGGGAGATGAGGTATCCATGAAAGTTCTTCTTTAATGCAAACTACTTCCATTAAAAAGGCATCTTTAGTTTTTTGTTAGTTTTTTTTTTTTTTAACAGGGAATTTAGTGGAGGATAAGATCTGGTAGTAGCTGTAGCCACTTCTGTGAGTCCATATTTAGCTGTTGTACCCGATGCTTGTATTAAACTGTTATCCAAATGGTAAAGTTAATAAGCCTTATTCTCTGCTGCAAGCTGTAGTTGCTAAGGGGTTACAATGCCAATTTAGTGATTGTAGTGACTTTGCACAACATTGTGCATGTGGTCACAAGCTTTCCTTGTGCCATTGCAAAAACACAGAGACAGAGGTAGGTACAGAGCCATACAAATGGCCCACAATGTCATACACAGTGCATGGTGATCTTCACAAACTTTGATGCCAGTAGAACTATTATAGCAGGTGCTGGGGGTGTTGCAGATCTCTGACTGGGTGGTAAGGAACCAGCAGGGTATGGAGATCATTGTGTATCATAGCCAATGAAAGGACATCTTGGGGGAATCGGGCTAGGCAGTGGAGTTCCACTGGGTGCCAGGAACTGTACATATAGTGGAGAGCAGATGGTGAACAGCTGGACCACCAAGGAGTACAGTATGTGCTGGTCACAATACAAATTGTCAGAACAGTGGCTCAGAAATGGACCTTAACTTACCAGGAAAAGAGCAGTGGATGTGGGGACAAATTTTGGCAGTACAGCCAGTGTCCGAGGGCAAGCAGCACAGTGTAGCACTTCAGAACTGCTGTAATGCAATGTTGTGACTCCATGGGAGTCACTAACCGGCGTGATAGTGGATACCAATCTCAGTGCGCACCCAATAACACCTGGTGACCTCCTTACATTGTAACTTAGTTGTGAAGGGGGGGAGCACTCCCCTGCACTGCAACCAAGAATTTGCTTTGTGTCTTTCTTCAAAAGGTGATGCTGCAGTGGGGAAACAGTACCTGACCACTTTTGCACCACTCTTCCCCTGCAACTAAGAACTTAGTTTGTTAATGGTCTGAAAAGTTGATGTTGCAATGGGGAATTAGCTCATGCCCACTTTGCACCACCCCTATCCTGCAACTAAGAACTTATTTTGTGTATGGCATCAAAGGGTGACAGTGCAATGGAGGAAAAGTTTGCATCCTATTTTGCACTGCACCCTTTGTGACTGGGAATGGGGCCCCATATGTTTCTTAAATTAACTCTGGGTAAACTTGCCTAGAGGGGTACAATTTAAATAAAGAATGTAGGTATGGCATGGCATGGTATGGTATAGTACAGTATGGTATGGTGGTTCCACCATGTTACATCGACAGCATTGCTGTCGACATCCCCGACAGCAACGGGAATAATGTCGACTGTCGGCATTGTTCCCATCGGAACAAAGTGTTTTTTTGCTGGGGGTTCACCTTCCACACCCCCCATCTCTAGATAAACAACTCCGAGTCAGAATTGGTTTGGGGTGGGGGTGCAATACCAGGAAATGGAGTGGCAGTGTAAAGCAAGACTATTGCAGTGACCTGCTGGGATTTGTCACTGTGGTGGTCTTTGCTATAAAAAATTAATTGTTCCATCATTATATGTGGTATGATATGGTATGGTATGCTTATAGTAGAGGATTATATAGTTAGGGGTACTTAGACAGTGGGCAGCACATCGGACCAGAAGGGGAGCGTGGTGGGCAGTCTCTCAGGGGTGAAAGAAGATTGGGTACTCCCCAGAGAAGATGGGTTGGTTAGGGAAGCGGGTGGGCCAGACATTATTGTCCATCTGGGGAAGACTGTTCTGGCAGGAAAGCCACTGGGAGCAGTGAAGGCTAGCTTTAGGAGGTGGGGTTAGAAGGTTAAAGGGTTGGCTAGCACTGTGATCTTCTCTGAGGTTCTCACAGTGCACAGGTAGGGGGAGCAAGAAACTAAATATCTTCCAATTTAACAACTGGTTATATTAAAGGTGCGCAGAGGAGAATTTTCAATTCCTGGGAGACTGGGTTGATTTTTGGTTGAATAAAGACCTATTTAAACCAGATAGACTTCATCCTCATAAAAGGAGAACAAAGGCATTGGGCTTGAGGTTTGATGCATACAGTTCCTGTCATGAAATTTGCAGGGGGATACTAGATGAGGGAGACCTAGCTAGTATTACACAACTAGTGGGAGCAATCAGAGAGGAAAGCGTACTGTTGAAAGGGATGGTGAAAGGTGCCTAGTTCTGAGGCCAGTGAACACAAGAGGGGGCAGTGAAGATGCAAATTAATGCAAGAAATGAGTTTTGTAGGTCTGGTCAGTGGAAACTTAAGGGTAAAGATAGGAGACAGGGGTCCTGGAGGCAGACACTAGCTGTATTGAGTCATGTGCTCGGTGACAGCCTAGGTTCCAGTTGTCTCAGTAGCGCAGCTGGTTAGTGCAATCGGAACGGTATTCCAGGTGGCCTGGGTTCAAGTCCCAGTTGAGGCACTTACTTCTTTCTCACCTCTGTTTGTATGTTTTCCATAAATATGCACACAACACTCCAGTGTGATTGTTACAAGTAAATATTTGTGTTGCCACTGGTTGTGCATTTGAGAATGAGTAATGCGCCTCGGGATGGTCCAGGTTCCAGTTGTCTCAGTGGCACAACTGGTTAGCTAATCAGAACATCATTCTGGGTAGCCTGGGTTCCAGTCCCAGCTGAGTCACTTACTTTTCTCACCTCTATTTGTATGTGTTCCATAAATATGCACACAACACTCCTGTGTGATTGCTACAAGTAAATATTTGTGTTGCCATTGGGTTATGCATTTGAGAAAAAGTAATGTGCTCAGGGATGGTCCAGGTTCCAGTTATCTCAGTGGTGCAACTGGTTAGCACAATTGGAATGTCATTCTGGGTGGCCTGGGTTCAAGTCCCAGCTGGGGCACTTACTTCTTTCTCACCTCTGTTTGTATGTGTTCCATAAATATGCACACCACACTCCTGTGTGATTGTTACTAATAAAAAAGTTGAGTGACCTGTGGTAGAGAACAAACTGATGAGGTGGATAGGGAACAACTAATTGGGGGTTAGGACACAAAGGGTGGCTATCAGTGAGATGCAATCAGAGCCTGGGGGAGTCACGAGTGGGGTACTACAGAGATTGGTTCTGGGACCAGTCTTCTTCAATACTGTCATTTGTGATATACAGTAGGAGAGGGAATCCAAAATAATGTGTGCCACTTTATTAATGACACTAAGCTCAGTGGTACAGTGGATACGAGGGGAGTTAGAGAAATGAAAAGAGATTTGAAAAATTGGTACAGTGGTCCAGATTCTGCTAACTAAAGTTCAATGCAAAAGGCACAGTAGTAGAACGAGCCCTGGAAAAGACTACTGGATGGGGGGGGGGGGTAACTGCATGCAGACAACTGAGAAGAGAGACCTGGGGGTCATTATTAGTGACAGCCTCAAGTTCACTGCTCAGTGCAACAAAGTGTACAGAAATTCAAACAAAATGCTGAAATGCATAGGAAGGAGATTTGATAGTAGGAGAAAGGAGGTGACACTGCCCCTATATAGGGTCCCTGGTAAGGCTGTACCTGGAGTACTCAATGCAGTTCTGGGTCAACACATTCAGAAAAACAGGGACTGCATGGAGACCATACAATGTGGGGCCACAAAGATTACACAGGAACAGCAGAGGAGGCCATATGAGGAACCATTGGAAAACCTTAACATGTATACACTGGAGTCCAGGAAAGGGAGGAAATAACTGAGACATGTACAGTAAGTTCTTTTGAGGAATCAACAGAGTGGGTTGCAAAGATTTTTCCATGAGGAATGAGGACACAGTGACTAAAGAGCACGGGTGGAGACTGAGGAGGGGATTCAGGAGGGACAAGAAAGTTTCTCTTCATGAGTCCAGTGGTGTACAAGTGGAATAGTCTGCCTGAGTTATGGTTGAAGCCAAGACCATGACAAGGTTTAAACTTGTGTGGACAGCTATATAGCAAAGGAATAATGTGAACCACAAGCAGAAGAGGAGATGTGATAGCTGGGGAAGGAGGTGACGTCAAGTCACTAGGGCAATTGGAACTCTAAATCAAGTCTGGCACTAGGTGGAGCATAGAGCTAGGCAGGAAAATGGGCAGACTGGATGAACCTCTGGGTCTTTTTCTGCTGACAAAATCTGTGTTTCTATGTATGTTTCTACAGTTATGGTATGGTATCTGTTTTTATTCCCATTACTAGTCACCAGCTTCTCTGATATAAACTTAAAATCCATTTTTCTTTTAGAAAGCAACATTATTTCTTCTTGCTTCTTCTGATAATACATCTACTATGAAAACAGGCATATTATTATTTATTGATTGATTTAATACAGCTTCAGCAGGAAGGCATGCTGTGCTGAGAAAGAACTCCTTTCTACATGCATGCTGGGTGATGGCAATTAGAGGCATACAAAGCAAACCTTTACACAACAAAACAGTGCAGAATACAAACATATACAAAGTAGGTTAAAGGAGAACTGCACAGAACCCAAAAGTCATTTTCCCTGTAGAAGCTGCTTTTAAGTACTGGTTCCAATTCCATTATTGCTGCATCTATACTGGTCTATTAGTAACCACAGTGGGTGTTTCTGATTTACAATCTGGTGTCAAGTGCCATTTTGGAACTGTATGATGTAGTAGTCTGTGTCTCTCTCAACCACACAGTTCTATAGTAGAACATGGATGTATTGTGCCAACAATGGGAGAGCTGAGCAAGGGACATAAACTACATCATAGAGTTCTAAAATGGTACTTTACTACATGTGTGTAACTCAGAAATGTCCACTAAGAGAATTAAAAAGCCTGTGGAGATGGCACATTAACAGAATTTGGAACTAGAGTTTAAACATCAGCTTTCACAGTAGAAAGTGACTTACAGGTTCAGCACAGTTCTCCTTTAAGAATAAAAATACAAACAGGGGTGGGTTACATATGACTGTTTAATGACAGTGGGATGTTGGCAGGACATTAGGAAAAGTTCCCTACTCTTTGATAAGTGCCATGGGATCTGTAGCTTCTGCCTGTACAGCTACGAGATATGGGCAAAACAGACTTTAGCTTCAGGTCTCATCCAGAGTATGACACTTCAACAGTATAGCACTCAGCTAATGCTGCGTTACTGTGTCAGTATTGGGTGTTAACCCAAAGACCTGGTGAGGGACTAGAACCCACAACCATTACATATTCCAGCCTCATAAGTAAGTGTGCAAGTTACAGAGTCACTGGCACTGATAATATGAAAAATACATCACACCAGACCACTAAAAACAGCAGCATCTAGGTTTTGATGGTTTCCACTATATCTAAATTACAAACTGAAAAGAGTAGAGCATACTTATGGCTTAAGATATGAAACTAAAATGAGGAAGTTTAAAATAGTAACACCTAGAAATAGGATAGGACAGATGTCCTTTGCCTATGCCACAATGAAGTTCTGGAATGAGCTAAACATTCAAGAAAAAAACGTAAACTTAAGTTTACAAGAATTTAGTACTCCCTTGAAGCGAGAACTAGCAGTTAGATGTACTTGCTTTGATTGGAAAATGAATGTTTTATGTAAGAGCATGATTGAAATGTACTGTATTTTGGATTGTATAAATAATATATGTATGGGGAGGATCACGTGGTGCAGAGCATGAGTTAGCTGCTGCCTCTTGGAGCTCCGTCCACCCAACCTGTAAATTTACCTTTTTTGGGGTTCTTATCAGGTCGGATTACTCTGGATACACTGGGGTGGTTTTAAGAATATCGCTCTTCATCTGGAATCTCAAAATGGACTCGGAGTTGAAAGAAGCCCTGCCTAGACACACGCCACCGACAACCCCTGAGAAGGCCTCAAAAAAAGCCAGGGCCTCAAGTTCACAGCAACCCCTAGTACAGGCTCTCGGCACCTATGACACGGAGCCGCTTACGTTGACAAGTTTTCTCAAGGAATTCCAGCCTCTCAAAGATGAGATGAAAGAGCTGGCAGGCGAAGTTAAGAACATGTCTCGTGCCTTGGAGGATCTGGCCCATCGGACTGCAGACAATGAAGCCCGCATTTGCTCGGTTGAGCGCAGGAACGAGAAGCTGGCACCGATCTAGTGGCAATAAAGCAGCGGATTTTAAAGCTGGAAAGCAAGGTCGAGGACCTTGAAGGTCAGTCGCCAGAACAATGTTGTGGTCATTGGTCTCCCCAGAGAAGGAGGAGGGACTTAAACTCGTTAAATTTGCGCAGCGTCTAGTGCAGAAGATAGCCGGTCCTCACCTTTGGGCATTCTTACACTATTGAAAGAGCCCATCGTGCATTGAGGGCGATACTCTCAGCTGGAGCCCTCCACGCACTCTTATTTTACGCTTCTTGATTATTTAGAATGTCAGCATTTCTTAAATAAGGTGAAAGAGGTGAAGGAGCTGACCTGGGAAGGCGCAGTGCTGAGGGTGGTCCAGGATTTGCCACTTTCTGTCCGGCAGAAGAGAGCGACCTATCATCCTATTATCACTAAATTAATTGCAGCCAACATAAAGTTCCGGGTGAGGTATCCTGCATGGTTTCAAGTTTTGGCAGCTGGAACCTGGCGCAGTTTTGAGAGCTACGAGACCGCATTAACGGCTCTTAAGCAAGCTTTCCCAGATTTGTTTAGGGAACCCTGATCGTGCTGCTGTGAAGGTCCGGAGTCTCTTTTCTGGTCGGGCGAAAATTAGCTGTGGATGAAGGTTTGGATCTTATCCTCCTGCTGGGAATTCGAATGGCTCTCCACGTTAGGAGGTCTGCATAGATTCTTTTTTTGGGGAGCTTCATGTATCTAGCTGCTTTCCCTAGCATCGGCGTTTTTGCTGGGCTGGAGATCAAGCTTGGACCTGGTTGGCTTGTCCTTTTTTTTTTTTTACTATTAATATTACCGGACAGTGTCCTAGGGGCGGGGACTATCTGCCTTAATTTGGGTTTGCATTTATGCATTCCTTTGTTTTAATCATGCTGCTGGGACTTATAGTGGGCTCATTTTGATGTTGTTTTTTTTTTTTTTCTTTTCATTCCTAGCCTGTCTAGATTACACTAGATGGCACCAGAGACTGTCAGATTGTGCGGGACTCCTCAGCAGACATGAACTGAACTTTTGCATTTGGGGAATGCCGGGGGTTTCGTTAAGATAGGCATTTCGTTTCCAGGTCATACAGAGACTATGTTTAATTTGCATAGTTTGTTACTTAAGGACTGTTAAGGCGTTATTTACATAATAGGCAATTGCATTCGAGTAATGGGTACGGGGGGTCTCTGTAATGCTGTTTGGGATCTTACTGGTTTTGAATGTTGTTATATAGAGGATATTAGATGGGATAGGTAGGTTAAGTTATCTTTCTCAAACAAATTGTATTACCTTGCAGTGTTATATCTGCTAGTAGGCTACCTTAAGGGATAAAGGATGGTAGGAATTTTCTTTTATCTGGTCGTGTTAACGTTGACCTGATTATTAATGTGTTGGTGAGGTTGGGTGGATGGGGCGGAGGTGGGGACTCTCATTGAGCTGAAACCATGTTCATTGGTACTTCGCGGGTGGGGTAGGGGTGGAGGGGTTGTTGGGGATTTGGATTTATTACTGTTTTGGGGTGTTTTTTGGTCTTGGGGTATGGGAGGCGGGTTGGGGCCCTTGCACAGCACTTTTAGTTTTATTTATAGAAGATAGGATTAGTTTTATAGTCTTTCCTTATTTAGAGTTCATTATTATCTTATCCAATGGCTAGGGGAAATAAATATTGTGAGTTGGAATGTGCATGGACTTCGCCATAAATCGAAACAATACAAGGTTTTAAAACACCTGGATTATGTGAAAGCAGATATTATGTTTCTGCAAGAGACCCATTTATTAAATTCTGAATGTAACCAGTTACGGAGGCTTCAGATTGGGCAGATCTTTGCCTCCGAAGGCAGTTCCCAAAGTAAAGGGGTGATGGTCATGCTACGTAGATCGGTGCCATTCAATCCGATTCAAATATTCCAGGATAGGCTGGGGAGGTACATTTTTATTAGGGGCACCTTGCATACTCTGGAGATCATCTTAGGCTCAATTTATGGCCCCAATATTGATACCCCAGGTTTTTGTTCAGATTATGGAAATACTCTCCTCCTGGTGCAATTTACCTATTGTAATTGGAGGAGACTTAAATTTGGTTATGGATCCTGCTGTGGACAGATCCGGTCCTGTTAGGAGGGGTCTAACTCCGGGTCAGAGGGCAGTCAGAGAAATGATGGACCAACTGGGCTTATGTGATGTGTGGAGGATTTTTCATCCGAGTGCTCGGGATTTTACCTTTACCTCTCAGGTACATAATACCCTATCCAGAATTGATTATGTGTTAATTTCAAATACTCTTTTGACTGGGGTGTTAAACACTGACATAGTCTCTGGGCCGTTATCTGATCATTCTATAGTAAAGTGCCTAATTGCTTTTTCATCATTACCTAAGCCAGGGAATAGATGGAAAATTAATAATCAGATATTAAAGGATCCCAAGCTGGTTAAATATATTTCCTCTCAGATAACAGAATTTATTTCTTTTAACCAAAACTCCACCAGTAGGCCAGATATTGAATGGGGGGCATTCAAAGCCTTTATTCATGGCATTTTGATAGGTCTAGCCTCCCAGGGAAGAAGGAGAGGCTGAATCATATCTCAGAGTTACTTACTCAGATCCGTGAAAAAGAACGTGGTCTCTCGGCCTTTTCCTCTGATGATTACAGACAAGAGTTAACTTTGTTAAGGGACCTGCACTTTAGGATCTTAAGTGAACAGGCTGAATGGGCAATTATTAGAACTGGGAAATATTTACGGATCAAGGAGAGAAGGCTGGCCGATTGTTAGCTAGGAGAGTTAAACAATTAGAGTCCTTCAGGTGGGTGGCGGCCATTCGCTCGTTGGAGGGGGTTCAGTTAAGACTTCCCTGAGGACATTTTGGGAATTTGTAGGATATTTTAAGAGATTTATGGACCCATGAAGGATCCTCCGTCAACGAAAAGATCGGCACTTTCTTAAGGGGTTAAATCTTCCCTCCTTGAGTGAACTGGACCAAATCCAACTCTTGGCTCCTATCACGGAGGGTGAAATAGACCAGGTTATTAAGTCCCTTCCCTCGGATAAAACACCAGGCCTGGACGGGTTTCCCGCCAACTTTTATAAAACTTTTTCGAAGAAGTTAATTCCTTCACTGTTGAGTTTGTTTCAATGTATTTTAGATGGTGCTGCTACTGACGTTTCTCTTTTTGAGGCCCTAATCGTACTTTTGCCCAAACCGGGTAAGCCTCAAGATTTGGTGTCCAGTTATAGACCCATATCCCTTCTGAACCAGGATATTAAAATTCTCACTAAATTATTGGCTGATAGGATCAGTAGGGTCCTCCCTGGTTTAATTGGACCTGAACAGGTTGGATTTATGAAAGGCAGGTCCTCTGCTGATCATTTAAGGGTGTTGGCTCATGTCTTCTCGGCCTCCAGGGATTCAGATCATCCGATGGTATTGGTTTCTCTGGATGCCGAGAAGGCTTTTGATAGGGTCTATGGCAAGTATTTGGCCAAGGTTATGGATTTTTTTGGTTTCCCTCAACAGTTTTGTGGTTGGATTAAGGCTATCTATAAATTCCCATCGGCAAGAATTGCTTGCAACGGGGTAACGTCATCTCCATTTAGACTTTTTCTGGGTACCAGACAAGGGTGTCCTCTTTCCCGGCTCCTTTTTAATTTATACATTGAACCTCTCATTGTACGGATTAAACAGGAGCAACGGATTCAGGGTATTCAGGTGTGGGGGCACACATTGAAAGCACTTGCACATGCAGATGATCTGCTGTTGCAAATTTCATATCCATCCTCCTCTATTCCGATCTTACTTGATACTATTGATAATTTTAGTGCTATTGCCAATTATAGGCTTAATACTGGTAAGTGGTGGTTTCCCCTTAAATTTTAGGACATACGACATGATATTGCCTTTCGGTGGTTGGCTTGGAATGCCGAGTCTATCAAGTATTTGGGCCTTACTTTAACCAGGGATGTTTCGCTCTGGTCCAGCGAAATTTAGACCCAGTATTGCAAGCTATTGAGGCTGATCTTCAGAGATGGGCAATAATCCCTTTCTCTATTTGGGGTAAAATTAATTTAGTAAAAATGAATGTTTTTCCTCGGCTGTTTTATCCTATTAATATGTTAAATATTTGGCTTCCGTTAAAATGGTTTAAAAAAGTCCATAAAATTATTTCTGACTTCATTTTGAATTATAAGAAACCTAGACTGGCTTATCATAAACTGACTGCCCCTAAACTGTCTGGTGGTTTGAGACTTCCCCATTTCGCTTTGTATTATTGGGCCAGTCATGCGTCTAAGTATCTTCGCTGGCTTAAGGAAACTGATGATTCCCAGATTAATAGCTATCCCGCTGGGTTAAGATTAGAGATATCCGGATAATTGATTCTGGATTTAGGCCTGGGGCCTTGTTATATTGTTCGTCAAAGCCCTTCACATGGCCTTGCGTAATTCTCCCATTGAGGTTATCAGTTAAAGTTCATGTGCAGTTATGTGCCTTTTAAAATATTCTCATATCTGGAACCAGCTCAACCATTATTTGGTAATCCTAACTTCTTAATAGATGGGAAACCCATCAAAGATGCTTGGCTACCATTATTGGGGAAGGTATTGATTAGGGATCTGTTTTCAGAAGGAGGTAAATTACTCACTTCAATCGGTATTTTGAATAAGTTCCAAATCCCTCAGGTTATGATATTTAAAGTATTTCAACTTCGGCATCTGTTGGTGGAGAAACTGAGCACTTTTCCCCTTAGCGGTGGTCCTTTTGAATTTGGTGATACGCTGGTACCAATGGCTGGAAAAGCTCATGCTGTATCTGCCGTATATAACACATTGATTAACTGGTTACATCCCATTATTCTGGCTCCAAAACAGTATTGGTCTCAGCTTATACCGGAATATAATTTTGATTGGGCAGGTATTTGGAGGTCGTGTCACAAATTTTTTTTACAGGATAGACTTAGGATAATGCAATTCAAGTTGTTACATAATATCTATTATTCTCCTTTAAAGCTGGTTAATCGGGGTATGGTTTCTTCCTCTTCCTGTTTTAGATGTCAACAAGGGTTCGGGGACCTGCTTCATATTTTTTGGAATTGCCCGAAAATAGTTGTATTATGGGATACTATCAAGAGGAAGCTTGACCCTCTTTTGGGTTTGGAAAATCTATTTACTCCTGAGATATGTATTTTGGGGGATATGGCCTCGATTGATGTCCGAAGTAGGAAATATCATATGGGTCTGATTTCTGCCTCAGTTAAAAAAGTGGTTTTGAAACATTGGAAGGATACTGTAGAGATCTCTTATGGCGAATGGCTGCAAGAACTCCTGGCTAACCTTAGAACGGAAAGAACCATAGCCAGTTTGCAGAATAATCTGTTTAAGTTTAACCGTGTCTGGGGTTCTTTATACTCATTTTATTCTGTACCTATGTAGTCCGGTATACATTTTAGTAAGTTCAGTTATTTGATTTTACGTGCTGTGCATAGGGTGGGTGGTTGGGGCTGAGGGGGCTGGGGGGTGGGGTAGGATTGCATCCGGATGGTCCTGGTTGTTATGATTGGTATCTTCATTGTTACTTATGTTCCTGCTGGATGTACTCCTTTACTGTAAAACTTTCAATAAAAGTTGAATGGAAAAAAAATAATAATAAATGTATGGAATCGATGATTTTTGTATGTTAAACATCTAAGACAGGAGCACGCTTTTAAATAGGATTTTATCCTAATGGTGCTTAAAATGAGATGTCATTTTGTGTCCTGTATAAAAATAAAGGTTTTACTACTACATTTACTACTTTTGCCTGCTTCTGAGAAAAAGTCATACTACAGAACTTACACTCTCTGTATTATTCTTTGTGTGTTTTATTTTTCAATTCATTTAGTTTATTTATTTATTGAGTTTTCGGATATACCTTTGAGTCAGAGACTCATTTACAAAGGTTCCACGTCACACAGAATAACAACAGAACAGACATTAGAAGGTAGTACAACAAGCAATAGAGTCAGGCATATTTACAAAGAGCAGTGTAGGCTAACAAGTGGCTAATATGTTAATTTGTACAAGTCTGTAGCAGTACACTTATAAACAAGATATAGCAGAGTTATCAGCTTAAATAAGGGTCTAGGGGAAAGCAGGCCAGAGGCCATAGTCATGGGAGAGAAGAGAAAAACAAAAGGAGGGGTAGTGTAGGATCAGTGACAGTCACAGGTATTAGAGGACTTAAGGTGGGCCCTAAGTTGGGTTTTGAAGGGGCCAATTCTATTTTCATTCACAAGTGACTTGGGCAGGTTGTTCATCCAGGAAGGGGCCCTGTAGCTGAAAGACCTTTGGAACTGGGAGGTTCGACAGCGGAGAACTGAGAGGGGATGTTTGTTAGAGCTACTGGTATGCTTAAGAACCAGGGCAGGGTGGACTATGGTGGTGAGCCCGGGGAGGGGGGTGAGAACGAGGATAGTATTTTTTGCCATGAGACAAGTGTGAAACCTGATTCTATTGTCAAGATTTAGGCAGTTGGTGTCATTATAGATTGAGCAAATATGGGTGAGATGGTCACATCCTAATATGAGGTGGCAGGCTTTATTCAGGGAGAGACAGAGTCTATCAAGGGCCGAGGTGTTTGCTGCACTGTAGATCAGTAGATTGTAGTCGAGAAGGGAGAGGACCAAGGAGGAGACAGCAAGCCTAAGAGTATCAGGGGTAAGGCAATGTTTGAAGCGATACAATAACCCAAGCCTAACATTGAGGGCGGTGGACAGGAGATGGATATGTTGGTGGAAATTAAGGGCTGGGTCTAGAGTAATGCCAAGGTATTTAAAGGAGTCCACTTGCTCTAAAGGGGTAAAATTGGTAATACTTGGGGGCAGAGCTTTTTCTGGGAGTTCAGAGGGTGAGAGAATAGCATGACTTTGGTCTTCTTATAGTCGAGAATGATAAGCTGTAAAAAACATCCTTCAATAAATAATATAGTTTGTTTGACCCTGTATTCATAATTTGCTGATTGTCATACCTTGGCTCATGATAGTTGAGGAAGGAATAGTGCTCCAGTAATTTCCACGTGATTCCATTATCATAGGAATAGTGCAGTAAGACTCCTTCCCCAGGCTGGTCAGGTGCTTTGCAGGTGCTTAAAACACTCTTGCTCCCCAAGCGCAAAGTGAACTGCAGGAACCTGGAAATATATATGTATCTTCATTAAGTGGCATGCCTACTTTAAATCCTGTTATCATCACTGTTAATTTAGAAAAGTGCTAGACTTGGTGATTAAAAAGGAAATGACTTTGCTCTGCTATGATTTCTAAAACACTGACAGAAAACAGAGACGAGGCAAACAAATCCGTAAGACATTCACATGGCCCCCTGAAATTTGTCAGACAGTCAAAAACCAGACTTTGTATACTATTCTACTATTCCTTCCTTATTTTCAAAAAACATGCAAGGTCTTCTATGACAAAAAGTTGTGTAGGTGCAACTAACTCTAGCCCTTTTTATGTTTGCTTGCATGCATGTGCAAGAAATACATTAGGGCAGCTTGCTGCAGTAGCGGGTTGTGGAAGCGTGGCAGTGTTGTTGCCAATGCAGGCAGCCCATTTTGGGGCTGGTCTGTATGGCACCAATACAGGATCATGCTGTCCATGACAGCAGTAGTGTAGCTTGCCACCAACTTGAAACAAACTGTTGCAATCATGGAGTGCCCCATCATCAACAATCAGCTGTTTTTCTGGGGCAGTCCCTGACTGCAGCAGCCAATTACAGCTGCATTGTCTGGTGTCCCTTTCAATAAACATGGCGGTGGCTTCTCCGTTGGTCTCTCTCACAGTCCCCACGATGCCGACGGACAGCCGCTGCCTGTCACAATCCTGTTAAAAGCTGACAGTGAGCCCAATCCCCTAATGAGCATGCCTCTGCCAGTTCATTTGCCGACAGGGGTAGCCCAATCCCCAAAGGCATGATGCCACCCTCATTTGTTCTGTGCCAAGGGCAGTGTTGGGTAGTTACTTTTCTGTTACTTTCTTTACTTTTGGAAACTTGTTCAAGAAAGCTCTGTGCAGTCACTAGCAAGGATGGAGAAGTACGAAAATGTAATACACCTTACAGTTACAATTACTTATGTCTTTTTATACAAAGAAATACATAACTGTAACTGATTACATTTATTTTAAAGTAACTAGTAACTAACCTATTACTTTCAAAAAATGTAATCTTTTACAGTTATTTATTATTTTTGTATTGTTTTTGTATAAAAAGGAATACGTAACTATAATTGTAAGGTATATTGTTTTTCTAGTACTTATCCATCCTTGCTAGTGAGTGCACAGAGCTTCCTGGAACAAGTTTCCAAATGTAATAGAAAGTAATTGAAAAAGTAACTTACCCAACACAGCAAGGGGTGCCCAATCCCCTTCGGCTCATACACTGCCCCTCCCAAGCACACTGTATGGCCAATGGGGGTGCCCAATCCCCATCGGCTCCAGTTCTCCTGCCAACAAACACCCAGGTGGCATGCTGGGAGCCCACCCCAGTGTGCCAAAAGTGTCCCACATTGTCTTTTTTTTTTTTAAATCCTGTTAAAAAAAGAAAATGGTCCATCGTTGAGTCCCTTGCCCCCCCCAACCCGTACCCACCCTTTACGCACCCCACCTCCCCACACCCCTTATCCCATACTTACCCGGAGCCCAGTGCAATGAACTTCAGTGGACTGAGAACACGTCTGCACTCTTCAAAGCCAACCATAAACTGAAGAAATGCTGGTAAGCTGTATAATGGCAAAATGTTTTTCAACGTATGTGGATATCTTGGCATTTTTTTGACTTTTGGCACCAAATTTTCAACATGGGGTTCTTGGGACCCCTCATCATGAATTCAGTCACTGTCATGGCATTATTCAGTCCCAAAAGGTGATTTCATTGTCACTGCATGGAATCACCTTTTGGGATTGAATAATGAAACAACAGTGTCACTGTTCATCCGGTGAGCTCTCAAAAGCCTATGTTCCAAATTTGGTGAAAAAATTCCAAAAATGACTGTGTTACAAGCGTATGCATGCAGTTTCCACGCACACTCATAACTTCACAAATTTGTAGTATTTTCACTCCAGATTTTCAACATTGGCATTTTTTCATACCTCCTTATAAACAGTACAGCTGTCATTTTTCACATCCTGGCCAAAATGTGTTTTCGCACTTACGGCGCAGAATAGCCCGGTCACTGTGGGAAATCAATGTTCAGGACAGATTAAGAAGATCACAATGACACTGTTCATCAGCAGAGGTCCTAAAATGCTTATGGTGAAAATTTGGTGACAAAAGTTCATAAAATGACTGTGTTACCAGTTTCCACGCACCCTCATAACTTTGCAAATGTGTAATATTTTCACTCCAGATTTTCAACATTGCCATTTTTTCACACCTCCTTATAAATAGTCCAGCTGTCATTTTACACATCCTGGCTGAAATGTGTTTTCACACTTCCGGCGCAAAATAGCGTGGTCGCTGTGGGAAATCAGTGTTTGGGACAGATTAAGAAAATCACAGTGACAGTGCTCATGAGCAGAGGTCACAAAATACCAATATTGACAATTTGGTGAAATAATTCCACTAAATGACTATGTTACAAGCATGCATTGCACAGTTTCCACGTGCACTCAGAAGTTTGAGCATTTTTAATATTTTCACATCAGATTTTCAACATTGCCATCTCTTCACACCTCCCTATGAATGGTACAGCTGTCATTCTTCACATCCTGCCTGATCTGTGTTTTCGGACATCTGGCTCAGAATGGCTACAGTCGCTGGGAAATCAAAGTTCAGGACACTGTTCATGAGCAGAGGTCTCAAATGCTTTCATGAGGTGGGGTCACTAAAAAGTCATGTTGAAAATTTGTAGTGCAAATACCAACAAATGCCTGGGACGTTAGGGTTTCTAACCATAACATCCCACCCTGTACAGACCGACAGGCATCAGGGGTGTGCCTTTGGATTGCCAGCTGTAATGCTCATGCCATTCCACCCCCACCCCCCACCCTGAAGCCAGTGACAGGCATCGAGGTGTGCCTTGGACTCTTCGGCCCCAGACTTCACCCCATTCTCCTTTACTGCACCCATTTCAGCGTATGTCCTTATGAAATGGGGTGACTGTGAAGCTGAACACCCCAAGGCACACCTCAACACTTGGTGTCTACAGGATAGGGTGAGGTGAAATGCCGTGAGCATTATGGGCGATGACCCAAAGGCACACCCCAATGCCTGTCCATCTCTGCAGGGTGGAGGTGGGGTTGGCGTGAGTTCAATACTTCATTGCCATTCCTATTCTGTATCTGTCTAACTCCTGCAAGTCTAATGCTAATATCAGCAAGCAAACATTCGGCATTGACAAATGCTTGTTATTATTACTTCTTACCTGTTTCATATAGATTTTGTAGGTTGTCTGTTGTTAACTTGTTTTCTATACCGCTGCTTGTTATTTATTCTATTGTACTGCATTGCATTGCATTGTAGTGTTGTTATTTTTATTACTTGGATACCGTTGAAAAGGGTTTTGAGCTCAAAGGTCTTCCGAATATGAATAAAATGAAAATGAAAAAAAAAAAATCTAAAATGCAAAGGTCTATAGAGTCATGCTTATTTGCCACAAATGCTAGGGATGTATGGAAGATTTTTCAAGTAAAATGTAGAAAGAAAACTATGTAAGGTTGACATGGAAATCTAAGAAATAAAGAGTGTGCCCGTGCAGTTCATATGCACTATATAGACTAAGTTAGCAATATTTAAAATTAATTGTACAGGTAATGAATAAGGAATCCCTGTCACCTACAGGCAAATGAGACCCACCCAGTTGTGCTCCCTCAGAACCATAACGCAGCAGGGTCAAGTCAGTTGAGATATGTCAGCTTGTGTATTCAAACCTACTTTCTTTTCTGTGGTGAATCACCCATAATGGTAATCTTACTACCCCAGATAAAAAGGGATGTCACTACCAAGCTCAATACTTTCCCAGTTCACCACCTTCCATCAATGAAAAGCCGTTGATCACATAGGGTCAGTGGCCACATACAATGTATAGGGCCTATGGGCAGACTGAACGGGCCTAATGGGCCTTATCTGCCAATAGTTTCTATGTTTCTATGTTTCCCTTTCCAATCCCTAGTTTCTTGTCTTTGCTAGTTAGGTGGTTGCTGGATCATGGTGCAAGCATGTTATAAAATGGGCCAGTTTTCCTGAATGTTGACTGGCTAAAAGCCTTCTTCAGACATGTCCTTATCAGTCCATAATGTTGCAACTGACACTAACTTGTGCTAACCTGACCCCCAGAACATCAAGGTATCACTGTGCCACTGTCACCAGACATCCAAAACCTATTGCAGTCAGCACTCTGGGACTGCGCTGGTCCAATGTGACAAACATTCAACCCCGCAAGTGTTTACCATGATAAGATACAAAAAAAACATGTAAAATGAAAGTCTGACCTGTACAGTTTCAGTGGAAAGCAAATGGCCCCACATACCATGATGAACAAATGAAAATGAACCATAGCAGGTGGCACGACGAAAACCACAGCAGAGACCTGCTTGTCCGCTGCCAGGAAATTTTAAAAATCAGAAGTAACATCCACTTCCCCAATATTTTAAAAAGCATGGCAGAACCCCACTCCTCCATTGACACAAAAGTTTAATGGCCATTTCTTAAGAGGAAGTAAAATGCAAAGCGGTCAGTTCGGTGGCTCGAGGACATGCTTGCTGCCGAAAAAAGCATTGGGAGGCACAGAATAACTGTATGCTGACAATCTTCGTTGAACACCACATTTAACATAAATAAAAACAGTAACAGGAAATAAAACAGCCTATATCTGTGGCTGCTGGAATGGAGGGGTGGCTCCTGAGAGAAGCTACGCTGGTGAAAAGCAGCAGGCACATAACACTGCATGCTGTCAGTCTGTTAATGGTGCAGATACATCAATTAAAGAAAAAAAACAGTAACAGAAATACAATAATCAATGTCTGTGTATGCTTGTGGTGCTGGTTGGGGGGAGGGGATGAAACACTTATGATACCACTTGAATACATGGACTATTTGTTTTACTATTTCAGCTACTAAAACCTGTTTTTTAAAACTGTATTCTTCAAATGTTTTCCTTTTTGTTTTTGAATGATTTACTTGGGCCAATTTTATAAGCACAATAAGACACCCCGATGTGTTGGTTATGGCCTGATAAGAGCACACCCAGGTGCAAAAGGCACTCTGTGCAAGTGCAAATGCCTCTTAACGCACCTGGGCGTGCTGTTATCAGGCTATATAAACCACACCTCGTTGTGTCTTATTGCTTGCTTATGATATGCACTTCCCTCACCCCACATGCAGCACTGCTGTTTCCAGCAAGACCTACTGACCCAGGCTAATGAGGTCCCTGCTCCCCTTTCCAATTTCTATCCTGTCCACTTGTATAGGCCTGGCATGAGCAACCCATGCTACTCAAGGTGGGAAGCCAGGTACTACTACCTCAATAAGGGTTGATTGTGCAAGTCCAGTTGGCAGCCACAGAATGAATGCAAAGCCCTTAAATATTGGGATCAGTACCTTTAATATTCCTGAAACACGGAATGGGGTCAAACACTTATAGGCTACACTGTTTAACTGTTCATTGGGAGTCTGAGAAGATGGTGACAGGATTAAATCAGCTGCAACAAACTGTCACAAAAGCCTGAGCTACAGAACTTGATTCTTGCTGAATTCTGACAGTTACAGTACAGTGGCACAACAGCACCACTACAGTTGGGTTTGAGTATACTGTTTAATGCTAAATCCTTAATTTTGGTTGCTTATATCTCAGCTGTCTTGAGACACAGGGACCTGAAAACTGGCATGCACCACATCTGGATGAGGATCTCCAAGTCTTGAACATTTAGTCAAAGTGGGGTGCAGCCAATGTATAGTTATAGAAGGTTAAAATCCCCAAACAAATATGGCTTTTAAGACCTTTTCTAGCTCTCTAATAACTAAAAAAAGACTAAGATTTAAACACAGAAAATGTCAGGTTTATTAAATCCTGGTCCCGGGGTGACCTTACAGACTGCTTGTAAGGAAAAAATATAAAATCAAACAAAGTTAGAAAGAAAATAAAATGCGGTGTGTGTGCATATGCAGTTTAGCTTGAAAGAGCTTTTCAATAAGCCCTTTCTATGCGGTAGTGAATAAAGGGTGAAAGGGACTCTCATCGGCCAGTCAAAACTGTGGCGTGAGTGATCTCGACTTATGACCGCGTAACAAGCTGACTCATGAAAGTAAAAAACAAACAACATGCGGCCACTAGAGTCCATTCCAATTGGCTGCTTCTGCAATCCCATCTCCCTAGTCAGTTTCACACAAGGATCCCAACCCTTTATTTTTGAAGAGAAACTGTCAGCACTAAGAACCCCATCAAGTTTGGAGCTGGTCCCAATTAGCACTTTGTTTGTGCAAAAACATTTTTACTTAGTGTTTGCCGGTATAGTAGGTGTACCAAGACTGATTCTGCTGACTCCCAAGCTGACATTTGCTTATCCAGAAATCCCAGAATCTCCTGTAGCTGATGTCAGAGCTTGGCTGCTCCAATAGGAGATTCAATAGCTTGCAGTGTGCATGTCTGAATTTTTATAAGCTCTGATCATTTGTTTGCTGGTCCCACATTTCTCCTGGGGCTAAGTATAATCACAGAGGACTCTACTTAGCTCTGGAGAACAGTGAGACCGGCAAACATCTGATTTGAGCTTATAAAAGCTTTAGCATGCACTGCAGGTTATTGAATCTCCCAGTGCTGCAGCCCAGTTCTAGCATCGGCTGCAGGGGATTCTGGGATTTCTGATTAAAGCAAATGTCAGCTTGGAAGTCAGCCTGATACAATCAACACTACTGCAGTAAACAGTAAATAAATCTTTGTTTTGCACACAAAATGCAAATGGGGACCAGCCCCACAGTTGGGTGTGGGTTTTTTAGTGCTGACCATTCCCCTTTAAATCAGCATCTGGAGCCTGTCCACGACACTGGTATTTATGACTCCAAACTTAGGCCATGAGTCAAATCTGTGGTTGTGAGAAAAACACATTTCAACTAATGTCAACAGTTCATCCTTGGTGTCCAGTGCAAAACCCTCCCTCACCCTGTCCAAAGTGATAAGTTGTTGGTCTCCAGCGGTACTCTTCCTCCCTCACCTGAACCAAGACCATCATTCTGCACCAGGGACTGATTACTTTGGTGAAGGCAGTACTCACAGGACATCAGGAACTGATGACTTTGGGTAAGGTGAGGCAGGCAGTACCACAGGACATCAGGGACTGATGACTTTGGGTCAGGTGAGGCAGGTAGTACTACAGGACATCAGGGACTGATGACTTTGGGTAAGGTGAGACAGGCAGTACCACAGGACATCAGGGACTGATGACTTTGGGTAAGGTGAGGCAGGCAGTACCACAGGACATCAGGGACTGATGACTTTGGGTAGGGTGAGGCAGGCAGTACCACAGGACATCAGGGACTGATTTCTTTGGGTAGGGTGAGGCAGGCAGTACTACAGGACAAAAAAGGACTAATGACTTTGGGCAGGATGAGGCAGGTGTTACCACAGACACAAAGGACTAGTGACTTTGGGTAAGGTGATGCAGGGGGATTTCAGGGACTAATGGCTTTAGGCAGGTTGAGTAAGGAGTACCACTAGACATGAGGAAGTGGTGACTTTGGGCAAGGTAAGAAGGTACCCTGGACACCAGGGACTGTTGGTTTGGGGAAGGGTGAGGGAAGGGATACCACTGAATGCTAGGGAATTACTGTATGTTTGGGGCAAGGTAATGTTGAGGGCACCAATGGATGGCAGGGACTGCTTGAATTATGACACGGTGAGGGAATGGATGTGGCACTGGACACAAGGGATTTCTTGGCTCATGAGTAGAGTGAGGGAGGGGTGCCGCTGTACTCCAGGGCTCTGTGACACAGGATGGGGTGAGGGTGGGGAATGGCACTGGACACCAGGTGCTCACCAGGTACTTTTTGCCATTAAAAGTAGTGTGTATCTGTCATGCCTTCCTCCTAATGGCCTTAATTCTCTCTTAGCTATCAACATATCTTACAAATGTGGAGCCTTCTAAAGTCCTAGCTGTTTTGCTTCTATCCTCACACCTATTCATGCTAAATCAATCATAAGGTTGTCACTGTTAGAAGTTCCACACCTCTAACCATCTTTTCTCTGTCAGATACTGTATAGCATCTTTATTTGTCTCCAGCCTTTCTAGCTGCATCATGAACAAATGATTCAACATGTTCAGGAAGTTAGTGCTTGCACCAGAATTTGCTCTTCCCATTTCCCACTCAGTCTGGGAAAATTAAACTACCCTATGAACATACAAAACTAGCCAGCAGAAAAAAGCCTTACAGTCTCTCTAGTCTGCCTGAGTTTGTAGACCTCTGTGTTCCTCAGATGTCTCTTTCCCATTATAGTAAGACACCCTCTCTCTGCTGTCCTCCTTAATTTCTCCCACAGGTTCTTATCAATTTCAACCCTGTGCTCAGGAGGTTTTTGGCAGACCCCCAAAGGCAGTTTACTTTGCAAGTTTGATAGTAAACCAGAAAACTGTTTCAAGCTTACTGTACTAGAGACAAACTAAGTCAAAGTTAAAGATTTATGAGTGGGGGGGCCTGCATAGAGTCTCAACCGCATTTAAGTACCTAGGAATACAGGTGGGGAGGGACCTGGGGTCACTTTACCGGTTAAATTATACCCCCCTTATTAACAAAATAGAAGAAGAGCTTCAAAGGTGGAGGGAGTTGCCCATATCCTGGATGGGATGTATAAATGTAATTAAAATGAATATATTACCAAGGGTGCTGTACCCCATGCAAATGCTCCATATAGGACTTACCCGGATAGATTATAAAAGATTAGAGCGGGCCTTTAAGGGTTTTCTGTGGAAGGGTAAGAGGCCCACGGTAAGTCTGAGATGCCTGCAGGCAGGCAAGATGAAGGTAGGGAATGAACTTCCCTGACCTCAGGAACTACCACCTAGCAATGCAATACAGATATATAAGTGACTGGGTACACAGACCACTGGCAGTGGGATGGATTGATTTGGAGGAGATGTCATGCCCGGGGAAGCTCTCTGCCTGTCTGTGTCTGGGAGGATATAAGAGTTATAACTGGCTGTCTGGCAGAAACCCCTTGGCTATTTCTGTCCTCCAGGGTTGGGAAAAGATTAGGAAGCTAGCGGGAGCACAGCAGAATGAAACTCTACTATTGCCAATAGCAGGGAACCCAGCTTTTATAGCAGGTCTGGAGGATGGGGGATTCTGGCGATGAGAAAAGGGGGGCTCAGGTGCCTCTGAGACATGTATGTAGGGGATCAGATGGCCACCCTGGAAGAGATTATTTGGGGACTTGATCTGCCGTCGGGGCATCACTATCGCCTCCTGCAGGTAAGGGACTACATATCCAAATTAGGAAGGCAGGTGGCATCAGAGTCTCCTCTATCATAAGTAGAACATTTGATCCTTGCATTAAGTAAAGAGACTAAGGGCATGATAGGAAGAGCTACCCAGCTGGATAGGAAAACTTCCCTGGATTACACTTGGAAAGTCATGCAGCAGTGGGAGCAGGATCTAGGGAGGGAGATCCAGGAGGAGAACTGGCAATTGATGTTACAATTACATAGGGGTATACTAATATATAATTGGTACCAAGAGTCTTTCTGCAAGTTTCTACATAGAATATATTACCCACCCATATTGGTGCACAAATTCAACCCAGGGATATCCCCCATCTGTAGTAGGTGCTCTGAGAGGTTGGGTACATACATACATACATGCATTATTTTTGGCCTTGCCCAGTTTAACAGAAGTTCTAGTGGGTAGTGGCAAAACAACTGATGGTATTTCTGGGCAGAGAGATGAAGCTGGCCCCCCTCAGCATGCTGTTTGGCATAGAGGGTGGGCCGGATGGGAATTGGGACCCTACCTGAGATTGGAGCCAGGTGTTACTGGTATTAGCTAGACATTGTATCCTCAACACATGGGTCTCAGCGGAGATGCCAACAATAAGGATATGGAAGGTCCTGGTTATCCAAACTCTGGCTTTGGAGTATATCTCCTATGCGATTAAAAACAAAGAAGAGAAGTTTCTATGGGATTGGGGACCCTTCCTGGACATGCTTGCCCAAGGAGAAGCACAGGCTCCCAAAGAGGGATTGACATAGGCCCCTTCGAGGGTAAAGTCTCCTAATCCTGGGCATGGGATTGGTCATGCATTAACATTAAGATGAGCATGGTACAAGCCACAAATTTAGATTTTAAGTGAATCAGTTTTAAAATAATAAGATAAAAATGATCCTGCTTAGAGAAATGGATGAGGAATTTGGACCCATCTAATTAGTAAGTTAATGAGTTGTGATGTTTTGAATATTTGTCTGTCAGATGTCTGTATTGTCATGCAATGGAATATAATAATGGAAGGTATGTAGTGTTTCTGTATGAGTGATAAGTATAACATTTTCAATAAAATATGTTGCAAAAAAAAGATTTATGAGGCTAAACAGTAGCTTGTAAAGTATTAGGGAATGAGTCATAATACAGGAACCACACATCTGTATGCAAGCAGCCTCTGCCTTTTAGACCCGTCCCCATGTTGTGTCCATCCAAAGGGCTGACTTAGTTGCTGAGAGAGACATCATAGCAACTAAGTCACAATCTAAATATAAACACCAAGGTTAGTGAACACTAGCTTTGCAACACCCCATGGCCATTGCTGGGTGACAAGTTACCAGTCACAAGGCACTGTGCCATCCACAGACAGCCATGTCAGAGGTGCTCCTCCTAATTCTTCCCCTCCAACTGCACCTTGAAGGCGGCTTGTTGGCTGATGAAGGTAATGCTCAATGGGGTCCCAAACATTTACCATACTTGTGGGCTGATGTTGTAATTGGTGTCCATTGCCTTCTCTTGCCCTCCTGGTGGTACAGTGCCCCTCACTCACCCAAGCCCAAGTCAAAATTATTGGTATCCAGTGGATACCACTCCCTAGCCCCATTCCCTTCGATGAATGTTTGACATTATAGTCCATCAACAATTTGCATCCCTTGCCAACTCCTCTTGTTTTTTGAGCTCTTTAGTGACACCCCATAGAACTACTTTTAACAGTTCTACTTGAAGAGGTTTTGCTAAAGATGCAAAAACGTCTTGGGAGGGTCAGTTTGCCACATGCTCTGGACTGCCCTGTTGGTCAACTGCATGGTGACCCTTCCCCTGCATGATTACATGGCAGTTACTTACTGTGCGGAGAAGGGCTGCAACCCCCTTTGAGGATAGCTTAAGTGACTGCAGGCAAGGAACAACTGCAAAATCACTACTGCACAGATTTTGTGATGGCCCTGTGACTGCAAATTGGGCCCTTTAACTTGTTTAATTAAAATTACAGAATTGCTCTAGCCCATTAGTGCTGTGACAGCTTTTTCATTTGAGATGCTGGTGACCCTAGTTCATGTCTCAATCATGGAATGACAGAAGGTCACTCAGGAGGAAGAGGATCATGCATCCATGGGAATTCTCCCCTCCTCTATAGAGGGTAGATTCCTGGGTTGGGGTGCGTTAGAAAAAAGCCTGAAATCTTAAGTTTGCACAGGATGACTCTGGGGCACTCCCAGGACCAGCTCCAACAATTGCCCTCCCATCTAGGATGGCCCAGAGGGGCACCCTGACCTGACAGCTTTATCATTTGGGCAGGGGGTGTAAGCCAAGAGGCAAGAAGTAAGTGGCAGACATACTGGTGTTAAGCTGTGGTGTAGCCAATATAGCAGAAGTGAGCAATGACAGAATCAAGGTGAATCAATAAAGAATGTAACCCCCCTACAAACTGAGATTTACCAAGATGTCTTTCTGGGCTGCCTAATGCCCACTGTCAGGATGGTGTCCTGTGTCTGTAGTAGCTGTATGTGTCTGCAAGAGAGTGCTATAGAAAGCCCCCATGCCTGTCTCTTAAAGAGAGTCATTATGCTGTGTTAGAAATTAGTCTGGGTCGGGTCCAAGTAGTTTAGGGCTCATGACCGGCTAGGCGAGTGGTATTTATTATTATTTTTATTTATTTATTTCGATTAGGATTAATACCTTTGAGTCAAAGACTCATTTTCAAAGGTTCCAAGTCAAGGACAAAAAACAGTACAATACAAATACAATACTATGCAATACAATACAGATAGCAGGGATCACATGGTAGGCATCATGAAATCATTATAGTGTCACATGAGGTTCAAGACTTGTTAGTTTCAGGTACTTCTTAACAATAGATAAAGTGCATTACATTATTAGTTGCAGGGTTGGGCTATCCTGGTAGGAATGAACATGTCAGCAATATGGCAATGTTAAGTCAGGGGGATGATAGGGAAGGGGGTAAGCAAACAGAGTGGCGTTGTCAAAAATGGAAGCGATGTTGGTAGGGAGAAATGAGGAGGGGTAAGGTGGTGGTGGAGGGTGGTAAGTCGATTTATTGGGGGTATCTGGGGTGGGGAGAGGGGTAGGAGTGAAAAGAGGGTAAAAAACAAGAGGATCTGTTGATCATATTACAGGCAGTTACAGGTAGCTACACTCTTTAGATGGGACCGTAGCCCTTTTTTGAACTGGCTCAGCTTTGTGCGTCCTGCCAGCATGTCGGCTAGCTCATTAAACCATTTGGGGCCATTGAAAGTAATGGATTTCTAGGCCAAAGCCATGCACTTGAAAAGGACTTGAAGTCCTCCTTTTGTCGCATTTCTGGTTTGCTTTGTATGCACTGCCTTTTTGAAAAGACTACATATGGATTCTGGCATGAGGCCTAGTTGCACTTTTTTTATGATCAGACATGTTTGGTATTAGGCTCTTAAATACAGAGGGAGCCAGCCAGTCTCAGAGTAGAGGACACAGGTGTGAGTCCAGCGATCTGCCCCAAGTGCCAGATGACATGCCCTATTTATGAGTTTTTGTATCATGCTTAGGGCAGTGTCTGATCCTGCTATGTATATTGGTAACCCATAGTCAATAGATAACAATACAGTGCTGTCTGTGGCTAATTTGAGGGCAGCAGGTATCATCAAGTGCTTGTTTCTATGCAGGATGCCCAGTTTTATGTTCGCGGTTTTGACAACATGATCAATGTGATGGGAGAAATTGAGAGTGTCATCCAGGTAAACACCCAGATATTTAAACGAGGATAATTGCTCAAGAGTGTCACCTTTAAGGTTCTGAATTCGAAGTGGGCAGAAATTCATTTTGTTCTGAGGGACCATGAACAGCATGCTTTTGTTTGTTTTTTTATGAGTTAGTAGCAGTTTGTGTTGGCAGAACCAGGTTTCTAGTTTGTGGAAACTATCAAGTATTTCTGCTCCATTCTGCAGACACTACATGCACAGAGGAGCTCTGTTAGGAACTGTGTTCATTTACTGTTTATCTGCCTTATTAATAATTAGAGATGTACGGATATCATTTTTGCGCCGGATATCGGATCTGGATATCCTGCATCTACTATCTGACCGGATCGGTTCAACATCGGGTTGGATAGTAATTATGAGCACTAATATTTTTGATTAATGAATGACACACTTTATTACAAGCTCCTAAACCTGCAAAGAAACCTAGTGTAATCCCTAGGTCACTGTAACATAAACGCTGCAGACTTGCTGAAAAAACATAATTTTACATGCACATCATAGCTTTGACAATTCCCCCCTCTGCCCACAGTTCATCACCTGCACAGCTAACCCTGTTTCTCCCTATCAGCACCCCTGCAATGAGATCTGAAACTCACCGTGCTGCACTGTCAGTCACTGGACAGTTCTCACACAGCTGAGTTCTGACACATGGTTCTGGCTGCAAGAGCCGACTCTGCACTGAAGTTTAGCCATGACAGCGCACATCTTTACTTGACCTGCCCCCCAAGTCAGCACCACCTTGAATCATGTGTTGCATGTGTTATTACATCTGGAATGAAGTGAATGCAGAAAGGAAACATTCAAAGAAATGCAATTTGCAAGCGTGAACATGTTTCTTCTCAGTTTTTTTCGGGTTCCCGTAGACACATTTAATTTATTATTACTGTTGACACTGTTTTGCTAGGACTATTCTACATAATTCTTTATTATTAAGCTAGCAGAGTACATTTGTTAGCTCAGAGGGTGGACACTTTGTAATTTATTATTTTTTTTTATGAATGTCAACACTGAATTCCTGTCCTTGGTAATCTGCCGCTTGACACCAAAGCTGAGTATAAGGAAATGTATTCAGAAGGGCGTTGATATGAGGATGTTTATTATGGTAGGAGAATTCATAACTATACAGGACTGGAAAAGCATATAAAAGAAAAGCCAAGAAAGACTGTATATTTTTTTTTTTTTTAATGCCGGCTTCCAACTGGCTGCTTATACTGCTTCAGAGGTTTTGTACGCCTCTGCGTATGGAAAGCTTGCCTAGTTACTCCACTGCCTATATAAATCCCTGATGCAATGGCTGACTTGACACACACTCCATCGTCCCCTTCTTATGCTGTTCCTTTGTACTGCCACCTGTGTTATATAGACTGGTGACAACTGCAGAGATACGAAATGGTGCATCTTTAAAATAATCAACCCGACCCGACCTGTTTAAAATTTAAAAACCGATTGGGTTGGATAGGGGTAAAAAGCCTGATATCCAACGGATCAGATCTCGGGTTGGATATCCGTCATCACCATTAATAATAGTAGAAGTTTGTTTAACCTACCTTCTCTTGCAGCTTGGACTTTTGCATAAGAGCTACCATTTTGGTTCTGGACTGCCAGAGCTAGACCAATTGAACCTCAGGGACCTAAAATGGAGACTGTCCCCAGAGGTCTTGTGGGATTGAAATCTGTAGGAATTGTAGTTTTAAGGTTTGACACCTAAATGGACCTGGAGGGGAGCCCTTACTGTGACAGACAGTTCCTCAGCCAATCGAACCTTTGGATCTCAGAAAATCCCCAGAACTGCCTGCAGCAGAATCAGTCAAGAGTTGGAGTTTGGAGAGTGAACAGCTTGAGCAATTGAGCAGCTGCTCCTGTGTGGTAGCACGGGGATTCAGTGGGAAGGCTGTCTGGCCTGCCTGCTACAATCTTCCAGTGTGAAGAAGTTTGTGCAAATAAAATCAGGCTGTATCCGAATATCTTTCTTGAGACCTGAATCTTGAATTGAAAAAGAGTGAATTTCGCCTGAGTGTGGACCGAAGACTTGCTCCAGAAGTGATCGGCCTGTCAGGTACCGGAGAGAGCTTCAGAATGGGAGGTTTGTGCAGAAACTGTGTTAAATTGCAAACTGACTTCAACTGATCTGTGGCTCATAGCATTATTACTTATACGTGTGCTGAATGTGTTGCGTGGGTCGCAATTTGGTTCCCTTCCCTCAAATGTGTTATGCTAGCTGGAAGCTACTCCAGCACTTGTACGGACTAAATCCAAACTGTCTGCTCTAGTCTGGGCACTGCCATCTCGGCCTAGACTGTCGCTCCCACCAGACAGAATTATCCAACAAAAGACCCACTCAGGGATTCGGCTCCCTGCTCAACACCATTGAACAGGTATCACTACCACGGGTGTGTGTGAGCCCTGCTTCCTCTGGTAAGCCAGAACAACATCCAGAGGTCTTCATCTCATCAGTCCTGCCTCCTGGTTTGGGCAGCGAGTACTAAACAGAGTAGCTTCCTGCAACAAAGCAACAATCATTGTGTGTCATCTGATTTAATTGTTTGGGTTTATCACATCGAGCTGAGCCATTCTGCTCCAGAATACAATTCTGGGTTGATGTGCATGTTAATTGTTTTCTTTCCTAAGGGCCCCAACAACAGCTGCAACACTGGCCTACCCCGGGCAACGCTTCAGACTAGCCTGCGTAATACCTGGATACCCAGAGTGTGTGACTGTGACTGAGGGACTCTTAGTGCATGCCATATCAGCCTGAATCAATCAGATTAAATAATCACCTGCTAGATTTACTGCCCCACCCCTGTGCAATTCCCCAAATAAGTCAGATTTTGTTCTTTCTGCATTTAACCTGGCTAGTGTGTACCTCTGTGGAGGGGATATTGCATTGTCATTGAACTGTTATATTGCAGGTCTCATTTTACAGGGGGTCTCCAGGGCTTTTACTGCTGATCCAGCCCTGGTGGTAAGTGCACCGAGTCTGGGTTCAGTACTGTCATCATATGCCATATGTGATTGTTTGTATGCTGACCTGTTTAAGCCACTAGAAGGGTTAGAAGGGGGTTATAGTGACCCAGAGGGCTATACCCACAGCAGTTATGCTACTCCAAAACCATTCCTCTGGGTGGAGCACTCATTCTCCAGCTCAGGCCCCTCAACCTGTGCCTAGTCATGCAGGCAGGGTAGTAGCTCTTGGGACAGCACCACCTAGGGGTTACATCTTGGAGGCACCATTGGGATTACCGCCCTAGTGGTCAAGACCAAAAGTACAACTAAAACTTAATGGGTACCACTGAAGAAATGGCTGTGCATCATTTGGTGGATGGTGTGTGGGCATGAAAATAACCCCACAATGCCTGTTAATACTAGATATACCCTGGGCACTGGTAAAGACACTATAGAAGGGCACTTTCAAAAATGAATGCCTGGGAAAAACTGTAGTGGTAAGCCGACATGCTGACTTGACTGCCCAAACTCTAATGGCGTTAGTGGAGTGTGGCAACCCCATGGACAGTACTAAATGTCCAGAACTATTGCTGTTGATGGGTACCTAGCACCCAAAGGGTGATAACTAAAGACAGTAAGGACTTCTTAGAGAATGAGCTCCACCCTTATCTGAGACCTTTGAGAAAAGTTTGCCAAGTTGTTAATGGAGGAGGGTAAAACAATAGAGGACTTTAAAAGTTATTCATGTCACCTGGAGGTGTTCCTTCCCTGCTGCCCGTCCAGCTCCAGCACCTGTCCCTTCACCAGCTCCTGTGCCCACCGCAGTGCCAGCAGTTAGTCATGACTCTTACTGCAAACTTAAAATGTTCTCTGGCATCCTCCCTACCCCTAATGGGAAGTCGACTTGAGACCTGGACGGTACTCTTCTACCACTGTAGTACAAGACTGGCAATGCTCAGAGGTCAAAAAGGGCATGCCTGGTGGAAAGCCTCCAGGGCCCGCCCCATGCTTTTCATTCCCTGAGGTCCTCTAAACCTGATGCCAAGGCCCAAGAATATATAGTCACCCTTGAAAATGTGCTTGGGGGTACCGCTAGTGTCAAAGCTTTGAAATTTAACCTTAAAGATATTAAATAACAGCCAGGGAATTGTTATCAGCTTACATGAATCGATTAGAGGAATTCATACAAACCATTTTTGGAAAGGAGGCTGGGCCTCTAGCGAGTTGGACCAGATAAGACTGGATCATATACTTTGCTCTGCCTGGCACTCCAGCTGGGTGTTGCTCAAACTGCAACTGCACCAAAGGAGATCTGATCCCTTGCCCTTCCATATGTTGATGAAGGAGGTACATGAAGCTGAGGAGGAGGAAGGCTCTAGGAAACCCTGCATGGTTGTAGCTGCTGCAACCTCTGCTCTTGGCAAAGGGTCAGTCTCTGATGGTCCAGAATTTCCAAAGTCACATGAAGGGGTCTGAGAACTAAATGCTGGTGCCAGCCCCAGGGAGCCCAGTGAGAGAGAGACTGCTAAGGATGCTTCGCCATGGACTGAACTGCTAAAGGAAATCAGAGAAATGAAAGCCGGTATTCCTATCAAGGTTGCTGCAGGTACAGACCCTGATCCTTCTCAGAGCCATCTGCTATGGGGATGGAGGCTGCGTTTAAGCATCTCCTCCTGAGGGCAGCTTGAAAACTGAAACAAATGAATTGACTGCTGCAATAAAGGAACTATTGAGACATATTGCATTGCCTTCCATGCTGCAGACAGAGGTCAAACCATGGTTTTCTGTTGTTAGTGCTCCAGCAGTAACACCAAATGGGTACTCTGCTCAACCCTCTAATTGTGAATGGAGACCAGTTCCTAATGCAATATTTCAGCCAAGACGGACCCAAGAACCTATAATCTGTCACAACTGTGGAAAGGATGGACATATGAAGAAAGAATTTAGAGAAAGTCACAAATAGACTCCAAGGGGAGCTCCGGAAAGCAAACCAGTGGCAGAGGAGTGGAAGAAATGATCACAGTGGAGGTTCAGGAAATCCAAATTCCAATTTCATTGTGACTAAATCGTCCATCCAGGTTCCTACTAAAATCCCACCAGACTGGTCTAAATTGGTGGGCCCTTCCATGGACACTACTGTACACATAGATGGGATTCAGGCCCGAGAAGTTTTAGACAGCGGGTCTCAAGTCACAATAATTTTCTAAGACTGGTATGAGCAGCATCTTCTGATCACCCATTACAACCTCTTGATGGGCTGCATGTGTGGGGTTAAGTGAAACGTCATATCCTTATCTTGGCTATTTAAAAGTGTGGCTTTCCTTCCCCTCTTCTGTGGCTGGTGTAGGAGATTCTGTGGAGATGCTACTCTGGTCTGCCCTTCCACCAGGACTTTATGATGGTATCCTCTACTGATTGGCACCAAACACACATGTTTGGGCACCTGGCCAGCTATGTGAAGAAAGGCAGAAAAGAAAGACAGGAAAAGCCCTGCGTGTTCACGCCCTGATCCAAAAGGCTTACGAGAAACACATGCACCCGAGCAAAGTGACAAAGATGAGCCTGTTGGGATAGTTTGGAAGAAGGATCCTGTCTACTATCACATGTTACCTCCCAATGCAGAATGCAGTATCAGTGGTGAAGTATGGCTATGGAAGATGTCACTAACAAATGTTGATGCTGGATGCCCCAGATAAGGAAAATTACCCCAAGGACTGCTGATTAAACCAGCGTGCTTCTGGCCGGGCTCATGCCCGATGGTGGTGGTATGAATACAAAATGTTACAGACTGAGACATCACGCTACACAGAGGATGCACCCTGAGCTAAAGTCTACTGTGCTGACATGCTGTGCTCCCATCCCAGTGCAGAACTGAAAAGTATGTGAGGTATCACCTGACATGTTTGATTTTGGGGAGTCACCTCCAAACAGCTGGAGAACCAGGATCAGTAACAAGCTGGCTCAGAAAACTCAGGTATTCTCCCTCAAGGAATGGGATGTTGGCTGTGTCTCAGGTACTGAACACCACATTCAGCTGCATGATGAGAGACCCTTCAGGGAGAGGTCTAGACGACTAGCTCCTGCTGACATAGATGATGTCAGACATCACCTACAAGAGATGTTAGCGGCTGGCATCATACAAGAGTCACGCAGCCCATACACATCCCCAATTGTTGTGGTGCAGAAAAAGAATGGATTTGTCCACGTGTGGGTTGATTACAGGACCCTCAACAAAAGAACTGTGCCTGATCAGTATACAATGCCACGCATACAGGATGCCCTGGACTGTCTAAATGGGAATAAATGGTTTTCCATCCTTGACCTCCAAAGTGGATACTATCAGATCCCAAGAGCTCCTGAGAACAGGGAAAAACTGCATTCATTTGTCCCTTGGGCTTCTGGTTTCTTACGCATGCCACAAGGCATATTGGGTGCCAACAGCCTTTCAGTGACTAATAGGCGTGCAGTGGGAGATGGAATCTCTTAGAGTGTCTTATCTACTTTGAAGACATCATAGTCTTTGGGAAAACTCTTGTGGAGCATGAGGGTCGGCTATTTAAAGTATTGGACAGACTAGAGGAGTACGGTCTTAAGTTATCTATTGACAAATGATAGTTTTTCCAGAGCTCTGTCAAATATGTGGGCCACATTGTGTTGTCAGAAGGCATGCAAACTGACTCCAGTAAAGTGGAAGCCTTAACCAGCTGGCCAAAACCAAACAACTTAAAAGAACTCCAACAGTTTCTTGGATTCTGCGGCTACTATCGCAGATTTGTCAGGGGCTATACCAAGGTGATCCGCCCCCCGCTAAACATAACTCAAGGGTACCCACCTACTCACAAAAGGTTTAAAAAGGGATCTGACAGAGGCAGGGAAAAAAATATTTCAGACCCAATGAGCTGTTTGGACAGAGATGGACTCTTGATTGTGACACTGCTTTTGAAAAAATAATATACAGACTGACTCACGCTCCCATACTTGTGTAAACCCCATACAAATGGGGGTTCCCGAAAAGTTTTCCTTGAGCTTGCCTAAATGCTCACTGCCAGGCTGGTATTCTGCATTTTAGCAGTTTAAATGTATTGCCAGAAAGTGCCTGTGTAGCCTCTGTGTACTGTCTCTATAACAGCTGCCTGGATTGCAGTCATAATTAATCTGAGAGGGAGCTCTGTTAGAAGATGTACTTGTTTGCTGATCATTTGTTAGAGAAGTAATAATACTGCAGTTTGTTCTAACCTGCTTTCTTTGCAGCATGAACAGTTCTGTTTGTTTCTATCATCTTGGTCCTGGGCTGCAGAATGGGCCTATCAGTACATTAGGGACTCTAAGTGGAGCCTGCCTACAGGGGCCCAGGCGAGTGGCTTAGGAATTGTAGTTCTGGTGGCTACTGGCGCCTACAACAACCTGGAGGGAGCCTTGTTGTGACTGACAGACAGATCAGCCAACTGAACCTTTTGGATCTTGGAGAAAGTCCCACACTGCTTGCAGATTCAGTTAGATCTGAGTTGAGAAGTGAAGTAACAGCTCAAGATAGTTCGAGCAGCAATCCATAGTGGATTCGCACGGGAGAACTGTGGAAAGGCCTGAGTTTGGTCTGCATGCCTGCCTGCTGTTCCTTAGAGGGAACTTGTGTTTTTTTTTTGGGACTGAATCCGAATTTGGAGAGAGAATTAAGCCACTGAATTGTGACTAGGCTTTATCCTGAATAAGACCAAAGATTTGCTGAATGCGATCGGCCTGTCAGGACTTCCAGCTACTGTACCTCTGAACTTCCAGATTGTGCAGAGACTCTGTAAATGCAACCAAGAGCCATTTGCCTGGTACAGTGGAATTTCCTTACATGTGAATGTGCTGTGTGCTTATAGTGGGTCGTGATTTGGTTCCCCTCTGTGTGTCTGAACTGTGTTTTGCTTGCTGGAAGCTGTATCCAGCTCCACGGACTGAATCCATATCCATTTCCATTTGCCTGGGCCCCTCACACTGGGCCAGCCAGAATACCTGCTATAAAGTCATTGACGAGAGACCAGCCTGGGGATCAGCCCCCTGCTCAACGCCTTGAATAGAAATGACGCCTCGGTGATTTGTGTGGGCCCTGCTTCTCCGGGCACTCCAGCTCAACAACCTGCAGTCTTGATTTCGTCCTACCTGTGTCCAGTATTGGGTATCGTGAGTAAACATCAGGGTAGCTCTCTGCAACAACAGCTAAATCTAAAAGTGTTGTCATCTGATTGTCTTGTTGCTTTTTCTTTCACAAACTGAGCCCTCTGGCTCCGGATTACAAATAGTGTGTGTTGTGCATGTTGCTTTCTTCCATCATAGGGCCCCAACCAGATGCAACATTCCTGGCGAGCCCACCATTTTCCTACCTGGGTATCCAGAGTATGTGACTGTGTAGGGACTCTGAACTGCATGCATAACTGCCTGATTAATATAGCTTTTAAGCGAATCAACCTGATTACGCCCCTCCCTTGTTCAAGTCCCCTGAATAAATCAGATTTAACTTTGTTTGCATTTAACCTGACTGTGGTTCCTGTTTGTGCCAAAAGTATTGTACTGTTGCTATTTGCTGTACTTAACCTTGTTTTACAGGGGTTCCCCAGTGTCAAGCTAGAGGAACCAGCCCTGGTGGTAAGTGCAAACAGTGTGGGTAATTGCCTGGTGAATAAAGGTCATTGTGAAAGTAATTATTGTATATTGTTCAGGCCACTAGAAGGGAAAGAGGGGGGATACAGTGTCCCAGAGGGCTGTGCTCAGGTTAGCTTGACCACTAACAACCCTGACCTCAGGGTGGAGGAACTCGTTTCATTACCCAGGTCCCTTAACCTGCTACTAGCCAAGCAGGCAGGGGTAGTAGCCCTTGGGATAGTGCCACCTATGGGTTACATACTGGAGGCTCACCGCTGGGATTTTGTGCCTTCTAGTGGCCAAAAATTATGAATAATTCTTAAAGATTAATGGCTACCCCAGTAGAAATGGCTGTACACCAGTTGGTGGGGTGGTGTGCTGGGCAGGAGATTGACCCCCAAAATGCTCTGCTTATACTGGATATTCCCCTGAGTACCAGTAAGAACACTGTAGAGGGAGCACTCTCCAAAGTTGAATTTTTAAAAAACCCTGTGGTGGTGGGTCGACAGGCTGATTTGATCTCCCAAACATTCATAGCCTTGGTAGAGTGTAGTGACCTCATGGACATCTCTAAAGTGCCACAGACTATTGCCTCAGAAGAGGTCCTAGCCGCATGGAGAGTGATAACAAAAGGCAGTAAAGACCCTGGGGAGGATAAGCTCCCACCATTATCTAAGACTTTTGAGGAGAAATTTGCTAAGTTGTTGCTGGAAGAAGGGAAAACCGTAGAGGACTTTAAGAAACTATTCCTGCCATCTGGGGTGTTCCTTCTCCAACACCCCCTCCCACTCCAGCACCTGTTACTGCCCCGCCTTCTGTGCCCATGCCAATGCTGGCCCCTATATCTGTACCTGCCATTAGTCACAACTCCTACTGAAGGCTGAGAATCTTCTCGGGCACCCTCCTCACTCCCCGGGGGGAGGATGACTGGGAGACCTGGATCGACTATGTTGCCCCCTTGGTACCCGAGTGGCAGCGTGCGGAGGCTGAGAAACAGAAAAGAATCCTAGAAAGTTTGAGGGGCCCCACCCTTGATCCCATTAAATTTTTGAGGTCCACGAACCCTGATGCATCTGCTCAGAAATACCTATCTGCACTAGAAGACAATTTTGGGAGCATTGAGTCAGGGGAGACTTTGATGTGGAAATTCCAAGGTACCAAACAATGGAAGGGGGAAAGTTTGTCTGTGTATGTTACTCGCCTAGAAAGAGCTCTGCAGAAAGCTTACCAGAAAGGTGGGGTAGCTGCCAGTGATTTGAACCATGTGAGATTGGGGCACACACTGCAACATGCCAAGCATTCTAAACTTCAGATCATCCAGTTAAGGCTCCCAGGATAGGAGAGGTAACCCACCTGACTACTGTGACTTGATAAAAGAACTCCAGGAGGTAGAATGTGAAGAGAAAGATTGTAATTATGGGGTGAGTGCAACCAAAGTGATCATGGCACCGGAAGGCCCTTCCAAAATGGAGACCACTACGAGTGTCCCACCATGGACTAAACGGTGGGGGGAGAAGTCACTGAAGGAAGTCAGAAAAGTACAACCAGGTGCGTTTTCTGAGGTATCCCCTGCTGACAGAGACCCTGGCCCCTGTCAGGACGTGACTGTTATAGGGGTGGGGGTGCACCTTCAGGCATCCTCTACTGAGGGGTGGCTTCTTGGCTGAGCTCAAGGAATTGACTGCCACCCTAAAGGAACTTTTGCAACATGTTACACTACCTGCAGAAGTCAGAGCACAATCTCCCATCAATGCTCCGGCATCCCCGGCTATGTTTTCCCCAAGGATGCTCCGAGAGCCTGTCATTTGTCACAATTGTGGCAAGGATGGCCATATGAAGAGGGAATGCCAGTTTCAGAAGGACTTCGAGAAAGTGGTGAACCGGCTTCAAGGAGAGCTTCAGAAAATGAGTCAGTGGTCAAGGGGTGCATGAAATGACCGCAGCGAAGGCTTCGGCTATCCTAACTCAAACCCCTCTGTGGCTAAATCATCTGTCCATGCCTCTGCTGTTGTCCCTCCAGACTGGTCCAAAATAGCGGGTCCTTCAATGAAGATTACTGTGGCTGTGAATGGTATTCCTACTCAGGCTGTGCTTGACAGTGGGTCGCAAGTGACCACTGTATTTCAGGACTGGTATGACAAACACTTATCTAATGTGCCATTACAATCCCTGGAAGGCCTACATGTGTGGGGGCTGAGCGACAAGTCTTATCCCTACCTAGGATATGTCCACCTTTGGTTGTCTTTTCCTGCAACTGTTACTGGAGTAGAGGAGCAAGTAGAGACACTGGCCCTAGTGTGCCCTCCCACCAGACTGTATGATGGGGTTCCTCTGTTAATTGGAACGAACGCCCACATAATTGGGAGACTAGCACAACTCTGCCATGAGAAACAAGGGCAACTGACTGGACGGACCCTAAGAATTCCAGCCTTAGTAAAAGGGCATATGACTTACAACAAAACCCAAAGAAGAGGACCCAGAATGAGCCAGTGGGATAGTGTGAAAAGGAACCTAACTCCTTGGTATTGCCCCAATGCCCAGTGCACATCCATGGAGAAGTCTGCCTAAAGAAAATGTAAAACAAAATATTAATGTTGGATGCACCAGGTGATGGAAAGTTGCCAGAAAGATTATTGGTTAAACCCAGCACCTTGCCTGCTTGTGCCCATGCCTATGCACGATGAGTGATGGTCCAGGTTCTAAATGTGTCAGATCGGGAGGTCCAGGTGAACAGAGGGTGCACTGTAGCTACAGTACACTGCACAGACACTGCAGTATTACTCAATAACAAGTACTCTGGCCAAAAGGAGAGAGTGACCCAGGACTTATTTGACTTCGCTGATTCCCCGCTGCCAGCTGAATGGAAGGCTAGAATTAGCAAGAAAACTTGCCCAGACAGACCAAGGTTTTAAGCTAAAGAATGGGATGTAGAATTGTGTCCAGGGTGCAGAACATCATATGATGACTGGCCATTTCGAGAGAGATCCCAGTGCCTCACCCTAGCGGACATTGATGATGTGAGGAGACACCTGCAGGAAATGCTCGCTGCTGGTGTGATACAGGAATCAAGGAGCCCACATGCCTCTCCCATTGTGGGTGTGCATAAGAAGAATAGGTTGGTGAGGATGTGTGTTGATTATCAAACCCTGAACCAGCGGACCGTCACAGGTCAATACACCATGCCCTGTATACAAGATGCCCTGGATTGCTTGAATGGGAGCAAATGGTTCTCAGTATTGGATCTACGCAGCGGATATTACCAGATTCTGATGGCCATGGAGGACTGTGAAAACTGCCTTCATCTGTCCTTTAAGGGTTCTATGAATTCCTATGAGAATGTCACAGAAGTTTTGGGTGCCTGACCCTCTTTAGCGACAGATGGAACATGCAGTGGGAGATATGAACTTGCTGGAAAGCCTAGTGTACCTAGATGATGTCATTGTGTTCAGACGCACATTAGAGGAGCATGAGACCCGACTGTTTAAAGTCCTAGACTGACTGGAAGACTTGGCCTCAAGCTGTCCATTGACAAGTACCATTTTTTTCAAACCTCCGTGAAGTATGTGGGGCACATAATATCTGCAGAAGGGATTGAGACTGATCCCAGTAAGGCATAGTCACTAACTACTTGGCCCCAGCCCCATAACATGAAGGAACTATGAAGTTTCCTGGGGTTCTGTGGCTACTACTGCAGGTTCATAAAGGAGTATTCCAAGGTGATTCACCCACTCCTGAATCTCACCCAAGGTTACCCCCCTACCAACTGTAAATATAAGAAAGGGGCTGTCAAAGAACCCGAGAAAGTATACTTCTGAACAGGTGAACCTTTTGGGTCCCTCTGGACACCTGAATGTGAAGCAGCCTTCCACGAAGTCATATACCAGCTCACCCATGCCCCCATCCTCATCTATGTTGACCCTACCAAGCCCTATGTGCTGCATACGGATGCTAGTCTGCAGGGCCTATGATCTGTGCTGTATCAAGACCATGAGGACGGTTTGAGACCAGTGGCTTCTGCCAGCAGGAGCTTGACCCCATCAGAATCAAACTATCCCATGCACAAGCTGGATTTCCTTGCCCTAAAATGGGCCATTGTTGACCAGTTTCATGAGTACCTCTATGGGGCAAAGATATTGGTGAAGATCGACAATAACCCGTTAACCTTTGTACAGATGTCAGCTAAGTTGGACGCCACTGGGCACCAGTGGCTCTCTGCTTTATCAACCTATGATTATGCTGTTGAATACAGGCCAGGACTGAACCATATTGATGCTGATGCCTGTCATGAAGGCCAGTCTCCAAGAGTGATTGGGTCAGGTTGTCTGAACCTGACATCTAAGCATTGTGCCAAAAGTATGATAGAGATGAACAGATGTCTACGGACACAGTGGACTGTTTAGTAGATTGCTTGGGCCTTCCTGATACCTGCATACCAGCTGCCTATTGCCATTTATCTGCTCTTGATATTAGTGCACTACCTCAATTTGACAATGACAGCATCCAGTGGGCTCAATCCCAAGATCCTATGATTCAGCCAGCACTTGATGCCCTGTGTGAAGGGAAGATGTATCCCAGTTACGTTCCCCTGACTTGCGAACTGCCCTATTGTTTAAAGAAGGCCCCAGGTTGAAGTTACACAATCAGTTGTTATACAGAGAGAAAGTGAATCGCAGTGGTCAAGTAGACAAGCAGCAATTGGTCCTGCCCACGGTCTTTAAAGATTTGGTACTGAGGCCCCTCCACAATCACATGGGGCACCGTGGTATTGACGGAACTCTCGACCTGGTACAATCTCGATTCTACTGGCCCAAGATGGGGGCCAATGTTGAGCACAATGTAAAGACCTGCAGTCATTGCCTGCAAAGGAAAGCCCTGCCTTCCTTGTCAATATTACTACCAGCATCCCCCATGGAACTGGTCTGCATAGACTTTTTGTGTTTAGAACCTGATCAGTGGAATATTGGCAATGTGTTAGTGATTATGGATCATTTCACACGGTATGCACAAGTTTTTCCAACTAAAGATCAAAAGGCCTCTACTGTGGCCAAGGTGCTAGTGGAACATTTCTTTGTCCACTGTGGTGCCCCCAGCAGATCCACTCTGACCACGGCAGAGACTTTGAAAGTCAGCTAATCAAACAAATGCTCTCTCTGTGGACCATCAACCAGAATGTTTTAACCGCACCCTTCTAGACATGCTGGGCACCCTCCACCCAAAAGACAAGCGTAAGTGGAGCCAGCAGATTAGCACCTTGGTACATACGTACAATTGCACCAAAAATGACTCTACTGGGTTCTCCCCCTACCACCTCATGTTTGGGAGGGAGACCCACCTGCCAGTTGATGTCTGTTTTGGGGTCTCTCCAGATGGGGCCCGAGCTGAAAACTACCTGCAGTATGTACAAAAACTGAAAGCTCAGTTGAACCATGCATATCAACTGGCCCAGACAATGGCTGCTAAAAGAAATCTCGTCAACAAAGAGAGGCATGACAAGAAAGTAAAGGCTCAAGATCTATGGCCTGGAGAACGTGTATTGTTACGCAATTTGGGACTACATAACAAGCACAAAATTGCTGATAGGTGGCACCATCTTCCTCACGTTGTAGTTGTAAGTTGGATGATGTACCAGTATACAAGGTACGCCCAGAGAATAACCTCAAAGCTGTCAAGACCATGTACCGTAACCACTTGCTGCCTTCCGGCCAAGTTATTATTGAAGCTGAGTTAGCAGACATTGCCTCATCTGGGCTGGTGACTCATGCTGCTGCAAAAATAAGACAGTGTCAACCTACCCCAGTAGTTACAGAGTTAAGGTTTCCCCTGCCGCAGCAGGCTCAGAATGATTGTGACTGTCAGTCCACCTCTGATGATAGTGAGCATGACAATGCCTATTGCCCCTCTTATGAATTGAGTCAACTGTTTCAAGGTAACCCTATGACTAATTGTGGGGGTGAAGCTGTGCCTTCCGGACTGCCTAACCCACCAGCTTCGTCCTTGGAGCCAATGCTCCCTGAAAGTGAGGTGCAAAGCATCACATCTTAACTTGCGGACTCTCTGTGTCTTGAGGAACTATATGAATTGCCCGAAGAAGGGGCTGATAGTCTGAGTCTCCCTGGTGACATACCAGAACTTGAACAACAATATGAGAGTGCTGACAGCTCCCCTTCAGTGCCACAAAGCCTAATTGTGCCAGAACCTTTTCTAAATAAGCCAAGTGTTGTGGAAACAGAGCCTACAGAGCAAGGAGCTGACAGTGCTCCCAGTTTGGACATTCCCATCCATGCAGAGGGACCCCTTACGAATGACAAAGCTCCAAAGTTAGTGCTGAAAATACAGAGACTGTGGCTGTTCCCCCCAGAAAGACTGGCTGAACTGTCAAGCCAGTAATGCGCTTCAGTTATGATTCTCTCGGGAGGCCAGTGGATTTGCCTCTCAATGTGGTTCACAAAGGTGTTTATATTTCTCAGAGCTCACTACCCAAACTGAGCTTAATGGCCAATTCCAGGTTGATTGTTCTTCCTTCTCAGTATGGTGCCCCTGCCCCATCCAGCCCCAGGTTATGCTTATAGGGAAGGGCCCCTCCTACATTGTTTAATGTACAGGAAGTTATAACATGAATCAGTATTGTGATGTCACAAGTATGTTAATCATAGTGGAATCAGTATTACCTGTATGAAACATGCATAAGTATTGTCCTTATGGATATAGTATCATGAAGTGTAGTGCATATGTATAGTAAAGTAATAAGTTTATGTTAACTGATGCATGATGGTACAGACTTGACATGGACACCAAGTTTTCTCCAGGCAGAGAAGGGTGTAACCCCCCCCACAAATGGGGGTTCCTGAAAAGTCTTCCTTGAGCTTGCCTAAATGCTCACTGCCAGGCTGGTGTTCTGCGTTTTAACAGTTTAAATGTATTGACAGAGAGTGCCTGTACAGCCTCTGTGAACTGTCTCTTTAAGAGCTGCCTGGATTGCAATCATAATTAATCTGAAAGGGAGCTCTGTTAGAAGATGTACTTGTTTGCTGATCATTTGTTAGAGTAGTAGTAATAATATTGCAGTTTGTTCTAACCTGCCTTCTTTGCAGCATGGACAGTTCTGTTTGTTTCCATCATCTTGGTCCTGGACTGCAGAATGGGCCAATCAGTACATTTGGGACTCTAAAATGGAGCCTGCCTACAGGGGCTTGGTGGGGCCAAAACTTGTAGGAACTGTAGTTTTGGGCTTTTGGCGCCTAAAATAACCTGGAGGGGGAGCCCTTGTTGTGACTGACAGTCAGATCAGCCAACCGAAGCTTTTGGATCTTGGGGAAAATCCCACACTGCTTGCAGTTTCAGTTAGATCTGAGTTGGGAAGTGAAGAAGTAACAGCTCGAGATAGTTCGAGCAGCAATCCATAGTGGATTCATGTGGGAGAACTGTGGAAAGGCCTGAGTTTGGTCTGCATGCCTGCCTGTTCTTCCTGAGAGGGAACTTGTGTTTTTTTTTTTTTGGACTGAATCCGAATTTGGAGAGAGAATTAAGCCACTGAATTGTGACCAGGCTTTAACCTGAAGAAGACCGAAGATTTGCTGAATGTGATCGGCCTGTCAGGACTTCCAGCTACCTCTGAACTCCTGGATTGTGCAGAGATTCTGTAATTGCAGCCGGAGAGCCATTTGCCTGGTACAGTGGAATTTCCTTACATGTGAATGTGCTGTGTGCTTAAAGTGGGTCGTGATTTGGTTCCCCACTGTGTGTCTGAACTGTGTTTTGCTTGCTGGAGGCTGTATCCAGCTCCACAGACTGAATCTGTATCCATTTCCATTTGCCTGGGCCCTGCTACACTGGCCCAGCCAGAATACCTGCTAGGCAGAGAAACTCACCGATGAGAGACTGGCCTGGGGATCAGTCCCCTGCTCAACGCATTGAACACGAATGATGCCTCGGTGATTCGTGTGGGCTCTGCTTCTCCGGGCACTCCAGCTCAACAGCCTGCAGTCTTGATTTCATCCTACCTGTGTCCAGTATTGGGTATCGTGAGCAAACATTAGGGTAACTCCCTGCAACAGCAGCTAAATCTAAAAGTGTTGTAACCTGATTGTCTTGTTGCCTTTTCTTTCACGAACTGAGCCCTCCAGCTCCAGATTACAAATAGGTGTGTGTTGTGCATGTTGCTTTTTTCCATCAAAGAGCCCCAATCAGCTGCAACATTCCTGGCTAGCCCACCATTTTTCCTACCTGGGTATCCAGAGTATGTGACTATGTAGGGACTCTGAACTGCATGCATAACTGTCTGATTAATACAGCTTTTAAGCAAATCAACCTGATTACACCCCTCCCTTGTTCAAGACCCCTGAATAAATCAGATTTAACTTTGTTTGCATTTGTTTGTTTGCATTTAACCTGATTGTGGTTCCAGTTTGTGTCAAAAGTATTGTACTGTTGCTATTTGCTGTTCTTAACCTTGTTTTGCAGGGGGGTCCCCAGTGTCAAGCTAGAGGAACCAGCCCTGGTGGTAAGTGCAAACAGTGTGGGTATTTGCCTGGTGAATAAGGGTCATTGTGAAAGTAATTATTGTATATTGTTCAGGCCACTAGAAGGGAAAGAGGGGGGTTACAGTGTCCCAGAGGGCTGTGCCCAGGTTAGCTTGACCACTAACAACCCTGACCTCTGGGTGCAGGCACCCGTTTCTTTACCCAGGCCCCTTAACCTGCTACTAGCCAAGCAGGCAGGGATAGTAGCCCTTGGGATAGTGCCACCTAGGGGTTACACTTACTTATGCTGATCTATCAAAGCCCTATGTATTACACACAGATGCCAGCTTGAGTGGTCTCAGAGCAGTACTCTATCAAGAATATTTGGAAGGACTGAGTCCCATAGCCTTTGCTAGCAGAAGTCTGACATCTTCAGAGGAAAACTACCCGGTGCATAAATTAAAATTTCTCACTCTCAAGTGGGCCATAGTTGACCAATTTCATGAATAGTTGTATGGTGCCAAAATCTTGGTCAAAACCAATAACAATCCATTAACATATGTCCAAACCACAACTAAACTAGATGCTACTGGACACAGATGGCTTTCTACTCTAGCAACCTATGATTATGCGATGGAGTACCGACCAGGCGTAAACCATGTAGATGCCGATGCTCTTTCACAAAGACCTGTTTCTGACCAACAGTGGGTTCATATCCCTGAGCAGGCTGTAAAAGCACTATGCTATAAGTTCAACAGGGAAGAAACTTTGTCCTCTGCACCTGTAAACTGGCAGATTGCTTGGGACCTCCAGAGACTTATATACCAGTTACTTACTGTAGTTTTGCAGCTTTGGACTGGAGTTCCTTACCTCATCTAACCCCAGCTGATATCCGCAATGAACAGTACTATGATCAGACCAGTAGTTGATGCTTTAAGAAATGGGGAAGATATCTCTAAGATGTGGTCCAGAGACCCTAAGACTGCTTTACTTCTTCGAGAGGGGCCCAAGCTCAAGCTTTAAGAACAGTTATTGTACAGAGAGCTTACTGATAGCCGAGGTGAAATTGTGAGAAAACAGCTAGTACTGCCAGCTAAGTTCAAAAATATTGTCTTAAAAGCCTTGCACGACCAAATGGGACATCTGGGTAGTGAAAGAACCCTTGATCTAGACCGTTCATGCTTCTTCTGGCCTAAAATGGGTCTAGATATCGAGCAAAATGTTAAAACCTGTAGTAGATGTCTTCAGCGCAAAGCTCCACCACAGAGAGCAGCCTCTCTGGTCAATATTATCACAAGTGCACCAATGGAACTTGTCTGTATTGATTTTCTTAGTTTGGAGCCAGATTCAAAAGGCATTGCAAATTTGGTGGTCACGGATTACTTCACGAGATACGCATAGGCCTATCCAACCAAAGACCAAAAGGCCTCAGCTGTAGCCAGAGTTCTTGTTGAGAAGTTTTTCGTACATTACGGTGCCCCCCAGCATATTCATTCAGATGAAGTCCTGGATTTTGAAAGCAAACTTATCAAAGAACTGTTGTCTTTATGAGGTGTAAGAAAATCCAGAAAAAAACCTTATCATCCACAAGGAGATCTGCAACCAGAAAGGTTTAACAGAACCCTACTTGATATGCTGGGCACCCTGCAACCTAAAGATAAGCCACTTGTACATGCCTATAACTGCACCAGGAATGATGCTACTGTTTTTTTCACTGTACCACCTTATGTTTGGCAGAGAAGCTCACCTTTCAGTTGATGTATGCTTTGGAGTGTCTCCTGATAGTGTTTGATCAGAAAACTACCTGCAGTACGCTAAGAATCTGAAAGCTCAACTAGACCATGCCTATCAGCTTGCAAATACCATGGCAGCAAAGAGAAACCTGGCCAATAAAACCTGTCATGACAAGCGTGTTAAGGCCCAAGAGCTCCAATCAGGTGACCGAGTACTAAGGAGAAACTTTGGACTTCCAGGTAAACACAAAATAGACTGCTGGAGTCATGTTCCATACATAGTAATCAGTAAGCTGCATGATCTGCCAGTGGATAAAGTACGTCCAGAGGGGAACCCCCGTGCTGTTAAAACCATTCACAGAAACCACCTGTTGCCTATTGGCCAAATAGTAATCAATACTGTTAAAGAGTCTGAAGCTCCTCGGCACCCTGTAATTAGATCTGCTGCTCGGGCCGAGCAACAAAATCAGCAAACTCCTGCTTCCCAGCTTGTTGCTCCTAATAATGTCTCCAATCCTGCCGACATTGCAGATATTGAAAATGCTGAAAGTGATGATGAACTAGAGAGGGTATTCCATGGAATTCCTTTCATTAACTACGGTAATGACTCTGAGCCTCCAGCTGATTTAACAGATCCCAATTCATCCATGCACCTGAACCCCCAGAGAGTGATGCTCACAGTGTGGATCTTGAAGAGGCTGAGTCCCTCTGCATGGTGCAATTGACGGCAATTGGTCCACCTAAGCCCAATGAAGTATTGAACCTATAAGCTACCATGCAAGTGCTAATGAACTAAGTGGGCTAAGTGAACTGTTTCATGCTAATGAAAGTATCATTCAAGAGCCAGAAAGATGTGTCTTGGATGATTCTGACTTTTCGGAAATACCTCTGACAAGTGACAGTGAGCTTCAACAACAAGAAATGCCAGTGTCAATGTTGCCACGTCGCTCAGAGAGATCTGTAAAACCAATCTTTTTTTTTCAGAACTCAGCTTTATTTAATGCAATATCACCACAGCAATACATACAGATTAAAATGGTTATCCATCACTGTATCAAGAAAAGATAACAGTTCAGTCAAGTAATCACTGAGTACACTTGTGAGCTGCGGGTGGGCTCCTGCCATTAAAACAGCAGGTGTCCAGATAATATCAGACTGGAATTAAAAAACAATAGTATGGGGCAGGTAACAAACAAACCCTAGTCCCAAACAAAATGTTGGCTGTGTGCAAAACATCTTCCCCTTCCCATCTCTTTTATACAATAAGATAAAATAAAGAGACAGTTGGATGTTTAAAAATAAATAAATCTGGTTGAGCCAGTTTATCCACAATTTGAGGATCTTTAAATGCTATCTCCTGTAAGAGACTGCCATTAGCTAACAAAGTACCTCAGCATCAACTATAGTACCAGATCTGGCAGACCTAGAGGTCTGAATAGTTTTCTCACACCTCTCATTCCATTTTAAAGATGAACCGGAGGGTCCGGGCAAGTGGGCAGTGTCTCCCCGGATTCCCCAAGCAATCAAGACTCCCATCCTTGCCACCGTTGCATATGTTTGTCATATTGGAGTCTAAGCTTTGTCATCAGGGCCTCCATGGAAAGACCTTCCCTCAGTCTTCCAACCCACTCTTGTATCGTGGGCACCTCAGGTTGGAGCCATTTGGCTGTAATACATTTTAGCCCAACTGCTATGAGTGTGAGTACCACCCTGCGTGAGTCCCCTTTTAAGTGTGTTGCTGTGGGAATTCCCAGTACCCATTCTGTAAAATCTAGTGGAAGGAAAATCCTTGTGATTTTGTGGACTGTTGTATGGAGTGTCTTCCAGAAATCATCCAGCTGGGGGCAACCCCAAAATACATGCCAGTGGTTTCCACCCCCCCCCCGCATTGTCTCCATCATACTGCTGAACGAGAAGTAGAGTAATGTTGTGTTATAGTGGGAACATGAAAATATCTAATTAAAGATTTCCAGAAAAATTCCCTCTAGGCTGGGGTTGGCGTTACTTTCCAGCTGAATTTTAGCCTGTGATTCCAGTTTTCCAAACTGATATTCTGGTTCAATTCTTGCTCCCATGCCACCTTATATGGGCATAACGAATCTTCTCCCACTCTCAATAACATCTTATATACATTAGGTATGTGTTTATCTCCCACAGCTTCCTGTACTGTTTCATATAAGAAGTTTTCCCACACCGAGCATGGTCTGGTAAGGCCTTCAAGGTGATCAGCAGAGTTAATGAAGTGTCTGGTTTGCATATATCTAATGAATTCTGAGTTATTCCATCTAAATTTCTCCTTAGCCCTCTGGAAGGAAATACATCTGTCATTTTCAATGAATTGACCAAACCTTGTCACCCGCTGCGCCTCCCATCTTGCGAATCCCTGATCCAATGTGGGGACCCTGGCTCATATCTAATCAATGACAGTGGACCGACTCTCGTTAGAGTAGTCATCAACTTCTTTACTTTAGAGAGGATGTACAAACCATGTCATACTCATTTGAAAAACTGATCTAATAACTTGAAATCTCTCCAAATGATTCCAACAGTTTTACTAGGGAGGGAACTGAACTCTCTGAGGAAGACAAAAAGATAATGGTGTCATCGACATATAATGAAATTTTCTGTTCGGAACTGCCCACCATAATACCTCTCACCTCTTGATTCTGTCTAACCTGTGCAGCTTGAGGCTCCAGACAAAGGGCAACAAGAGGGGTTGGGGGGAGGAGGCATCTCTGTCTAGTTCCTCTGGTCAAGGGAAAGAGAAGGGAACCAGGGCTATTCGGTTTTTATACATTTGAGAAATGGATTGCAAGAATTTGGGGCCAAATTTCGTTTTTCCATGGATGTTTTGAGAAAGTGCCAATTTACCCTATCAAATGCTTTTTCTGCATCTGTGGAAATGGCTAATTGAAGGTGTTCATGTGAACTTTGGGAGGAGATGATGTTTAATAACCACCGGATGTGATTGGGTAGGAATCTATCTGTAATGAACCCTGTTTGGTCTGTATGTATTAGGGAAGTGATGTAGGTTTGTAGTCTCTTGGCCAATAACTCCGTGAACAGCTTCAGATCAACATTAAATAGGGAAATAGGTCTGTATGACCCACACTCTAATGGGTCCTCTCCCAACTTATGAATAATCAATATGTGGGCAAGCTGCCACGCCTCTGGAGTGGGCCCTCCCTCCATTACCTTCCTCCATTACATCTTTGCAGTATGAGGTCTGCAAATGTCTTAAAAAATTCTGAGGGAAACCTGTCTGGTCCAGGGAATTTGCTATTTTTTAAAGCAGATACCTGGGACCGAAGCTCTTGTAAGGTGACTTCTCTGTCTAGTTCCTTTCTTTCCCCTTGTGACAGCTCCCGGACAGCTAGCCCTTCAAAGAAGGAAGGAGTTTTTTTTTTTATCCGAACAGGCTACAGGTTCTAGAAAGTATAGGGATTTATAATAATTTAAGAAAAGTTTTGTTATGTTTTCCGGGTGGCTAACTTTGATTCCGTTTCCCCTGGATACCTCAGCTAAAGCACTAACCTGCTAGCTTGTTGCTGCTGTAATGTGGCAGCCAGTAGCTTGCTTGAGCTTTTGCCATTTTCATAGTAATGCTGTTTAATTCTTCTGCAGCTTGCCTCCATTTGAGAGGAGAGAAGCTTCTCTGAGGTCTTTTTCCTTTCTTGTAATTGGATCTGTACTGTTTCATTTAGTGAAATTTTATGCTGAAACTCTAAGTCGTTTATTTCAGTCTCCAATTCCCTTCTCTTCTGTCTATGTTTTTTTTTTGCTCTAGAGGCAAAGGCAATTATTACCCCATGAAGGACTGCCTTTAGGGCATCCTAACAAACTGTGTGGATAGTCAAATCTGGGGGGTTATCCAGAGTACATGATTTGATTGTGGACTCTATAAAGTCTCTGAATTCCTGATCACGTAAAAGCCCCACATTAAGCCTCCGATGGGAGTTCTGAATGGAGGGGCCTAGTTCCAACCTCATTTTAAGTGATGCATGATCTGATAAAGTGCGTTGTAAAATGTGACAGGAATTCATAGAGTGCAACCATTCTTTGGAAAGAAAAAAAAAAGTCTATTCTGGAATAACATTTGTGCCTGTCTGAGTAATGTGTGTAATCTCGTTGATCCTCATTAATCTCCCTCCATGCCTCTGCCAGCCCTAGTTTGGTGCAAAGCCTGGTTAGAGTAGTGGGTAGAGTAGCTCCAGCTACTCCCAGTGTAGCTCTAGATGTCCCTCCTCTCTTGTCCCTTACCGGATAGAGGATGGTGTTAAAGTCTCCTACTAGGGTGCAGAGGTGTTCCATTGCTGTTATTATTCATGTGAAGGTATTTTTTTTAAAAAAGGGTAGCTTCTCTTTCTTCGTTGGGGGCATATAGACTTGCCAGGGTGCAAGGAGTATCCATAAAGGATCCCTGAATTATTACAAATTGCCCTTCTGGGTCTGAGACCACTGATTCAACCTGCAATGGACAGTCCTTGTGTATTAAAATTGCAGTGCCTCTCTAGTGGGAATGGGCCAAATAAGAGGAGGCACATACTGAGCCAACCCTTGTTCTGCACAACTTTCGGTGCTCAGTTTCTGTGAGATGGGTCTCCTGTAGTAGTACAATCTGTGCCCCAGTTCTACCCATTTCCTGTAGAAGCCTGGCTCTTTTAATTGGGCTATTAAGCCCTGTGATATTATAAGTTAACACTGTAAGGTCTCCCATTTTTTCAGCCTGGGTGCCTCTGCATCATAAGAAGCCCAGTTCAGACTCCCCCAGCAACCGTGCCAGCTGAGGTTCCCCGGACTTGTAGGAAGTGAAGAAGTGCACAGCCAATCAAAACAGACTCAGTTTAAAGTAACCATAACCATAAAACACAACCATTTTAACTTTCAACAAATTTGTGCAAAACCAACATCTTTGCTTCAAAGGTGCCACATTGGGCCCACCATACTTAAGGTGAATCATGGTGGTGGGATGTGTAGGATTATATCCCACACCATGCCGCAAGACCAACACGTTGATCCCTATGCAGCTCTTGTGGTGTCACTTGTGCCATCCAGCTAATTCCCCATCTTCCCATGAACTTTCCCCTCATCTGTAATCCAGTAGGCTGGGCCCCCTGAGCCCCAGCAGTATGCTAGGCCCTGGCTTTCCCCGTGCCTTTGCTGAAAATATCCCTTTGACTCTCAGTTTGTTAACACTCTAGTTAGAATGAGTATGAAAACCATTTGGCCCCCAACATGACATATTTTAAGACATTTTAGGACAGGGGTGGGTTGTGGGGGAGCATCGGGAGTTAACTTCCCGCTTCATAAGCACAAGAATGCAAATTATATTATCACCACTCCTGTACCCCTTTTCATCAGAACTTTTGAGTGCTATGGCACAGTCAGTAGAGAAAGAAATTTTTATCAAAAGTGAACTGGCCAAAACTCCATTCTCTCAGAGTCAAGTATGCGCGCCTCTTAAGAAGAGTGGCCTTGGGATTTACGCTCGGAATAATCAGACATGTTTGCTTGCCAGACAGTTAATTCAAGTGTTATGTGAGGAGGAGTCCTTGAGGTTTTCTGCGTCAGAATATGATCTGGAATCTCCGTGGGTTGCTCTGGGACTAGCAGGAGTATCTTGGCCTTCTTTCTGCTTTGCGATCAGCTCTTGCAACTTAGACCAAGGATTGGAGGTCTGTATAGATTTAGGCCAGCTGGAAAAGTGCCTATAATTAATGGAAGTCCTTGCTGTTTGCCATTGTTGTCTCTCGAGATCTTTTATGAGGGAGGGGTTGATCAGATCATCGACTGCGATATCTGGAAAGGCAAGATACTTTTTAGCCTCAGGGATCAAGTCAAAAATCTTTACCCCTTTGCCCGAGGTTGTTCTGAGTTTGGCTGGGAAATCCACCCTCTCTTTTAGGTCCTTGCCCTGGAGCATCTTCACCACTGGGAACCAGAGCTTGCGCCTTGCCATTGTAGAGGGTGTGTAGTCCAGATCGATAAAAAGTTTTGTGTCCCCTAATATGATCTCTCCCATGGACCAAGCTTTTTTCAAAACCATCTCCTTGGTCCTAAAGTCCATGAAAGCTATGATTAAGGAGTGAGGTCTGGCTTTAGGGTCCTTCAGTGGTGCCATAAGGGCTCGGTGAGCTCTAATAATATTCAACTGAATGTCCTTATCCAAATTGAGAATTTCCTTCAGTAGGCTTTCAACAAATTCTGGAACATTGCCGCTTTCTGTTTGTTCTGCAGGCCTTGCAGTCTGACATTGATTCTGCGCAAGGGATTTTCTAAATCCTCAATCCTGTTTAAAAGGATTTGTGAGCGGTCATGTAATTGTAAGAGTGCTCTCTATGGAAGTCTGAGGCCTCGGAATAGGAAGTAAGATGTTCCTTCATAGTTTGAATTTGTTTGGTATGTTTTTTTATTTTAGCTTTATTGTCTGTTATCTCTACCTTCATAGTATCCAGGGTCTGAGTAAGGCGCTGGAGTTCTTGGCATAGCTGCTGTGAGGTAATGGTGAAGTCTTCCTGGCTCTCCTCTGAGTCGCTGCCCGTCCCCCTTTTGGCTGTTTCTGGAGGCCTAGTCAGTGGTGTGTCTTTGGCTTGACTCTTTAGGGCCAAATCTAGTTTCTGCTGTTTGAGGCCCCCACTGGATGCTGGTTGCGATTTGGATCTGTTCGCCATTGTTCGGGAAATGTTCCGGTATACTTAGGTTTAGGTAACTTGCCGGGATATTTAGTAAAATTAACTTTTAAATCACAAGGTAGACGGAGCTCTGGGTTACCGCTGCCACATGGCTCAGTGACGTCATCGGAAGTCCTGTAAAACCAATCTTAAAGCTCACAGCTGACACTCCAGGACAGCCTGTTAACTTGCCCATGAATGTTGTGCACAAAGGAGTCTATGTCATGCCCAATTCTTTGCCCAAATTCGTGTTCACTGCTTCTACCCAAACCAAAGCCTCCACCCAAGTTAAGGTACCCATTCAGCGTAACAATGGGTAAAAAGTTAAAGAGATGGGAATAAGGTGAAAAGATATGATAAAATATAGTAATGTTGCTGGTGATTCTGTTTGATGTGAAAAATGTGAATTCGAAACTACTGAGATATACCAGATGAAACATGTATATATCTTTGTGTATAATGTGTTCAAATGAAATGTTATAGTAAGAATAGACTTGACATGGATGTCACGTTTTTCCAGGCAGGGAAGTGTGTAACCCCCCCTACAAATTGGGGTGTACTAAGATGTCTTCCTGGGCTGCCTAATGCCCACTGTCAGGATGGTATCCTGTGTCTGCAGTAGCTGTATGTGTCTGCATGAGAGTGCTATAGAAAGCCTCCATGCCTGTCTCTTTAAGAGAGTCATTATGCTGTGTTAGAAATTAGTCTGGGCTGGGTCTGAGTAATTTAGGGCTCATGACCGGCCAGGCGAGTGGTATTTCTGCTCCATTCTGTAGTAGCTACATGCACAGAGGGAGCTCTGTTAGGAACTGTGTTCATTTACTGTTTATCTGTCTTATTAATAATAGTATAGAAGTTTGTTTAACCTACCTTCTCTTGCAGCTTGGACTTTTTGCATAAGAGCCACCATTTTGATTCTGGACTGCCAGAGCTGGACCAATCAAACCTCAGGGGACCTAAAATGGAGACTATCCCCAGAGGTCTTGTGAGATTGAAATCTGTAGGAATTGTAGTTTTTAAGGTTTGGCACCTAAATGGATCTGGAGGGGGGGCCCTTACTGTGATAGACAGTTCCCTCAGCCAACTGAACCTTTTGATTCTCAAAGAAAATCCCCAGAACTGCCTGCAGCAGAGTCAGTCAAGAATTGGAGTTTGAAGAGTGAACAGCTCGAGCCATTCGAGCAGCTGTTCCTGCATGGCAGCGCAGGGATTCGGCGGGAAGGCTGTCTGGCCTGCCTGCTACCATCTTCCAGTGTGAAGAACTTTGTGCAAATAAAATCAGGCTGTATCTGAATATCTTTCTTGATACCTGAATCCTGAATTGGAAAAGAGTGAATTTCGCCTGAGTGTGGACCGAAGACTTGCTCCAGAAGCAATTGGCCTGACAGGTACTGGAGAGAGCTTCAGAATGTGAGGTTTGTGCAGAAACCCTGTTAAATTGCAAACTGGCTTCATCCAATCTGTGGCTCACAGCTTTATTACTTAAACGTGTGCTGAATGTGTTGTGTGGGTTGCGATTTGGTTCACCTCCCTCAAATGTGTTATGCAAGTTGGAAGCTGCTCCAGCACTTGTACAGACTAAATCCGAACTGTCTGCTCTGGTCTGGGCACTGCCATCTCGGCCTAGACTGCCGCTCCCACCAGAGACTTATCCAACAAAAGACCCACTCAGGGATTCGGCTCCCTGCTCAACACCAGTGAACAGGTATCGAGCACCATGCTGAGTTGTTTGGGCCCTGCTTCCCCTGGCAAGCCAAAACAACATCCAGAGGTCTTCATCTCATCAGTCCTGCCTCCTGGTCTGGGTAGCGTGAGTACTAAACAGGCTAGCTCCCTACAAGAAAGCAACAATCATCGTGCGTCATCTGATTTAATTGTTTGGGTTTATCACAACGAGCTGAACCATCCAGCTCCGGAATACAAATTCTGGGTTGATGTGCATGTTAATTGTTTTCTTTCCTAAGGGCCCCAACAATAGCTGCAATGCCAGCCTACCCTGGGCAACGCTTCAGGCTAACCTGTGTAACAAATGGGTACCCAGAGTGTGTGACTGTGACCGAGGAACTCTTAGTGCATGCCATATCAGCCTGAATCAATCAGATTAAATAATCACCTGCTAGATTTACTGCCCTACCCCTGTACAATTCCCCAAATAAATCAGATTTTGTTCTTTCTGCATTTAACCTGGCTAGTGTGTTCCTTTGTGGAGGAGATATTGCATTGTCACTGAACTGTTATATTGCAGGTCTCATTTTACAGGGAGTCTCCAGGGCTTTTACTGCTGATCCAGCCCTGGTGGTAAGTGCACCAAGTCTGGGTTCAGTACTGTCATCATATGCCATATGTGATTGTTTGTATGCTGACCTGTTTAAGCAACTAGAAGGGTTAGAGGGGGGTTATAGTGTCCTGGAGGGCTATACCCACAGCAGTTACGCTACCCCAAAACCATTCCTTAGGGTGGAGGCACCCGTTCACCGAGCTCAGGCCCCTCAACCTGTGCCTAGTCATGCTGGCAGGGGTAGCAGCTCTTGGGACAGCGCCACCTAGAGGTTACAAGAATTATAAGAAAAATTACAGAATCTTTTTTGTCACATAGGTGTACGTATTTGCACACATTTCAGAATGTCTTAGATTGCTACAAAGTGTCTCTCATGTTAGCAGCTTCAGAATTCAGAAGCTCTACAATTTGTTGGAATACCCCATTATCCTTACATTGGGTGTGCCTATTTTTTTTTCTGTGCAAAACAGCTCTCACTTTAAATGAACTCTTCTGATTAAAACATTATTAACCCTTTTTGCAGCTGTATTTGGTGTCCCTAATTGGTCAGCAGAACCACTTGACAACATAGGCAACTATACAACCCCATCGAGCAATGCTCCATGGGGGTCTCAACTATTTGCCATGCTGTTGCCAATAACATTGTCACCTTGCAGGAAAAGGGGTGTGGCCACCATGCAAATGGCCCACAGGACCATTCAAAAGATGTGGCAGCGTGCATAAGCCTAGTTGCAGCATCTTACACAGCTCTGCCACCTGTTAAAGCCTAGTGAAAAGGAAGGTGACATGTACAGTGCTGCAACCAGGCATAGCCAGCTCAAAGGGAACATGAAAAGCTGCTCCACCACTAAAACACTGAGTATGTCTTCACAATTGGGCTAGGAATGACAGTTGACAAGATGCCAGAGACTTGACTTTTTTTGGGGTGTCCACTCAGCCACCAGGTCACCAAGCATCAGCTATGAGGGCAAAGGGAGAGAGGGATAACAGGCCTGCCTATGTCCCACATGGAAGATAGGGTTGGGGAGACTCTTTCAGGTAAGATGCCCATAGGCTGGCTAGTACATCCTGGTACTAGCATTGTACTGTACCATGGCACTGGCTTAAAGGGACACTTTCACCTTTTGACAAACCTTTTCTCCCTTATCCACAAAGGTACCTGCAGCCATCTATATGCCCATGTAATGCAATATGCCAATTGAATGTCAAAAACTACTATTTTTTAAAATGTTTTAATGAAAATTGTATTCCTGATGACCAGCCCTTACCTGTAGCCTCTCAAAGCTGAAAGGCATTCACCTGTCAAGATGGGGCCAAGCTCCAGGAAGCTTGGCCATGGATGAGTTTGGTAAATTTCAAGCCATGCCATGTAAACACAGTTTCACAAACTAGAAAGGTAACTGCTGTTACACAGTTAGATCAGTGTTTGAAAAATCTAGCCCTGACACCAGGCATATGTGCACCAGCGTTAACATTGATGTGCATGACCGGTGCCAGGGCTTGACTTTTCAAACACTGATCTAACTGTGATACAGCACTTGTTTCTGAAAAGGAGTTACTTTAGTAAGTTCAGCTCACTTTCTAGTTTGTGAAACAGTGTTTACATGACATGCCTTGAAATTTACCAAACTCATTCATAGTCAAGCTTACCAGCATTTTGGCGCCATATTCGCAGGGGAACACGCTTCAGCATCAGGCAGCCGCAGATAATGGTGTATCATCAGGAATACCATTTTCAGAAAAAATTAAAAAATAAATGTTATTCTGTGACACTCAGCATACTGCATTACATGGACATGTAGACAGATTCCGACACCTTTATGAACAAGGGAGAAAAAAAAGTCATCCAAAAACTGACAGTGTCCCTTTTAGGTCATGCGGTGAGCTGGTTGCAGTTCCAATCCAACATTTTAGTGGGTGCCAACTTTGTTTGCACTCTCTAACATGTGGATTTGCAATTTCTGCAATTTGCATTGTGCCACTGTCTCAGAGGGGACTCTTCTCCCTTTGGCTGGTGCTGTCTTTTGAGTAAACTCTAGAGGGTGGCAGCATCATGGGACATCCAGTCCCCCACCTGTTTTGTGATGCCATCCCAGAAACGGTGAATGGGACTCTAAGCAACTATGATTATAACAGGTTTATCTGAACATTTTCTATGTCTTTGATGATTCAACCGTGCCTTCTCATAGATACTCAGGGTGCCAGAACTCCTCGGCCTTGTTACACATTTTCCTTATCTAAAGAATCCAGAGAAGACATTTTAAAGTGGCTTTTAAGTTTACTTCAAAACAAAGACAGTTGCTCTCAAAAGGACTCAAATCTCATAACTTTGGTAACTGGTTAAGTCCCACTAGGCACAAATGCCTGCTTTCAGGGGTGACTCGTGGGAGGTTAAGTGACTTGCTCAGAGACACACAGTATACAAATGGCAGTTGTGGGAATCAAACTCAGGTATGTTGGCTCAACCAAGCACATTTACAGCTCGTTACTCTGACTTCTAGGCTATATTGCCAGCCCCATAACTCTCTAAAACATTTGAATTCCAGGATATTCTGCTCTTTAATACTATAAGATTTCTGCACATAGGCAGGTTCTTTGCCCCTCAAACTTCATCTATCCCTGTGTATTTGCATTTTCTCCCAGTGTCCTTGTTTCCTTCCTCTACAAGTGTCACCTTTCGGCCTTCTTACTATAACCAATTAATTAGACCCCACTTGAAGAATTTTCAGCTCATTTACTCCTACTATGACTCTCCCTCCCCATCATTATCATTTTGTTTTCCAGCTTCAGTTCTTAACTTGCCTATTATTGCTTTTTCTCTTTTAGAACTACCAGTCTATTTTCCTTCCTCTGATTTACATCTCTTATTCCCCTTACCTGTCCACTAACTTTTCTATTTTCTCTTTATAAATAATTCCTGAAGAAGACATACTATCAAAACTCTGCTTGTGACATCAGAATTGTATCTGTGGCAACAGTTTGTGATGTCATAAGAAGTGGTTTATGACTTCATGGCAAAGAAGATGCAACACAGCAGATGAAGTGTGAGGGAACAAAAGGCTGTTTGTCTTAAGTAATGATAAACGGAATGTTCTGAAATTCCAGTTTGGGGGGGGGGGCGATTTTGTGTGGCAGATTACTGCTGACATCAGGCATGAAACTTGCTGGAAAATGGAAAATCTCTTTAACAGCTGTATTAGACACAGCAGTCAGTCATATAAACACATTACTTGTCAATTGATCATTTTGGTCTGAATGCAGACTGTTAAGCTGTTCTCATACATGATATGTTGACTTTTTTTTTCCGTGTGTGAATTTAGTGCTGGTAGTGAAAGGTGCTGGATTGACAGCTCTGGAACCTGAAGTCCTCTGCTTATCCACATGAGAGCTACAGCACAGGTGATCAGCGTGCATGCTTCCCCACATTGCCCTGTCAGTGTGACTCAACCCTGCCATGGAGGGACCACAACATAGGTGATAAGGTACTTCACACTCTAGGCCCATTTAATCCTTGACCTCTCATGTGAGACTGCCCAAAAGGGTGCCAATTATGTTGGTTTTTTTTATGATGTGGACATCTGCCCACTGGGAACTGGACAGAAACCACCATAATTCATGTCACATAGGCCTTTGAACAGCCCTCTGGTGATAATGGCTTTTGGCCACTACCGAGCTGTGCTGGATTTGAACCAGTAACCTTGAGGTGAAGGGCTCCTTAACCCACTACCAATCCACTGAGACGTTAAGTTCCCTATGTTGACTTTCTTTTCATAAAATGGATAAGAAATATCAAGCCATCAGATTTGTCCATGGACCAAACAGCTGCACAGACATCACACCATGACCACTGTCTGGTTATATTTCTACACTATTTAACAAAGACACCTCCATATGAGTAGGAAACTGTTCAATGAAACAATGAGCATTTCACTCACCATATCTGATTTTGAAATGTAAACCTCTACCCACCCTGACTTTTTCACTCTCACCCTCCTGACATGTGTTCCCACCTCTCCTGAAAATTTTTCTCTCCACCCTTCCAAAATTTGCTACCCCACCACCTCACAAGATATGCATTCCACCTCTCACAAAATGTGCCACCCATCTTTCCCAAAGCTTGTGCCCACTCTTTGTAAAATGTGTGTCCCCAGCTGTCCTAAAACTTCTACCTCCCAAACCCTTCCCAACATGTACTGCCCCTAATCACACCCCTTAAGAAAATGTCACCTTCACCTCACTTCCAAAATTAAAGGGACACTATTTGCTTTTCCCTGCCGAAAAGATGATTGTTTTAATGATGTATCATGAATGATCATTATTCAGCTATGTTCAGAGATCATGTTTAAGCTTCAAAAACCATCATCGTGCTAATTAACAATAATTAACCACCAATGTTAAATGTCCGCCAATCAAAAACCATGAAGTTATGAAGGTGGTGATTATGATTAATGATACTCTCTTATCATCATAATTTTTCATGACTGCCCATGGTCAAGATTACAGAAATACATTTAAAAATCCAATTTATCTTTTTTCTATACTTATTGAATTTATCTTGTGTTTAAAGATCTTTACTGAAATAATCAGTTATGATACATTTTCTTTAGAAACCAACTGTTTTCAGTTATGTTCATTCTGATACCTCACATCTTACTGAAGTTAAAAAAAAAATGGTTTATATATCCCCATTACGCGGTTTCTTTTATGGTTGTGGTGAGTTCCTAAAGGTACTTGGTTTGTGCTCAAAACCTTTCCTAATAGTCTGCAAACTAATACTGTCAATGCAAAATTAATTTAAAAATAGAAATGACCATTGTATTGTTCCATAAACTGTGCTGCTGAAATATGAAAATTAGGTATGCAAATATGTATCATATACCAGACATTACATGAACTCTTCCTAATGAGATTAAAACTTGACTTCACATGATTTACATTCTAATTCATAATTATTTTGCCTTTGCTGATATATGACATTCATATTTTCATAATTGCAACAAATAAAACTTTAATTATTACTTCTGTGACTTGCAACCTTATAATACTGAACTAATATAACCATCAATGATCATCCACAGATCATCAACAGTCATCATACTGATTTAAGCTTACAAAAATAATTAGTAATCATCAGTTGGTGATTTGAAAGTTCATGTTTGATGATTAAATCATGATCTAGATGATGATCTTAGATCATGATCTCCTTTGATAATTTTATGGTAACATTTGATGAAAATAATCAGTCATGACTGACCTTCAAAAATCATGATAGATGATTTACCAATTCACCTAAGTTGGCAGACTTTTTAGCCCCTTTTTAAAAAGGGTCCAGCAGCCATCTACATGCCTACTTAATGTATATTTGCTGATAGCATGCCATAAAATATTTTTTTTTTAATTTTTTAATGATAATAAGTATTCTAGCTGACACATTTTGTCCCCAGCCACCTGATGCTGAAGCATGCATGTTCACATGTCAACATAGTGGTGAAGCAGCGGTAGACTCATCCATGGATGAGTTTGGCAAATTTCAAGCACTGCCAGGTATCCTTTGCAGAAACGAGTATTGTATTACAGTTAAATTTGTCTTTGAAAAGTCATGCCATAACACTGGGCATGTGCAGCAGTGTCTGCAGGGGACATATCAGGCAAATGGTAATAACATAACCATTTTTGGAAGGCTGCCAAACTACAGCATAAATGTAAATGATATAAAAATGTCATGTAGAACATACTGTACCTGTTTTAATTAATGTCTTTAACATGTTTTTGTATCTGTTGTTTGTCCACAACAAGACACTCTGGATCTTAAATAGATGCATTTTCCTTACCTTAAGTGTGTTAAAAAGTTTATAAAATGGATTGGAAAATCCACCTACATGACTGGCTGAAATGTATCGCATGACTATGGATTAAATAAGGATTAATCCACAGTTGGGTGTGCAGCAATAGTGGAGTAATCACCTGGGTGAGTTGTGAGGCATGAGGCATAACAGAGGCCCTTCAACCACCCAGGAAGTGTGGTTATTGCAGCTTTGCTGCACATCCCAAGTGGATTATTCCATTTATAACATTTGGAAAAGGATCAAAACGTGTTATATCATGAGAGAACCTCACCCTCCATGTGTATAACCACATGAGCTGAAGTGGTTCCTCATATGGGAAGGGATTACCTGTCAGTAAACCACCCATGGAGTTGCCTTACTGTGATTGTGAAACAAGGCAAGGGATTTTGTCAGCATTTTTCACATTTTAACTAATATTAGAATTATACTTTATGAGCTTTAGGAGCTAAGAGGGCCCATAAGGGCCCTATCTTTAAATTGAGCCCCCACTTCCCATTATAAGTCAATGGCAGTCGTGCAGGAACTATGGAAGCTCACATCACAGCTGGGGAGGGGGGTTGAGCCCTGGTAAGGCCACCTATAATTCCAACATTGATTTTGATGCCTCACATCTAACAGCCATGTTTGTGGCTCAGTTTGCAATGACTCTATTTAATTCTGGGGTGAAAGGATTAAAAAAAGAAATATAGCCATCTCCTGTTCATGCTACTCTTAGTCTGGCAATGGCAGGGCCTGAACAATCATTATGGATACCCTGAAGTGGTTACATGTGCCCAGCCTATCAGAAAGATACTGTACATATTGCTCCAGTGTTAACACTGCACTACTTACCTCGAAAGAGTGCTGTCAAGAAATGAGGAAATGACTTGACGTCTTCCATCTTTGTTAAAGACCAAGGCCTTTCCGCTTGCTAATACCCCACAGTCAAAGCTAACTTCTGCCCCTCGAATGGAGTGAAAGTTGTGGTAAGAGGACAGACGAGAACTACTGAAACTTTCGGAAATAAACATGGGAAATGTTTGTGATGCCATCTCACATGCAGGCCCTGAGAAGCCCGGGTCACACCTGAAAAACAAAACATAAGTGAGACGTGGCCTGCAAGCTGCAATATTTTAAACAGAACTACAAATACTTGGATAGGTAGGTGTGGCTTCACTAAGTGACTAAGCAAAGCACAAGAAATGCCATTTTAAATTGATTAGCACATGTGATTGTTGCTAGTGTATTTATTCAGATAAGTTACTAAAAGCTGATTTACATCATGTATTTCTGTTGTAAGTAGCAGCAATCAGTGCTAAACCAGGTCATTCAAAGTGTACATTTACAGTAAGTAAGCAGTAAGACATGACAGGTTGTGCATTATGTTGATATGATCGCATGCCTCAGATGTGTTGCTAGGCATGAGTGATAAGAATTTCATAACAATCTTGTGGATTCACCACTCATGAGTTATGGGTCTTACTACTCACTAGTGGAGATAAATGTGTTATTAAAGGAATAATGCCTGACAGGGTGGGTGTTATGTTGGGATAACATCCCACCTTGGGTGGTTGGGCCTGAAGCCACCAGCCGAGGGTGTCCAACACCTGAGAAGGGATGTTATCCCAGCATAACACCCACCCTGGAGGGCATTATTCCTATTACAGAATGGCTCGTTGTTTTATACAGAAAAAAATTATTTTAAAGAATCGTATTTAGTGTTTAAAAATATTTTTTAAGAGATGCAAACAATATCACGCTGGTCAGTCAGATCATCAGCAGGGATGTTATGCCAGGATAACATCCCTGCTGTGATGGCCAACTGACCAATCAGGAGCCAGGATTCTTTCTTGCCATTGTATAATCCACTGCAACACATTAAGCATTCCATATATGTATAGACTCTGTCTAATTTGAATGAAAGCATCAGGAAGTGCTAATCAATCAAAATCAAGTCAGCCCTGTCCATCTGTTTAGTGTTGCATGCAGCTGCCGCCAGGTCAGTCCTATGCACAAACTCCTGTCTTTTGCTTTCTCTGCCACTTTTCTTGGATTCCTATCCTCATGTTGGTATTTTTATGAAATTATCTTGTGCTGCACAGTACACATTTATACTCAAAAGGTAAACGGAATATTATAAAAAAGCCTTTTGCTTGCTAACAGAGTTCTATAGTACAGCGGCATAACTACAGATCAAAGGCAAGTACACTTGGCATACAGTATATGTACAGAAAATGTTGTCTTCAAAAGTGTGAATTCACATTTCTCTTGAGCTAAGGAATGGTATGACACAAATGTTATTCTATTTGACTCTTGGATTGGGAGTCTAAGTTAGTGTTTTGTAAACCATCTTTTACAGTTCTTGTTACACTTGTTAGTCCCGGTGAACAGTAAGGGAACAAAAAGCACTTAGCTGTGGAAGCGTAAGTCTAGACACAGTTTGGGTGCATAGAGTGAAGCCCCCACCACAACTACCACCACTTTGGTGTACCTTAAGTACATGTTACCCCTTACCTGGATTAACTGATTTTCTTTGGGTGGAAATGTGTGTTCACCTGTAGGTTTGTGATGTAATCATAAACCTAGCAGCTGAACTGCTAGGTTTAGGTTTAGAATGTAATCATTGGCATCTATGCAGTAGAATATATGTAATCAGGAACACCCACTGAGGTATCCAGGAGCACTCTGATATACAGACACCTCAGATATATTGAGATATATGAGGTGTATGCTCCATGCCTTCAACCCCCTGAGAAACCCATGTATCAGCATGCCCACATACCTCGAATATTGTTATTCCACATATAAAACAGGTCTTAAATTGATTTATGAAGTGTAAACTCATTTAGTTCTGAACTGGCTAGGCATCTCTGATAACGAGACAGTGAGATAAAGATCTCAGCCAATCGAATTGCTAGGATTTCTTCACCTATTTTATGTATTTAGATCGAGCTATCTATCTATCTATCTCTATCTATCTATCTATCCTATCTAATCTCTCTGTAGATATACGTAACAGATGATACACTACTGAGAGTGTGTTCATGCTCTGAAATGCACAAGCCTTCAGTGCATTGTGAGGCATGAGGCCGCAGGCTGAGTGCATTCAATAACACAAGTCATGCATATATTAAAGCACAATCCCACACCAGTGGAGTATTCTTTGTGTTATAAAATTGCCAGAATTTTTTTTTTTTTTTTTGGGGGGGTGAAAAAGTAAGCCCTGTCTGTCAGAAAGTGGCACGTTGATGTTGCTAAAAATAGATATCGGGTTGATCCTGCCATTATTCTACATGCAAAGCTATTTAAAATGCACTTATCCTGTTAATCCTGCCATTTTTGTTATACCTCTCTGTACTCATTTTGAAAGTTGTACTTCTATGCTTTATACAGACGAGTGTCCATACGTAAATAGCACTTAAAAAAAGTGTCATTGATGTCCCTTTTGTTCAAATAAGATAAATTCCAAGGCCCAGATATTCAAAAGGGTTGCTCATGGCGCAATGGTGTTGCGCCATGCACAACCCACTGATGCGCCCCGGTGCGATATTTAAAAGGGAAAAGTCACTGCACAAATCCCGATCTTGGGGTGCATCAGTAACTGTCTGAGCACAGGTAGGGAGGGTGTGCCCATGCATAAACTGCACAGCCCAATATTTAGCCCGGGCATGCAGAGTTATGCAGGCATAACCCCTACATGCGACTGCACAAAGTTATGCCTAAAAAAAAGGAATAAGTCGAGGGCCACCCACAGGTGAGCTGTCGCATTGCAGGGTGCAACACAGCAGCTGCCACCTGTGGGTGGCCATCACCTGTTCCCGCCGCACCAGGCGATGCCCCTCATGCCTCGATCACGGGCATCAGTCATCCCTCCCCCAAAGTCCAATATCCCTGGTGGTCCAGTGGACCGACGATTAGCCTGATCGCGGGCATCAGTCATCCCCCCAAAGTCCAATAGCCCTGGTGGTCCAGTGGACTGCACAGAGCCCGATCGCGGGTGGCGTTCCTCACCCCCCAAGTCTGAAATCCCTGGTGATGTAGTGGACCCCCACCCGTCCGCCCACTGGGCCCCCACCAACCCGCTCCCCATCAGATATTCACATATCTGGACTGACTAGTATGGTATGGGCTGCATGCCCATTGGCTCATACTCTGAACCAATGGGCATGCAGCCCTACCAGCTTCAGTCGGCGGGCAGCAGGGCGGCAAGCGGGTGGGTACTGCCACCCGCCAGCTGACCGGAGTGGGGTGGTGGGGCTCAGTGGTTGGGGTGGGGGTCACTAGATCACCAGGGATTTTTGGACTTGGGGGCTGAGGAATGCATGTGTGATTGGGCTCCATGCGGTCCACTGACACCAGGGCTACTGGACTTTGGGGGGGATGTCTGATGCCCATGATTGAGCTAATCATGGTCCACTGGACCACCAGGGATAGGAGATGTTCTTTGTCCCTTATGGGAAGGCCCGCGATCAGGCTGCAGGGGGCATCGGTCCCCAACGGCTGCTGCCTGGCAGGGCACCAGGCGCAAGTCGTCGGGGATTGGCGCACCTGCATGCTAATGGCATGCAAATGGGGCCATAATCAGATGCAAATGGCCCCCTGTGTGCCTTGCATAAATTATGACCCCATTTGCATGTCACCCTTTGAATATCGCAGGTGTTGTGCATGGCGCAATGGAACTTGTGCCACTGCATCTCAATGCTCCACTCTGACCACTTGCGCTGGTGCAGTGCCACTGCACCATACACAGTGGGGGTGGCCAGGGTGTGATATTCAAAGCAGTTGCGCCATAGCGCAACTCCGTTGAATATCGCCCTGGCCACACCCCTGCTCAACAAATTTGAGCAGCGCACAGGCTTGCGCCACGGCCTGGTGCAGTTTGAATATCTGGGCCCAAGTGTTTTTCTTGCACTGAGTGTAATCTAGGAAAACATGAACATAGAAAAGAGACACTGACTCTACAATGAAACAGAGCGGGCGAGGCGAGGTTCAAATAGGGCAGAGTGAATGAGAGAGAGGGCTACTATAGTAATGCTCATGCTTCACTCTGGATTATATCTTATTTGAACAAAAGGGGCTTCTATGAACCTCTGACAAAGCTTGGGGGAGGAGTGAAATGTAAGATGGGGGTTACAGATGGCTGCAGTTGTCTAGCCTGGGGCACACCTCTTATCTTTGTACTGTGAGTTTCCATGATCTGCACCTTATCACTGTGATGCTGTGTTTGCACATCAGTAAAAGAAGCTGGAGAAATGCTCTCATTGACTAGTGCATTTCCTACAATTCAAGGTATCTATGGATTACAGCTGGGTGAGTGCTGCCTGTTTGTTCATGTAGTAACTTCTATGAACACTTCTTTTTGTCGCTATTGATGCACAGATACCTGGTCTTTTTAAGGCATAAAGGTGAAAGTACAACCCTCATAACAAGAATGCAGGAGTATAGCACAAATGGCAGAATAAATCAGATAAGTAATAAAAATATTAAATAATAGTATATGTCTGTATGTTGGGGATTCAGAGGTTTCTAATAACTTTTGGGACAGGCAAAGATGGAAGTAAAGGATTTTTAGGCTGAATTTTCATGGTGCCAGTTCTGTGTGAGAGGTGTGTAGTGATCTCCTTCTCCAGGCTGGCAGACAGCAGGTTCTGGGGGCACAGAAAAAAGTTCAGGGGCTTGATTTTCAAAGAGCCCTGAGAGTGACGCAAGTTGCATCACTCCAGGGCTGCAGCAAACTCCAGGTGCACCAGGGACTCTACACCCAATTTTAGAAAACTCAGGGTCCCGGCACCAGTCTGATGCAAGCCGTCAACTGTGACAAAGAAACAGAGCACCAGAGGGGAATGGCGCAAGCTGCAGACAGGCTTGCAGCAGCTGTGGGAGAGATGGCGACCCACCGGCTAGACACCCTGTTGGCTGGCAGGTCATTTTCAGTCAGTAAATACAATAAGTACATGTTACTACTGGTGCATAGTGGACAAAAACGTAAGAGGGGACAACATAGAAAGAGGCACTGAGATGGAAATGGTTGAACAAACAGACAAAAAAATAAGATATAACTGAAAATGTCACTTTGTCAACAAAAGCTGCACTTGCTGTGTCTCCCTCATGCCCTCTAGGACACCTCAACTTTGCTCTGTCTGCCCCCGGCACTTATCTGGCAGGCTGCCCCTTAGCAGCACCGTCCCACATTGATGCAGTGTTCTTAGACCACCTCCTGGCTGGTCTAAGTGGAACCCTTGGTGTGTCAATGGCGGGGCCTGCAAACTTGGAAAAAAGGGGATGTTGTACCCCCGCCATGGCACAAGCAACTCTTGTAAACTTGTGCACCCAGTTTTCTGGCGCAAGACTGGTGCAGTGCCAGTTTGGGCAATGGCTCCACTTTTTGATGCAGATCATGTTTGAAAATAGGGATTGCCGCATCTTGTGACACAAGGTTCCACTTGCATCATTCATGTTTGATGCAGGCAGCTTATGTCATCCTCTGGGCTTTGAAAATCAAGCCCCAGGAGTATAATCATTGTGAAATAATGCATGGTCATGTGTTATGTTTTGTCCGATCACAGAGCAGGATTTTCACAGTATTTTCTAACCCATATTAGAAATATAGATACAGATATATTGTAATATACTACTTTAAAACATGCACCAAGGTTGAAGCAAAAGCATAAAAAGTAAAGAACTTTTTTTTTTGCTGAATGGGAAAGGATGGCTTGACAATACTTCTTAATTTCAGCCTCATTTGTGGTGGTGGTGGTGGGGCTATGGCTGCATACCAACTGAAATCAATCAATCAATCAATCAATCAAAATCTTTATTTATTCAGGTGAACATCATTGAGCGTAGCTCATTTACAAGATGGACCTGAGTGGTCATACAAAGAAGGATACAAGTTTTTTACAAAGACATGAGAATAACATAACATTAGTACAATCAAATAAATAAGAGATATATACAAAATTTACAGATATACAAGGCACAGTAACAATAACTTAACCTGTAAAAATGAAGAGGATAATTGATATAGAAGGGAAATAATCAAATAGTAGGGCTTCTATAGGCTTTTATATGAAATGTGATAACTGACTGGGTAGAAGAGTAAACCAAACATAGTGGATTACAGAAGGGAGGGGTGTAGGTTGGGTGGGAGACTAGGCCTTATGGAAGCAGTTGCACAGTTCTGGAAATAGGGTGGTATACAATTTTTTGAAGGATGATATGGGTAAGAGGGTATTCAGATTCATAGATTTTTGGAGTGAGTTCCAGACAAATGCTAGGGAATAGCTGATAGCAGCCCTCCCAAACCGGGTGCAGGTATTGGGAATCTTTAGCATAATGAGCTTATTGATCCTTAAGGTGTATGGCCTGGATGTGATTCGGGTGAAACAGTCTGAGATATAGGAGGGGAGTTTGCCTGATAAAGCTTTAAAGATCCAGATTGCAGCATTCTTTTTTCTTCTGTGCTGTAGGGATGTCCAATTGACTGCCATGTAAAGAGAGCAATGATGGGTGCTGAGAGGAAGGTCTGTAATAAATCTGATGGCTCTATGATACAGGGTGTCCAGCTTATTTAAGAGGAGAGTGAGCAATGGCCGTAGAAAGTCAGCATAGTCAATAAGGGATAGGAATGATGCCTGGATTAATCTTTGTTTGGAGTCTCTGGTAAGGTAGTGTTTATTCTGTAAAATAGGCCAAGTCTTTGTCTCAACTTTTTAGTAGCTCTTCAATGTGGACAGAGTAGTCAAGCTTATTGTCAATCCAGACTCCAAGATATTTGAATTTATCCACAAATTCCAGCTTTTCTCCAAATAAGGTGGATAGTTGTGGGGTGATGAATGATGGGGTAGTGAAAGAGCAATTCTTTGTGGCAAAGAACATAGCTTTGTTTTTTGGCATTTAAGTAATTTTTTTCCAATAGGTTTGTGTTGTAGGATGGAGAATTCTGACTGTAACAGTTCACAGGCTTTTGATGGAGAGGATTGCTGACATATAATACAGTATCATCAGCAAACAGGTGAATGTTAGATTGAGAGAGGTTGGAGTCAATGTTATTAATATAAATGGCAAAGAGGATGGGGCCCAGGATAGAGCCTTGCGGTACACCTCTTAGCAGTGGTTTAGAGGTAGATAAGTAATTTTCATTTTTTACCAGTTGTAACCTTCCAGAGAGATAGCTCCTAATCCAATTGGGAGAGAGTGAATCAAGGCCTACAGAGCTAAGAGAGGAGATTAATGATTCATGATCCACTGTATCAAATGCTTTACTCAAATCCAGGAATACAGCACAGGTACTATTCTTTTTATCCAAGGCAGTCTGCCAATCGTTAGTGACTTTGGCTAGGGCAGAGATGGTGCTATGCATTGATCTAAACCCAGATTGTGCTGGATTTAGGAGGTTGTTGGTGTTCAGATAGGCCCTTAACTGCAAATTTACTAATTTTTCAAGCATCTTGGATAGTACCGGTAAGATGGAAATGGGCCTGTAATTGTTAAGGTCCATGGGATCACCTGATTTAAGTAGTGGAACTACTTGAGCTGTTTTCCATATTGAGGGGATGGAACCAGTAGCTAGGGAAAGATTGGAAGAGGTGAGTGAGGGCAGCTAAAGGCAGTGCTACTTTAAGAAAGTAGGGATCCAGGAGTCTGCACCTGCACTCTTAGATGTATCTAAATTGGATAGGGTCTTCTACTTCTTTTAAGGATATTCGTTCGAAGGAGAATGTTGAGGCAGCCTTTTGGCCCACAGTGGATTGAAGGTTTAATGATGATCTCAAGAGATTTGCAGGTGAAGAGTCAAATGCTAGGCCAGCTGTAGTGAAATGGTCATTGAAGGCATTTAAGATTTCTTGCTTGTCAGTGATTTCTATGTCACTTAGGAGCAGTTTGGAGGGTAAGACGGGTAGAATTTTGGCCTAGAATTCCCTTTATAGTACCCCAGAATCAGAAATCAAACCAGATTAAGCTGAAATGAACCAGATTAATCTGTTGGTGGTATTTTTGGTGAATGGGGGAAATTTGGCCAGGATACCAACTAAATTCCCCTACTCTTCTCCAGAAGTTCCTATATGATATTTAATATGCACCTGAACAACCTCCAGAAAAGGCAGATGGAATCTCAGTTTAATGTCTCATCTGAAGGACGATGTATCCCAACAGTGCAGCATCCCCCTAGTTCTGCACTCAGATGCCAGCATTTATGGTATAAGCCTAATCCTGGCATGGGACTAGAGCCCATGACATTCTTGCCCAGAAGTGAATTTGCTACCAACTCAGACACACTGACACCAAAAGACAAAATTAGGTAAAAATGTCCATGGAACCTTGGAGAATCTGTAGTTTTGTGTTTCTTGGGGTTAAGTAATCATGCATTGCAGTATTAGCATTACTCTAATTTTGGCATCCTCTATCCAAATACAGTACTGCTGTGTCAGTATTTTACTTTGACAAGACGAAGACAAAATTAGGGTATTGCTAACACTGTGTTGCACGACTATTCAAACCTTGATGAACTCCATACTACCAGTTCACCAAGACTTCAGGGCTTTTTACAGCATTTTTATTTCTTTACCTATTATACTTTGCTTCAGCCCCAATACATTCACTGACATATTTTTTTTTGTAATTTATTTCCTTACATTTTGAAAAATAAGTATCATAACTGGTATCTTTAGCTTTCTATGTGCAGGGTCCTGCAGGCCCTACTCAATGCACCAGATCCATTAAGCATGGCACAAAACTGGTAGCTTGCTTCATAAAGGGCACTGCAGGCCTTATGTGAATCAGCAGACCTGTGATGCAGTCCACCACACTTGTAGCTTACTTTGCACTGTGCCCTGCAGGCACTACACACAGCAACAGACCAGTTAGGCACACAATCAGACCTATAGCCTGCTTCGCACAGAACCCTTTGGGCCTTATAGGCCCTACATGAAGCAGAAGACCCATCAGGCAGGTATGAAAGGTACCGCCTGGGTGGTCATAAGGTTGTGGGATTAAGGAGCACAGCCCTAAAATTTGGGCTTAGAATGCTAAAGTTCTAGTAGAAATAAAAACAGTGAAAAAAATAGCCCAGTGCAAGTGCAGTTCATGTTTTGGTGGTTCAGTTTATGTGAGGTGCTTTTTTCAATCAACCATAACTTTGTCATTTTTTTGAAATTTGTTTTTAAAATCTGAGGGTCAGGGTGCTCACTACACCACCTTCATGAGCGTGCAATTCTGAGGTTTGCATCTGGCCACAAAATACATTCTCAAGGACACCAAATTCTACCCTTTTTGAAATAAACTAAGTTGCTGCACATGTTAGGACTTAGTTTTTTTTCATCTTGTTTTGTTGTTGTTGTTTAGGTTTGCGGATGACAGTGGCATATCAGACTAGAAGATGGTGACAAGCCAAGGTAGAGGCGGAGAGTTATGCAGGTCTCCCACAGTGGGACCATCATTAATTAATTATGGACTGGGGTGACCATGGGGGAGGAGGGTGGCATGAGTGTTGGAGGAAGGGTAAGGGTGGGGGTTGGGGGTCATTGTAAGGTCTGGGTGGGAGGAGAAGAAGGGAGGAACTTCACAAACAGTGGGTGGGGGGAAGACAGTCCGTGTGGTGGTGGTGGTGGGGGCTGATGAGCACTACCAGCAAGGTCCTCAAATTGCAATTTACTTTGAAACTCCATTTACACCCAGGCTCTAAGAGTCCAACAGCCTGTCTTTGGCTATGCTATATACTGTATGGAAAAGGAGGCCCCCCTCCCATGGTTATCAGGCATATGGTGGGGGGCAAACAATGGTGAAGGGTACACATTGTGGTAACTCCAAAGAAAGGGGTATTTTTTTTAAAATAATTCAATACAACTCCTAGTTTTTTGCTCTCCCCTGCACTGCTACTTATGGGATTTGTGGACCACAGAAGGACAGGAATCATGTTTCTGTGTCCTTGATGATGCAATGTACATTAAATGGAACAGTCAGCAATAAGTGACCCATGCCAACTGTGTCTTTTGTCTTGTCCCAATTTGAAGTTTGACAGTACAAGAAAACTTTTTCTTACAGGGCTTTTTTCCTGTAATAGAGAACCACTGGTTGAGCCTGCAGACTCCTACCCAGCATTTCTTTGTTGCAGCCACCCCTCCTGTGGTCAGCATCAGAGCGGGGCTACAGCTGCAGGAGATTCACATTTTTTTCAATTTAAGTTACAGCTGTTAAATGCAATGATAAACTGTTCTCTGGTCAACCTGACCTCCGAAGGCTAAGTACAGTTGCAGATAACTGTACCTCACCTCAGGAGGACAGCAAAACCAGCAAACAACTGACTGGATCTTTTAAAAGGTCTTAGATTGTAAATAACTGAATCTCTTGTGGCTGTAGCCTGGCACTGATGTCACCTGTGAGAGATTCTGGCATGGCTGCAACAGTGAAATGCCAGGATAAGAGTCTACATGCTCAATTAGTTATGATCCATTAGGGGAAAAAAACTGTAAGTAAAAAGAGTTATTTTGCACTCAAAGCACAAATCAGGAGCAGGGACACACTTGGGTATAGGACACTTTTTGCTGACTGTTCCACTTTAAGGTTAGTGGGCAAAGCTACTTGAGGGTGGGAACAGGGCTTTACGGTGTTGAGAGGTGGGAGAAAAAATGAGCTAATGGAAACCTCATGGCTTTCCATTGTGTTTTACAGGCACAGCATATCTGAGGGTCTTAGGAATTTTTGTATACTGTGACATTTATTTTGAACAACATATTTTAGATAGGTAAAGCTAGAACTCAACTGTTGGGGTAACTTGACAGGATGTTGAGATTCAACGTAGAATTCATTTTGAAACCAATATCACCTACAGAGAATGCCTGAGCATGCAGCTGAGCTTGTAAATGTCTGATTTCATTTAAATCCATAGGATTAAAGCCACCTGAAATGACCCAAGGATCGACATTATTTTGCACAATTCAGCAGCATCAAAAATGTCTGCCTTCACTGGTTCCTCCTGGGAAATTAGTATTATGCACAGCTCTACCACTTAGTAAGTCCACAGTACTTCATGTTAAAAAGGGGAAAGCAGAGCACTGACAGATAAGTGTAAGGTCTTGTATTAGTAAGTAGCTAATATAACATTATTTGCTAGTATGATTGCCAATCAAGTCGTATATGGTCTCATTACTTCAGCTTTCAAGATGTAATTAATGAAACAAGAGAAAACTCATCACTATTATACTTAAACTCATTTTATCCTTGACTGTAATAGCTCTTGAAATTCCTACACATTAACAGATAATGTAGCACTATTATATTATATTAGCTATTAAGCAAAATAAAGATGATGTTGACTCTCTACAGACAGCCCTAGACTACAGTACATTCAAGACTGGCCCTCCAAATACAAACTATACTTAAACCAGGAAAAGTGCACCGTGATGCACATGGGAAAGAATAATCAGGCACACTCCTATACTTTAAATAACAAAAAAATCAAAATGACAACTGAGGAAAGGGACCTTGGGATAGTCATATCGCAGGACCTACAGTTCAAAACCCATTGTAAAAAATATCGTGCAAAAAAGAAATCGAGTATTAAATAGCATCTTTAGGCACATAGAGAGCAGGGAGAAGGATGTGATTGTTCCCTTGTATACATCACTGGTGAGGCCCATACTGGAGTATGGAGCTCAAGTTTGGTCGCCCTATAAGAAGGGAGAGATAGAGATTATTGAAAGGGTGCAGAAAAGAGCAACAAGAGCTATTAATAACTCAAAAGGGAAAAATTATTAAACCAAAATGAAAGAATTAAACTTACGTTCATTACAATATAAATGTACTAGAGGGGATTTATGCTTGGTCTATAAAGCATGTACAAATAGTAACTTATGGGACAGTCTAGGGCTTGAATTGATGGGTCAGGCCTATAATACCTGGGCACACCCACTGCAACTGAAAGGCACAATGAGTAAACTAGTTAAAAGTCAAAGGTGGTTTAATCAAAAACTGGTTTCTGCATGGAACAGGCTACCCTTTAGGTGGTGGCTAGTTCATCTATGCACCAATTCAAGACTAATCTGGGTAAGTTCTATAGAGAATCAGGGAATCTTAATTAAAGTAAGTGAGCACCATGGATGTAAGTCTGCTTAGCTCTGTAATTACCTATGATACCTATAGTGATAATGGTATGGTGGACTGGGTTTACTCAGTAATAACTGTACCTGGGTGCTTTAATTATCATCCAGGTACAGTTATTACTGAGTAAACCCAGTCCACTATTGTACTGTAGCTTTTAAACTGAAAAATCACAATATACAAAAAATCTCTTTTGTGCTGTGTTCACCCAGTGGCCTAGTGGATCAACATGGCAGCAAATAATTGCTCAAATGTTGGTGACAACATACACACACACAGACGCACACACACACACACACACACACACACACACACCCTTAGTCCCAGCTGCCAGAATTACATTTCCCAAGTTGCATACCTTTTCAATGAAAATTTAAGTCAGACAAACAAAACTATACTTATATCCCTAGTGTTACAGAATGTCTATAAATCTCGACACAGGATATTAAACCTGATATGGTGTGGTGTGCCTTTAAAGTCTATCTACGGGGTATCTTAATTGGGTTAGCATCCAACAGGAAAAAAAACAGGAGTTAAAACAGAAGACTCTGTTATCTCAGAGTAGAGTATTAGAAGTGGATATACAACCACAATCATTAGATGAGGTCAAACAGAAATTAACAAAATTGAAGGACGTATACATGGGTATTCTCAATGAGAAGGCAGAGTTTGCAATTTTATGTGCAAAAGCCTCATATGTAGACCATGGAGAAAAAGCAGGGAAGCTACTGGCACAGTGAATTAAACAACAGGAATCAGCCCGTTTTATTCCACCAATCCATTCTAGTTCAGATGGATCCTTAAAATCCTCGCCGCAGGATATAATCTTGGAATTCACCAGGTATTACAAGCAATTATATAGTGTTATGGAAAATCCTCCCTCTAAATCATCTCTCCTTCTTTATTTACAGGAAGCGCAATTGCCTGTGCTCTCTGAAGATCAGAAAATAAAATTAGTGGCACCAATCTCATCATTAGAAATAGAGGAAGTAATTCAGGGATTACCTTCGGATAAAACTCCGGGACCTGATGGGTTTTCACCTAATTTTTATAAACACTTTAAGGAACTGATCATTCCACATCTACTCTCGCTATACCAGTTCATACTATCCGCTACACAAGCTGACCCTACATTATTTGAGGCTCTCATAGTTCTTTTACCAAAACCCGGTAAGAATTTGGAATTAGTGGAAAACTACAGACCCATTTTGCTATTAAATCAGGATATTAAGATACTAACTAAGATTCTTGCGGAGAGGCTTAGTTTAATACTCCCAAATCTAATAGGCCCACAGCAGGTAGGATTTATGAGGGGTAGATCCTCCATAGATCATTTGCGCACCCTCTCTCATGTTTTCTCTGTGTCTAGGGATGCCTCATTTCCAGCAGCGTTGGTATCCCTGGACACAGAAAAAGCCTTTGATAGAGTTAACTGGAATTTTTTGATTCAAACTCTGAATGCCTTTGGCTTTCCACAACAATTTTCAGAATGGATCAAAGTGCTCTATCAAAACCCTACTGCTAAAATTTTGGGGAATGGTGTTATCTCAGATTCGTTTTCCTTACATTCTGGTACTAGACAGGGCTGCCCTCTTTCCCCCCTACTTTTTAATCTTTACTTAGAGCCATTAATCCGCAAACTGTCTTTAAGCCCGCTGGTACAAGGTATCACAATTTTAGATACTGATATTAAAGTTTCTGCCTATGCCAATGATTTACTCTTGCAGCTCTCATATCCAGAGTCCTCTATTCCTGTCATGTTAAACCTCATAGAGGAATACAGTAGGCTCTCTAACTACAAGCTCAATATTGGTAAGTCTATCATATTCCCTTTGAACCACAGAGTTTTTAAGCATAGCATTACTGCCTTTGGGTCTGTCATGGGCAAAAGAATCCTTGGGTTATCTAGGTATTGAAATAACCAGAACTATACAGCTTTCCATAAAAAAGAACTTGGATGCATTGTTAACGACTGTTTTGCAGGATTTGGAACGATGGACGGCTCTTCCTATCTCTTTGTGGAGAAGAATAAATTTAATTAAAATGAATGTACTCCCCAGATTGCTTTATCCTCTTCATTTATTGAATATTTATTTACCTGGAGTGTGGTTTAAAAAAGTGCAAACCCTAATAATGAAATTTATCTGGGCCAAAAAGCAACCAAGATTAGCATATCACAAACTAGAGGCTTCCAAACTTAAAGGGGGATTAAGACTACCTCATTTCAGCTTGTATTATTGGGCTAGCCAGGTTTCCAAATATCTTCAGTGGCTGGTTCCAAAGTCAAAGCTCTTTCTCCATGGTTGAAAATTGAATTGGAAATGATTCGTTCATATAATATGGATCCCTCAACTTTATTATTCCTAAAAGTATCAGATTTACCTAAAAAGTTAAAAGGAACTACCATCGAAACGTCCATCAGAATCCACTCACAGTTATGTGATTTTTTAAAGTACAAGCAATACGCAGATCTTTCTCAATCGATTTAGAATTCTCTGGCCTTTAGAATAGATGATAAATTTCTATCACCTTCATGGTTACCACAATTGGGGGAAGGGGTCTGTCTTTGTTGGTGAAGGATGATGGAACATGGTTATCCTTAGAGGAGCTTGTAGTAAAATTTAGATCACAATCAAAGGATCACTTTAGAATTTATCAACTAAGACATCTCTTGGTTACAAAATTTGAAGGGACAGTTCCTACAATGTCAAAGTATTCCTTTCACTATGACCTATGTCCCCTAATTATTTCTACAAAGGTAATTTCCAAAGTATATACCTTTTTATATGATTGGCGATTTCCGGAGGCTTTTGGACCTTCAAATTACTGGTCTGAACTTTCCCCACTATGGAAGATAGATTGACCGGTCCTATGGAATAATTGCCACCACTTTGTAGCTCAAGATAGGTTACGGTTGATGCAATTTAATATATTGCATAATCTTTATTATTCCCTGCAAAAACTGGTGGCCTGGGGAGTAATAACCTCCAATCTATGCACCAGGTGCACACAAAGTGAAGGTAATCTGTTACACATTTTCTGGGAATGTCCCAAGATAGCTCCTCTTTGGAGAATGATACAGGACAGAGTTGATCCACTGTTGGGGCTGTCTGATTTATTCTCTCCTGAGATATGCCTTCTTGGGAACTACTCTCAGATAACTGTGAATACCCGTAAATATCACATAGCAATGATTTCTATGTCCATGAAAAAGATGGTCCTCAAATATTGGAAGGATGCTCAGTCGTGCCTCTACTCTGAATGGCTTAACGAGCTTTTAGCAAATCTTAGAACAGAAAAGATTATTTCTAGTTTAAATAATAATAATGTGAAATACCAAAGGATTTGGGCTCCTTTACATATGCTATACTCTACCTAACATATAAGATGTATTTTAAATATAGAATCTTTCACCTTTGTACACCAGGACTCTGGGGGATGGGGTGGCAGGGGGAGGAGGAATGGGATCATGTATGTTGATTCGTATCTGTTTACAAGTATTATTGTACAAACATGATCCTGTCCATTGTATAATATAAAAGTCAATAAACTTTATATTGAAAAAAAAGAATGTCTATAAAAAAAGTGTTTGGACTGAATTACTAAGTAGAGCAGCACGGTTTTGTCTTTCTGAAAAATGTTTCTTTGGAAATGTGTAGGATATGGAAGGAGGGATTCTGGCAGCTGGAAGGAAGGAAGGTTGTAGATTTGGGGTTGCAAGAAATTTTGAGTGTTTGCCACAGTGGTCAACTAGGCAATTTTTAGGGAATCAGGAAAGTCAAAAATGTTTGGATGGGGCTTAGATCAATCAGAATGGAAGGATTGGCATGCAGTCCCATTGTGGAGTATATAGTCCCATCATGGTAGAATAATGGGACAGTAACTCTGTATTCTAATTGGCTAAGAAGATGTTTTGTCAGTATAATTAAGTAATAATGGAACAATGAGCAGGATTTATGGGTGAATATTTACTGGCATCCCAGTACAGTCACTCCCCCCTTAACCCATCTCAATATAACATTTTTGTTTTTATACTGCAGAAAATGCCATGGGAGAAAAACAAACACTACTAAAGCATTACTTTTAGTACACACAAATAGACACAGACTAAAGAAAATGTTTTACTATGTGAATTTCATCTATTGAATGCAGATTATACAAATGACCATGAGTAAATATCTGCATATTTGTCAGTCACTGTCCATCTATCTACTTAGTACACTAAAAAGCTCAACTAAATGAAGTTTCTCCTGCCATTTTTCCTTAGTGAAGGTGAGAAATGGAATGTGACAGTTAACAGCAGTTTTTTTGAGTGGTGATCAATCAGAATGCTAGGATACGAATACAGTTCCATTACTCGTCCATTGTCTAGTTATGGCTGAATAATGGAACAAAAGCTCTGCACATTGATTGGCCACATGGAGTTTTCAATAGTATATAAATGAGATGTAATGAAAATATTTTAATTGCAACAGCTACAAGAGGAATCTGAGAAAAATGTCTGAATATTAAGTATTATGGCAATAAATAATGTGGTACTTTCTTGTTATGCAACCATGCTAATATAACTGGAATAAACACAGACAAGAGAAAAGGTAAATTCTTACTTGCATCCATTTCTGGTACACTGCCCGCGACCTGAACAGTATTTTAGGCATGAAGGTCCAATATAGACTGTAACAAAAAATGTATATGCAAATATATATTAGGTAACCTGAGTAGCAAAGTAGGTCTAAATTCTGATCTAACAGATAACTGCTCACATAAATTGTTACCATGCCTCACTGTGTTTTTTAATGAAAAAACAATTCAGCAATATTAAAGAGATATTGACACCTCAAAGACAACTTTAAAAAGCATAACCATTGGGTACAATACTGCCTGCATTCCATTTATATTTTATATATTTCTTCTCTGCGTTATTTATTACTAAGGAGATTTTCATGAACATATGTTCTTTACCTCTTAGAGTTTCTTTAGAGTCTATCTGCCTTTATAGCTTACCCCCTACTTCAAGTCATAATCCTCTGTTGTGACATCACAATCTGTTGCCATGGGGGTAACTGTGATGTCACAAGCAGTGTTCTGTGGCTGCAGGTAGGAATACAGCAGTAGGAACAGACAAACTCTTCAGGAGCAAACATCCTGTTTTCATACCAATGACCTCAGTAATAAATGCTGGGGAGGAGGAGGAATACAGCGCTAATGGGAAATACAAGCTAGACTACATCTAAATATTAGGTTTTGCTAAAGTTCTCCTGAATCTGACACCGGCTCTTTAACAGAGCTGTAGTGCAGACACCTGCCTGTAATAAATTACATATAAGTCAAATAAATAATTTAACAATATTAGGGTGCTCGTTTATGTGATGGGGAAAACACACACACAGCCATGACTAACAAAATATCATAATAAGGTTGGACAGATTTTACCACAATCTTATATTAAACTGGCTACATTCTGACACCCAAGGCTAGTTCCACAAATGTTATGAAAGTGAATTGGAAAGCAGTCATCAAGTAAATTTGACACTGTTGGGAAATTTTTGAAATGCACAATTCAGTTTATATTTTATAGATCCATTGCATTTCTCTTCCCTTCACTCTTTATTTATTTGCTTTTGGTTATTGCCACTGTAGGTACATTTATAGGGAAACAGGATAATTATCCTTTTCAATTGGTTTGCTTCTGTTGCTTGATTGTTTGCTGATGTCACGCTATGTGATGTCCTGAGTGTTTTCTCAGCAACAAACTGTGACATCACAAAGGCTTGCGACTTCAGCAAAGGATTAAACAGCAGAAGCAGACCAACTGTAGAGAACAAGGTTTCTGTTCCCATGTAAATAAGCCTAGTAATGAAGAACAAAGGAACCAGGAATACAGAAACTCTAAAAATATATTGTATAAAGGATGTATTGGCCTGGATATTCAAAAGGGTTGTGCCATGCGCAACAGGGTTGCGCATGCGCAAGTCCAAAATGCGCCATTCTGCGATATTCAGCAGGAGGCAATTACGCCACTGGCATCAGGTTGCACAAGAGAGCAATGCAAATGAATGCATGCTCAACAGGAGGAGGATCCATGCACCCTGCGCAGCCCGATGTTCAGTCGGGTTGTGCAGGTTATTCATCGCAACTAACCTCGCCTGACAACCTTGAACCCCAAAAAGGCTTAAGTTGAGGGCCACCCACAGGTGAGCTGCTACATTGCAGGCGAACAACAGCAGCTGCCACCCTGGCTGGCCCCAACTCTTTCCTGTGCCCCCCACCAGCCCGATCGTGGGCATAGTGTGTCTCTGACTCCCCCGCCCACACATCTCCACAGCCCGATCGTGGGCGAGTACAGGTACATAACACCCCCATATCCGAAGCCCGATCACGGGCATAAGCGATATATAAGAAGCCCCACAGTGCCCGATCGCGGGCAGAATGCTGCTTCAACCCAAATATCTCCCTGGTGGTCAGTGAACCGTAAAGCCCGATCGGCGGCAGAATCATCTGAAACCCCCAAACATCTCCTGGTGTCTAGTATCCCCCCACCCGAAGCCCCTCACCCGCTCCCCGCGGCGCGGGCAACAGCATCCACCTGCCTGCCGCCCGCCGCCCGCCGACTGACTGTCCGGTGGGCTGCATGCCCATTGGTGCAGAGCTACAGCCAATGGGCATGCAGCATACCGTACATGACAGTCAGATTTGTGAATGATGTTCATTTCACAGTCTGAACTATCATGTATATTCTGCATGGATTGAATGTCCAAACTGGGAGCACCGTGGCTCCTTTGCTCTGGTCTTTGTTTCCACAACACTTGGCTTATTTAGAAAAGGTCTCGGCACAATTAGCTTTGTGGCACTGAAGGGAGCTGTCAGCACCCTCATATTGTTGTTCAAGTTCTGGTATGGTCACGGGGAGACTCAGATCATCAGCCCTTCTTCGGCAATTCATATAGTTCCTCAAGACACAGAGAGTCCGCAGTTAAGATGTGATGCTTGCACCACTTTCAGGAGCTGGCTCCAAGGACCAAGCTGGTGGGTTAGCAGTCCGATACAGCTTCACCCCCACAATTAGTCATAGGGTTACCTTGAAACAGTTGACTAATTCATAAGAGGGCAACAGGCATTGTCATGCTCACTATCATCAGAGGTGGACTGACAGTCACAATCATTCTGTGGCTGCTGCAGGGGAAACTTTAACCTGTAACTACTGGGGTAGGTTGACACTGTCTTATTTTTGTAGCAGCATGAGTCACTGGCCCAGATGAGGCAATGTTCAACCTGTGCCTGCTAATAATAACTTTACTAAAGGCAAGTGGTTACGGCAATATTTGGTCCTGACAGCTTATATTATTCTCTGGGCGCATCTTTGTATACTGGTACATCATCCAACTTACAACTATAACTGGAGGAAGATGGTGCCACCTATCAGCAATTTTGTGCTTGTTATGTGTCCCAAATTGCGAATAATACACGCTCTCCAGGCCATAGATCTTGAGCCTTTCATTTTGTCATGCCTCTTGTTGACGAGATTTCTTTAGCTGCCATTGTCTGGCCAGTTGATATGTATGGTTCAACTGAGTCAGTTTTGTACATACTGCAGGTAGTTTTCAGCTCGGGTCCTTATCTGAGAGACCCAAACATATCAACTGGCAGGTGGTCTCCTCCCAAACATGAGGTGGTAGGGGGAGAACCCAGTAGAGTCATTTTTTGGTGCAATTGTACTATGTGTCAAGCAGTGTTAATTCAGCTGGTCTAATTTACGCTTGTCTTTGGGTGGAGGGTACCAGCATGTCTAGAAGGGTGGTTAAACATTCTGCTGATGGTCCACAGAGAGAGCATTTGCTTGATTAGCTGATCTTCAAAGTCTCTGCCGTGGTCAGAGTGATCTGCTGGGGCACCACAGTGGACAAAGAAATGTTCCATCAGCACCTTGGCCACAGTAGAGGCCTTTTGATCTTTAGTTGGAAAAACTTGTGCATACCGTAGAAAATGATCCATAATCACTAATACATTGCCAATATTCCACTGATCAGGTTCTAAACACAAAAAGTCTATGCAGACCAGTTCCATGGGGATGCTGGTAGTAATATTGACAAGGAAGGCAGGGCTTCTTTGCAGGCACTGCAGGTCTTTACATTGTGCTCAACATTATTCCCTCATCTTGGGCCAGTAGAATCGAGATTGTACCAGGTCGAGTGTTCCGCTACTACGGTGCCCATGTGATTGTGGAGGGGCCTCAGTACCAAATCTTTTAAAGATCGTGGGCAGGACCAATTGCTGCTTGTCTACTTGACCACTGCGATTCACTTTCTCTCTGTATAACAACTGATTGTGTAAATCAACCTGGGGCCTCTTTAAACAATAGGGCAGTTCGTGTCAGGGGAACGTAACTGGGATACATCTTCCTTCACACAGGCATCAAGTGCTGGCTGAATTATGGATCTTGGGATTGAGCTCACTGATGCTGTCATTGTCAAATTGAGGTAGTCATTAATATCAAGAGCAGATAAATGGCAACAGGCAGCTGGTATGCAGGCATCAGGAAGGCCCAAGCAATCTACCAAACAGTCCACTGTGTCCGTAGACATCTGTTCATCTCTTATCATACTTTTGGCACATTGTTTAGATGTCAGGTTCAGACAACCTGACCCAATCACTTGAGACTGGCTCATGACAGGCATCAGCATCAATATGGTTCAGTCCTGGCCTGTATTCAACAGCATAATCATAGGTTGATAGAGCAGAGGCTACTGGTGCCCAGTGGCGTCCAACTTAGCTGACATCTGTACAAAGGTTAACTGGTTATTGTCGATCTTCACCAATATCTTTTGCCCCATAGAGGTACCTGAACTGGTCAACACGGCCCATTTAGGCAAGGAAATCCAGCTTGTGCATGGGATAGTTTGATTCTGATGGGTCAAGCTCCTGCTGGCAGAAGCCACTGGTCTCAAACCGCCCTCATGGTCTTGATACAGCATAGATCATAGGTCTCTGCAGACTAGCATCCTGTGATGCAGCACATAGGGCTTGTAGGGCCAATACAGATGAGGATGGGGCATGGGTAGCTGGTATATGACTCGTGGAAGGCTGCTTCACATTCAGGTGTCCAGAGGACCCAAAAGGTCTCACCTGTTCAGAAGTATACTTTCTCGGTTCTTTGACAGTCTTTCTTATATTTACAGTTGTAAGAACTTTGCAGATTCAGAGTGGTGAATCACCTGGAATACCCTTTATGAACCTGCAGTAGTAGCCACAGAACCCCAGGAAACGCCATAGTTCTTCCGTTATGGGGCTGGGGCCATGCAGTTAGTGACTATGCCTGTTGGGATCAGTCTCAATCCCTTCTGCAGATATTATGTTCCACATACTCTTCACGGAGGTTTGAAAAATGGTACTTGTCACGGACAGTTTGAGTCAAGTCTTCCAGTCGTCTAGGGACTTTAAACAGTCGGTCTGCTGCCTCTAATGCGCCTGAACACAATGACATCATCTAGGTACAATTGGCTTTCCAGCAAGTTCATATTCCCACCGCATGTTCCACTGTCGCTAAAAAGGGTCAGGCACCCAAAACTTCTGTGACATTCTCATAGGAATTCATAGAACTTAAAGGACAGATGAAGGTAGTTTTCAAAGTCCTCCATGGCCATCAGAATCTGGTAATATCCGCTATGTAGATCCAATACTGAGAACTATTTGCTCCCATTCAAGCAACCAGGGCATCTACTAAAAGGTATGGTGTATTGTGTGACGGTCCGCTGGTTCAGGGTTTGATAATCAACACACATCCTCACCAACCTATTCTTTTATGCACACCACAATGGAGAGGCATGTGGGCTCTTGATTCTGTATCACACCAGCAGCGTAGCATTTCCGCAGGTGTCTCCTCACATCATCAATGTCCGCTAGGGTGAGGCACTGGGATCTCTCTAGAATGGCCAGTCATCATATGATGTTTCTGCACTCAATTCTACATCCCATTCTTTAGCTTAAAACACTTGGGTCTGTTCAGTGAAGTTTCTTGCTAATTTAGCCTTCCATTCAGCTGGCAGCGGGAATCAGCTAAGTCAAATAAGTCCTGGGTCACTTTCTCCTTTTGGCCAGAGTACTTTGTTATTGAGTAATACTGCAGTGTTCTTGCAGTGTACTGTAGCTACAGTGCACCCTCTGTTCACCTGGACCTCCCGATCTGCACACATTTAGAACCTGGACCATCACCATCGTGTATAGGCATGGGCACAAGCAGGCAAGGTGCTGGTCAACCAATAATCTTTTCTGGCAACTTTCCATCACCTGGTGCATCCAACATTATCATTTTGTTCTTTACATTTTCTTTAGCAGCAGACTTCTCCATGGATTGTGCACTGGGCATTGGGGCACTACCAAGGAGTCAGGTTCCTTTTCACACTATCCCACTGGCTCATCTGGGTCCCTCTCTTTGGGTTTTTGTTGTAAGTCATATGCCCTTTTACTAAGGCTGGAATTCTTAGGGTCCGTCCAGTCAGTTGCCCTTGTTTCTCATGGCAGAGTTGTGCTAGTCTCCAATTATGTGGGCGTTTGCTCCAATTAACAGAGGAACCCACCATCACAGTTCTGTGAGGGCACATTAGGGCCAGTGTTCTACTTGCTCCTCTACTTCCAGTAACAGTTGCAGGAAAAGACAACCAAAGGTGGATACATCCCAGGTAGATAAGATTTGTCGGCTCAGTCCACACACATGTAGGCCTTCCAGGGATTGTAATGGCACATTAGATAAGTGTTTGTCATACTTAGTTCTGAGATACAGTGGTCACTTGACCCACTGTCAAGCACAGCCTGAGTAGGAATACCATCTACAGCCACAGTAATTCTTCATTGAAGGACCCGCTTATTTTGGACCAGTCTGAGGGACAACAGCAGAGGCATGGACAGATGATTTAGCCACAGAGGGTTTGAGTTGATAGTCAAGCTTTCGCAGGTCATTTCATGCACCCTTGACCACTGACTCATTTTCTGAAGTTTCTCTTGAAGCCGGTTCACCACTTTCAAGTCCTTCTGAAACTGGTATTCTCTTCATATGGGCCATCCTGCCACACCAGACAAATGACAGGCCTCGGAGCATCCTTGGGAAAACATAACGGGATGCTGGAGCATTGATGGGAGATTGTGCTCTGACTTCTGCAGTGTAGTGTAACATGTTGCAAAAGTTCCTTTAGGGTGGCAGCCAACCCTTGAGTTCAGCCAAGAAGCCACCTCAGTAGAGGATGCCTGAAGTGCACCTCACCCCCATAATAGTCACTGTCCTGACAGGGCCAGGGTCCTGTCAGCAGGGGCTACCTGAAAAACGGCACTGGTGTACTTTTCTGACTTCTCAGTGACTTCTCCCACCGCTTAGTCCATGGTGGGACACTGTAGTGGTTCCATTTTGGAAGGGTTCTTCCTGTGCCGTGATCACTTTGGTTGCACTCACCCCATAATTACAATCTTCTCTTCACATTCTACCCTCCTGGAGTTCTTTTTATCAAGTCACAGTAGTCAGGTGGGTTACCTCTGGTCCTGAGCCTTAACTGGATGATCTGAAGTTAGAATGCTTGGCATGTTGCAGTGTGTGTGCCCCAATCTCACATGGTTCAAATCACTGGCAGCTACCCCTCCTTTCTGGTAAGCTTTCTGCAGAGCTCTTTCTAGGCGAGTAACACACAGACAAACTTTCCCCTTCCATTGTTTGGTACCTTGAATTTCCACATCAAAGTCTCCCCTGACTCAATGCTCCCAAAATTGTCTTCTAGTGCAGATAGGTATTTCTGAGCAGATGCATCAGGGTTAGTGGACCTCAAAAATTTAATGGGATCAAGGTGGGCCCCTCAAACTTCTAGGATTCTTTCTCAGTTTCTCAGCCTCCGTGACGCCTGCCACTGGTACCAATGGCAAAATATAGTCGATCCAGGTCTCCCAGCCTGTTCCTCCCCCGGGAGTGAGGAGGGTGCCTTGAGAAGATTCCTCAGCCTCAGGAGTTGTGGACTAATGGCAGGTACAGATATAGGGGCTAGCATTGGCATGGGCACAGAAGGCGGGGCAGTAACAGGTGCTGAGTGGGAGGGTGTTGGAGAAGGACACACTCAGATGGCAGGAATAGTTTCTAAAGTCCTCCACGTTTTCCTTCTTTCCAGCAACAACTAGCAAATTTCTCCTCAAAAGTCTTAGATAATGGTGGAGCTATCCTCCTCAGGGTCTTTACTGCCTTTGTTATCACCTCCATGCGCTAGGACCTCTTCTGAGGCACTAGTCTGTGGCACTTTAGAGATGTCCATGAGGTCACTACACTCTACCAAGGCTATGGAATGTTTGGGAGATCAAATCAGCCTGTCGCACTCCCCACCACAGGGTTTTTAAAATTCAACTTTGAGAGTGCTGCTCTACAGTGTTCTCATATGGTACTCAGGGAATATCCAGTAAGCAGAGCATTTTGGGGTCAATCTCCTGCCCAGCACACCACCCCACCAACTGGTGTACAGCCATTTTAGTGTAGTCATTAATCTTTAAGAATTTGTCTATACTTTATTGCCACTAGAAGGCACAAAATCCCAGCGGTGATTCTCCAGTATGTAACCCATAGGTGGCACTATCCCAAGGGCTACTACCCTGCCTGCTTGGCTAGTAGCAGGTTAAGGACCTGGTCATGAAACGAGTTCCTCCACCCTGAGGTCAGGGTTGTTAGTGGTCAAGCTAACCTGAGCACAGCCCTCTGGGACACTGTATCCCCTCTTTCCTTCTAGTGGCCTGAACAATATACAATTACTTTCACAATGACCTTTATTCACCAGGCAATTACCTACACTGTTTGTACTTACTCACTCAGGGCTGGTTCCTCTAGCTTGACACTGGGGAACCCTGTAAACAAGGTTACACAGCAACTAGCAACAGTACAATACTTTTGGCACAAACAGGAATCACATGTCAGGTTAAATGCAAACAAAGTTAAATCTGATTTATTCAGGGACTTGAACAAGGGAGGGGCGTAATCAGGTTGATTCTTTAAAAGCTATATATTAATCAGGCAGTTATGCATGCAGTTCAGAGTCCCTACACAGTCACATACTCTGGATACCCAGGTAGGAAAATGGTGGCCTCTCAGAATGTTGCATCTGGTTGGGGCCTATGATGGAAGAAAGCACACTATGCACAAATACATATATTTGTAATCCGGAGCCAGAGGGTCAGTTTGAGAAAGAAAAGCAACAAGACAATCAGATGACAACACTTTTAGATTTAGCTGTTGTTGCAGAGAGCTACCTGATGTTTACTCACGATACCCAATACTGACACAGGTAGGACGTAAATCAAGACTGCAGGTTGTTGAGCTGGAGTGCCCGGAGAAGCAGGGCCCACACAAATCACCGAGGCGTCATTTCTATTCAAGGCGTTGAGCAGGGGGCTGATCCCCAGGCTGGTCTCTCGTCAATGACTTTATAGCAGGTATTCTGGCTGGCCCAGTGTAGCAGGGCCCAGGCAAATGGAAATGGATATGGATTCAGTCCGTGGAGCTGGATACAGCTTCCAGCAAGCAAAACACAGTTCAGACACACAGAGGGGAACCAAATCACGACCCACTATAAGCACACAGCACATTCACATGTAAGGAAATTCCACTGTACCAGGCAAATGGCTCTTGGTTGCATTTACAGAGTCTCTGCACAATCTGGAAGTTCAGAGGTACAGTAGTTGAAGTCCTGACAGGCCGATCGATTCAGCAAATCTTTGGTCTTATCTCAGATAAAGCTCAGTCACAATTCAGTGGCTTAATTCCCTCTCCAAATTCGGATTCAGTCCCAAAAAAACACAAGTTCCCTCTATGGAACAGCAGGCAGGCATGCAGACCAAATCAGGGTCTTTCCATAGTTCTCTCCGCATAATCCACTATGGATTGCTGCTCGAACTATCTTGAGCTGTTACTTCACTCTCAACTCAGATCTAACTGAATCTGCAAGCAGTGTGGGACTTTCTCCAAGATCCAAAAGGTTCAGTTGGCTGATCTGTCTGTCAGTCACAACAAGGGCTCCTCCAGGTTGTTGTAGGCGCCTGTAGCTCCAGAACTACACTTCCTACCAGTTTCCTGGGCCCCTGTAGGTAGGCTCCACTTAGAGTCCCTAATGTACTGATAGGCCCATTCTGCAGCCCAGACCAAGATGATAGAAACAAACAGAACTGTTCATGCTGCAAAGAAAGCAGGTTAGAACAAACTCTGGCAGTATTATTACTTCAACAAATGATCAGCAAACAAGTACATCTTCTAACAGAGCTCCCTCTCAGATTAATTATGACTGCAATCCAGGCAGCTGTTATAGAGACAGTACACAGAGGCTACACAGGCACTTTCTGGCAATACATTTAAACTGACTAAAATGCAGAATACCAGCCTGGCAGTGAGCATTTAGGCAAGCTCAAGGAAAATTTTCTGGAACCCCCATTTGTATGGGGTTTACACAAGTATGGGAGCGTGAGTCAGTCTGTATATTATTTTTTCAAAAGCAGTGTCACAATCAAGAGTCCATCTCTGTCCAAACAGCTCATTGGGTCTGAAATATTTTTTTCCCTGCCTCTGTCAGATCCCTTTTTAAACCTTTTGTGAGTAGGTGGGTACCCTTGAGTTATGTTTAGCGGGGGGCGGATCACCTTGGTATAGCCCCTGACAAATCTGCGATAGTAGCCGCAGAATCCAAGAAACTGTTGGAGTTCTTTTATGTTGTTTGGTTTTGGCCAGCTGGTTAAGGCTTCCACTTTACTGGAGTCAGTTTGCATGCCTTCTGACAACACAATGTGGCCCACATATTTGACAGAGCTCTGGAAAAACTATCATTTGTCAATAGATAACTTAAGACCGTACTCCTCTAGTCTGTCCAATACTTTAAATAGCCGACCCTCATGCTCCACAAGAGTTTTCCCAAAGACTATGATGTCTTCAAAGTAGATAAGACACTCTAAGAGATTCATATCTCCCACTGCACGCTTCATTAGTCACTGAAAGGTTGCTGGTGCACCCAATATGCCTTGTGGCATGCGAAGAAACTCATAGAAGCCCAAGGGACAAATGAATGCAGTTTTTCCCTGTTCTCAGGAGCTCTTGGGATCTGATAGTATCCACTTTGGAGGTCAAGGATGGAAAACCATTTATTCCCATTTAGACAGTCCAGGGCATCCTGTATGCGTGGCATTGTATACTGATCAGGCACAGTTCTTTTGTTGAGGGTCCTGTAATCAACCCACACGTGGACAAATCATTCTTTTTCTGCACCACAACAATTGGGGATGTGTATGGGCCATGTGACTTTGTATGATGCCAGCCGCTAACATCTCTGTAGGTGATGTCTGACATCATCTATGATCAGCAGGAGCTAGTCGTCTCAGACCTCTCCCTGAAGGGTCTCTCATCATGCAGCTGAATGTGGTGTTCAGTACCTGTGACACAGCCAACATCCCATTCCTTGAGGGAGAATACCTGAGTTTTCTGAGCCAGCTTGTTACTGATCCTGGTTCTCCAGCTGTTTGGAGGTGACTCCCCAAAATCAAACATGTCAGGTGATACCTCACATACTTTTTCAGTTCTGCACTGGGATGGGAGCACAGTAGTGTTGGCACAGTAGACTTTAGCTAGGGTGCATCCTCTGGGTATTGGGATGTCTCAGTCTGTAACATTTTGTATTCGTAACACCACTCATCGGGCATGAGCCCGGGCCAGAAGCACGCTGGGTTTAATCAGCAGTCCTTGGGGTAATTTTCCCTTATTTAGGGCATCTAGCATCAACATTTCATTAGTCGCATCTTCTCATAGCCATACTTCACCACTGATACTGCATTCCGCATTGGGAGGCAATGTGATAGTAGCAGGATCTTTCTTCCAAACTATCCCAACAGGCTCGTCTTTGTCACTTTCCTCGGGGTGCATGTGTTTCTCGAAATCCTTTTGGATCAGGGCGTGAACACGCAGGGCCTTTCCTGTCTTTCTTTTTTGCCTTTCTTCACATAGCTGGGCCAGGTGTCCAAACGTGTGCGTTGGTGCCGATCAGTATGGAGATACCATCATAAAGTCCAGTTGAAGGGAGACCAGAGATAGCATCTCCACAGAATCTCCTACACCAGCCACAGAAGAGGGGAAGGAAAGCCACACTTTTAAATAGCCAAGATAAGGATATGACGTTTCACTTAACCCCCACACATGCAGCCCATCAAGAGGTTGTAATGGGTGATCAGAAGATGCTGCTCATACCAGTCTTAGAAAATTATTGTGACTTGAGACCCGCTGTCTAAAACTTCTCGGCCTGAATCCCATCTATGTGTACAGTAGTGTCCATGGAAGGGCCCACCAATTTAGACCAGTCTGTGGGATTTTAGTAGGAACCTGGATGGACGATTTGAATACAATGAAATTGAATTTGATTTCCGAACCTCCACTGTGATCATTTCTTCCACCTCTGCCACTGGTTTGCTTTCCGAGCTCCCCTTGAGTCTATTTGTGACTTTCTCTAAATTCTTTCTTCATATGTCCATCCTTTCCACAGTTGTGACAGATTATAGGTTCTTGGGTCCGTCTTGGCTGAAATATTGCATTAGGAACTGGTCTCCATTCACAATTAGAGGGTTGAGCAGAGTACCCATTTGGTGTTACTGCTGGAGCACTAACAACAGAAAACCATGGTTTGACCTCTGTCTGCAGCATGGAAGGCAATGCAATATGTCTCAATAGTTCCTTTATTGCAGCAGTCAATTCATTTGTTTCAGTTTTCAAGCTGCCCTCAGGAGGAGATGCTTAAACGTGCACCACCACCCCCATAGCAGACGCGCCCTGAGAAGGATCGGGGTCTGTACCCACAGAAGCAACCTTGATATGAATACTGGCTTTCATTTTTCTGATTTCCTTTAGCAGTTCAGTCCATGGCGAAGCATCCTTAGCAGTCTCTCTCTCACTGGGCTCCCTTGGGCTGGCACCAGCATTTAGTTCTCAGACCCCTTCATGTGACTTTGGAAATTATGGACCATCAGAGACTGACCCTTTGCCAAGAGCAGAGGTTGCAGCAGCTACAACCATGCAGGGTTTCCTAGAGCCTTCCTCCTCCTCAGCTTCATGTACCTCCTTCATCAACATATGGAAGGGCAAGGGATCAGATCTCCTTTGGTGCAGTTGCAGTTTGAGCAACACCCAGCTGGAGTGCCAGGCAGAGCAAAGTATATGATCCAGTCTTATCTGGTCCAACTCGCTAGAGGCCCAGCCTCCTTTCCAAAAAATGGTTTGTATGAATTCCTCTAATCGATTCATGTAAGCTGATAACAATTCCCCCGGCTGTTATTTAATATCTTTAAGGTTAAATTTCAAAGCTTTGACACTAGCGGTACCCCCAAGCACATTTTCAAGGGTGACTATATATTCTTGGGCCTTGGCATCAGGTTTAGAGGACCTCAGGGAACAAAAAGCACATAGGGCGGGCCCCTGGAGGCTTTCCACTAGGCATGCCCCTTTTTTGACCTCTGAGCATTGCCAGTCTTGTACTACAGTGGTAGAAGAGTACCGTCCAGGTCTAAGTCGACTTCCCCATTAGGGGTAGGGAGGATGCCAGAGAACATTTTAAGTTTGCAGTAAGAGTCATGACTAACTGCTGGCACTGCGGTGGGCACAGGAGCTGGTGAAGGGACAGGTGCTGGAGCTGACGTGGGCAGCGGGGAAGGAACACCTCCAGGTGACATGAATAACTTTTTAAAGTCCTCTATTGTTTTACCCTCCTCCATTAACAACTTGGCAAACTTTTCCTCAAAGGTCTCAGATAAGGGTGGGAGCTCATTCTCTAAGAAGTCCTTACTGTCTTTAGTTATCACCCTTTGGGTGGCTAGGTACCCATCAACAGCAATAGTTCTGGACATTTTAGTACTGTCCATGGGGTTGCCACACTCCACTAACGCCATTAGAGTTTGGGCAGTCAAGTCAGCATGTCGGCTTACCACTACAGTTTTTCCCAGGCATTCGATTTTTGAAAGTGCCCCTTCTATAGTGTCTTTACCAGTGCCCAGGGGTATATCTAGTATTAACAGGGCATTGTGGGGGTTATTTTCATGCCCCACACACCATCCGACCAAATGATGCACAGCCATTTCTTCAGTGGTACCCATTAAGTTTTTAGTTGTACTTTTTGGTCTTGACCACTAGGGGCGGTAATCCCAATGGTGCCTCCAAGATGTAACCCCTAGGTGGTGCTGTCCCAAGAGCTACTACCCCTGCCTGCATGACTAGGCACAGGTTGAGGGGCCTGAGCTTGGAGAATGAGTGCCTCCACCCAGAGGAATGGTTTTGGAGTAGCATAACTGCTGTGGGTATAGCCCTCTGGGTCACTATAACCCCCTTCTAACCCTTCTAGTGGCTTAAACAGGTCAGCATACAAACAATCACATATGGCATATGATGACAGTACTGAACCCAGACTCGGTGCACTTACCACCAGGGCTGGATCAGCAGTAAAAGCCCTGAGACCCCTGTAAATGAGACCTGCAATATAACAGTTCAATGACAATGCAATATCCTCCACAGAGGTACACACTAGCCAGGTTAAATGCAGAAAGAACAAAATCTGACTTATTTGGGGAATTGCACAGGGTGGGGCAGTAAATCTAGCAGGTGATTATTTAATCTGATTGATTCAGGCTGATATGGCATGCACTAAGAGTCCCTCAGTCACAGTCACACACCTGGGTATCCAGGTATTACGCAGGCTAGTCTGAAGTGCTGCGGTAGGCCAGTGTTGCAGCTGTTGTTGGGGCCCTTAGAAAGAAAACAATTAACATGCACATCAACCCAGAATTGTATTCTGGAGCAGAATGGCTCAGCTCGTTGTGATAAACCCAAACAATTAAATCAGATGACACACAATGATTGTTGCTTTGTTGCAGGAAGCTACTCTGTTTAGTACTCGCTGCCCAAACCAGGAGGCAGGACTGATGAGATGAAGACCTCTGGATGTTGTTCTGGCTTACCAGAGGAAGCAGGGCTCACACGACTCACCGTGGTAGTCGATACCTGTTCAATGGTGTTGAGCAGGGAGCCGAATCCCTGAGTGGGTCTTTTGTTGGATAATTCTGTCTGGTGGGAGCGACAGTCTAGGCCGAGATGGCAGTGCCCAGACCAGAGCAGACAGTTTGGATTTAGTCCGTACAAGTGCTGGAGTAGCTTCCAGCTAGCATAACACATTTGAGGGAAGGGAACCAAATTGCGACCCACGCAACACATTCAGCACACGTATAAGTAATAATGCTATGAGCCACAGATCAGTTGAAGTCAGTTTGCAATTTAACACAGTTTCTGCACAAACCTCCCATTCTGAAGCTCTCTCCGGTACCTGACAGGCCGATCACTTCTGGAGCAAGTCTTCGGTCCACACTCAGGCGAAATTCACTCTTTTTCAATTCAAGATTCAGGTCTCAAGAAAGATATTCGGATACAGCCTGATTTTATTTGCACAAACTTCTTCACACTGGAAGATTGTAGCAGGCAGGCCAGACAGCCTTCCCACTGAATCCCCGTGCTACCACACAGGAGCAGCTGCTCGAATTGCTCAAGCTGTTCACTCTCCAAACTCCAACTCTTGACTGATTCTGCTGCAGGCAGTTCTGGGGATTTCCTCTGAGATCCAAAAGGTTCGATTGGCTGAGGGAACTGTCTGTCACAGTAAGGGCTCCCCCTCCAGGTCCATTTAGGTGTCAAACCTTAAAAACTACAATTCCTACAGATTTCAATCCCACAAGACCTCTGGGGACAGTCTCCATTTTAGGTCCCCTGAGGTTCAATTGGTCTAGCTCTGGCAGTCCAGAACCAAAATGGTAGCTCTTATGCAAAAAGTCCAAGCTGCAAGAGAAGGTAGGTTAAACAAACTTCGATACTATTATTAATGGTGATGCACGGATATCCAACCCGGAGATCTGATCCGGTTGGATATCAGGCTTTTTACCCCTATCCAACCCAATCGGTTTTTAAATTTTAAACAGGTCGGGTCGGGTTGATTATTTTAAAGATGCACCATTTCGTATCTCTGCAGTTGTCACCAGTCTATATAACTACAGGTGGCAGTACAAAGGAACAGCATAAGAAGGGGACGATGGAGTGTGTGTCAAGTCAGCCATTGCATCAGGGATTATATAGGCAGTGGAGTAACTAGGCAAGTTTTCCATACGCAGAGGCGCACAAAACCTCTGAAGCAGTATAAGCAGCCAGTTGGAAGCCGCATTAAAAAAAAAAAAATATACAGTCTTTCTTGGCTTTTTCTTTTATATGCTTTTCCAGTCCTGTATAGTTATGAATTCTCCTACCATAATAAACATCCTCATATCAACGCCCTTCTGAATACATTTCCTTATACTCAGCTTTGGTGTCAAGCGGCAGATTACCAAGGACAGGAATTCAGTGTTGACATTCATAAAAAAAAATAATAAATTACAAAGTGTCCACCTCTGAGCTAACAAATGTACTCTGCTAGCTTAATAATAAAGAATTATGTAGAATAGTCCTAGCAAAACAGTGTCAACAGTAATAATAAATTAAATGTGTCTACGGGAACCCGAAAAACTGAGAAGAAACATGTTCACGCTTTGCAAATTGCATTTCTTTGAATGTTTCCTTTCTGCATTCACTTCATTCCAGATGTAATAACACATGCAACACATGATTCAAGGTGGTGCTGACTTGGGGGCAGGTCAAGTAAAGATGTGCGCTGTCATGGCTAAACTTCAGTGCAGGAGTCGGCTCTTGCAGCCAGAACCATGTGTCAGAACTCAGCTGTGTGAGAACTGTCCAGTGACTGACAGTGCAGCACGGTGAGTTTCAGATCTCATTGCAGGGTGCTGATAGGGAGAAACAGGGTTAGCTGTGCAGGTGATGAACTGTGGGCAGAGGGGGGAATTGTCAAAGCTATGATGTGCATGTAAAATTATGTTTTTTCAGCAAGTCTGCAGCGTTTATGTTACAGTGACCTAGGGATTACACTAGGTTTCTTTGCAGGTTTAGGAGCTTGTAATAAAGTGTGTCATTCATTAATCAAAAATATTAGTGCTCATAATTACTATCCAACCCGATGTTGAACCGATCCGGTCAGATAGTAGATGCAGGATATCCAGATCCGATATCCGGCGCAAAAATGATATCCGTACATCTCTAATTATTAATAAGGCAGATAAACAGTAAATGAACACAGTTCCTAACAGAGCTCCCTCTGTGCATGTAGTGTCTGCAGAATGGAGCAGAAATACTTGATAGTTTCCACAAACTAGAAACCTGGTTCTGCCAACACAAACTGCTACTAACTCATAAAAAAAAAAACAAAAGCATGCTGTTCACGGTCCCTCAGAACAAAATGAATTTCTGCCCACTTCGAATTCAGAACCTTAAAGGTGACACTCTTGAGCAATTATCCTCGTTTAAATATCTGGGTGTTTACCTGGATGACACTCTCAATTTCTCCCATCACATTGATCATGTTGTCAAAACCACGAACATAAAACTGGGCATCCTGCATAGAAACAAGCACTTGATGATACCTGCTGCCCTCAAATTAGCCACAGACAGCACTGTATTGTTATCTATTGACTATGGGTTACCAATATACATAGCAGGATCAGACACTGCCCTAAGCATGATACAAAAACTCATAAATAGGGCATGTCATCTGGCACTTGGGGCAGATCGCTGGACTCACACCTGTGTCCTCTACTCTGAGACTGGCTGGCTCCCTCTGTAATTAAGAGCCTAATACCAAACATGTCTGATCATAAAAAAAGTGCAACTAGGCCTCATGCCAGAATCCATATGTAGTCTTTTCAAAAGGCAGTGCATACAAAGCAAACCAGAAATGCGACAAAAGGAGGACTTCAAGTCCTTTTCAAGTGCATGGCTTTGGCCTAGAAATCCATTACTTTCAATGGCCCCAAATGGTTTAATGAGCTAGCCGACATGCTGGCAGGACGCTACAAAGCTGAGCCAGTTCAAAAAGGCTACGGTCCCATCTAAAGAGTGTAGCTACCTGTAACTGCCTGTAATATGATCAACAGATCCTCTTGTTTTTACCCCTTTCACTCCTCACCCTCCCACCCCAGATACCCCAATAAATCGACTTACCACCCTCCACCACCACCTTACCCTCCTCATTTCTCCCTACCAACATCGCCATTTTTGACAACGCCACTCTGTTTGCTTACCCTCCCTATCATCCCTGACTTAACATTGCCATATTGCTGACATGTTCATTCCTACCAGGATAGCCCAACCCTGCAACTAATAATGTAATGCACTTTATCTATTGTTAAGAAGTACCTGAAACTAACAAGTCTTGAACCTCATGTGACACTATAATGATTTCATGATGCCTACCATGTGATCCCTGCTATCTGTATTGTATTGCATAGTATTGTATTTGTATTGTACTGTTTTTGTCCTTGACTTGAACCTTTGAAAATGAGTCTTTGACTCAAAGGTATTAATCCTAATCAATAAATAAATAAAAATAATAATAAATACCACTCGCCTAGCCGGTCATGAGCCCTAAACTACTTGGACCCGACCCAGACTAATTTCTAACACAGCATAATGACTCTCTTTAAGAGACAGGCATGGGGGCCTTCTATAGCACTCTCTTGCAGACACATACAGCTACTACAGACACAGGACACCATCCTGACAGTGGGCATTAGGCAGCCCAGAAAGACATCTTGGTAAATCTCAGTTTGTAGGGGGGTTACATTCTTTATTGATTCACCTTGATTCTGTCATTGCTCACTTCTGCTATATTGGCTACACCACAGCTTAACACCAGTATGTCTGCCACTTACTTCTTGCCTCTTGGCTTACACCCCCCTGCCCAAATGATAAAGCTGTCAGGTCAGGGTGCCCCTCTGGGCCATCCTAGATGGGAGGGCAATTGTTGGAGCTGGTCCTGGGAGTGCCCCAGAGTCATCCTGTGCAAACTTAAGATTTCAGGCTTTTTTCTACCGCACCCCAACCCAGGAATCTACCCTCTATAGAGGAGGGGAGAATTCCCATGGATGCATGATCCTCTTCCTCCTGAGTGACCTTCTGTCATTCCATGATTGAGACATGAACTAGGGTCACCAGCATCTCAAGTGGCAAAGCTGTCACAGCACTAATGGGCTAGGCAATTCTGTAATTTTAATTAAACAAGTTAAAGGGCCCAATTTGCAGTCACAGGGCCATCACAAAATCTGTGCAGTAGTGATTTTGCAGTTGTTCCTTGCCTGCAGTCACTTAAGCTATCCTCAAAGGGGGTTGCAGCCCTTCTCCGCACAGTAAGTAACTGCCATGTAATCATGCAGGGGAAGGGTCACCATGCAGTTGACCAACAGGGCAGTCCAGAGCATGTGGCAAACTGACCCTCCCAAGACGTTTTTGCATCTTTAGCAAAACCTCTTCAAGTAGAACTGTTAAAAGTAGTTCTATGGGGTGTCACTAAAGAGCTCAAAAAACAAGAGGAGTTGGCAAGGGATGCAAATTGTTGATGGACTATAATGTCAAACATTCATCGAAGGGAATGGGGCTAGGGAGTGGTATCCACTGGATACCAATAATTTTGACTTGGGCTTGGGTGAGTGAGGGGGCACTGTACCACCAGGAGGGCAAGAGAAGGCAATGGACACCAATTACAACATCAGCCCACAAGTATGGTAAATGTTTGGGACCCCCATTGAGCATTACCTTCATCAGCCAACAAGCGGCCTTCAAGGTGCAGTTGGAGGGGGGAAGAATTAGGGAGGAGCACCTCTGACATGGCTGTCTGTGGATGGCACAGTGCCTTGTGACTGGTAACTTGTCACCCAGCAATGGCCATGGGGTGTTGCAAAGCTAGTGTTCACTAACCTTGGTGTTTATAATTTGCATTGTGACTTAGTTGCTATGATGTCTCTCTCAGCAACTAAGTCAGCCCTTTTTGGATGGACACAACATGGGGACGGGTCTAAAGGCAGAGGCTGCTTGCATACAGATGTGTGGTTCCTGTATTATGACTCATTCCCCTAATACTTTACAAGCTACTGTTTAGCCTCATAAATCTTTTTTTTTGCAACATATTTTTATTGAAAATGTTATACTTATCACTCATACAGAAACACTACATACCTTCCATTATTATATTCCATTGCATGACAATACAGACATCTGACAGACAAATATTCAAAACATCACAACTCATTAACTTACTAATTAGATGGGTCCAAATTCCTCATCCATTTCTCTAAGCAGGATCATTTTTATCTTATTATTTTAAAACTGATTCACTTAAAATCTAAATTTGTGGCTTGTACCATGCTCATCTTAATGTTAATGCATGACCAATCCCATGCCCAGGATTAGGAGACTTTACCCTCGAAGGGCCTATGTCAATCCTCTTTGGGAGCCTGTGCTTCTCCTTGGGCAAGCATGTCCAGGAAGGGTCCCCAATCCCATAGAAACTTCTCTTCTTTGTTTTTAACGTATAGAGATATACTCCAAAGCCAGAGTTTGATAACCAGGACCTTCCATATCCTTATTGTTGGCATCTCCGCTGAGACCCATGTGTTGAGGATACAATGTCTAGCTAATACCAGTAACACCTGGCTCCAATCTCAGGTAGGGTCCCAATTCCCATCCGGCCCACCCTCTATGCCAAACAGCATGCTGAGGGGGGCCAGCTTCATCTCTCTGCCCAGAAATACCATCAGTTGTTTTGCCACTACCCACTAGAACTTCTGTTAAACTGGGCAAGCCCAAAAATAATGCATGTATGTATGTACCCAACCTCTCAGAGCACCTACTACAGATGGGGGATATCCCTGGGTTGAATTTGTGCACCAATATGGGTGGGTAATATATTCTATGTAGAAACTTGCAGAAAGACTCTTGGTACCAATTATATATTAGTATACCCCTATGTAATTGTAACATCAATTGCCAGTTCTCCTCCTGGATCTCCCTCCCTAGATCCTGCTCCCACTGCTGCATGACTTTCTCAAGTGTAATCCAGGAAGTTTTCCTATCCAGCTGGGTAGCTCTTCCTATCATGCCCTTAGTCTCTTTACTTAATGCAAGGATCAAATGTTCTACTTATGATAGAGGAGACTCTGATGCCACCTGCCTTCCTAATTTGGATATGTAGTCCCTTACCTGCAGGAGGCGATAGTGATGCCCCGCCGGCAGATCAAGTCCCCAAATAATCTCTTCCAGGGTGGCCATCTGATCCCCTACATACATGTCTCAGAGGCACCTGAGCCCCCCTTTTCTCATCGCCAGAATCCCCCATCCTCCAGACCTGCTATAAAAGCTGGGTTCCCTGCTATTGGCAGTAGTAGAGTTTCAGTCCTGCTGTGTTCCCACTAGCTTCCTAATATTTTCCCATCCCTGGAGCACATACAGCCAAGGGATTTCTGCCAGACAGCTGGTTATAACTCCTATATCCTCCCAGACACAGATAGGCAGAGAGCTTCCCCGGCATGACATCTCCTCCAAATCAATCCATCCCACTGCCAGTGGTCTGTGTACCCAGTCACTTATATATCTGTATTGCATTGCTAGGTGGTAGTTCCTGAGGTCAGGAAGTTCATTCCCTACCTTCATCTTGCCTGCCTGCAGGCATCTCAGACTTACCGTGGGCCTCTTACCCTTCCACAGAAAACCCTTAAAGGCCCGCTCTAATCTTTTATAATCTATCCGGGTAAGTCCTATATGGAGCATTTGCATGGGGTACAGCACCCTTGGTAATATATTCATTTTAATTACATTTATACATCCCATCCAGGATATGGGCAACTCCCTCCACCTTTGAAGCTCTTCTTCTATTTTGTTAATAAGGGGGTATAATTTAACTGGTAAAGTGACCCCAGGTCCCTCCCCACCTGTATTCCTAGGTACTTAAATGCGGTTGAGACTCTATGCAGGCCCCCCACTCATAAATCTTTAACTTTGACTTAGTTTGTCTCTAGTACAGTAAGCTTGAAACAGTTTTCTGGTTTACTATCAAACTTGCAAAGTAAACTGCCTTTGGGGTCTGCCAAAACCTCCTGAGCACAGGGTTGAAATTGATAAGAACCTGTGGGAGAAATTAAGGAGGACAGCAGAGAGAGGTGTCTTACTATAATGGGAAAGAGACATCTGAGGAACACAGAGGTCTACAAACTCAGGCAGACTAGAGAGACGTAAGGCTTTTTTCTGCTGGCTAGTTTTGTAATGTTCATAGGGTAGTTTAATTTTCCCAGACTGAGTGGGAAATGGGAAGAGCAAATTCTGGTGCAAGCACTAACTTCCTGAACATGTTGAATCATTTGTTCATGATGCAGCTAGAAAGGCTGGAGACAAATAAAGATGCTATACAGTATCTGATAATAACTAACAGAGAAAAGATGGTTAGAGGTGTGGAACTTCTAACAGTGACAACCTTATGATTGATTTAGCATGAATAGGTGTGAGGATAGAAGCAAAACAGCTAGGACTTTAGAAGGCTCCACATTTGTAAGATATGTTGATAGCTAAGAGAGAATTAAGGCCATTAGGAGGAAGGCATGACAGATACACACTACTTTTAATGGCAAAAAGTACCTGGTGAGCACCTGGTGTCCAGTGCCATTCCCCACCCTCACCCATCCTGTGTCACAGAGCCCTGGAGTACAGCGGCACCCCTCCCTCACTCTACTCATGAGCCAAGAAATCCCTTGTGTCCAGTGCCACATCCATTCCCTCACCGTGTCATAATTCAAGCAGTCCCTGCCATCCATTGGTGCCCTCAACATTACCTTGCCCCAAACATACAGTGGCGTGAAAAAGTATTTGCCCCCTTCCTGATTTTCTCTATTATTGCATATTTGTCACACTGGATGTTTTCAGGTCTTTAGACAAAATATAATATTAGATAAAGGGAACCTGAGTGAACAAATAACACTTTTTTTTTTCTATTTCATTTATTTAATGAAAAAGTTAACCAACACCAACTGGCACTGTGTGAAAAGTAATTGCCCCTAGTTAAATCAACCCAATTAAAGGGATAATTAGAGTCAGCTGATTGAACACAGCCAGGCTTGGTTACAGCCAGCCCTGCTCAATATAAACCTCACTTATTTTGGCCCTTACCATCAGAGTCACGCTGCCAGCACAAAGATTCAACAAGCACATTATGCCATGATCAAAGGAAGTTCCTGAAAGATCAGAAAAAATTTGTTGCCCTTATCAGTCTGGAAAGGGTTACCAGTTATTTCTAAGGCTCTGGGACTCATCAAACCACAGTGAGAGCCATAATCTCCAAATGGAGAACACTTGAACAGTAGTGAACCTTCCCAGGAATGGGCGGTTTGCCAAAATTACTCCAAGGGCGCATGTAAAATCATCCAAGAAGTCTCAAAGGATCCTAAAACAACATCCAAAGAACTGCAGGCTACTCTTGCCTCAGCTAAGGTCAGTGTTCATGACTCCACAATCAGAAAGAGACTGGGCAAAAATGGGCTTCATGTGAGAGTAGCAAGGCGGAAACCACTGCTAACCAAGAAGAACATAAATGCTCGCTCTCATTTGCCAAGAAGCACCTGGATGATCCATGGCCTTTTGGGAAAATGTTCTATGGATAGATGGGTCAAAGTGGAACTTTTTGGACAACATAGATCCCATAATGTCTCGTGAAGCAAACACAGCATTCCACAGTAAGAACACCATACCAACAGTCAAACAGGGTGGTGGTAGTGTGATGGTGGGGATGCTTTGCTGCCTAAGGACCTGGATGACTTGCCATAATTAAAGGAACCATGAATTCTGCTCTGTACCAGAAAATTCTTAAGGAGAATGTCCAGTCATCCTTCCGCCTCAGCTGAAGCTGAAGTGTAGTTGGTCATGTAGCAAGACAATGATCCAAAACACAAAAGCAAGTCCACATCAGAATGGCTAAAAAGAAGTAAAATTAAAGTTTTGGAGTGTCTAGTCAAAGTCCAGACTTAAACCCAATGGAGATGCTGTGGCAGGACCTGAAACAGAGCAGTTCATGCTCTAAAACCTACCAAATGTTACTGAATTAAAGCAGTTCTGCAGGGAAGAGTGGGTTAAAATTCCTCCAGACGATGTGAAAGACTGATATTGAATTATAGGAAGTGTTTGGTTGCAGTCATTGCAGCTAAATGTGGCATAACCAGTTATTAAGTTAATGAGGGGTAATTACTTACACAGTGCCAGTTGGTGTTTAGTTAACTTTTTTCATTAAATAAGTGAAATTAAAAAAAACAAGTGTTATTTGTTCACTCAGGTTCCTTTATTCTAATATTACATTTTCTCTAAAGACCTAGAAGCATCAGTGCTTGACAAATATGCAATAGAAAATCAGGAAGGGGCAAATGCTTTTTCACGCCACTGTAATTCCCTAGCATTCAGTGGTATCCCTTCCCTCACCCTTCCCCAAACCAACAGTCCCTGGTGTCCAGGGTACCTTCTTACCTTGCCCAAAGTCACCACTTCCTCATGTCTAGTGGTACTCCTTACTCAACCTGCCTAAAGCCATTAGTCCCTGAAATCCCCCTGCATCACCTTACCCAAAGTCACTAGTCCTTTGTGTCTGTGGTAACACCTGCCCTCATCCTGCCCAAAGTCATTAGTCCTTTTGTCCTGTAGTACTGCCTGCCTCACCCCACCCAAAGAAATCAGTCCCCTGATGTCCTGTGGTACTGCCTGCCTCTTACCCTACCCAAAGTCATCAGTCCCTGATGTCCTGTGGTACTGCCTGCCTCACCTTACCCAAAGTCATCAGTCCCTGATGTCCTGTGGTACTGCCTGTCTCACCTTACCCAAAGTCATCAGTCCCTGATGTCCTGTAGTACTACCTGCCTCACCTGACCCAAAGTCATCAGTCCCTGATGTCCTGTGGTACTGCCTGCCTCACCTTACCCAAAGTCATCAGTTCCTGATGTCCTGTGGTACTGCCTGCCTCACCCTACCCAAAGTAATCAGTCCCTGGTGTACGGAATGATGGTCTTGGTTCAGGTGAGGGAGGGAAGAGTACCGCTGGAGACCAACAACTTATCACTTTGGACAGGGTGAGGGAGGGGTTTTGCACTGGACACCAAGGATGAACTGTTGACATTAGTTGAAACAAGTTTTTTCTCACAACCACAGATTTGACTCATGGCCTAAGTTTGGAGTCATAAATACCAGTGTCGTGGACAGGCTCCAGATGCTGATTTAAAGGGGAATGGTCAGCACTAAAAAACCCACACCCAACTGTGGGGCTGGTCCCCATTTGCATTTTGTGTGCAAAACAAAGATTTATTTACTGTTTACTGCAGTAGTGTTGATTGTATCAGGCTGACTTCCAAGCTGACATTTGCTTTAATCAGAAATCCCAGAATCCCTGCAGCCGATGCTAGAACTGGGCTGCAGCACTGGGAGAATTCAATAACCTGCAGTGCATGCTAAAGCTTTTATAAGCTCAAATCAGATGTTTGCCGGTCTCACTGTTCTCAGAGCTAAGTAGAGTCCTCTGTGATTATACTTAGCCCCAGGAGAAATGTGGGACCAGCAAACAAATGATCAGAGCTTATAAAAATTCAGACATGCACACTGCAAGCTATTGAATCTCCTATTGGAGCAGCCAAGCTCTGACATCAGCTACAGGAGATTCTGGGATTTCTGGATAAGCAAATGTCAGCTTGGGAGTCAGCAGAATCAGTCTGGTACAATCTACTATACCGAAGTAAACACTAAGTAAAAAAAATGTTTTTGCACACAAAGTGCGAATTGGGACCAGCTCCAAACTTGGATGTGGGGTTCTTAGTGCTGACAGTTTCTCTTCAAAAATAAAGGGTTGGGATCCTTGTGTGGGAAACTGACTAGGGAGATGGGATTGCAGAAGCAGCCAATTGGAATGGACTCCTAGTGGCCGCATGTGTGTTTGTTTTTTTTTTTACTTTCATGAGTCAGCTTGTTACTGCGGTCATAAGTCGAGATCACTCACGCCCACAGTTTTGACTGGCGCATGAGAGTCCCTTCACCCTTTATTCACTACCGTACAGAAAGGGCTTATTGGAAAAAGCCTTTTCAAGCTAAACTGCATATGCACACACACTGCATTTTATTTTCTTTCTAACTTTGTTTGATTTTATATTTTTTCCTTACAAGCAGTCTGTAAGGTCACCCCGGGACCAGGATTTAATAAACCTGACATTTTCTGTGTTTAAATCTTAGTCTTTTTTTAGTTATTAGAGAGCTAGAAAAGGTCTTAAAAGCCATATTTGTTTGGGGATTTTAACCTTCTATAACTATACATTGGCTGCACCCCACTTTGACTAAATGTTCAAGACTTGGAGATCCTCATCCAGATGTGGTGCATGCCAGTTTTCAGGTCCCTGTGTCTCAAGACAGCTGAGATATAAGCAACCAAAATTAAGGATTTAGCATTAAACAGTATACTCAAACCCAACTGTAGTGGTGCTGTTGTGCCACTGTACTGTAACTGTCAGAATTCAGCAAGAATCAAGTTCTGTAGCTCAGGCTTTTGTGACAGTTTGTTGCAGCTGATTTAATCCTGTCACCATCTTCTCAGACTCCCAATGAACAGTTAAACAGTGTAGCCTATAAGTGTTTGACCCTCATTCCGTGTTTCAGGAATATTAAAGGTACTGATCCCAATATTTAAGGGCTTTGCATTCATTCTGTGGCTGCCAACTGGACTTGCACAATCAACCCTTATTGAGGTAGTAGTACCTGGCTTCCCACCTTGAGTAGCATGGGTTGCTCATGCCAGGCCTATACAAGTGGACAGGATAGAAATTGGAAAGGGGAGCAGGGACCTCATTAGCCTGGGTCAGTAGGTCTTGCTGGAAACAGCAGTGCTGCATGTGGGGTGAGGGAAGTGCATATCATAAGCAAGCAATAAGACACAACGAGGTGTGGTTTATATAGCCTGATAACAGCACGCCAGGTGCTAAGAGGCATTGCACTTGCACAGAGTGCCTTTTGCACCTGGGTGTGCTCTTATCAGGCCAAACCAAACATCGGGTGTCTTATTGTGCTTATAAAATGGGCCCAAGTAAATCATTCAAAAACAAAAAGGAAAACATTTGAAGAATACAGTTTTAAAAAACAGGTTTTAGTAGCTGAAATAGTAAAACAAATAGTCCATGTATTCAAGTGGTATCATAAGTGTTTCATCCCCTCCCCCCAACCAGCACCACAAGCATACACAGACATTGATTATTGTATTTCCTGTTACTGTTTTTTTTTCTTTAATTGATGTATCTGCACCATTAACAGACTGACAGCATGCAGTGTTATGTGCCTGCTGCTTTTTCACCAGCGAGCGTGTCTCTCAGGAGCCACCCCCTCCATTCCAGCAGCCACGCAGATATAGGCTGTTTTATTTCCTGTTACTGTTTTTTATTTATGTTAAATGTGGTGTTCAACGAAGATTGTCAGCATACAGTTATTCTGTGCCTCCCAATGCTTTTTCGGCAGCAAGCATGTCCCTCGGGAGCCACCGAACTGACCGCTTTGCATTTTACTTCCTCTTAAGAAATGGCCATTAAACTTTTGTGTCAATGGAGGAGTGGGGTTCTGCCATGCTTTTTAAAATATTGGGGAAGTGGATGTTACTTCTGATTTTTTAAATTTCCTGGCAGCGGACAAGCAGGTCTCTGCTGTGGTTTTCGTGACACCTGCTATGGTTCATTTTCATTTGTTCATCATGGGTAGGGCCATTTGCTTTCCACTGAAACTGTACAGGTCAGACTTTCATTTTACATGTTTTTTTTGTATCTTATCATGGTAAACACTTGCGGGGGGGGGGGGTTGAATGTTTGTCACATTGGACCAGCGCAGTCCCAGAGTGCTGACTGCAATAGGTTTTGGATGTCTGGTGACAGTGGCACAGTGATACCTTGATGTTCTGGGGTCAGGTTAGCACAAGTTAGTGTCAGTTGCAACATTATGGCATGATAAGGACATGTCTGAAGAAGGCTTTTAGCCAGTCAACATTCAGGAAAACTGGCCCATTTTATAACATGCTTGCACCATGATCCAGCAACCACCTAACTAGCAAAGACAAGAAACTAGGGATTGGAAAGGGAAACATAGAAACATAGAAACTATTGGCAGATAAGGCCCATTAGGCCCGTTCAGTCTGCCCATAGGCCCTATACATTGTATGTGCCACTGACCCTATGTGATCAACGGCTTTTCATTGATGGAAGGTGGTGAACTGGGAAAGTATTGAGCTTGGTAGTGACATCCCTTTTTATCTGGGGTAGTAAGATTACCATTATGGGTGATTCACCACAGAAAAGAAAGTAGGTTTGAATACACAAGCTGACATATCTCAACTGACTTGACCCTGCTGCGCTATGGTTCTGAGGGAGCACAACTGGGTGGGTCTCATTTGCCTGTAGGTGACAGGGGATTCCTTATTCATTACCTGTACAATTAATTTTAAATATTGCTAACTTAGTCTATATAGTGCATATGAACTGCACGGGGCACACTCTTTATTTCTTAGATTTCCATGTCAACCTTACACAGTTTTCTTTCTACATTTTACTTCAGAAAAAATCTTCCATACATCCCTAGCATTTGTGGCAAATAAGCATGACTCTATAGACCTTTGCATTTTAGATTTTTTTTTTTTTCATTTTCATTTTATTCATATTCGGAAGACCTTTGAGCTCAAAACCCTTTTTCAACGGTATCCAAGTAATAAAAAATAACACACACTACAATGCAATGCAATGCAGTACAATAGAATAAATAACAAGCAGCGGTATAGAAAACAAGTTAACAACAGACAACCTACAAAATCTATATGAAACAGGTAAGTAAAGTAATAATAACAAGCATTTGTCAATGCCGAATGTTTGCTTGCTGATATTAGCATTAGACTTGCAGGAGTTAGACAGATACAGAATAGGAATGGCAATGAAGTATTGAACTCACGCCAACCCCACCTCCACCCTGCAGAGATGGACAGGCATTGGGGTGTGCCTTTGGGTCATCGCCCATAATGCTCACGGCATTTCACCTCACCCTATCCTGTAGACACCAAGTGTTGAGGTGTGCCTTGGGGTGTTCAGCTTCACAGTCACCCCATTTCATAAGGACATACGCTGAAATGGGTGCAGTAAAGGAGAATGGGGTGAAGTCTGGGGTCAAGAGTCCAAGGCACACTCGATGCCTGTCACTGGCTTCAGGGTGGGGGGTTGGGGTGGAATGGCATGAGCATTACAGCTGGCAATCCAAAGGCACACCCCTGATGCCTGTCGGTCTGTACAGGGTGGGATGTTATGGTTAGAAACCCTAACGTCCCAGGCATTTGTTGGTATTTGCACTACAAATTTTCAACATGACTTTTTAGTGACCCCCACCTCATGAAAGCATTTGAGACCTCTGCTCATGAACAGTGTCCTGAACTTTGATTTCCCAGCGACTGTGCCATTCTGAGCCAGATGTGCGAAAACACAGATCAGGCAGGATGTGAAGAATGACAGCTGTACCATTCATAGGGAGGTGTGAAGAGATGGCAATGTTGAAAATCTGATGTGAAAATATTAAAAATGCTCAAACTTCTGAGTGCACGTGGAAACTGTGCAATGCATGCTTGTAACATAGTCATTTAGTGGAATTATTTCACCAAATTGTCAATATTGGTATTTTGTGACCTCTGCTCATGAGCACTGTCACTGTGATTTTCTTAATCTGTCCCAAACACTGATTTCCCACAGCGACCACGCTATTTTGCGCCGGAAGTGTGAAAACACATTTCAGCCAGGATGTGTAAAATGACAGCTGGACTATTTATAAGGAGGTGTGAAAAATGGCAATGTTGAAAATCTGGAGTGAAAATATTACACATTTGCAAAGTTATGAGGGTGGTGAAACTGGTAACACAGTCATTTTATGAACTTTTGTCACCAAATTTTCACCATAAGCATTTTAGGACCTCTGCTGATGAACAGTGTCATTGTGATCTTCTTAATCTGTCTGAACATTGATTTCCCACAGTGACGGCTATTCTGGGCCGTAAGTCTTGAAAACACATTTTGGCCAGGATGTGAAAAATGACAGCTGTACTGTTTATAAGGAGGTATGAAAAATGCCAATGTTGAAAATCTGGAGTGAAAATACTACAAATTTGTGAAGTTATGAGTGTGCGTGGAAACTGCGCAACGTACGCTTGTAACACAGTCATTTTTTGGAATTTTTTCACCAAATTTGGAACATAGGCTTTTTGAGAGCTCACCGCATGAACAGTGACACTGTTGTTTCATTACTCAACCCCAAAAGGTGATTCCATGCAGTGACAATGAAATCACCTTTTGGGACTGAATAATGCCATGACAGTGACTGAATTCATGATGAGGGGTCCCAAGAACCCCATGTTGAAAATTTGGTGCCAAAAGTCAAAAAAATGCCCAAGATATCCACATACGTTGAAAAAAAAACATTTTTGCCATTATACAGCTTACCAGCATTTCTTCAGTTTATGGTTGGCTTTGAAGAGTGCAGACGTGTTCTCAGTCCACTGAAGTTCATTGCACTGGGCTCCGGAGGTAAGTATGGGATAAGGGTGTGGGGAGGTGGGGTAAAGGGTGGGTACGGGTTGGGGAGGGGCAAGGACTCAACGATGGACCATTTTCTTTTAACAGGATTTAAAAAAAAAAAGACAATGTGGGACACTTTGGCACACTGGGTGGGCTCCCAGCATGCCACCTGGGTGTTTGTTGTACAGGAGAACTGGAGCCGATGGGGGATTGGGCACCCCATTGGCCATACAGTGTGCTTGGGAGGGGCAGTGTATGAGCGAGGGGATTGGGCACCTTGCTGTGTTGGGTAAGTTACTTTTTCAATTACTTTCTATTACATTTGGAAACTTGTTCCAGGAAGCTGTGCACTCACTAGCAAGGATGGATAAGTACTAGAAAAACAATATACCTTACAATTATAGTTACGTATTCCTTTTTATATAAAAACAATACAAAAATAATAAATAACTGTAAAAGATTACATTTTTTGAAAGTAATAGGTTAGTTACTAGTTACTTTAAAATAAATGTAATCAGTTACAGTTATGTATTTCTTTTGTATAAAAAGACATAAGTAATTGTAACTGTAAGGTGTATTACATTTTCCAGTACTTCTCCATCCTTGCTAGTGACTGCACAGAGCTTTCTTGAACAAGTTTCCAAAAGTAATAGAAAGTAACAGAAAAAGTAACTTACCCAACACTGCCCCTTGGCACAGAACAAATGAGGGTGGCATCATGCCTTTGGGGATTGGGCTACCCTGTCGGCAAATGAACTGGGGAGGGGGCATGCCGACAGGGGGATTGGGCGCCCACTGTCAGCTTTAACAGGGACTGTGACAGGCAGCGGCTGTCCGTCGGCATCGTGGGGACTGTGAGAGAGACCAACGGAGAAGCCACCGCCATGTTTATTGAAAGGGGACACCAGACAATGCAGCTGTAATTGGCTGCTGCAGTCAGGGACTGCCCCAGAAAAACAGCTGATTGTTGATGATGGGGCACTCCATGATTGCAACAGTTTGTTTCAAGTTGGTGGCAAGCTACACTACTGCTGTCATGGACAGCATGATCCTGTATTGGTGCCACACAGACCAGCCCCAAAATGGGCTGCCTGCATTGGCAACAACACTGCCACGCTTCCACAACCCGCTACTGCAGCAAGCTGCCCTAATGTATTTTTGCACATGCATGCAAGCAAACATAAAAGAGGCTAGAGTTAGTTGCACCTACACAACTTTTGTCATAGAAGACCTTGCATGTTTTTTGAAAATAAGGAAGGAATAGTAGAATAGTATACAAAGTCTGGTTTTGACTGTCTGACAAATTTCAGGGGCCATGTGAATGTCTTACGAGTTTGTTTGCCTCGTCTCTGTTTTCTGTCAGTGTTTTAGAAATCATAGCAGAGCAAAGTCATTTCTTTTTAATCACCAAGTCTAGCACTTTTCTAAATTAACAGTGATGATAACAGGATTTAAAGTAGGCATGCCACTTAATGAAGATATATATATTTCCAGGTTCCTGCAGTTCACTTTGCGCTTGGGGAGCAAGAGTGTTTAAGCACCTGCAAAGCACCTGACCAGCCTGGGGAAGGAGTCTACTGCACTATTCCTATGATAATGGAATCACGTGGAAATTACTGAGCACTATTCCTTCCTCAACTATCATGAGCCAAGGTATGACAATCAGCAAATTATGAATACAGGGTCAAACAAACTATATTATTTATTGAAGGATGTTTTTACAGCTTATCATTCTCGACTATAAGAAGACCAAAGTCATGCTATTCTCTCACCCTCTGAACTCCCAGAAAAGCTCTGCCCCCAAGTATTACCAATTTTACCCTTTAGAGCAAGTGGACTCCTTTAAATACCTTGGCATTACTCTAGACCCAGCCCTTAATTTCCACCAACATATCCATCTCCTGTCCACCGCCCTCAATGTTAGGCTTGGGTTATTGTATCGCTCAAACATTGCCTTACCCCTGATACTCTTAGGCTTGCTGTCTCCTCCTTGGTCCTCTCCCTTCGACTACAATCTATTGATCTACAGTGCAGCAAACACCTCGGCCCTTGATAGACTCTGTCTCTCCCTGAATAAAGCCTGCCACCTCATATTAGGATGTGACCATCTCACCCATATTTGCTCAATCTATAATGACACCAACTGCCTAAATCTTGACAATAGAATCAGGTTTCACACTTGTCTCATGGCAAAAAATACTATCCTCGTTCTCACCCCCCTCCCCGGGCTCACCACCATAGTCCACCCTGCCCTGGTTCTTAAGCATACCAGTAGCTCTAACAAACATCCCTCTCAGTTCTCCGCTGTCGAACCTCCCAGTTCCAAAGGTTTTCAGCTACAGGGCCCTTCCTGGATGAGACAACCTGCCCAAGTCACTTGTGAATGAAAATAGAATTGGCCCTTCAAACCCAACTTAGGCCCACCTTAAGTCCTCTTAATACCTGTGACTGTCACTGATCCTACACTACCCCTCCTTTTGTTTTCTCTCTCTCCCATGACTATGGCCTCTGGCCTGCTTTCCCTAGACCCTTATTTAAGCTGATAACTCTGCTATATCTTGTTTATAAGTGTACTGCTACAGACTTGTACAAATTAACATATTAGCCACTTGTTAGCCTACACTGCTCTTTGTAAATATGCCTGACTCTATTGCTTGTTGTACTACCTTCTAATGTCTGTTCTGTTGTTATTCTGTGTGACGGAACCTTTGTAAATGAGTCTCTGACTCAAAGGTATATCCGAAAACTCAATAAATAAATAAACTAAATGAATTGAAAAATAAAACACACAAAGAATAATACAGAGTGTAAGTTCTGTAGTATGACTTTTTCTCAGAAGCAGGCAAAAGTAGTAAATGTAGTAGTAAAACCTTTATTTTTATACAGGACACAAAATGACATCTCATTTTAAGCACCATTAGGATAAAATCCTATTTAAAAGGCGTTCCTGTCTTAGATGTTTAACATACAAAAATCATCGATTCCATACATTTATTATTATTTTTTTTTTCCATTCAACTTTTATTGAAAGTTTTACAGTAAAGGAGTACATCCAGCAGGAACATAAGTAACAATGAAGATACCAATCATAACAACCAGGACCATCCGGATGCAATCCTCACCCCACCCCCCAGCCCCTCACCCCCAACCACCCACCCTATGCACAGCACGTAAAAATCAAATAACTGAACTTACTAAAAATGTATACCGGACTACATAGGTACAGAATAAAATGAGTATAAAGAACCCCAGACACGGTTAAACTTAAACAGAGTATTCTGCAAACTGGCTATGGTTCTTTCTGTTCTAAGGTTAGCCAGGAGTTCTTGCAGCCATTCGCCATAAGAGATCTCTACAGTATCCTTCCAATGTTTCAAAACCACTTTTTTAACTGAGGCAGAAATCAGACCCATATGATATTTCCTACTTCAGACATCAATCGAGGCCATATCCCCAAAATACATATCTCAGGAGTAAATAGATTTTCCAAACCCAAAAGAGGGTCAAGCTTCCTCTTGATAGTATCCCATAATACAACTATTTTCGGGCAATTCCAAAAAATATGAAGCAGGTCCCCGAACCCTTGTTGACATCTAAAACAGGAAGAGGAAGAAACCATACCCCGATTAACCAGCTTTAAAGGAGAATAATAGATATTATGTAACAACTTGAATTGCATTATCCTAAGTCTATCCTGTAAAAAAATTTGTGACACCGACCTCCAATACCTGCCCAATCAAAATTATATTCGGTATAAGCTGAGACCAATACTGTTTTGGAGCCAGAATAATGGGATGTAACCAGTTAATCAATGTGTTATATACGGCAGATACAGCATGAGCTTTTCCAGCCATTGGTACCAGCGTATCACCAAATTCAAAGGACCCCCGCTAAGGGAAAAGTGCTCAGTTTCTCCACCAACAGATGCCGAAGTTGAAATACTTTAAATATCATAACCTGAGGGATTTGGAACTTATTCAAAATACCGATTGAAGTGAGTAATTTACCTCCTTCTGAAAACAGATCCCTAATCAATACCTTCCCCAATAATGGTAGCCAAGCATCTTTGATGGGTTTCCCATCTATTAAGAAGTTAGGATTACCAAATAATGGTTGAGCTGGTTCCGTATTATGAGAATATTTTAAAAAGGCACATAACTGCACATGAACTTTAACTGATACCTCAATGGGAGAATTACGCAAGGCCATGTGAAGGGCTTTGACGAACAATATAACAAGGCCCCAGGCCTAAATCCAGAATCAATTATCCGGGATATCTCTAATCTTAACTACAACGGGGATAGCTATTAATCTGGGAATCATCAGTTTCTTAAGCCAGCGAAGATACTTTAGACGCATGACTGGCCCAATAATACAAAGCTTAAATGGGAAGTCTCAAACCACCAGACAGTTTAGGGGCAGTCAGTTTATGATAAGCCAGTCTAGGTTTCTTATAATTCCAAATAAAGTCGGAAATAATTTTATGGACTTTTTTAAACCATTTTAACGGAAGCCAAATATTTAACATATTAATAGGATAAAACAGCCGAGGAAAAACATTCATTTTTACTAAATTAATTTTACCCCAAATAGAGAAAGGGATTATTGCCCATCTCTGAAGATCAGCCTCAATAGCTTGCAATACCGGGTCTAAATTTCGCTGGACCAGACGAGAAACATCCCTGGTTAAAGTAAGGCCCAAATACTTGATAGACTCGGCATTCCAAGCCAACCCGAAAGGGGCAATATCATGTGCGTATGTCCTAAAATTTAAGGGGAAAACCACCGACTTACCAGTATTAAGCCTATAATTGGCAATAGCACTAAAATTATCAATAGTATCAAGGAAGATCGGAATAGAGGAGGATGGATATGAAATTTGCAACAGCAGATCATCTGCATGTGCAAGTGCTTTCAATGTGTGCCCCCACACCTGAATACCCTGAATCCGTTGCTCCTGTTTAATCCGTACAATGAGAGGTTCAATGTATAAATTAAAAGGGCGGGAAAGAGGACACCCTTGTCTGGTACCCAGAAAAAGTCTAAATGGAGATGGCGTTACCCGTTGCAAGCAATTCTTGCCGATGGGAATTTATAGATAGCCTTAATCCAACCACAAAACTGTTGAGGGAAACCAAAAAATCCATAACCTTGGCCAAATACTTGCCATAGACCCTATCAAAGCCTCTCGGATCCAGAGAAACCAATACCATCGGATGATCTGAATCCCTGGAGGCGAGAAGACATGAGCCAACACCCTTTAAATGATCAGCAGAGGACCTGCCTTTCATAAATCCAACCTGTTCAGGTCCAATTAAACCAGGGAGGACCCTACTGATCCTATCAGCCAATAATTTAGTGAGAATTTTAATATCCTGGTTCAGAAGGGATATGGGTCTATAACTGGACACCAAATCTTGAGGCTTACCCGGTTTGGGCAAAAGTACGATTAGGGCCTCAAAAGAGAAAACGCCAGTAGCAGCACATCTAAAAATACATTGAAACAAACTCAACAGTGAAGGAATTAACTTCTTGAAAAAGTTTTATAAAAGTTGGCGGAAACCCGTCCAGGCCTGGTGTTTTATCCGAGGAAGGACTTAATAACCTGGTCTATTTCACCCTCCGTGATAGGAGCCAAGAGTTGGATTTGGTCCAGTTCACTCAAGGAGGGAAGATTTAATCCCTTAAGAAAGTGCCGATCTTTGTTCTGACGGAGGATCCTTCATGGGTCCATAAATCCCTTAAAATATCCTACAAATTCCCCCAAAATGTCCTCAGGGGAAGTCTTAACTGAACCCCCCTCCAACGAGCGAATGGCCGCCACCCACCTGAAGGACTCTAATTGTTTAACTCTCCTAGCTAACAATCGGCCAGCCTTCTCTCCTTGATCCGTAAATATTTCCCCAGTTCTAATAATTGCCCATTCAGCCTGTTCACTTAAGATCCTAAGGTACGAGTCCCTTAACAAAGTTAACTCTTGTCTGTAATCATCAGAGGAAAAGGCCGAGAGACCACGTTCTTTTTCACGGATCTGAGTAAGTAACTCTGAGATATGATTCAGCCTCTCCTTCTTCCTGGGAGGCTAGACCTATCAAAATGCATGAATAAAGGCTTTGAATGCCCCCATTCAATATCTGGCCTACTGGTGGAGTTTGGTTAAAAGAAATAAATTCTGTTATCTGAGAGGAAATATTTAACCAGCTTGGGATCCTTTAATATCTGATTATTAATTTTCCATCTATTCCCTGGCTTAGGTAATGATGAAAAGCAATTAGGCACTTTACTATAGAATGATCAGATAACGGCCCAGAGACTATGTCAGTGTTTAACACCCCAGTCAAAAGAGTATTTGAAATTAACACATAATCAATTCTGGATAGGGTATTATGTACCTGAGAGGTAAAGGTAAAATCCCGCGCACTCGGATGAAAAATCCTCCACACATCACATAAGCCCAGTTGGTCCATCATTTCTCTGACTGCCCTCTGACCCGGAGTTAGACCCCTCCTAACAGGACCGGATCTGTCCACAGCAGGATCCATAACCAAATTTAAGTCTCCTCCAATTACAATAGGTAAATTGCACCAGGAGGAGAGTATTTCCATAATCTGAACAAAAAAACCTGGGGTATCAATATTGGGGCCATAAATTGAGCCTAAGATGATCTCCAGAGTATGCAAGGTGCCCCTAATAAAATGTACCTCCCCAGCCTATCCTGGAATATTTGAATCGGATTGAATGGCACCGATCTACGTAGCATGACCATCACCCCTTTACTTTGGGAACTGCCTTCGGAGGCAAAGATCTGCCCAATCTGAAGCCTCCGAACTTTGTTACATTCAGAATTTAATAAATGGGTCTCTTGCAGAAACATAATATCTGCTTTCACATAATCCAGGTGTTTTAAAACCTTGTATTGTTTCGATTTTATGGCGAAGTCCATGCACATTCCAACTCACAATATTTATTTCCTAGCCATTGGATAAGATAATAATGAACTCTAAATAAGGAAAGACTATAAAACTAATCCTATCTTCTATAAATAAAACTAAAAGTGCTGTCAAGGGCCCCAACCCGCCTCCCATACCCAAGACCAAAAACACCCCAAAACAGTAATAAATCCAAATCCCCAACAACCCCTCCACCCCTACCCCACCAGTACCAATGAACATGGTTTCAGCTCAATGAGAGTCCCCACCTCCCCCCATCCACCCAACCTCACCAACACATTAATAATCAGGTCAACGTAACACGACCAGATAAAAGAAAATTCCTACCATCCTTTATCCCTTAAGGTAGCCTACTAGCAGATATAACACTGCAAGGTAATACAATTTGTTTGAGAAAGATAACTTAACCTACCTATCCCATCTAATATCCCTCTATATAACAACATTCAAAACCAGTAAGATCCCAAAAACAGCATTACAGAGACCCCCCCGTACCCATTACTGGAATGCAATTGCCTATTATGTAAATAACGCCTTAACAGTCCTTAAGTAACAAACTATGCAAATTAAACATAGTCTCTGTATGACCTGGAAACAAAATGCCTATCTTAACGAAACCCCCGGCATTCCCCAAATGCAAAAGTTCAGTTCATGTCTGCTGAGGAGTCCCGCACAATCTGACAGTCTCTGGTGCCATCTAGTGTAATCTAGACAGGCTAGGAATGAAAAGAAAAAAAAAAAAACAACATCAAATGAGCCCACTATAAGTCCCAGCAGCATGATTAAAATAAAGGAATGCATAAATGCAAACCCAAATTAAGGCAGATAGTCCCGCCCCTAGGACACTGTCCGGTAATATTAATAGTAAAAAAAAAGGACAAGCCAACCAGGTCCAAGCTTGATCTCCAGCCCAGCAAAACGCCGATGCTAGGAAAGCAGCTAGATACATGAAGCTCCCCAAAAAGAATCTATGCAGACCTCCTAACGTGGAGAGCCATTAATTCCCAGCAGGAGGATAAGATCCAAACCTTCATCCACAGCTAATTTTAGCCGACCAGAAAAGAGACTCGGACCTTCACAGCAGCACGATCAGGGTTCCCTAAACAAATCTGGGAAAGCTTGCTTAAGAGCCGTTAATGCGGTCTCATGGCTCTCAAAACTCATGCCAGGTTCCAGCTGCCAAAACTTGAAACCATGCAGGATACCTCACCCGGAACTTTATGTTGGCTGCAATTAATTTAGTGATAATAGGATGATAGGTCGCTCTCTTCTGCCGGACAGAAAGTGGCAAATCCTGGACCACCCTCAGCACTGCGCCTTCCCAGGTCAGCTCCTTCACCTCTTTCACCTTATTTAAGAAATGCTGACATTCTAAATAATTCAAGAAGCGTAAAATAAGAGTACGTGGAGGGGCTCCAGCTGAGGGTATCGCCCTCAATGCACGATGGGCTCTTTCAATAGTGTAAGAATGCCCAAAGGGTGAGGGACCGGCTATCTTCTGCACTAGACGCTGCGCAAATTTAACAGGTTCGAGTCCCTCCTCCTTCTCTGGGAGACCAATGACCACAACATTGTTGCGGCGACTCTGACCTTCAAGGTCCTCGACCTTGCTTTCCAGCTTTAAAATCCGCTGCTTTATTGCCACTAGATCGGGTGCCAGCTTCTCGTTCCTGCGCTCAACCGAGCAAATGCGGGCTTCATTGTCTGCAGTCCGATGGGCCAGATCCTCCAAGGCACGAGACATGTTCTTAACTTCGCCTGCCAGCTCTTTCATCTCATCTTTGAGAGGCTGGAATTCCTTGAGAAAACTTGTCAACGTAAGCGGCTCCGTGTCATAGGTGCCGAGAGCCTGTACTAGGGGTTGCTGTGAACTTGAGGCCCTGGCTTTTTTTTGAGGCCTTCTCAGGGGTTGTCGTGTGTGTGTCTAGGCAGGGCTTCTTTCAACTCCGAGTCCATTTTGAGATTCCAGATGAAGAGCGATATTCTTAAACCACCCCGTGTATCCAGAGTGGTAATCCGACCTGATAAGAACCCCAAAAGGTAAATTTACAGGTTGGGTGGACGAGCTCCAAGAGGCAGCAGCTAACTCATGCTCTGCACCACGTGATCCTCCCATACATATATTATTTATACAATCCAAAATACAGTACATTTAATCATGCTCTTACATAAAACATTCATTTTCCAATCAAAGCAAGTACATCTAACTGCTAGTTCTCGCTTCAAGGGAGTACTAAATTCTTGTAAACTTATGTTTACGTTTTTTCTTGAATGTTTAGCTCATTCCAGAACTTCATTGTGGCATAGGCAAAGGACATCTGTCCTATCCTATTTCTAGGTGTTACTATTTTAAACTTCCTCATTTTAGTTTCATATCTTAAGCCATAAGTATGCTCTACTCTTTTCAGTTTGTAATTTAGATATAGTGGAAACCATCAAAACCTAGATGCTGCTGTTTTTAGTGGTCTGGTGTGATGTATTTTTCATATTATCAGTGCCAGTGACTCTGTAACACACTTACTTATAAGCTGGAATATGTAATGGTTGTGGGTTCTAGTCCTCACCAGGTCTTTGGGTTAACACCCAATACTGACACAGTAACGCAGCATTAGCTGAGTGCTATACTGTTGAAGTGTCATACTCTGGATGAGACCTGAAGCTAAAGTCTGTTTTGCCCATATCTCGTAGCTGTACAGGCAGAAGCTACAGATCCCATGGCACTTATCAAAGAGTAGGGAACTTTTCCTAATGTCCTGGCCAACATCCCACTGTCATTAAACAGTCATATGTAACCCACCCCCTGTTTGTATTTTTATTCTTAAAGGAGAACTGTGCTGAACCTGTAAGTCACTTTCTACTGTGAAAGCTGATGTTTAAACTCTAGTTCCAAATTCTGTTAATGTGCCATCTCCACAGGCTTTTTAATTCTCTTAGTGGACATTTCTGAGTTACACACATGTAGTAAAGTACCATTTTAGAACTCTATGATGTAGTTTATGTCCCTTGCTCAGCTCTCCCATTGTTGGCACAATGCATCCATGTTCTACTATAGAACTGTGTGGTTGAGAGAGACACAGACTACTACATCATACAGTTCCAAAATGGCACTTGACACCAGATTGTAAATCAGAAACACCCACTGTGGTTACTAATAGACCAGTATAGATGCAGCAATAATGGAATTGGAACCAGTACTTAAAAAGCAGCTTCTACAGGGAAAAATGACTTTTGGGTTCTGTGCAGTTCTCCTTTAACCTACTTTGTATATGTTTGTATTCTGCACTGTTTTGTTGTGTAAAGGTTTGCTTTGTATGCCTCTAATTGCCATCACCCAGCATGCATGTAGAAAGGAGTTCTTTCTCAGCACAGCATGCCTTCCTGCTGAAGCTGTATTAAATCAATCAATAAATAATAATATGCCTGTTTTCATAGTAGATGTATTATCAGAAGAAGCAAGAAGAAATAATGTTGCATTCTAAAAGAAAAATGGATTTTAAGTTTATATCAGAGAAGCTGGTGACTAGTAATGGGAATAAAAACAGATACCATACCATAACTGTAGAAACATACATAGAAACACAGATTTTGTCAGCAGAAAAAGACCCAGAGGTTCATCCAGTCTGCCCATTTTCCTGCCTAGCTCTATGCTCCACCTAGTGCCAGACTTGATTTAGAGTTCCAATTGCCCTAGTGACTTGATCGTCACCTCCTTCCCCAGCTATCACATCTCCTCTTCTGCTTGTGGTTCACATTATTCCTTTGCTATATAGCTGTCCTACACAAGTTTAAACCTTGTCATGGTCTTGGCTTCAACCATAACTCAGGCAGACTATTCCACTTGTACACCACTGGACTCATGAAGAGAAACTTTCTTGTCCCTCCTGAATCCCCTCCTCAGTCTCCACCCGTGCTCTTTAGTCACTGTGTCCTCATTCCTCATGGAAAAATCTTTGCAACCCACTCTGTTGATTCCTCAAAAGAACTTACTGTACATGTCTCAGTTATTTCCTCCCTTTCCTGGACTCCAGTGTATACATGTTAAGGTTTTCCAATGGTTCCTCATATGGCCTCCTCTGCTGTTCCTGCGTAATCTTTGTGGCCCCACATTGTATGGTCTCCATGCAGTCCCTGTTTTTCTGAATGTGTTGACCCAGAACTGCATTGAGTACTCCAGGTACAGCCTTACCAGGGACCCTATATAGGGGCAGTGTCACCTCCTTTCTCCTACTATCAAATCTCCTTCCTATGCATTTCAGCATTTTGTTTGAATTTCTGTACACTTTGTTGCACTGAGCAGTGAACTTGAGGCTGTCACTAATAATGACCCCAGGTCTCTCTTTCTCAGTTGTCTGCATGCAGTTACCCCCATCCAGTAGTCTTTTCCAGGGCTGCTCTACTACTGTGCCTTTTGCATTGAACTTTAGTTAGCAGAATCTGGACCACTGTACCAATTTTTCAAATCTCTTTTCATTTCTCTAACTCCCCTCTACGTATCCACTGTACCACTGAGCTTAGTGTCATTAATAAAGTGGCACACATTATTTTGGATTCCCTCTCCTACTGTATATCACAAATGACAGTATTGAAGAAGACTGGTCCCAGAACCAATCTCTGTAGTACCCCACTCGTGACTCCCCCAGGCTCTGATTGCATCTCACTGATAGCCACCCTTTGTGTCCTAACCCCCAATTAGTTGTTCCCTATCCACCTCATCAGTTTGTTCTCTACCACAGGTCACTCCAACTTTTTATTAGTAACAAATCAGGAGTGTGGTGTGCATATTTATGGAACACATACAAACAGAGGTGAGAAAAGAAGTAAGTGCCCCAGCTGGGACTTGAACCCAGGCCACCCAGAATGACATTCCAATTGTGCTAACCAGTTGCACCACTGAGATAACTGGAACCTGGACCATCCCTGAGCACATTACTTTTTCTCAAATGCATAACCCAATGGCAACACAAATATTTACTTGTAGCAATCACACAGGAGTGTTGTGTGCATATTTATGGAACACATACAAATAGAGGTGAGAAAGAAGTAAGTGACTCAGCTGGGACTGGAACCCAGGCTACCCAGAATGATGTTCTGATTGCGCTAACCAGTTGTGCCACTGAGACAACTGGAACCTGGACCATCCCCGAGCGCATTACTCATTCTCAAATGCACAACCCAGTGGCAACACAAATATTTACTTGTAACAATCACACTGGAGTGTTGTGTGCATATTTATGGAAAACATACAAACAGAGGTGAGAAAGAAGTAAGTGCCTCAACTGGGACTTGAACCCAGGCCACCTGGAATACTGTTCCGATTGCATAACCAGCTGCGCCATTGAGACAACTGGAACCTAGGCTGTCCCGAGCACATGACTCAATACAGCTAGTGTCTGCCTCCAGGACCCTGTCTCCTATCTTTACCCTTAAGTTTCCACTGACCAGACCTACAAAACTCATTTCTTGCATTAATTTGCATCTTCACTGCCCCCTCTTGTGTTCACTGGCCTCAGAACTAGGCACCTTTCACCATCCCTTTCAACAGTACGCTTTCCTCTCTGATTGCTCCCACTAGTTGTGTAATACTAGCTAGGTCTCCCTCATCTAGTATCCCCCTGCAAATTTCATGACAGGAACTGTATGCATCAAACCTCAAGCCCAATGCCTTTGTTCCCCTTTTATGAGGATGAAGTCTATCTGGTTTAAATAGGTCTTTATTCAACCAAAAATCAACCCAGTCTCCCAGGAATTGAAAATTCTCCTCTGCGCACCTTTAATATAACCAGTTGTTAAATTGGAAGATATTTAGTTTCTTGCTCCCCCTACCTGTGCACTGTGAGAACCTCAGAGAAGATCACAGTGCTAGCCAACCCTTTAACCTTCTAACCCCACCTCCTAAAGCTAGCCTTCACTGCTCCCAGTGGCTTTCCTGCCAGAACAGTCTTCCCCAGATGGACAATAATGTCTGGCCCACCTGCCCCTAACTAACCCATCTTCTCTGGGGAGTACCTAATCTTCTTTCACCCCTGAGAGACTGCCCACCACGCCCCTTCTGGTCCGTGCTGCCCACTGTCTAAGTACCCTAACTATATAATCCTCTACTATAAGCATACCATACCATATCATACCACATATAATGATGGAACAATTAATTTTTTATAGCAAAGACCACCACAGTGACAAATCCCAGCAGGTCACTGCAATAGTCTTGCTTTACACTGCCACTCCATTTCCTGGTATTGCACCCCCACCCCAAACCAATTCTGACTCGGAGTTGTTTATCTAGAGATGGGGGGTGTGGAAGGTGAACCCCCAGCAAAAAAACACTTTGTTCGATGGGAACAATGCCGACGATCGACATTATTCCGTTGCTTATGGGGGATGTCGACAGCAATGCTGTCGATGTAACATGGTGGAACCACTATACCATACTGTACTATACCATACCATGCCATGCCATACCTACATTCTTTATTTAAATTGTACCCTCTAGGCAAGTTTACCCAGAGTTAATTTAAGAAACATATGGGGCTCATTCCCGTCACAAAGGGTGCAGTGCAAAATAGGATGCAAACTTTTCCTCCATTGCACTGTCACCCTTTGATGCCATACACAAAATAAGTTCTTAGTTGCAGGATAGGGTGGTGCAAAGTGGGCATGAGCTAATTCCCATTGCAACATCAACTTTTCAGACCATTAACAAACTAAGTTCTTAGTTGCAGGGAAGAGTGGTGCAAAAGTGGTCAGGTACTGTTTCCCACTGCAGCATCACCTTTTGAAAGAAAAGACACAAGCAAATTCTTGGTTGCAGTGCGGGGTGCTCCCCTTCACAACTAAGTTACAATGTAAGGAGGTCACCAGGTGTTATTGAGTGCGCACTGAGATTGGTATCCACTATCACGCCGGTTAGTGACTCCCATGGAGTCACAACATTGCATTACAGCAGTTCTGAAGTGCTACACTGTGCTGCTTGCCCTCGGACACTGGCTGTACTGCCAAAATTTGTCCCCACATCCACTGCTCTTTTCCTGGTAAGTTAAGGTCCATTTCTGAGCCACTGTTCTGACAATTTGTATTGTGACCAGCACATACTGTACTCCTTGGTGGTCCAGCTGTTCACCATCTGCTCTCCACTATATGTACAGTTCCTGGCACCCAGTGGAACTCCACTGCCTAGCCCGATTCCCCCAAGATGTCCTTTCATTGGCTATGATACACAATGATCTCCATACCCTGCTGGTTCCTTACCACCCAGTCAGAGATCTGCAACGCCCCCAGCACCTGCTATAATAGTTCTACTGGCATCAAAGTTTGTGAAGATCACCATGCACTGTGTATGACATTTAGGGCCATTTGTATGGCTCTGTACCTACCTCTGTCTCTATGTTTTCACAGTGTTTTTGCAATGGCACAAGGAAAGCTTGTGACCACATGCACAATGTTGTGCAAAGTCACTACAATCACTAAATTGGCATTGTAACCCCTTAGCAACTACAGCTTGCAGCAGAGAATAAGGTTTATTAACTTTACCATTTGGATAACAGTTTAATACAAGCATCGGGTACAACAGCTAAATATGGACTCACAGAAGTGGCTACAGCTACTACCAGATCTTATCCTCCACTAAATTCCCTGTTAAAAAAAAACTAACAAAAACTAAAGATGCCTTTTTAATGGAAGTAGTTTGCATTAAAGAAGAACTTTCATGGATACCTCATCTCCCCACAAACTATGTTATCTGACTCAAGGTCATAAATGTACAAGAAGTGCATTTTTTGTACTGTTAGGGTATTTTCCTTCAGAGACTTCTGGAGGGCTCTGCATTAAACCCTCATACTGTAAGTGACAACCTGTTCTCATGGAGTTCTCACTGGAAGATTGGTGAGCAAAAGCTGTTCTGTTATTGACTGGTGGGGAGGTGTTGCTAGGCAGCCCTTATTCCCCCTGAGACTTAGAGTTTACCCCTATAAGATGTTGCGTCCACTTGCCCAGGAACTAGAATGCTGATTCCTTTCCCAGACCCGGTCTCCAGGTGGCAGCACAAAGCACTTGGCATACCAGTGATCTGCCTTGAATATAATTTCTACATGTTTTGCACACATTGTAATCCAAGTTAATAAAATTATAGAATATTTGGTACTATGGTGCCAGAAATAGATAATTAAAATCTCACTGTTTATATTTATTTAGTTTTGTTAACGGGTAGGTTCACTAGCCAACAGGTGACTATTTTCAGGCACGACCGGAGACACAATTACAGTACAAAATAGGTCAGTTTAGTTAACATAATACAGGCAAGGTACAATGGTTAAAGTACAGACATCGATTTTCAAAGGCAGGCATACGGTTTCGTAGGCAGAGGGTACTGGCAGGAGATCACATTTAGGGTAGAGAGAGAGGAAAGGAAAGGGAAGGTAAGGGATTTTAGGACGACAAGGGAGGGTGAAACTGATGAGAGGTGGAGGGCAATGATCGAAAAGATGGAAGATAGCAGCTAACGGCCTTGCGATGCTGGGCAGGGCACACAGCCGGGCTTGTGGAACCAAGGGACGGCAGAGCGGGGTGTGAACGGCAAGTAGGGGAAGAGTGTTGCAGAAAGCAAGAGGATGAAACCAGAGGGTAAGGGCAAGGAGGAGCTGAGGGACACGTTTCAAAGCAGCATTTAGTGAAAGGCACAAAGGGATCCAATAGCAACGGAGCTGGATCAGAGAGGCGGCTAGACTGAAAGCACGACGGCAAGGAGCGCGTAATTCACGCTTTAGCGGAAAAAGGCACCAAGAAGACCCAGGGCTGTGGAACTAAACCCGCTGGGCTCAGGGACTCATGCGCGGCACGGCTAGTTACGGCTTTTATGGAAAAAGGCGCTTAAAAGGACCCGGGCTAAGGAGCTAGAACTCGGCTGGGCAAGCAGATGCATACCGCAAAGCACGCTAGATAACGCCAGGTAGGGGAAGAGTGTTGCAGAAAAGCAAGAGGATGAAACCAGAGGTAAAAGGGCAAGGAGGAGCTGAGGACACAATTTCAAGGTGTAGCATTTAGTGGGAAGGCACAAGGGATCCAATAACAGCGAGCTGGATCAGGAGGCGGCTAGGCTGAAGCACGTCTGACAGAGCGGTAGCGATTCTGACTTTAGCGGGAAAAGGCACTAAGAAGACCGAGGCTGTGGAACTAAAACTTGGCTGGGCAGAACCGCTGACAGGTATCTGTGAACTGTGATCAGGTCCTTTTTTTCTATTTAGATCATCGGGTCACAACTGTCATAGATACGTAGACACTGATGACAGAAGAAGATCTATTGGCCCATTCTGGCTGCCCACTTACACAAATATTCTGCCCTGGTCCTAGTGGCCATCCTGTTCGCTAATTTCTTTCCAGCACTGTTGTTAGTTGTTTTTTTTTTTTGTAGACCAGAACAGCTTGATAATCTTGGCACAAAGACAGTGGCAATATCATATGACAAAGTGTAGGGTACAAATGGCATTAGCTTACTTTATTACAGTTATTAGAAAGAAATAATGTGACTCACTGTGATTTGAACCCTGGTCCAAGGAATACCATCCTGGTGCTCTCATTACAGAGTTACAGGCTCTCATGGTTGGGCCTGAGGTTCCCAGACACACTTCCTTTCTCTGGTACTGCATATCCTGCAACTAGGATTAATCAAGATGGAAATTAGATTTGTTTTTCCAGCATACATCTAATTGTGAAAAATACATATCATTTATCATTATCATCTTAGTTTACTACAGGGATTAATTAAAATATGCTGACCAGTGTCTTATTTTTTATAGTAACTTACTTGATACTGAGAATGTGCTTGTTGTTTAAGCATTGTCATGGCTCAGAATTTACAAGTGACTGTGAGATGTTATGTTGATAGGAAATACACTACAGCTTTGTCCTGGATTGTATTAGTTCACAGAAACATGACAAATGGGCAGACATGGGATTGCAAAGGTGACATCAACATTAATTATAATTTAGAGCATTAAGATGGCTTTAATGCCATATGTTAAATTACTCAAAAGAGACAACATGTTTTAAAGGGAGGACTTCACTGCAAAACTACCCAATCAATCTTAATTCATTATTGATCATATTAACACTAGATCTTACCTCTGCACAGAATACTGGAAAGGTATATTTATCTTTTTGCAGACTTTCACACCTTCATTTTTTAACTTTGACATGCATCATGCATTATTTAATATTTAAGAACAACAAACATGATCTAGTTCAGAAATATTAGTCCAGATTCAAATCAAATCTAAAAGAAATCAAGTGTTTTTGAATGTATCTGTTTTTCCAGTGGAAGCAATGTCACCATGCTGTGTGTTAGCAGTTACTGTAGCTGTATTGTATTATAGTAGCCACGGCAGAGTAGAAATACGGTAGGACCCCATATTCAATATTCAGTTTGCTCCACGCAGGGTTCCTGTCTTTCCTGAGTGCAAAATAGTGCATTGCCCTAAAGTTGTTATATATTTAAATGTAAGCACCCCCCACTTCCCTGTCTAGGGGTATTTTAGATGGTAAAGTTTGTGGGGAAGGGGGAGCACTGAGCAGCACAAGAAACACAGTCCATGGGTGATGATGGTGATGGATGGACTCCATCGGGGTGCCCTGGGCCCCAGGGTGCTAAGCTGGAACACAGGAGGGTTGACACAGATCTTCACCTGCCTGGCCTTTCCCACTTCACCTGGAGGCCTTTGTAGACTGCTTTCACCAGGCAGGCCTTTCGACGTCTTCCTTGGTGGTCCTCTGGTCCCTGCTGTTCTGGATGCCACTCTGGAACAAACTGGATGCAAGACTGTGGAGGAAACTTCTTTTAGCAACAGCAAAAACAGTTTCTTCAAAACACGAGAGGCAAATGCAAGGTTGCAAAAACAGGGGATCCCATTTAATGAACAGTCAATAGAAGAGACAGTTACTCCATGGAGCAGTATAGCAGGACCAGGGGGTCACATTAATAGCTGAACGGTAGAAGGCAAACTGTACTTTGGACCCAGGGGTCCCAATTCAGAACTTACTGCAGTACTGTATAAAGTCACAGGTAGCTACCCCAGAATTACTGGGCAGCTTACAGTCCAAGGCAGATGCGCACTTGAGGCCAAACAGGCTATCTCCAAGCAGAACAGGCTGCAGATCACTTTCTGGCTCCCTCACAAAACACTGCCACGATAAGCATTCCACCTGGGGAAACAACTGCCTGACCCTCAGTTGCCCCAACTCATGCTTCCTCTAAGCTGCCGGGCACAAAACCCAGAATTAGCTATTTGGGCACGGGGCATGCTTCACTCTGGGGCTGCCTGTCCTCAGACCCCACACATAACGCCCTACCTCATGGCTCCATTAGTTTGAATGGCAGGCCACATCTTCCCTCTCCGGATTCTGTGGCTGAGGATCCTAGGGCTCTCACACACACTGCACCTGCCACTCCTTCTTTTTACTCACTGGTGGCCATACTTATTTAAAATGAAACCCAGCAGCTGCGACTACATGGCCGAGCGGGCGAGTGCCCCGCTCAGACCTCCTCACTTTCTCCCTCTCGAATCTTGAATCTCTCATTCCCTCCTCAAGCTCTTCCTTTTATCCCCTAGAGGGTTTGACATCTAAATACAGTGGTCCAATCATGGACCAAATCTACTGGTGCCAAACCTGCTGCCCATTTTAGTGCCCCATAAGACTTGTAGTCCTGATTTTAATATTTTCTTTGAGCCCCATGGTGCCAGCCGGCACTGAAAACTACTGCTGCCAAAAGGAGCCACTGCTCCTTTAAATCTCTACCCTTGGTGGAATTCACGCATGTGCACAGCATGCAGACAGCCATCTCTAAAAAAAAATATTGATTTATTTACAAAGAGCGGTACCAAGCCCGATCCACCTCCAAACCGGACCCGGGACCACACTCCCCTGCACAAGGTGGCACGGACCATCATTCTGGTGCCTGTCCCAGCCCTGAATAGGCTGAGACACTGGGAAAGAAATGGCTGCAGATGCAAGCCTCATGGGGGGTCACAAGGTGTGACTACCATCACAGCCCCAGGAGAAACGGCCCCACGGAGGAAGCGTTGGAGCCACTGGGGCTCCACATCAGGTAAGCCCACTTTCCGGGGACTTACATAAACATGTCTGGAGCAAACTGTGATTGCCCTAAGCATGTCTGAATATAGCTCCAACAACAAAACCTAAATAGAGGCACTAACTGGTGTCCTTAGCCCAAAGCACAACCTCCTACTGGTTGCAGAGAAGTATGGTCCCATTCTGTAGATGGGGCTTGCAAGGAGCATGCTGAATTAGGCTCCTCAAACCAGGTAACGCTCTTGCACAAACATGCTATATTTGAAATGTCCTGGACAAGTGACCTCTTTGTCCAGTGCTAAGAGGTCATTTTTGTATCTCATTATAGCCTCATTACAATGTAAGAGGCAATCTTTAGCTCCTTGGATGGCATGTTTGTTGTTATCTCTACAATGCAACCTATAGTCAGCAGTAGTGCTGTTCGCAAAAAATAAAATGGCATAGGTTCTCCTCCTGCCACACCCAATCCCTGTAGGTCCACCAACAATAAACTGTGGTGGCCAGTGGTACCCCCCCCACCCTCACCCATCCCTCGTTGGTATAATTGCAATTCCTATTTCCAGTGGTACCCCACCCCTCACCAGATCCCCATAAGAATTAAGTCCCTGCTGTCTGGTGGTTCCTTTCATCATCTGATAGCCTGTGAATACCCCAACAATGATAACCCTCCCCTCTGCTCTACACTCTGTGCCATAGCCAAAGGTAGGTTGCCATTTTCAGTTAATATGTCTGCTGTGAAATCATTTAGTTCTGCTCCCATTTCTTTTTTTTTATAATTCAAACTTTAGTAGTACATTTTCCACAATAAAAGGCAGTTACAATGAGAATGAAGCGAGAGTACAGCCACTTATTAAGATATAACTGCCCAACCCTCCCGTTCCTCCCTATACAGCAGTAACAAATCCATATATCCCATAAATAATAAACTCATTACCTGAGAACCTGCAGGGCAATTTGAGTGTGACATGATTAAGGCTGAGCAACTAGAATCAGAGAGTGAAGGGGATCCCATATTTTTGTATATGCTGCCAGTCTGTCATGGAGACTGGCAATCGCTTTTTCTGTATGCAGATTGGCAAGAATTTCATTCACCCATTCTCAAAAGTTGGGGTGAACTTATCTTTCCAGTGACGAAGAATAAGCTTCTTGACAGATAAGGCAATCATAGATACAGTATATGAAACCTTCTTACTTTAATAGAAGACAAGTCCCCTAAAAGGCAAATATCAGGTGTAAAATACTCCTGAAGGCCCAGTAAAGGATCCAGGGAAATCTTGATCGAATCCCATAGAAGAGAAATTTTGGGGCAGGACCAGAACATGTGAAGAAGTGTTCCTTCTTCCAGAGAACACTTAGTACATATACTGGAGTTCAAGAGATCACATTTCTTTAATTTTACCGGAGTGCAATACATGTTATGTAAAATGTGATATTGCATGAGACGCAATCTGTCTTGAGAAACACATTTATGACAGGATCTCCACAGGGGTTGCCAATCCAAATGATACTGAGGAAGAATAGAGTTCCAGAATTTCGTAGGTCCAAAAGAGTCCCCATATCTTTTATAAAACAACATTTGGTATAATTTAGATATGATACCCAAAGATCCAAGTAGTGAAGAAACTTCAGGTATCAGGGCCGAGACACTCTGGGAAGGAGGGGTATTGCCAAGAACTATTGTAAGTAGATGCCTTAACTGTACAACTTTGAAGTGAGAGGGAGCCTGTATATTGAATTTCCTAATGATATCTCCTACTGACAGCCATTGCCCCTCTTCATCCACAAAGGAGAGCACTTTCCCATCCCCCAGTTGGGACAACCATTTACGGGGAATCTGCTTCTTGTTAATGGTGAAAGATGGGGAGTTCCAGATAGGCTGGGCCAAATCTAACTGAGGGGTATATTGCAAAAAGGAACATAGTTGTGCATATACCTTTAATGAGGTAACTACTATAGGACATTCCTCAGCCATACGCACCAGGGACATTTTAAGATAGAATAAGGTTAGGGGATCCAGGTTCTTAGACCTAAATACATCCAATTCAATCCTAAGCCAAACCGGCTGTTCTTTTTCCGGGCCGGGACGTACCCATTTCAAACATTTTGCTAAGTGGCTGGCCCAATAATATATAGCCAAATGGGGAATCCGCAAACCCCCCTCAAATTTTGGAGCTGCCAATTTATAATAGGCCAATCGAGGATATCTATCGGCCCAGATAAACCTAGTGAATATGCCATGCAACTTTTTAAACCAGAGTAACGGGATAAAGGTATTGAGAAGAGATAAAGGGTAAAAAATTCTAGGGAATATGTTCAGCTTAATTATGTTGATCCTGCCCCATAGTGAAATGGGAAGTTTGGACCACCTATCAAGGTCTTGAATTATAAGCTGAGAGAGGGATTCAAGATTTTCCTTAAACCATGTTAAGGGGTTACGAGATAGTTTAATGCCCAAGCACTTAAAAGACCTGGGAGCCCAGCATAGACCTAAGGGACTAATGTCATTCTTGAATACCTTATGGTTTAAAGGAAAAAAATGAGGATTTGTTAGCGTTCAGTTTATAATTGGATAGGGTGCTAAATTTTATTATTTCGTCCAGCAAAGCCGGTACTGAGGATACCGAATGGGATAAGTGTATCAGCAAGTCATCCGCATATGCAGTAACCTTAATTTCATGGCGCCCAAACCAAATACCTTGTATTGAGGTATTATTGAGAATATTTTTGGATAAGAAGCTCAAGGTACAAATTAAATAACAAAGGAGATGGGGGAACCCTGTCTGGTCCCTGAATGGAGTGAAAAGGGTTTGGAAAAGGCCCCATTCCCGGAGATCCTTGCTGTAGGGGGTTTTATATAAAGTGGCAATCCAGGATATAAATACAGGGGGGAATTGGAAAGCTTCCAGAACTCTAAACAAAAAATTCCAGTTCACACGATCAAATGCCTTCTCGACATCCAGGGAAACCAGTTCTGCGGGAAACTCAGCATCCCTGGTAGCCGAGAAGACATGAGAAAGGGTGCGCAAGTGGTCTGATGATGAGTGCCCCTTCATGAATCCTACCTGATTCATACCTATTAGCTCAGAGAGGACTACAGTTAACCTATTGGCTAGTATCTTCGAAAGAATTTTAATATCTTGGTTTAGAAGGGATTTAGGTCTGTAGCTTTGAACAAGCTCAGGGTCTTTATCTGGTTTAGGGAGAAGAACAATCAAGGCCTCAAAGAGGTGAGGGTCTGCCTCTGCCCCAGTTAAAATATATTGAAATAGGCGATAAAGTGCTGGTAGTAGAAGATCCCGAAAAACTGTGTAAAATAGGGAAGAGAACCCATCAGGGCCTGGGACTTTGTCTACAGGTAATCTACTAATAACCTCAGCAATCTCCTCCTGGGATATAGGGTAACCAAAAAACCCTTATGTTGCTCTGAAAGGAAGGGCAGATGGGAGTCCCTCAAATAATTCTCCATATTCCCAGGACAGGGAGGATACTCCATGTCACTATACAGTCTTTCATAATATAGAGCAAATTCCTGTACTATCTCAGTAGGAGATACTTTCAGGGACCCGTCTGCCACTGCCCGAATTGATGGGATGCATCTTGCAGAGTCTTGTTGTTTTATACGCAGAGCCAATAGGCGCCCCGCTTTCTCTCCCTGATCCATATAACTAGCTCTGGTTCGAATAATAGCTAATTCTGCTTTTTCCCTTAGTAACTCTAGATATCTGTCCTTAAGCACTAGGAGCCTCTTCTTATCTTCCTCTGGGGCACTTACCGAAGTATTCACTTCAAGTGACCGAATTTGGGACAATAATAATAATAGTTCCTTCTCCTGTGCCCTTTTCCTACTCGCTGCCATACTAATAAGGATCCCTCCATGTATGCCTTGAAAGCCCCCCATAAGACATCCGGCTTTGTACTGTTTAGAGGGTTAGATGAAAAAAAGAACTCAATTTGCTCCCTTATGAGCTTGCAATACTTGGCATCTTTAAGAAGTTGTTCGTTGAGCTTCCATCTGGTTTCCCTATTAGGTAAATTGAGGAGTGCCAATTTGCATAACACAAGTGAATGATCAGAGACAGGGCCAAGTTGAATCAAGGAGGTCTTGACCCCGGGTAGGAGAGCCTGAGAAATAAATATGTAGTCAATGCGGGACTGTGAGCCGTGCGCCATTAACCTAAAAGTAAACTCCCTAGAGTCAGGATATAGCACGCGCCAGACATCACAGAGCCCGCACTGGTCTACTAAGTCCCTAAAAGCCCTCTGCCCCAGAGACACCCCTCCCAGTCCACTGCCTGACCTGTCAAGATTAGAGTCTACTACTTGATTGAAGTTGCCCCCAAGAATAATCCTGATGGGAAGCATTGGAAGAATAATGGTTATGAGTCTCATAAAAAACCCTGGATCATCCATGTTAGGGCCATATATACTACCAAGTAAAAATGGAACTGACCAGAGAGTGCCTTTAACTAGAATAAATCTGCCCTCAGGATCTTTGATAACCTGCGCAGAAACAAAGGGAATGCCTCTATTGATAATAAACATGATCCCACAACTATTAGTGGAACCCTGAGCGTCATAAACCAGCCCCACCTGTTGCCTCCTTAACTGTGAGGCTTCAGCTTCTAGTAAATGGGATTCCTGTAGGAAAGTTATCTGAGAACGTAATAAACTTAAATGTTTGAGAACCTGGTATTGTTTGGATTTTTTCCTGATCCCCTTAACATTCCAAGTAGCAAAAGTCACCTCATTGGCCATCTGATAGTAGTTACTGAGCTTAGTATGTTCAGCCCTGTGCACAGGTTACATAAAGCATTCAACCTTACTCCAGAAGTTACTGCTGCAAAACCCTCCTCCTCCCAACCCCCCACAACAACCCATCCTCTCTTACCCCCATTCCACCTAACAGAACCCCACATTTACATCCCCACCCAACCACCCATACTGCCAAGTAACGCTAGCATAGCACTGGGTCCTTTCCTCCTTCTCCCGCCTCCCGATAATGCACCTCTGCTAATAGCCACTACAAACAATATCCACAAGTAAATACTTAACAATGCGAATGATATTAACAACCCACAAAACTAGAGAGCAGCCTTGGGCTTCCAATGTGTGCGCATGCAGATACATTAACATAATAATGAAAGGGGGAACAGAGTAAACTGCCAAACTCATAAATGTACCAAATAGCTTAGGGAACCTGACTGAAAAATAAGGGTTACATTACCCCATGAGAAACCTTTACACAAACCAGAAACAGATCGGAAAACGAATGGAGGGGAAAGCCCTTTCCCATCAAGATGAGAGCAGAAATCGTGAAGAAACACTGAGATCATGGGCCCCAGGGAAAGAGAGATGAGAAAAACAACTCTTCCCAGAAATATGCCAGCCCTTAGGCACAGGAACTCCCATTGGGATAATTTGCTGCCCTGAGCTCGAGACAAGAGGCAAAACTGAGAGAAATCCTCCTTGAATTAAGAGCAGCATGGCGTTGCATTTCATACGCTCGTTACGCCCTCTTGTGGACACAACCCAATCCTGATGAGATAATTATATGAGATACTGAGAAAGCCCAACACCGCTCCCATTTCCAGCAAACTGTAAAGTGAAACATTAGTCCTAGAATAAATAATACAAACTTCCCCTCTCTAATGCAATTTGCAAAGCTGAATCTGCTGGGACACAAAGCTCTTTTTCTAATTAAACCAACCCAGACACCCCCAACGTCCTTGCCCTGAACAACAATTGACTTTATGAAGTTAGGGCCCGAGGGACTCTTAATAGATAGGCCCTGTACTAATTAACTCAGTCCAGATGAGAAAACAAGAACTTCCAAATGTAGCTCGTCGACATAATCTCCGCAGACAAGAAGAGAGATAACAGTTCCAGTGAGACAACTCCAGGCAACTCCTCAACATGTAGACAGAGCCTCTCAGGGCTCTTGGAACAAGTCCGGCAGCAGGGTTTTAAGACTCAAAAGGGCAGCTTCAGGATCATCAAAACTTAACCAGGATCCGTTTGCATAAACTTGTAGCCTGGCCGGGTATCCCATCCTGAATTTCAAGCTCGCGCAATGATCTTAGATACAATAAACGCTTTTCGTTTCAAACGAACTGATCCTGGGAGATCTTGTGCAATTCTCAGTTTAGTATTCTCCCAACGAACCTCCTGTAACGCTCTCACTTTCTGCAAGAAGTGCTGCCTTTTTAGGAAATTCAAGAAGCGGCAAATAATAGGTCGGGGGGGGGGCATCTGGAGAAGGCTTCGGTCGCAGTGACCTGTGAGCTCGATCTATGATATATACTGGGCTGAAGGGAGAGGGGCCAGTGACCCATTCCACCAGCTTCTGTATGAATGCTACAGCATGCTGGACCTCTTCTCCCTCTGGTAGCCCTAGTATCACAACATTGTTTCTCTTGACTCTGACCTCAAATCTTGAGTTTTGCCTCCACATGAGATAGCTTCTGCAGTGAGACACTGATTCAGGATCAAGTTTCTCAGTCGCTTTCTCCAGCGAGACTATTCGGCTGTATTATCAGAGACAGTTAACTAGACTCATCCAGCTTTTTAGAGAGTCTTCAGGTCGATCGCCATTTCTTTCATCTCTTCACGAAAGGGTTTAAACTCTTCTAAGAACCTATTAAGCATTAAAGGTTCTTGTTCCCCAATCTGACCGAAGGATCAGGCTCATCTGGCCCACCCGAGGCTCAGGATTTCTTGGAATTTTTGGGAGTAGTATGTGGGGTATGTTTCTGTGGGCTTTCATATAAGCCTCCATCCGCGATCAAACTCGCAACACAGGCACTCAAGATGTTTAGCTAGCAGGAGAATTCAAAAGCAGAGGAATTTGAGAAGTTTAAACATCTAAAAAAGATGATTTAATGATCAGGAGGCAGGAGCTTAGCAGAGGAGCTTTTACTCAGCACTCTGCATCACGTGATCTCTACCGTTCTGCTCCCATTTCTGTCCTGATCTCAGTAACTGGCACCGGGGCACTGACAGCAAGTGAAGGGAGCATGGACTACAGGATCAGGGAAGTTGGAGATATTCTTTCATTTTTATTGAGTGTGCTGCTGCTTTTATACTGTTTTGCTGTGGGGTTTGTGTGACCAAGGGACTGGGAGGTGGGGGGTAGAGGAATGAGGGAGGTTGAGGGTGACTGAAGTAAGGAGGATGCAGGGGGCCCACGTGGCACAGCTAGGCCAATAGGGCAGCTGCATCCAGAGACTTAAATAGAAAAGTCAGCCTTAGTTGTAGTCCAGACAACGGAAGCTTCCGCCAAGCAGAGGGGGCATGGACTATAGGAACAGGGAAGTCGGGGATATTCTTTAATGAGTATGCTGCTACTTTTACACTGTTTTGCTGTGGGGTTTGTGTGACCAGGGGACTGGGAGGTGAGAGGTAGAGGAATGAGGCAGGTTGAGGGAGGGACTGAAGTAAGGAGGATGCCGGGGGCCCTCATGGTGCAGCTAGGCCAATAGGGTGGCTGTAGCCAGGGACTTAAATAGAAAAGCCAGCCATAGTTGTAGTCCAGATGCCAGAGATCTGCCACCGAGTGAAGGGAGCGTTGACTACAGTAGCAGGGAAGTCGGAGATATGCTTTCATTTTTATTTAGTGTGCTGCGGCTTTTACAGTGTCTTGCTGTGGAGTTTTGTGTGACCAGGGGACTGGGAGGTGGGAAGTTGAGGAACGAGGGATGTTGAGGAAGGGACTGAAGTAAGGAGGACACCAGGGACCCACGTGGCACAGCTAGGCCAATAGGGAGGCTGCAGCCACTGTATATATATATATCCCAGAGGGCCACGTGACCCCTTGCATGAGTGGCCCCGAAGCGTGAGTGCCACGAAGCTGGACATCTGACTGGGGAGCATCTGCAGGGCATCTGCCGGGGGGGACCGCAGGCCTTGCTGGGCAGGACCAGAAGTAAGAAGGAGCATGGGGAATAAAAAAATGTCAAAAGCAAATAGGGGGTACAGAGAGGATAGATACTAAAAAACCATGGCACACCCTCCACACGACAGCCAAAAGAAGACTTGTAATACTTCACCAATATAAGTCCTTTATTCAAATGTAGCAGCACAGCAGGTGATTAGAAACCCATTCGGCTAAAGGATCGTGGCAAGCAACACAACTTCTTACGTTTCACTTAATCCTAGGCTTTGATGAAGATGTGGTGCAGAAAGGATGTGGAGACCAGAGAACAGGGACTAGCAGATGCCCGGGGGGTTGAGTGGAGGGGTTGGGATAACTGGAGTGGTAGATTAGGGGTGGCTAGGAGTTTGGTGAGGTGCAATGGGTGTGGAGCAGCCATTTTCTTGGGGATATTGTGGAGGCGGGGGGGTGTCCAGTGTGTAGTCAGACTGGCCAACATAGGCAGGAAATAGGAAGGTTGCAATGGGAGTTGGGGAGAGGTAGTAGGAATGATTGGGGGGGGCCATGGGGGGGCTAAGGAGACAAGGCAGGCTCCTCCACAGGCTACGCCCAGCAGGCACAGGTAGAAATGGGGAGGGCCGACAAAGGGGCCCACAGCATCAACTCCTCAAGGACCTGAGGGCACTGGGAAGGGAATTTGGCAGGTGGTAGGGAATGGAGGAAGAGTGAGGAGGGATAGGGGACAGGACCAGGAAAGGCAGAGGCAGGTCTGGGTAACAGGGGAGGGCTCAGGCAGGGGAATGGAGACTAAGAATTCATTCTCAATGCTGGCTAGAGTGGGGGAGCAGGAAGATAGGGCGGCAGCATAGAACAAGTGAAGGGGAATGGGGAACATGGGGGGAGACGACAGTGAACAAGAGAAGGGGAAGGACAGTTTCATTTCATTTTTTATTTTTAATACTTGTTAGCAAGATGAGCTAAAAGCCCATTTTCACAAGTGACAAGTAACATTTAAAACATTACACCATACAATACAATATCAAAAACACAAAATAAAAACATCCAGATAATAAATACATACAATAAGACATAATAACAGTTATTTTTCACAGTAGGGAAGAAATTGGAGGAGGCAGGGAAACAGTGGGGTTGTCAGGGCACCACTAACTAGAGGGAGGGGAAGGGAGAGGCAAAAAGGGCAGTGGAGGGATAGAGGATGGACTTAAGAAGGGGGCACAGAGGAGGAGTAAATTCAGTGGAGGGGAAGGGGATGGGCTAGGAAAGAAACATAGAGAGGCTGGAGGGGGAAGAACAGGGTTGGAGGCACAGTTGGGGAGAAACAGGGAGAGGAGAGGGTAGGGGAATCGGGGAGGGGATAATCTGGTATAGGGGCCTGAGGTAGGGCAAAACATGGGGTAGGGCAGGCATTGGGGGAAAGGGTAGTCTTACTGGGGGATTCAGTTCTGAAAGGGGTGAGATGGGGGTAGGGAGCAAGGAAAAGCCGTGCCTGGGTGGAGTGTATGCCAGTTATGATGGTGGGGAGGGTGGGTCAGTTCATTCAGAGGTGTGTGGAGAAGAGAGGGGATCAGCCTCATATCATGGTGCACCTAGGTACAAATGACCTGGAGGGGAGTAGGGTGGGGGAAGTGCAAGAGAGGTTCAAGGAGGTTGGAAGAATCTGCACTCAGGTTGGTAAATCAGTGGCATTCTGTGAGGTACTCCCAGTACCTAGGCAAGCGCCGATAGGAAGCAGAGAATAGAGGAGTTTAACAATTGGCTGGGGGGTGGTGTGAAACCATGGGGCACAGGGTAGTAGGAGGGTAGGGCAGGATGTGGGATAAGAAGGAACTCCATGCACCAAACAGGCTGCACCTGAGCAAGGAGGGAACGAGGACTTTGAAAAGAGGCTGGAGGATTACATTACAACTAAAATAACTTTAAACTGAAGTGGGGGGGCAGAGGGAGGCTGCAAAGTGGAGTCACCAATCTGGGGAGACTGGATGGCCTCCTTCCCTTGACAGGCAGGAGAGGAGGAAGGGGAATCTAACAAGGAGCAGAAACAGGGGTGGGGGACAGGGAGAAGAGGGGCAGGGGACATGGTGGAAAGTAGTATCCTTGAATGCAAGGAGCTTGGTAAATAAGGTAGCAGAATTCCAGGCAATGAAGGAAGAAGAGGGGGTAGGTATTGCGGCCATCACGGAAACCTGGGCTACCCAATACCATGACTGGGATCTCATGATCTTTAGACACAGGGTGTACCACAAAGATAGAGAGGGGGAAGGGAGGGGAGGGGGGTCGCTATTTATGTGAGGGATGGGGTACTATGTACCAGGGAGATGGGGAAGAGGGGAAGGCAGAAGGCATATGGGTACAGTTTCAAAACTCCAAGGGTAGGAAGATTAGGATGGGGGTGGTGTATAGGTCACCCTCATAGAACGAAGAAACTGACAGGGAGTTTGGGTAGCAAATCAGGAAGGTCAGTGGCAGAGGGAGTATGGTCACAGTGGGTGACTTCAAACTACCTGGGATTGACTGGCGAACCATGACTACTACGAACACCAGGGAACAGGTACTGCTGGAGGCTATCCAAGACAGCTACCTAATTCAGGGAGTGACAGAGCCCACCAGGGAGGGTAACATATTGGATATTGTGTTAGCAAATGGGGATCAAGTCCAGAATGTAGTCATACAGGAGCCTCTAGTGGGAAGCCATCACTGCTCAGTGTGATTCTTCCTCCACATGGGTAGGGAGTCAGCCAGGACCAGGATGAGAGTGGTAGACTTCAGGAAGGCAGATTTTGCCAGGATGGGCAGCACCCTGGGGGGCATCTTGCTAAAATTTGCCCTGAGATGGACGCTGAACAGAAATAGTAAATCACAAACAGGGGTCTGACAGAGGCCACGAACATGTGTGTGTCAAGATACAAAGTAAGCAGTCCAGGTCTAAAAAACCTAGCTGGCTCAGCAGGTGAATGGCAGGAAAGGCAAGGGAGAAGAGAGTGGCCTTCAACAGGTACAAGAAATTTGGGCAAGGGGGGGACAAGGAGGAGTACTCGAAGAAATCTAGGAAAGTGAGTAGAGCAATCAGAACAGCTAAAGCAGCAAGGGAGCTGAGATTGGCTCAGGGGATCAGAGAGGGGAAAAGGATTTCTTCAAGTACATAAGAGAGAAGAGAGCTGTAGGGACGAGATTGTCAGAATCAGGAAGGGGGTTGGGCAGAAAAAGGTGACTACCAGGTGGAGACACTCAACAAGTACTTCTACTTGGTGTTCACTAAAGAAAAAGATGGGCAGATACCACAAGGGAAAGGCGGGACGGGGGGGGGGCAGAGGTAATGGACGGGGTCATTCAGGAGGATAGGATTCTAAAAGGCCTTAAAGTTTTGCAGGTGGACAAGGCTCTGGGACCTGATGGTGTACATCCAAGAGTCCTGAAGGAATTGGCTGAGGTATTGGCAGGCTCACTGGCAGACCTGTTTAACACTTCTTTGGAGACAGGGAGCATGCCCATGGACTGGAGGATGGCTCACGTTGTACCCCTCCACAAAAGTGGTCCCAGGGATGAACCAGGCAATTATAGATCAGGAAGCCTGACTTTCATTGTGGGTAAGCTAATGGAGACCATTCTAAAGGAGAGGTTGATAACCTTCCTGGATAGTAATGCACTCCAGGATAAAAGACAACACGGGTTTGTCTTGGGAAGATCATGTCAGACTAACCTGCTTGACTTCTTTGATTAGGTCACAAGGGCAGTTGACAGAGGCCAAGGATGTCCTGTTGTATCTGGACTTCAGCAAGGCCTTTGACTCGGTACCACACGGAAGGCTATTGGGCAAGCTGAAGAACCTGGGGGCAGGGGAGAAACTAGTGGGGTGGGTTAGGAGCTGGCTGCAGGATAGACCGCAGAAGGTAGTTATAAGAGGGGAGACCTCCAAGTCAATACCCGTGACTAGTGGAGTACCACAAGGTTCGGTGCTAGGCCCCGTTTTATTCAGCATCTTTATCAGGGACATTGCAGAAGGGATCAAGAGTAAAATCAGCCTGTTCTCTGATGACACAAAGATATGTGCAATAGTGGACAGTGAGGAAGGGAGGCAGGAACTCAGGAAGGATCTAGCAAACCTCGAGCATTGGTCAGGTGTGTGGCAGTTGTGGTTTAACACTAAGAAGTACAAGGTCATGCACCTTGGAACCAGAAACCCAGGACCGGCTATTGACGGGGGGGTGCAGGTATCAGTATCAGAGGAGGAGAAGGACCTAGGGGTACTAGTCACAGGGAACATGGGGGTATCAGCACAGTGCCAGAGGGCAGCAGCAAGGGCCAATCAGATGCTGGGGTACATTGCCAGGGGTATCGCCTCAAGAAGAGAGGGGATTATCCTGCCTTTGTACAGATCACTGGTGAGGCCGCACTTGGAGTACTGTGTGCAGTACTGGTGCCCTTACCTAAAAAGGTTGTAAGATTACTGGAAGGGGTGCAGCATAGGGTGACAAAGATGATCCTGAGTCTAAGGGATAAACCCTATGAGGAAAGATTGAGGGAGCTCAGCATGTATTTCCTGGAGGACAGAAGGGAGGGGGGCATGATAGAGACCTTTAAATACTTAAAAGGTATAAATATGGTCAAAGCAGGAGGATCGTTCTGCTTAAAGGGATGAAGGGTTATGAAGGGGCACAGTCTGAAGTTGGAAGGGGGAATTCAAGAGGGAGATGAGGAGGCACTAATTCAGAGAGGGTGGTGGCTGGGTAGAATGCAGTGCTGGAGGAGCTAACGCGCTGAAGACAGTGGATAGTTTTAAATGGGGATGGGCTAGAGTCAAGGTGAGGGTAAGTACAGATAAGAACAAAGGGGGGGAATAGTCTGGGGGGGGATGATGGAAAAGGAATGGGGGGAAGCTGCAGGGGCAGTAAACTGCAAACTGCACACTCGGGCAGACTTGATAGGCTTATGGGCCTTTTTCTTCTGGCACTTTTGTATGTTCGTAACCACGGAACTATGGACATGATAAAAACTTAGTTTCAGATTTAAAATGCTGTTGCTGTCAGAATATGATCCATTAAGCACACAGTCTAGCACTTGTAGAGGAGGATACAGTTTACACATAAGATTGCATGCCCCCTTATAGAGTAATTGATTAATGTAAGGATCACCTGTGCCTCTGGGGAAGCAGGAATATTTGTGTGCATGATCCACTACAGGACTCTCAATGTATGATATATATACAGTGTGAAATAAACTTGTTTTACAGTATTAGAAAATACCGCAATCTGTTTCATTTTCAGTGATAGTGGCTTAGTAGGTCCCAAGCTTGCCTTTCAAGCCGGAAGAGCAGAAGGCTATGGGTTCTAGTCCCACTCCATTAACTTGGGATAATACCCCCTACTGACACTGTAGTGCAGCGCTAGGGAGTGCTGCACCATTGAGGTGATACCATAGTAACATAGTAATTGAATGTCGGAAGGATGCTAGGTCCTTCATGTCCACCCCACCCCCAAGGGCCCCCACCTCATAAGTAAGGGTGAAATAATTATGCTGTACAAACACATACCAATTTATAGGGATTCTCTACTCACTTTACTACCCAGGTTACCCACTAAATTATTCATTTGATAAGTAGAAAGTTGTCCAGGCTTATCTTGAAGGCTTATACTTTCTGCATGCCAGCTGTCTCTGCTGGTATGCTGTTCCATAGGTTCACTACCTTCTGGGACAAAAAGCACCTCCACATGTTACCCCTAGATTTACCATCCCTGAGTTTCAAGGTGTGTCCCCATGTCCTACTTCAGGATACCAGATCAAACATCTCCAAATATCTGATCTTGTCAAGTCACTTGAGTATGTGAAAGACTGAGATCATGTCACATTTCAACCTCCATTACTCCAGGGTGAGCATATTAACAGTTGCATGCCTCTCCTCAGAGCATACCTCTCAACTGTCCCACATTATGAGGAACAGTTCCTCATTTTACTTCATGAAAGCTCCCCGTTCCACATTGTGAGGACTTGTCCCACATTCAATGTTAAGATTTTAAAGCAAATATCTATAGCAAATGATGCAAAAAATATATTATTCAAATAATAACAGACTTTCTGAACATAAAGGCAAACATTTTAACAGTATTCTGAGCTTCTTAGGTAAAAATTTGATTTTTAATTAAGTGTCCCACATTTTGCACATTTGTTCCACATTTTGTGAGACAATGTTCCACATTTGGGGAACAAAAGGTTAAGAGGTATGCCTCATAGATTGTGTCCCCCATACCACTGATCATTTGGTGGCCCTATGTTGTCCCCTCTTGACTGCCTAAATGACCTTTTATTATTGAGGAGGCCAAAACTTCACACAGTACTTGAAGTGGTAGCTGACCAGGGCCTTGTAAAGTGATAGGATTATTTCCCCTGCTCTGCTGGCCATCCTTTTTTGACAGCAGCTGTGCACCACTTGTCCTGCTTCAGCCCCATGTCTATTATAACCCCCAGGTGCTTTTCCTTCTTGACTGTGGCAAGAGGAGCCCCACAGTGTGTGTAGGTCCTACCTCTGTTTTTCCTTCCCAAGTGTAGTACCTTGCTTTGATTACCTTGAATCCGAAGCTTCAGGAGTCAGACCAATCAACCAGCTTCTTCAAGTTTTATTGATGTTTGTCCCATTCTTAAGGGAGTCTGCCACCCTGGATAGGCTAGTGTCATCAGTGAACTTAAACAGCCTGGTTGAGTCCCAGACTTGTAGAACACTGATGAAGATATTGGACAGCAGTGGCTCAGCACCAGACCCTAAGGGACATTGCTGAATACTCTCTCCACTCAAGGTACTGCCCGTCTGCAAACATCCTCTGCTTCCTGCCTCCAAGACTGTTAGTAATCCACTTTGGGTATGTCTTGTGCATACTGCACTGGTTTACTTTGCTAGGAAGTGTATCATGTGCCACAGTATCAAAGGTCCAGGTAGACTATGTCCATGGCCCTGTCTTTGTCCACCTCCCTGGTCACTCTTGAAGGAGGTGATCAGGATGGTTTGGCATGCTCTATGATGCTTAGAAGGGGCAAACACCTTGATCTCGACCAAGTGCTTCATTATTTTGCCTTGACAATGACCTACAGTTCTTTGTCCAGCATGGGTATCAGTCTGACTTTGCCCCCTTCTTGATGATGGGGACATCACTGGCCATTTTCTACTCCTTTGGCACCAGACAGCCCTTTGAAAGATTATTTCAAATGGCACAGTCAATTGTTCCTTTAGTTCCACTATGATCCTGGGGTGCAGTCCATCCTCCTGTTGGGACTTACCTAGTTTGATCTTTGTCAGGTAGTCAGCTACCAGGACAGGTATAATATCCAATGGCTGCATCTGGCTGCCCCTGATAGAATGGTCCCTCCCAATGAGCCCCTCCCCCCATGTCCCTGATGAACACTGAAGCGAAGTATGTGTCTCTTAACCATCATCTCTGGCTCTCTCATTGGTTCCTCCCCCACCCTTGTTTTCAAGTAGCTCAATTCCCTCTTTTTCACCTTCCATTTATGTACTGGAGGAAGGCTTTGATGTTGTCTAGAGTTACTAGCTTATCTTGGTGTACAGCCCTTCCTTGGTTGTCATAATTCTAATTTTGCAATACTTTAGTGCTGCTGTGTATTCCCTTTTTGCCTGAAGGTAACCTGTCTCTTTCCAGTGGTCATAGACTTTCTTTTTATTCAGAATCAGTTGTCTTAGGTCCCTGTTGAGTCAGTAACACCACATGTTGGCCCTTTTCACTTATTGCTTTCAGGAATACAGAAGTCTGCAGGTGCTTTAAGCATTTCTTCAGCAAACTCCATACGTGCTTTGCATTACCAGCCTCATGTAGCCACTCCAGACCCTTGGACACCAGATTTTTTATCAGGGCGAAGTCTACCTTCCTAAATTTTCTGGTCCTAGTAGCTGAGGTCTGGTTTGTTTTTCTTGTCACCAGGGAGAACATTACCTGGTCGTGGTCAGTGCTTCTCTCTGGTTCCTTGGCTTTTACACTGGAGAGGACCCTAGCCCCACTACAGAGAACAAGATCAAGGGGGCCTCAAACCAAGTACCTTGTTGGACATGCTGCTCTGGGAAGCAGTTGCTGAAGGTGAACAGGAATTTGATTGGAAGTGCCCCAGGATCACCACTGCATCTGACGTGACTTACCTCATATTTTCCTTGATGAGCTAGGTATCGTGCTCAGCTGAGCTGTTTGGAGCCTGTAACATACCCCCAGGATGACTCTTTCACCCTTTTCCCTTCTTTCAATCCCGATGAAGTGACTCATTTGGTGCAGTGGATGTGTCTTAGCCTTACAAGCAAAGGGGCAGTGGTTTGATTCCCAGTGGGGACGTTTAATTGTTGTTATGATAGAGACATACATGTACCTTACAGGGAGGAACAGGGTACATGAAAACACTATTTTCCAGCAAAAAAGATGTTCCAGGACTAAAGGGCATAGGAGGAAGTTGGAGGGAGGGCGATTCAGAGGAAACGTGAGGAAGAATTTCTTCACAGAAAGGGTGGTGGACAAGCAGAACACCTTGCCTAAGAAAGTTCTCAGCCAGTAAAAGGAGGAAGGGGTGGATATAAGGGCAGACTAGATGGGCCGGTGTGGTCCTTTTCTGCCATCAAATTTCTGTGAATCTGTGAAGTGGTGGGGGCTGAAACAATCACGAGATTTAAGAATCCATGGGATAAACATAAGGGAATCCTGGAAGTCAGGTGTAAGTGGTAACAGACTTCTAGACAAACTTAGTGATCTTATGAGCTCAAATAGGCAGACTGGGTGGGGCATAGACCTTTATCTGCCAACCATATCTATGTATCTATGTATGAACTGTGTGACACTGTTTATCCCCGATTCTTCCTTGTCATCCAACATCCACAGTGATGTCTTCCTTAGGAATACAGAAGGAAGAGTCAATGCCAAATCTACTTTTGGTGAACATGGTGAAATCCAACATTTTGGATACCAGCAAAGCCTGTCCAAAGGAACTCAGTTTCCTTTAGGCATATTAGCACTTTGATGTCATGATGCAGCACTTGTTACAGCGAGTATGCACTGAGCATGTTTAAAGTTGTTGGCAAACCACATGACCTGCAGCAGCCAGTCAACAATGCTGGAGATTGAGAACTCGCTGGACTGTGCACTTCTAATTATTATTTCCAGCTGTCTCTCATAGAGGAAGAACAGGGCTACTGCAAATTTATGTCAAAAAGAGTGACTTTAGATCAGAAAACTTTGAAAATAATCACAGAATGGTACATTATTATTTCAGTAAGCCAATTAATGCTACATTTTACAGTAATTTCAGGAAGGTAGGCTAGTGAAATCATGTGCAGATGAGAGGAGAGTGCACAGAGTAAGCCTGCACTGACAGCTGCAGACCCTGTAGCAGCAATAGCAAGACAGAGTCAATTTAGTATACTGGGAAGAGTAAGGGGGACTTTAAAAAAATATATTTTTCTCCTGCGTTCTGGTGGTGTACAGGGTGCAGAAATTAATATTTGTTTTGCTCTCTGTAGCAGATGCAGGGCAGAGGGAATCTGGCAGACTGGAAAAGGTGCAGGTGTGAGTCTAAAGGAATTATCTCACAAATAATTTGACTGTTGTTGGTGCAGGGAATAGAAAACTATCTTTTCTTTTAAATAAACTTTTTTGTAAGTGAAAATTAAGTGAAGAATGCAGCTGTAGTGATACACGGTGTCTCTTAGTGAGGGTGAGGAGTCGTGATTCAGTGTGTGGATGACGCAGTGGTTGTGTGTGCGGGGGATCTACCACCATGTTGTGTAGAAACCAAGAGAAAAAATAACTAGAAGAAGAACAGAAGCAAGGCTGAGGAAGGGAGCAGAACAATTTTTCACAATGCCAGTTCCACCAAATACCAGTTCTTTAAGTAGTGATGATAGTCATAGTGGAGGGCTGGGGCTATGCTGGGCACATAATAGTATGCTCAAAGAAATCAGGGTTCATTTGTTCCAAGAAGTCCACTGGTTCTGTTTGCACTGCAAGCAGCTTTCCCAGCCAGTCGTCAACTGCATCTGGTGACTAAAGCACCCTAAGCAATCCAGAAGCACACTGCTCTCACCCTGTTCTTCTTCCAGTTTAAGAGACATCTCTAGTCCTTATTGGCCTCTACTCCCACTTCATGTAAAATGAAGGGAGAAAGTCAGAGTCAGAACTAATCATGTTTTATGAATTCACATTTTCTCAGATCACATTTTCTCAAGACTAATATAGGCACTTCATGTGAAATAAGTTGAGAAACAACAGTCACATCACATGCAAGTAGATGAAAAAGGTAAAGTCAAGACCAGTCACATTTTCTCGAAGCACGTTTTCTTGAAACTAATATAGCCATTTCTTGTAAAATGAAGGGAAAATCAAGATCAGTTCAATAATATAAATAAGAGTGAAGAAGACAATGTTAAGACCAGTCACATTTTCTTGAATCACGTTTTCTCGTACTACTCCTTCTCTCATCAACTATAGCTACTTCATGTAAAATAGAGAGAAAATGGCAAAGTCAGAACCAGTCACATCATATAAAATGAGGTGAGAAAGGCAAAGTCAAGACCATGTACTTTTTTTTCAGCATGTTCATCTCATCATGTATGAGACAGTATGCATTCAGATGGGGCCACTACTGAAGAAGGCGTGTGGGTGCTGATTTTAGTGCTGAATAAGCATTACATAGCAAGGTCATTTTCATGGTGAATCTACTTGAACTCCACACACAGCATCATTTATGATCTTCTAAAGCAACCAAAGGAAGGAAGTAAGGCTGTTGGTTGTAGCTGCTGTGGTGGCACTGATGGTGGGGACAAGAATTTTTTGTTTTGTGATGATCTTGTTCTTCTTTGGTGCAATGCGGTATTATTATATAATCTGAAAATAAATGGAGCCAGTGAGAACTTAATAATGGACAATGGATGTAGAGCAGAGACAACAGGGAGGTGTGTGCCTTATGGTCAGCAATCAGTAGTAGCTGTTTCTGTAGCTCACACTGGGTCATGGCTGTCCTAGTGCATTTTGTAGACTCTGTCACAACATTACAAGCAGTAATCGACAGCAGATGCATGCCAGCCGCACCTGCCACAAGTAAGTTACAGTAATTCATATTCATTGCTGACTTCAAGGCTTCTTACCTCATCTGTAGTCTGCTTTACTTCATGCCAATTACTACATTGGGAGTTAAAGGTGTCTGGAAAAAATTGGCAAGTTGGAACGGAATTTTCAGGCCCAAACTTGAAGCCGAACCAAACTTGGCTCTGGCTCTCTTCTCTCACCCTTATTGATTACAGCCACCCACCCCCTTTCCTGTCAGGTTTATCCCTCCAAATTAGTCTGTATCCCTCTGTCCAGGTGTCCCAATCATTTTCTGCCCTCTCCAAGTCTCCATGAGGGTCACTAACCTTGCCTTTGAAGTTTATTAGACCCTCAAGCTCACCCATTTTGCTGGGTGACTTACTTATGTTGCTCTGCATGCCAGTGAGGATAGTTTCCCCTCCATGGTTCTATAACCCGCTATGAGTTTCTTTTCCTCTTTTCCTAATGCTCAACTGCTCTATCTTTCCCATTACGACCCCCTATATCTGACTTCTGCTCATGGAAATCCCTTTGCACCAGCCTTCCCCCACCAGTTTTAATCCCCTCTACCTGCCTATGCATTTTCCTAACCAGTATCCCCACTCCCTCTGGGTGCAAGTTCAGCCCATCTGTGGTGTAAAGGCATCTCTTGCCACAGAAGGTACCCAATTTGGCCAGAAAAACATAGCCTTCCCTCTTGCACTTAACCCTTAGCCAAACTTTAGCTTACCTAATAGTCCACTGCTGCCCCTCACTAGCCCAAAGGAGAGGAAGGATCTTAGAAACCATCACACTGGATACCTTTACCTTTAAGTACATTCTTAATTCCACAAATGACCTCCTTATGTTTTTAGAATTTGTACTTCCTGCAGTATGTAATTCATGCCAACTTGGATGATGATAGTCTGCTCTCCCCCTCCTCCCCCAACTGCATTGCTTGGTTCTTGAATAGCACTCACACAACCTGTGTTCCAGGCAGGCAAACCACCTCCACTGAGCTACCATCCTAGTCTAGCAATGATCCCTGCACCTTACCCATTGCCTTAACAATAGAATCCCCAATAACTGCTATGTTTCTGCCTCTCTTCTCAGCCTTCCTTCTTCCTCCTTGTGAGGGTGGGTATCCTGGGGTGCAGGTCTGTCCCCACCAGCCCCAGCCACCAGCTGGCCCCCTCAGCTTGGCCAGCTAGAAGCTGATACCTGTTGATGGTGTTCACTGGCAATGTTGCTCCATTGAAATGAGTTATTAAACAGATGCCCCTTCTACCCATCTTTGTTGGATCTCCAGGTGTAAGTTTAAGATTACAGTGCAGTTTTTGGAAGAGTAAGGGATTTTCTCTGATGTCCTGTCCTGGCTAGAATTACCCCAATAAAACTGGTCCATGTAACCCCCCACCAGATGCACCCAGAAATGAGATGTCACAGCTCAGTATGTCTTTCCTGGGTAAATATTACAAATACATTTTTTTGTAATGATCATTTAGTGCACTTGAATGGTGGCAGAATAACAGTATTGGAGACTGATGTGCTTAATTTTTATGTTTGCTTGCATGCATGTGCAAGAAACATAGTGCCACCATACGAGTTTTCGTAGGTGTGCCTCCCCCACTTCCAATGCCCTGCTCCCTCTTGCAGACATGGCTGCACTGCGCCATGAATGTCCAAACTGTCTATGACAGCCATTCTGATGCAGTGGCATACAGTTGAAAGCCAAAAACCGCTGCAATCAGAGGTTGTAACATGTAGGCAAATTGCATACTGCCGTCATCAGGTAATTTACATACTGCCTACACTCAGCATTGCATCCTGAATGCAGCTTTCATAGAGAGCTCCCTTCATGTTCCCCCCTCCCCAAACACTGAAGTAGCTGCTGGGAGCCCAACCCAGCATGCGCATGCTCCCCCCCCGCCGCACACAGTATGGCTGACGGGGGTGCCCAATCCCCCGTCGGCTCTGCACCCCTCCACAGACTTCTAGTCACCATGCTGGGAGCCCACCCCAGCATGGCAAAAGTCAAAATGGCTATGGGGGTGCACAATCCCCTGTCGGCTCCACTCAACACCCGCCAAAAAAAAAAAAAGATTTCCAGTTGCCATGCTGTAAGCCCACCCCAGCATGGCAAATGTCTGTATGGCCGACGGGAGTGCCCAATTCTCCATCAGTTCCACTGACCCCCCCCCAAAAAAAACTTTCAGCTGCCATGCTGGGAGCTCACCCCAGTGTGGCACAAGTCCCACATCGTCTTCCTAAAAAGAAAAAACACATCTACAAACGAAAAACAGTCCCTCGTTGATTGTCTTGCCCCCTCCCCAACCCACACCTACCCTCTGCACATCCACCTCCCCACACACCCCCGACCCCATACTTACCTCCAGAGTCTGGTGCAACGATCTTCGGTTGACCGGGAACACGTCTGCACTCTTCAAAGCCGACCTCGAACTGAAGAAATGCCGGTAAGCTGTATAATGGCACAAATGGATTTTTTTCAACTTTGGTGCATATCTCGGCCATTTGGGTATTTTTTCACCAAATCTTCAACATGGGGTTTTTAGGGCACCACCTCATGAACTCAGTCACTGTCATTTTGTTATTCGGTCCCGAAAGGTGATTTCGCGGTCACTGCTCGGAACCACCTTTCAGGACCCAGTAATGAAATGACAGTGTCACAATTCATGAGGTAGGCCCCAAAACCCTATGTTGAAAATTTGACGAAAAAATTCCCAAAAATGACTGTTTTACGAGCGTCCGTTGCACAGTTCCTATGCACGCTCGTAACTTCACAAATTTATAATATTTTCACTCCAGATTTTCAACATTGCCATTTTACCATACCTCCTTATGAGCAGTATAGCTGTCATTTTTCATATCTTGCTCAAAATGTGTTTTCGTGCATGTAGCACCCAATGGCGTGGTCGGTGTGCGAAATCAATGTTAGGGGCAGATTAAGAAAATCACAGTGACACTGTTCGTGAGCAGAGGTCCTAAAATAGCTATGTTGAAAATTTGGTGACAGAAGTCCATAAAATGACTGTGTTATGAGCGTGCATTGAGCAGTTTCCACGTACCCTTGAAAGTTCACGAATTTGTACTATTTTCAGTTCAGATTTTCAACACTGGCATTTTACCACACCTCCTTATGAACAGTACAGCTGTCATTTTTCACACCATGGCCAAAATGTGTTTTCACACTTCTGGCACAGAAATGTGTGGCCGCTGTGGGAAATCAGTGTTCGGGACAGATTAAGAAAATCACAGTGACACTGTTCATGAGCGGAGGTCCCAAAATGCCTGCATTGGCAATCTGCTGTAAAATATCCCCAAACTAATTACATTATGGATGTGTGTTGCGCAATTTCTACACACGCCCGTGACTTCACTTTTTTTATATTTTCAATCCAGATTTTTAACATTGCCATTTTTTACACCTCCCCATGAACAGTACAGCTGTCATTTTTCACAACCTGTTCGAAATGTGTTCTTGCACTTGTGGTGACAAATGGCATAGTCACTGTGCAAAATCAGCTTTCGGCTAACAAACTGATATTGCCACTGCTCATGAGGTGGGGGTCACAAAAAACCCATGTTGAAAATTTGAAGTGACAATACCAACGAACGCCTGGGGCATTAGGGTTTCTGACCATAATGCCCCACCCTGTAGAGACTGACAGGCATCAGGGGTGTGACTTGGGATTGCCGCCTGTAATGCTTATGTCATTCCATCCACACCCACACCCACACCCTGCAGCCAGTGACAGGCATCGAGGTGTGCCTTGGACTCTTCGGCCTCAAAGTTCACTCTATTGTCCTATACTGCACCCATCTCACAGTATTTCCTTATAGAATGGGGTGAGCATAAGGCCCAAAGACCCCAAGGCATACTGTGACACATGTCAGAGTCTGCAGGGTGGGGTGTGGTGAAATGGCGTGGCCATTATGCCTGACAACCCAAAGGCACACCCCAGTGCCTGTCAGTCTCTGCAGGGTAGTGGGGGTGTTGGCTTCAGTTCAATACTTCACTGCCATTCCTACTATGCATCTCTCTAACTCCTACACTACCAATGCCAAAGCCAGCAAGCAAACATTCGGCATTGACAAATGCTTGCTTTTATTTATATTAATTTTTTTTTACAATTTCTTGCCAGGGAATACATACTAACCAGAGGCTTGTTTCCAGGTGCATCCTGGGAGCACAGCGAAGTTAATTGCCTTAGTCATAGTCACAAAGTGTGCATGTGGTGGGGTGGCTGTGGGATTCAAACCTAGTTCCCCAGGTTTGCAACTCAGTGCTCTTAAAGGGACACTATCAGCCATTATAGTACATTTCTTACCACGTGCACCCAGTTATACCCTAGCAACATAAATCACAAAATACTGTTCTACAAGTGCCACAATGCCAAATAATACATTTCTGGCAGAGTTTTAGCAACTTTTATTTTAATTTTAGTGATCTGCCAAGGTTCAGCCCCAGAAACTGGCACTCTAGGTGAACGTGCACCATCACAATGGCCAATGTAACGCACGAGCAAGTTTTAACATGTTCATAACTGAGGGTACTGTCCAACGGAGTGGTTGATGCTGAACTTATTGATGTTGCCCTCTAAAGAAAATAAGCACTAGAAGTGCTGAAAAGCATTACTGAAAATGTGAAACTGCAATCCCAAGCATGCGCATTAATGAAATGCTAATGTGCATGCTTGGGATCTTGGCTTCGCTTTTTAAGTCACGCTTTTTAGCACTTCTAGTGCTTGTTTTCTTTAGAGAATGACATCTGTAAGTTTAGCATCAGTCACTCTGTCGGACACTAGCCTCGGTTAAAGACATGTTAAAACTTGCTTGTGCATGACATTGCCCATTGCAATGGCATGGGTTCACTTGGACTAGCAACTTCCACCAGTTGAACTTAGGTGGACCACTTGTGTAACCCCTAGGTGGCGCTATTCCAAGGGCTACTACTCCTGCCTGTTTGGCTAGTAGCAGGTTAAGGGGCTTGAATTCTGAAACGGGTGCCTCCACCCGGAGGTCAGGGTTGGTAATGGTCAAGCTATCCAGGGCACAGCCCTCTGGGACACTATAACCCCACCTTTCCTTACTAGTGGCCAGAACAATACACAATAATCACTTTCACAGTATCCCTGATACACCACACAAGTACCCACACTGTTTGCACTTACCACCAGGGCTTTCCTTTGGTTCAGCCCTGGGGACCCCACTGTAAAACAAGGTTATACACAGCAAATAACAGCAGTACAGTGCTCTTGCACAAACTGGAACCACAGTCAGGGTAAATGTAAAAAATAGTTAGATCTGATTTATTTAAGGGGCTTGAACAAGGGAGGGGGCGTAATCAGGTTAATTTGCTTAAAGGCTCTATCAATCAAACAGTTATGCATGCACTTCAGGGTCCATAAACAGTCACACACTCTGGGTACCCAGATGGGGAATGGTGGGCTAGCCAGGAACGTTGCAGCTGGTGGGGGGCCTGTAATGGAGGAAAACAACATGCACAACACACACTATTTGTAATCCGGAGCTGAAAGGCTCAGTTCGTGAAAAGAAAACAACAAGACAATCAGATGACAAACTTTTAGATTAAGCTGTTGTTGCAGGGAGCTACCCTGATGATTACTCATGATATCCAATACTGGACACAGGCTGGATGAAAATCGAGACAGCAAGTGGTTAATCTGGAGTGCCAGGAGAAGCGGGCCCACACGATTTGCCGAGGTGTCATTCCTGTTCAAGCGTGGAGCAGGGGGCTGATTCCCAGGCAGGTCTCATCAGTGGCTTTCTCTGTGCAGTGGGGTAGCCTGGCAGGGCCAGCATGGCATGGCCCAGGCCGAATGGAGATGAACGCGGATTCAGTCCAATTAGGCTGGATAAAGCTTCCAGCAAGCAGAACGCAGTTCACACAGTGGGGAAACAAATCATGACCCACTTTCAATACACAGCACATTTACATGTAAAGGAATCTACCGTACCAGCAAGCAGAACACAGTTCACATAGTGGGGAACCAAATCACAACCCACTATCAATACACAGCACATTTACATGTAAGAAAATTTTACTGTATCAGGCAAACCGCTCTCCAGTCACGATCACAAAGTCTCTGCACAAACCGGGGATTCAAAAGCAGCTGGAAATCCTAATAGGCCGATCGTATTCAGCAAAATCTTCAGTCTTCTTCAGGTATAAGCCTGGTAAAAAATCACTGGCTTACTTTGTTATCACAAACTTGGACTTAGTCCGAAATAATTCTCTTCCCTCCCTCTCAGGGGCAGCAGGCGGACATGTAGGCCACAACTCAGGTCTTTCCACAACTCTCCAGCATGAAACTACTCAGACAGCTGCTTGACTGTCTCAAGCTGTTGCCTCTTCATCTCCCAACTGAGATCTGATTCTACTGTCAGCAAGCTTGGGACTTAACCCAGAATCCAAAGGGTTTGGTTGGCTGATCTGTCTGTCAGTCACAACAAAGGCTCCCCCTTCAGGTGCAAAAAGGCACCAAAAGCCCAAAACTACAATTCCTACGGATCTGGACTTCCTACAGCTCCTGTAGTCCAGCTCCATGTTAGGTCCCACCAGAACTGATTGGTCTAATTCGCAGTCCCGGGTCAAATGGAGGGGATAAACAAGACTGCCCTTGCTGCAAAGAAGGCAGGTTAGACAAACTACTTTATCATTATCACTCTAAATGATTTTCAGCAAATAGTTACATCTTTCAACAGAGCTCCCTTTCAGATTACTTATGACTGCAATCCAGGCAGCTCTTAAAGAGACAGTGCACAGAGGCTATACAGGCACTCTCTGGCAATCACATTTAAACTGCTAAAACACAGGGCACCAGCATGGCAGTGAGCATTTAGGCAAGCTCAAGGAATACTTTTTGGGAACCCCATTTGTAGGGGGGTTACACTTGAATTAAATGAAATACTACAAGACTGCTGAAACTCCAACAGAGAGGTACAGTATTATTTGACATTGTGGCACTTGTAGAACCTAACAATGTAATTTCTGTTGCCAGGGTATAACTGGGCACACAAGGCAAGAAACTTACTGTAGCAGCTGACAGTGTCCCTCAACCACTATGCTATACTGCCTCCTCCTTTTGTGGCAAGTTCAGTACTGTACTGCTTGTACTGTGTGAGAGTGTACAGTCTTGAGACTGATGTTCTTTATTTTATATACCTGGCAAGTTCAGTACTGTACTGGCTGTATTGTGTGAGAAGGTACAGTACTCGAGACTGGTGGTCATTATTTTATATACATGGCAAGTTCAGTACTATACTGGCTGTATTGTGTAAGAGGGTACACTACTTGAGACTGGTGTTCTTTATTTTATATACATGGTAAGTTCAGTACTGTACTGGCTGTATTGTGTGAGAGGGTACAGTACTCGAGACTGGTGTTCTTTATTTTATATACATGGCAAGTTCAGTACTGTACCGGCTGTATTGTGTGAGAGGGTACAGTACTCGAGACTGGTGTTCTTTATTTTATATACATGGCAAGTTCAGTACTGTACTGGCTGTATTGTGTGAGAGGGTACACTACTCGAAACTGATGTCCTTTATTTTATATACATGGCTAGTTCAGTAAAGCACAAGCATCTGCAGTGCATCTTTCTACACTATGCCCTACCATCATACCTACCAAGAAGTACCATTTGTATACTGTGAGAGGATAGTTTAGACTCTTGAGGACAGTCAGTCTCTTACTGCATGTCAGACTGCCATTAAGGGTGTCATTTGTGATGTCGGATTTAATGATGCTGCCACTTGTCCAGTGGGAACAAGACCAAGACAACTGAACCACGTTTCACATAAGCAATTGAATGGCAATTAGATGAGCATAACTATCAATCATTGCTGACCTTATTCTGTTTTGACCTTGTGACCTAGAGGTGAAAGGTTTAATAATCAATCCTTCACATCCCAACAGAAAATAATTAGAAATTCTGAGAGTTCTTTACAAGTTTGAGACTGAGAGAACCAGTATAAGGCCTCTGACTCCCCCGAAGTCTTATTGCAGTACAAACAGCTCTGTGATGCCAAGCACCAAAACTTCCAGGGAAGTCAAATGTAATTATTGTTTTGTCAAAAACTTTCAGAATAACTTTAAAGCCTCCTCTAAATTTTAGAAGGTTACCCACTTAATTTTGCACGTTACCCACTTCTGGTTTTCAGCCCCCATCCCAGTCTACCACTCTTATCCTCAGATGTGAGGGTTCACCAACCTCTGACCCTCCTGACAATGGCTTCAGCTTTAATCAGAACAGAAAGTTCTCTGATGTCTGGAGGGTCACTACTGAGGTGCTGTATGGTTCTTTTCTGGAGCCAGTACTTTTTAACATGTGTATTAGCAACATAGTGGAGTGGTACAGGGGAAAGGTGGTCGGTTCATGGATGACACAAAACTCTGTAGAAGGGTATATAGCAAGGAAGGAATCTGGCAGCATGAAAAGGGATTTAGAGAAATTGGAGTAGTGGTCCAGCACTTTGCACTTGACGTTCAATGTAAAAAATGTGATGAGATGAACAAAGTCAGTGATTTGAAACCTTTTATTGAACACAGAAGAAATCTACAGAACATAGGCTTTCAGGATCCATAGAGCCATTCATCAGGTCATGGCAGTTTCTCCAAAAAAAAAAAAGTAAAGTGATGTACATGGGTAACAAAAATCTGCAGACAGAATATTGCATTAATAAGATCATGTTGAAGCAATCACGGGAAGAAAGGGATCTGGGGGTGATAATTAAAAATAGTTTGAAACTCTCTTTTCCAATCCAGTATGGCATACAGGAAGAACCACAGGATGCTAGGATATGTCAATAGGGGTTTCACGAGTCAAGAAAGGCGGTGATACTGCAACTGAGCAAGTCATCAGCTTGACTGCACCTGGAGCACTGCAAATCATTTTGGAACCCGCATCTGAAACAGGGCAGGGAGAGATTATAGACCATCCAGCAGAGGGCTACAAAAATTATCCTGGGGCAGCAGGATAGGTCCTACAAGGAGACTGGGTAGCCTCAATATATACCCTCTGGAGGACAGTAAGTAAAGGCTGGACATCATATAAATATACAGATATGTCCAGGGATACAATAGGGTGGACTCCATAGAGTTGTTCAAGTTGAGGAGTAGTACGACTGCCTGAGGGCACAAACTCAAGCTGGGAGAGGGAAAATTCAAGAAGCATATCTGAAAGTATTGTTTCACAGAGCAGGTAGTGGTGAGGTGGAACAGTATACCCAGTAACGTGATTAATGTTTGGACAATATCAGGGTATAAAACACAGTGGGACAGTTTCAAAGGCATTACTAGGAAAAAGAGGGAGGCAGGGGCAAGAAAGACTCCAGAGGGGCAGAGTAAATCAATTAGGGCATCAAAGCAGCCTCAATGAACTTTCTCTGTTCTTATTCATCTACTGTATGTATATATACAAGAACTTAAAATTCAGCATAATTTGTCAATACATCTGACAGAATGTTTACCCTGCTCACATATCCATTTGCATCACAAAGACTTATATGGAGCCAAGGCCTCAGTTTTGTCTACGGCATGGTAAGCAGCAGTGATATCTCTGGTAACCAAAGGAACACTAGAAATTACAGCTGTGAGTATTACTTCATTTTTACAGCTCTGGGCAGAGCCTACAGCTGTTTTGGGATTGATCGTTTCTTACAAAAACGGCCAATTGTGGAACCTTCCATTGGAATTTTGGAAGTATCATTCTGAAAGTCCAACGAAGCTTGAAACACTCTGCCATGATCGGCTGTTACGGAATAACAGCCACACTATTTCGGCTGTTACTTTCGCATTCCAGGGCAAGAACTTTGCATGCGCGACTCACGTGAATGCAAAGTTCCACTGGTGCTGCCATGTTGTGAATGGCAACATGCCATTCACTGCAACTAGGCATGTGCGTGTGCTGTGCATGCATAGTTGTGTTGTCACCGCCATGTTTCAGATGGCACTCCTGCCTCACCCTCCCACTGCTCCTGTCTTCCTCGCCCCCTCCCAGCACCGGCAGCAAAGAACACCCTCCTGAACCCTCCCACTGCTGCTGTCCTCCTCTCTCCCTTTGTTCCCCACTCCTGCGGTAACATCGGGGTGCCCAATCTGGCATTATGTACCCCCCCAACTCTTGTGGCATACTGGGAGACCACCCCAGGGTCCCCAAATGTATGTGGTCCCTCTGCCAACATCAGGGTGCCCAAATGTATGTTTTTTTTATTTTTCTGTGCCGAGATCAGGGTGCCCAATCCTTGTGTTGGCATCATGTACTTTCCAACTCATGTGGCGCACTGGGAGCCCACCCCAGTGTGCCCAAATGTATGCTTTTTTTTCCCTGTAAATAAAGAAAACCATCCCCCGACATGTTTTGTTTTTTTTCCCTGTAAAAAAGAAAATGGTCCCTCGTTGTTGCCCCAGTCCCTCCTCCCCCTTCTCCACCTTCCCACTGAGCACCCATGTCCCTACAACCTCCCTTACCCCATACTTACATCCAGAGGTCAGCGCTGTCATCTCCTCTGGACCGGGACATGTCTGCACTCTTCAAAGCCGAACCGCAAATCAAAGAATCAAAGATAAGTGTGCTATACTAGTAGTCAATGGGGTTTTCAACTTATGTTGATAAATCAGCCATTTTTTTTGAATTGTGGCCCAATATTTTCAACATGGGGTTCTTGGGACCCCACCTCATGAACATTGTCACTGTTCTTTTGTTACTCATTCCTGAAAGGTGATTTCGTGGTTGCTGCATTGAATCACCTTTTTGAACTGATTAACTAAATGCCAGTGCCACTGTTCATGAGATGGGATCCCAAAAAGCCCATGTTGTAAATCTGGTGAAAAAATTCCCAAAAATGACTTTGTTACAAGCGTATGTTGCACAGTTTCTATGCACGCTCCTATCTTCGGCAATTTTTAATATTTTAACTTCAGATTTTCAACATTGCCATTTTTGTACACCTCCTTATTAACAGTGTAGATGTCATTTGTTTACATCCTGCCCAAAACATGTTTTCGCACCTGTGGTGCAGAACGGCGCAGTTGCTCTGTGAAATCACCTTTTGGGACAAGTAAACAAAATAACACTGGCACTCTTCATTGAGGTGGGATCCCAAAAAGGGCATGTTGAAAATTTGGTGCACCACCTCCCAAAAATGGCCAAATTACACCCGGACATTCAGTATTTTCTATGCACATGTGTACCTTCAGTCATTTGGTAGCTGATCACAGCCAAATCAGCTCTGGCTAGAGCCTGTTTAAATTAGTGTAATGAGGGGAAGATGAGGGGAAAAGCAATTTATTTATTCTTTTTTTAATTTAAGGCAGTTTTAGCTTTTTATGGCCTAGCTGAAAGTTTTTAGTGGGGTGTTGGGGGGGGTGACTAGCATTCAGAAGTTAAATTTTCCAAGAGGTAGGCATAAGGATTGCAACGTGGTAATGAGGATGGCTGGTCCTTTTGTCATCAGTCATTGAAGGATTTACCAATGGGTAAAGACCTCAACTGACCAATCAGATCACAGGATATTACCTGTCCATTTTATAAAAGGTTCTAGAATGCTGGCAGCAGAGTGGCTATGTTTGTGTATATTAATCCATACTGTATGTGGAGAACAAATTTACAGTCGTAAGAGTGGTCTTATGCATAGTCTTAGGGTGTGAAAAATGTGACCTGTAGGTGAGCAATTCTGACATCCTAAGACTGTAAGTGAGACCAGTCTTGAAACTATAAGAGTGGTCTCTGAGTATGAATTATTATAGTGTTGATCATCTGATGAGTAAAGATCTTACCCATTATATTTTTATTTACTATAAGACTTATCTGATATCTAGGTCCTTTTTTAAAATTGCATTTACTTATAGTTGGCTTTAACAAGAGGCCCTGGGCTAGGAGAACAGACAGTTCAGATAAGCAGGGTGCCTACAGAAAAATAAAAAAAAAACATGCAGCTGCCAAGGAGGATGGAATATTTAGTGTGTTCACAACTGACACAGTTCCTGGGGGAAATCACCCAAAAGTGCCAAAATGTTCAGTGGAGCTGTCCCTTAACAGAATCCTGGATATATGAAGCAGTGTGGGCTGCTGAGGCCAGAAAAGGCCACTATAGAAAATGTTTTGGTAGGACTACAGTTTATTCAACAACTCTGATATTTCACCTTAATAGACTTCTTCTGGTAAGCTGTAAACAAATGAAAAATTCATTTGTTTAATTCATATGTTTATTTACATTCAATACATTGTTTTATTCACTATTTATGGAATGAAACCCATTGTTACATATCAGTGATTAAATTGTCTTTTGTGTTTTAGTCTTTGCTTTAAAGTTCTTTGTAAATGTTTAAATAATATCTGTAAGAGGCAGTCATAAATGCTTATTAAATTTCTACTGAAATGTCTAAACGATTGTCTGTAATGGGCCACATTGTCAATGTGTAATCAGAACATACGAGGTAATGTTCACCCCTACTAGGGGAAATGGCACGGCCAAAGGCTACAATCAGCATAGAATCTTGGGCACATAGAAACATAGAAGCTGATGGCAGATAAGGACCGCAAGGCCCGTCCAGTCTGCCGATTTCTTTTTCTACCTTATGAATTTGCCATCGGCCTTTGCTCTGTCAATGGCCTATCTATTCATACTCATCTGCATTGCTCCTTTATGCCTATCCCATGCCTGTTTGAAGCCCTGCACTGTATTCATATCCACCACTTCCTGAGGTAGGCTGTTCCATGCATTCACCACCCTTTCTGTGAAAAAGAACTTCCTCACATTACCCCTAAATCGGCCTCCCTCTAATCTCATGCTGTGTCCTCTTGTCCTGCTATTTTTCTTATATTGAAACTTGTTAGACTCTTTCACCTTGTTAATGCCCATGAACATTCCAGACAACAGCAACTCTCCACAGCAAAGGCTTGCTGCTGTCCAGAATGTACATGTGTCCAATATTCTATCCTGATAACAGCCTTGGGATGTGCCATTTTCCTAGTAGGGGCGCACATTACCCCATATGTTTTGATTACCCATTGACAATGTTGGAGCTAACAGAAAAGAATATTATAGTAAGTATGAAGAAATTTCTTCTTCAGTTCAAACCCACACTCACCAGCTCACCATTCTTACATGTGCACTCCTGGTGTGCAGAACTTTCAAATTCTGACAGAATGGAATTTCCCGAAATTGTTGAAATTCTGCCCAAATCCTGCCGAATTTCACTGGAAGTGTAATGGCAGAATTCCACTGCATAATAATGCAGAATGTTTTTTTCGCAGAATTAATTTCCATGGATCTCAACAATTTCTGTGGAATTGGTTGCAGAATAATTTTCCATGGAAAAATGCTGTACTGCAGAACATAATTCCACAGACCACAGCAGGTGGAATTCTGCAGAAGGACCAGAGAAATTCTGATAGAAATTCCTCCGGCGGAATGGTCATTCTGTGATAAGTCCTCTGGTGGAATTCTGCATTCCGCAGAGCACTAATGTGTACAAATAATGACTACCATGTATTGTACCAACCTTGCAGCATTCCTGCTGCTCTTTAGTCTGTCAGTATCTGGTGCATATTTCTATGATACTTTTTTGTCTAAATAGAGATAAGCATAGTAACAGCACAAGATGAGTCTTTAATCAATAAGCGTGTTTGTTACGACAGCATGGTATAGACTCCAATATCCCCTTGTTTAAATGCTCAAGCTGGTGATGTGCCCACAGGAAGGGTGTGGTTGCTAGACAATGGCGTTCTTTCAGAATGCTTGCTGATGGCTTATATGTCAGCATGTGGTTCCCTGTGGGTACAAGAGGCTATACTTACCTGGCAGGGGAGATACCATGATCAAGCGGCTGCACCGAGCAGTGTCTCTTGCTGCCAATCTGCAAAAGAGAGCTAACAGAGAAGGTAAGACGCTTTACTTTATTATAGTGCATTTCAGCACATGCTTCAAAAGAAACAATTAGAGTAGGCCCATATTCAAATGCAAGTTTATCCTTGAATGGAGGAATGCCAAGTTGGAGATGTTAACCTGTCTCACTAATAAACAAACTCTGGCCAGAGCCGATAGGTCTGTGAAACGCTACCAAGTGACGAAAGTTACACATGTGCGTAGTAATTATTCAATGCCCAGGTGTAACTTGGTCATATATTAGAGGTGTTGCACCAAATTTTCAACATGGCCTTTTTTGGACGTCTCCTCATGAACAGTGCCAGTGTCATTTTGTTCAGTTGTCCCGAAAGGTGATTGCGCAGATCAAATGCACTATTCTGCGCCATGGGTGCAAAAACACATTTTGGGTAGGGTGTGATAAATGACAGCTATACTGTTGTGAAGGAGGTATGCAAAACTGGCAATGTTAAAAATGTGGAGTGAAAATATTAAAAATTAGTGATGTTAGGAGCGTGAGTAGAAACTGTGCAACACACGCTTGTAACACAGTCATTTTTTGGATTTTTTTCACCAAATTTTCTACATGGCCTTTTTTGGACCCCTCCTTATGAACAGTGCCAGTGTCATTTTATTCAGTTGTCCCAAAAAGTGATTGCGCAGAGCAAACACACTATTCTGTGCCACAGGTGCAAAAACACATTTTGGGCAGGTTGTGAAAAATGACAGTTATACTGTTGTGAAGGAGGTGTGCAAAACTGGCAATGTTAAAAATGTGGAGTGAAAATATTAAAAATTAGCGGTGTTAGGAGCATGTGTAGAAACTCCGCAACACATGCTCGTAACACAGTCATTTTTTGGAATTGTTTCACTAAATTTGCGACATGGGCTTTTTGGGACCCCACCTCATGAAAAGTGGCAGTGTCATTTAGTGACTCAGTCCAGAAAGGTGATTCCATGCAGTGACCATAAAATCACCTTTCAGAATCGAATAACAAAATGACAGTGACAGTTTTCACAAGGTGGGGTCCCGAGAATCCCATGTTGAAAATTTGGGTAAAAATTCCAAAAAATGGCTGAGATATGAGCATAAGTTGAAAATCCCATTGAATGGCTGTATAGCACGCTTACCTTTAATTCTTCAGTTCGCGGTTGGGCTTTGAAAAGTGCAGACATGTCCTGGTCCAGAGAAGATGACAGCACTGACCTATGGAGGTAAGTATGGGGTAAGGGGGTTGTGGAGAGGTGGGTGCTCAGTGGGGGTGGGGAGTGGAGGGGATAGGGACTGCAATGAAGATGAGGGACCATTTTCAGTTTTGCAGGGAAAAGAAACCGACAAAGAGGGACTGTTTTCTAATTTACAGCAAAACAAACAGTTAGGCACACTGGGATGGGCACCCAGTGTGCCACATGAATGCCAACATGGGGATTGGGCACCCTGATGTTGGGCATGGTGTGGGCAGGGGGCAAGAGGAAATAAAAAATGCGACGAGGTACCATTTTCTCATTTACAGAGAAAAACAAATTTTGCACACTGGGGTGAGGCTCCCAGTGGTGCGATATACCATATTGGGGATGACTTGGGGAAGGGGCACAAAATAGTGAATGGCATTGTGCCATTCGCAACATGTCAGCATCGCCACACTGCGCATGTGCACGACTCATGCGCATGCGCAGTGCAAGCATCGGAATGCAGAAGTAACAGCTGAAATAATGCAGCTGTTATTCCATACGCCGATCGTGGTGGAGGGGTTTCAGCTCTGTTTGACTTTCGGAAGGATACTTCCAAAAGTCCAACAGAAGGGGTTCGGAGATCAGCCATTTTTAGAGCTAGAAAGCTCTAGCAAGAATGGCTGTATGCTCCATCCACAGCCTTAAAAAGGACAGCTGCATATTATTAAAACCAAGAAGTTAGCAAAGTATAAGGAGAGCAGTGTGAACAGTAGAGTGACAGAGTGAGATTTATTGAAACTGCCATGGAGAAAATGAGCAGGAATGTTAACACACAAGTGTGGAAGTATATTCTAAACATAGGTGGTGTCAGATATCACAGTGGAAATTATTTAAATGACAAGAGAAATGAGACACAATAAGTTACTCGGATAAAGCACTAGAGATAAAAATCTGGACTCACACAAACCGCTTTTCTATTCTTTAGAATCAAAAGGACATTTGTCCGTGTTACAGGTATAAAAATTGTTTTTCAGTTATTTAAATTTTATAATAATAAACAAGTAAGCTAAATGTAATAGCAAGCAGTATTTCAACCAAATTAATAAGAAATTATGTATTCTCATCTCTATTTAGATAAAACAGAGAATAGAGAAAAAGAGGCTCAAGAACAAGGTGTCATGCTATGGAGCTGGAGGGGGTAGACTCGGAAGATGTAAGGAAGTACTTTTTCACAGAAAGAGTAGTGGATACCTGGCACAACCTCCCAGCAGAGGTGGTGGGGGTAAAAACTGTAATGGGATTCAAGAAGGCATGGGCAGGCATAAGGGAACCTTAGTGGTACGGAAAAGGGGGGGGGAGTTAAGCTGGAGATCATGTTGAGTCTGCAGTGTTACAGTAGGTAGGGAAAATGGGCAGACTAGGTGGACTAAGAGGCCCTTATCTGCCGTCACACTCTATGTTTCACAGAAATATGCACTTAAATACTGGCAGACTAAAGAGCATCAGGAACACAGCAAGTTTGGTACAATCAGTGGTAGTCATTATTTGTGCAAGTGTAAGAAGGGTAAACTGGTGAGGTGGTGTGTTTAAACTAGAATAGTTTAGACATGCTGGGGAAAATTTCAGCATTTATGACTACTTCTTACAGATACTATTAAAACATTTGCAAAGAACTTTAAAGAAAAAGACTAAAACACAATAAAACTATTTTTAATCACTGGTATTTATCAATTTTTTTTTATTGCATTAATAGTGCATAAAAATTGATGTACTGAATGTAAATAACATGAATTAAACAAATGAACTTTTAATTTTTCAGTCCTCCAGAAGAAGTCTGTTAAGGCAAAATGTTGGGGTTGTTGAATAAACTGTATTCGTACCAGAACATTGTCAGTGTCAGTGGCTCAGTAGGTAGCACACTTGCCTCTGAGTCTGGGAGATCAGAGGACTGTGGGTTCAGTTCCCATATCTGGCACTTGGGTTAATATCCAGTACTGACACTGTAGTGCAGCATGAGGGGGGTGCTGCACTTCTGAGGTGCTGTCTTTTGGATGAGATGCTAACTGAGGTCCCATCTGCCTGGATTGGTGGTAGCTCAGGTGGCACTTATCGAAAGTGTAGGGGAATTTTTTATTGGGCAAAACTGCAAAACAAAACAAGAAAAAGTATACAGGAAAAACAAGCAAAACAAAATACAAAAACAACAATCCAATAAACCAAAACCACTTGGTTAAAACAAGACAAAAAACATGTGCAGTACCAAAAATTCCGCATGAAGGAAACAAAAAGCAAAAGAACAGAAGGAAGCAATAGCTCAAAATGTATCATAGCACAAAACTAAAATCAAAACCAAAAAAGCATAAGGTTCAGAAATAGCTATCTAAACCCATACTCCCTCCCTAATAAACTAGAAAAATTAAGCCCCACCCCCCAAAAAAAAGGGGCAGAAAAAATATCCCAAACAAATTAATCAGAAATGTGTAAAAAAGGAAGAGAAACCCAACCCTTCGACCAGGAACGGAAGGAGGAGTCAGAAAGAACAAGTCTGTCCTTGTGAAACACTTTATGAATTTCCTGTTCAAGTTTAAGTTTCATACCCAATAAAGATAGCTGTTTCTGTTGTAACATGAACTGACATCTAGTTTTGGCAGATAATCCATTTCATAAGAGCAAAAATAACCCGAGTTGTCCCCACGTGAAAACCACCCCAACAATGCATATTATACTGCCCATAAATCAAAGTATTATAATCCATGTTCTGCAACTGTGGGACACACCAAGAAGATGCCAACAAGGGCCAGAAACCTACAATATAGGGACATTGAAAAAATAAATGTACCATCGTTTCTACCTCCAACCCACAACCCTCCCTCAAACAGGGTCTTTCCTGCATACATTTGTGAAAATGGTTTCCGTGGACATTTAATCTGGAATGGCAACAAAGCCAAACTGAATCCCACACTTTAGGAAGGATCCTTGAATCCATCAGCAGATGAAGAACATCAGAGAGTACCACCGTATCTGGTAAAACAAGGCAGGGGGTAGTAAAGCAAACAGAATGTAAAAGGGATCGGTATTCTGCTTTCCTAGTGTTGTGCAAATGATCATGAGGTGTAATGCGTCAAAGTTTTAATTTCCTACATACCTCCAAAAGATAAGGAGACAAATCTGGTGGAATATTCTGAAAAACACCCAATTGCTGAGTAACTCATCTGTTCCAAAAATATTGGCATCTATCCCGGAACAGGGGAACCCAAGGGAGCTGTTTCTGCAGTAAAATTGGCACAAAATTGGCATACAAAAACATGGTAAAAAGAAAAAGCACATGATTTACCATATTTAGAGCACCCTCACTAACAGACCAGTAAGTACTGTGTCTCTTAATAGGGTTAAGCCGGCTCCCCCAGAGTAATTGAAAGGCCGCACTGTACATTTTTACCTCCAACTTTACCGGCAAAGGATAAAGTGGCTAACATTCAAAAACAAAGGCAAAATAAAAGTTTTATACATATAAACCCTTTTCTTTTTTGTCATGGGGTAACTCTTCCATCTATCCACTTTCTCAGCCACCTGAGACAGGGCAAGGTCCCAATTCAAAAAAGCTGAATCAGGGGCTCCAAACCAAAACCCAAAAACGTTGATAGGTGGATTTGATATAGGGATACCTCCTATCTCATGCAGGACAATACCAGGAACACGAATACCCAGAACTTTACTCTTTTGCCTATTAATTCTAGAACCAGAAATCACAGAAAAGGAATCCACCACTCTCATAGCATGTTCACCTGAGACTTGATCAGCAACCAAAATGGTAGTATCATCAGCGTACGCAAAGGCAACCGGAAAAAAACTTCCCCCTATTCATAGGCGAAATGTCCTGTACAACATTCAACTTTCTCAATAAAGGGTCCAAAGAAAAAACATATAAAAGCGGGCTCAATGGGCACCCTTGGTGAACACCTCTCTGAATCAAGACCGACCTTCCAGTCTACCATTCATCAGGGTTCGAGAAGAGGCATATTGATAAATAATCCATAGCCAAGTAACAAAAATTTGAGGAATACCATAATATTCTAGTACCCGGAACAAAAAAATATGAGGCACTTCATCAAAAGCCTTAGCCTGATCTAGCGAAATCAGATACCCTGAAGTCCCAGGCCCATCAAAAACTTCCCGTAACAACTTAGCCACATCTCCCATACCCCTCTGGGGAATGGCACAAGTCTGCCCAGGGGAGATAATATCCTGAGACACCCAAGATAAACATTACACAAAATTTTACACAAAATCTTCCAATCAACATTCAGAAGACAAATAGGAAACCAGTTTCTGAGGTCAACTGTGTCACCCTTTTTATACAAAAACAGTCAAAAGACTGTCAGCAAGTGCTGTAGGAAATGCAACAGTACCAGACAAAACATCATTAAAAATGACAGCAAGTGCTGTAGGAAATGCGACAGTACCAGACAAAACATCATTAAAAATGACAGCAAGTGCTGTAGGAAATGCGACAGTACCAGACAAAACATCATTAAAAATGACAGCAAGTGCTGTAGGAAATGCGACAGTACCAGACAAAACATCATTAAAAATGAGAACCAAAAAGTTACTAATAAGGCCTACCGCTTTTTTATAGAACTCCCCAGGTTTGCCATCAGGACCAGGGGAGGACCCATTATGTAATTTACCAATCACGTCTACAACTTCCTTCTGTGAAATGGGCAAAATCAGTTTTTGTTTATCAACCTCTAATAACTCAGGCACATCCAATTGACTTAGAAAATCAGCAATACCAACCAAAGGAGGAGAGTTATCACTAAAGGAAGTTTCCACAAAATCAGTAACAATACCCTCAATTCCATCCCCAGTGTCCACAAGCAGTCCAGAATCAGTTTTCAGTGCTTCCATATATTTAGACTCTACCCGTCTAGCACAGCAATCATAAGGATTTACACTCTGTGATTTGCTCTGTGTACCAAACTTTTGTTCCAAAAAAAGAGAATGGGCTCTATCATATTGAAACTGACACATTTCTGCCTTAACAGCCTGAATGTCCTCAGCAAGGTCTTCCCCAGTTTCAACTGACCGAGATAAAAGCCACTGAAGTTTATCCCTAAAATGCAAATAAGTAATATAGTTTTTTTATTTGTGGCTGTCTTGGCTAAAGAACCACATAAAGTTTTTAAATCTTGCTTGGTATCCTGCCACCAAAACAGGGGATTATCATACAACTCATAAACAGAAAATCTGGCATCCAGTTCCTCCTGAATGGTAGCCCATGCAGCCTCATCTGATAATAAAGTGGAATTCATCCTCCAAACAGGATTGGGGCCAGGTTTATTTAAAGGATGCACCACAACTGTTTTAATTAATCTGTGGTCAGAGGTTTCAACCGGGAAAACTGAAAAAGACCGTACTGGAACCCAATGACAGGCACACCAGAAGTCAATCCATGTTGACAAATGACCCCTAGAGTATGTATGCTCGAATATACATTTTGTTTAAAAAATTAGAATCAGAATATAGCTTTTGCTCCTGCCAATCTTATCTGAAAGAGAGAGGATACAATTAAAGTCTCCCCCCAAAAAAACAGATCTTGTAGTATATAAGTAAGGATGTACTTTCTTTAGTAAAGCGAGCCTTTGAAATTTAGTCTGAAAATTGTAAATATTAATAAAACGCATGTCATGAGTCCCAGATCTTGCATCTAAAATACATGCCCTCCCAGGAACCAAATCAATAAGGTGAGAAACATGCAAATCAGGATTCAAGATTAGAAATTCCTCCCCTGAACACAAATCCTCACCCAAGGACCAAAAAGAAGAACCCCATAACCAATCCTTAGATGCCTGGTAGGTTTCCCGGTTGGTATGCAGGCGAGTATCCTGCACCAGGCAAACATCCAATTGATGATCTGCAAGGATAGAAAAAGTGGCTAATCTTTTTTTCCAATTTTTAATACTATTAATGTTTAAGGATCCCACAGATAGGCACCACTCCATGGTCAAGTGTCAGAAGCAACCAGAACATCAGAGACCACAGCTGTCACAGTTTTAGCAATACAGCGCTTTGATTTTTTCTTTTCTTTAACTCCACCTTTCTTGGAAACCAGGGGACTATCAGTGTCAGTCACATATTCAGGTTGGGAAGAAATCAGGGAGGAGGAATCCGAATCTACCTCCTCTTCCTCCCATTGCTTTCACTTAGTAGGAGGAAGAACTCGGTTGGACACACTAATGCCTGCATCACTCCCTTCACAAGTACTCTTACTCAGTTTCTGAGAAGCGCTCCGTGTCAGCCGTTTAGTTTTTTGCAATTCTCCATTCATCAGTTGGGGGGGGGCATCCGAGAAACAGGGAGTGAAGAAGAGCCTGACAGTATATTAGAGTCACAGGGCAGTACATCTGATCCATGAGAAGATGATGCCCCAGGGGTTTCCACAGGTGCCTGGGTAACTCCATCAGAAAGCATGACTCCTTTGAATAGGCATTCAGCAGATACAGGAGAAGGGATAACTGACCCCACAGGGGAAGGTACAGGAGAGGAAGCATTTCAGAAGACAGGGGTGGGCAACGGCGAGTAGAAAGGTCAGGGCCAGATAGTGCCTTGGGCTATGGAGGGTCAACCTCAACATTATCTTCAGAAACTGCTCCTTCCACATTGTGAGAGGCCCAAGGACAATCCTTAAAAGTATGAGTAAGGTCATCACAAAGGTTGCGCACCACCGGGGTCTGACATGCAAAAGCTACATGACCAATACCCCCACAAAGGGAGCACTTCATCTTGTCACAGGCATTGCTCAAGTGGATGCGTGCCCTGTGCCTAATGCAGGATTGAGGTTGACCTGCATAAAAAATAAAGCCCCTATCTCATCCAAGATAGAAACAGCTAAGCAGATGCTGGATACTGCCCCTGTCTTGAGGCAATTTAACTCAAATACGCCGTCCCCCCAGTCCAAATATCTTCAGAATCCATAATAGGATCTGGAAGGCCTAGAATAGAGCATTTCATCCGTAACCAGAACAAAGTATCTGAGATAGCAACTCCCTCATTTTTAAATAACATAGTAATAGTCCTGAAGGCTAGTTTAGTCAGAGGGATGATGACAAAAGCCTTCTACTCGGGATTATTACGAACCCTCTGGTAATGCTCCCAAAATAATTCCAAGCCACCAGCAGTCTTAAAACTGGCATCAAAGTTGGGGTCACCAGAGGTGTGTATCAAGGCATAAATCTCATGAGCTGAAAAACCCATACTGTCCTTCAAGAGAGTACGACTCACATATACACAGTCAGGATATACATCCAGACCCCCTTTATATTTAATGCGCACTACATTTCTATGTTTAGTAGATACACAGGGGTTCATGAAAAAGACCCGTATAAGATCTATGAGAGGAGCCCCAGCCAGAGTCATCCTGAGGCCCAGGACCCCCTGAGGCAGGACAAGGGGGGGAGCTAAACGATCAGAGGCAGGCTCAGGAGGAATGCACACAGAATCAGGGATAGGATTTGCATGGGGGGGTACCATGTACAGTAGAAACTACTGCAGGAAAAACAGTCAAAGGCTGAAATTTAGCAGCAGGAAATAAAACTGGGGAATCACAAAAGTCCAAAGATGGAGGGAGTTCCAAAGGGTCAGTTGGATCAACACTCGGCCTAGCAGGTGACACCTAAGGGTGACTAGGACCGGGCATAACCCACCCAGCAGCCTGAAAGGCCTCAGCCACTGTGTGACCAATAACTAAAACATTCTTATCATAATTAGAACTGTCCTGAAAAACTTTAGCCCCTGATTCTGTAGGTAAAGGAGGAGGCCGCGAAACGGAAACATCGGGTAAATCCCGTGAATCCTGACCACTGAACTCAAGGTCCTGTTGAACACCCCCCCAATTCCACAACAGTACAAGAATTCGTAGTAGGTAAAAATTTATCAGTACTTTCCTGTGAGATTGAAGGAACAGCAGTCCGGTCAGGCGAAAAACAAACAGCTTGTGCAGGAGGCGTATCAGTACCAGGGCTGCAGAGTGCTGCGGGAAGCAAAGTAGAACATGAATCAGGAGGAAGAGCCTTCAGAGGCTGTAACCCAGTCTCCGAAGATAAGCCGCTCGCAGAGCTATGCACCTCAGCTTGGGACTCACGGCATTCCTTCTCAGCCAAAAGCGCCCACAGATATTCACTCCTTTTCCAAAACGGAGGACCAGATTGTAATTCCAAACTGAACATTGGGTGATCAGAAAGGTTAGGCAACTCAGGAAAAGCACTACAGACACTAGAATTCTGAGAGTCGTGTACCAAATAAACAATTGAATCAGCAGAGTTAGGCAGGGTTAAATCCACATCAGGTGTCTTAGAAACCACTTCCAACTTCTCAGAGACAGAAGAAGCCTCATAGAGATTAGGTACAGAGGAAGAAGCAAGCTCCCCTGCACCCACAGCCAGCTCATGAACACCTCCACCACCAGAGTCCATAGGAGCCGCCATCTTGGTCCCACAGGAAAATGAGTCCCCCCTGCTCACAGGAAGCAGAGTAGGGGAATTTTATTGAAAAAGTGGGCTGCAACACAAGGCAAAACAAAGGGAAAAAAACAGAAATCAAGAAATACAAATTTAAAAAAAGCGGTCAGCAAAAAAACAAAAAATCCAGTAGCATAAGTTAAACAGAGAGAAACCAGGCATCACAATGAGTCCATAAATGACGAGCTTTCTCAGAAGAAAATCATTGGAAGTCCAAGAGTTTGACATGCTGTAAAGAAAACTGAATATTAGATAATAACTCAGTATATTGCATAGATCTTTGTTGAATGATCAACAGACAACGAGCATGCCAGAAAAAATAGCGAACAATAACCAGAAACAAATAAATAGTATCAGCATGGTATCGTATAAATGTGTTTTGAAAAGGCCCATACAATAAATCTTGATAAATTAGATTTGAAAACTGAGGGACAGACCAATGGGTAGCAAGATATTGCCAGAAGGCCTGTGCATATGGACACTCAAGGAACAAGTGTAACTGGGTTTCCAAAATCTGCAAACAAGTATCTCTAGGACAGTATCTCTCAGGTAACTGTTTATGTTTATTATTAGCTTTCACCCACAGGCGACTATAATTACTGAGCCATGTACAATCCCAGACAAAGGGGGGAATCCGTGGGTTACTCAATTGCTGAAGTACAAAAAGGACCCTCTCCCCAGGGCAGTCTGGAAAACCCAGAAAATCTTGCCGTTCTGAAGCTAAGATGGAGTTGTAAATTTGCTTCCTAGCCAGTATTACTATCTGAGATGGGGAAATACCCCACTTAACAATATTCTTAAGAAAATCTTTACCATACTGTGGAATAGGTAAAGAATGTGGCAATGCCCTAACATTTCTTTGTGTCCAAGGGGTCAAACAAGGGGAGAGCCAGCCATGCACTAATGATTTCCAAAGCTTGTCACCCAGTTTTGAGGTTGTGCAAATATTATAAGAAATGAATATACTAAAGTAAAAAACTAATGGGTTAACCATGTTAACTCCTCCCTCTGCAATGGAACGATAAGTCAAGTTCCATTTAAGCAGGTTCAATCGCGAGCCCCAAAAGGATTGAAAAATAAGGCTAAACAATCTAGTGACTACTGCTTGTGGGGGAGGGTATACATAACATAAATAAAGAAAAATCAGAAGAAGCAAGGTTTTTATAAGAACAACCCTTTTCTTTTTAGAAAGTTGTTGCCCTTTCCAGTCATTCACCAATCTATTGGCCTTGCCTAATTTTTCTTCCCAGTTCAGTACTGCCAACTCCCCAGGACCAAATTTCACTCCCAAAATAGAAATAGGCTCACTAGATACAAAAATGCCCGCCAATAGGTTCTTGATGAGTAAGGGGGTACTGCCAAGCACTACCCCTTTGCACTTTTCCAAATTAATCTTTGAGCCAGAAGCACAAGAAAAGTGTCCCAAGGTGGATATTAAAGATTCTTCTGAAGAAGTAGGAGCTAACATCAAAACTAGATCATCCGCGTATGCTAGTATCTTTAGAGGAGGTTGAAGTGGGGAAATCTGTATACCAACCAGATGATCATTCGCGGTCAAAAGCCTCTGCAGGATATCGATGCTAAACACATAGAGAAGTGGGCTTAAAGGGCAACCTTGTTTCACCCCCCATCTTATTTTAACCTTTCTGCCAAACCACCCATTAACATTTGGGCAAAGGAAAGAATATTCATATACCGGTTTCTCTTTTATCCAGGAAACAAACACAGGAGGAACACCAAAGGCCAACAATGCCGAAAACAAAAAATGATGAGTAAGCCTATCAAAAGCCTTTTCCTGGTCTAAACTTAAAACATAATCTGTTACCTGATTAAGTGCTCCCTGGAAAAAGAATTCCCACAAAACAATCAAATTATCATCTTGTGTGCGACCTGGAACAGCACAAGTTTGAAGGGGACATATCAAATAAGGGGCAACCTGAGCAAGTCTGTTCAACAGGATTTTACTCAAGATTTTAAAATCCGAATTTAACAGGCTAATGGGTCTCCAATTACAGATATTCCATTGGTCACCTTTTTTATAAAGGAAAATTAATATTGCCTCCAGCATAGATTCAGAATATTTAGTGGAGCTTAACATATAGTTAAACAGAATGACTAGGACCGGGCCCAACTCTGACTTAAATGTTTTGTAGAAACCTGTGCTGATGCCATCTGAACCTGGGGCAGTATTGCTCGTGAGTCGAGAAATTGCAGACTCCACCTCTACCAGAGAGACTTCTGCAACAAGAAGAGTTGCATCAGCATCTGTGACTTGGGGCAGATTTAAGGACTGAAAAATCTCATGTACGTCTGGTTCAGAAGAGGGGGTACCAAAAAGGTCCGTAACATGGGAATCCACAACCCTATCCGTCCATCCCACACAAGTCCTTGGGGGAAGTAACTATTTGCCCAGAGGAAGTAGTTAATGCCATGACTGCTTATTCTGCATCCTCCGTTTACATTCCAGAAAAGGGTCCAACGAACCTTTCTGGGTGTTAGTCCCAAAATGGAGTTCTTTCTGCAACATCTGAGCCCTGTCATACTGTAAGGCTGCCATCTGTTGCTTAATAACCATAATCTGAGCCCCATAATCATAAGGAGAATCATCAGACATAGATATAAGGTGCTGGAGTTGGTGTCTAAGCTGCAAATAACGCAAATAAGCAGCAGTGACCTGGAGGTGTGCTCGATGCTGAAAAAAAATGTGCCAGGACTGTTTGGTGTCCTCCCACCATTCCAACATATCAGAATAGCATTCAACTACTGAGAGCCATGCTTTAAATTCCCTCCTCCAAGCCTTTTGTACTGCGGTTTGCGAAAGTACAGATTCATTCAGCCGCCATTGATTTTTATTGCATTGAGGTGCAGTATCCCAGGTACAGGTCAACTTAATGGTTAAATGATCCGAAAATTCACAAGGCAGTAAACTCACAGCAGTAAGCTCCAAATTTGAGGATGCAAAAATAAAATCAATACGCGTTTGGAAAGGACCTTTAAAAAAACTGTATCCTCCAGACAGATGGGTGGCTCTATAAACATCTACCAGGCCAGAGGAGCGTATAGTAGTGTTCAGAAAAACAGAATCACTAAACATTTTATCAGTTTGTAGGTCCCTATCAGTCTTAGAAAGCCCACAATTAAAATCACCAGCCCAAAGAAGAAAATGAGAGGTGTGTAAGAAAGGTCGTATTGCTTTAAACAAAGCAACTCTCAATGCTTTAGTTAGTGGAACATAGATTGTAACTAGATGAAAGCGCACTGCAGAGTAGGAGATGTCCAATAAAAGGGCTCTACCAGAGTGAATATTGACTAATCTGGAGACCTTAAGGTCTGGGTTGGTAAAGAGAACCCCCACCGCATCACAGGTATCAGTACCTGTGGACCAAAAGGAAGGACCCAGGTTACAGGCTCGGGAAGTCTGATGGAGATCAAAGGACATTTTAAGATGAGTGTCTTGTAGACATATGATGTCACTGCGCAAAGTATGCAAAAAAAGCATAGTACCTGCTCGCTTTTGCGGACTTTTAATGCTATTAAGATTAAGGGTGCTTAAAGTGAGAATATGCATGAAAGAGGAAAAGAAAGCAAAGAAACAGATCAAGGATGGTTTTCATCTTTGTCTGGTTCTTTTGGCAATGGAACCATCATTACCCTGTTCAGTGTCAGTGTCCGAGGTCACAGAACAGGCGTCAGTCCCATCATCATCAGTCTCCCCTTCTGTGTCCTCTAAGGGAAGGGTCGCACGCCTATTCCCTTTCTTCCAAGAGGAAGATGCAGACTGTTGAGCTACCTCCACTGGCCTAAGTTTTTGGGAACTCTTCCGCCCTTGCCTGGGTCATTTCTTAGTAACAACTAATTGAAAGGGGAGAGTCTCAGGCCCTGGGGGTGGAGTTGGGGGCATAGGATCTACAATCCCAGGAGGGGGATCAACAGCAGGAGCAGGGGTCAAAAGTAGGGCATCTGGTTCTAATTCTGCAGGGGCATCATCCACAGTCATGAAGGAGTCAGGAACCTGAGCAGCAGAGGTGGTTGGAACAGACCAGTCAGGGTTTCCAGGCTTATTCTCAGGTGTGGACACTCACAGCGCATGTTGGTGCTGAGCCAAATTAATAAGACCCTCATAATTGGGGCAGTCATCCCTGTTATGAGCAGCCCAGGGGCAGCAGCCATAAGCATGCCCCATCTGTTCACACAGATTACATTTAAATAAATTCACACATGCAGAGGAGACACGACCAAATTCTAAACAGTGACTGCATCTCATGGTATCACAAGCAGAACTAAGATGTAACCTGGAACCACATTTGAAACAGGACCTGGGCTGCCCACTGTAGAAAATGGAACCCCTGTCTTTCCCGAGAAAAAAGGTACTGGGTAAATGCACAGGGCCCATATTGGTAGAATGCAATTTCACTTTCACCTTCCAGCCACCATCCCAGATTTGTTCACTATCTAAAGTCGGGGAAGGTTTATCTAAAATTTCGAAACGTTGCCTCAACCAAAACAAGATATCCTCTAGCTGTACCCTTTCATTTTTAAACATAACCGTAATTTTTTTGATCAAAGGTTTGGTGAGGGGAATTGCATGAAAAGGGATCCAAACTGGTGTATTCTTTAGGTTATGATATTGAACCCAGAACCTATCTAAATTAAAAATATGCTTAAAACTAACGTCAAAGTTCCCATTCCCTAACCCTATAAGAGCATAAATTTCAGAAGAGAGGTAATGCATTGATTTTTTCAAAAGGTCCCTAGCAACAAATACTCTAGTAGGAGGATCCTCTAAACCCCCTTTGTAAAGGAGACGGACCGCATTGTGCCTAGGGGCCGGTTCGACCCTAGACAAAAAGAGGTCAGACAACTTAAGCAGAGGATATGGGGCTGGTGCACTAGGTAGAGTGACCACAGGGTCTTTAACTGCAGAGACCACCTCTGGATCGGCCGACTGCTGAGGCACCTCAGTAGGGCCAACTGAAACATCAGGAGGAGACTATGTATTAGAAATGATAGATAAAACAGAGTCATTACCCCAGGGAAAGTTGGAGCTCAGGTCTTGTGCAGCATCGGTGGCCACTGAAGAGGAGGAAGCCGCTGCCATTTTCAGAAAGGAGCGTTCCTGAGTATCTGGGGTCCAAGATCTAGAAGGCACCTGTACCCATCCCGCATCCTGAAGTGCTCGTTCAGGGGTCCACTCAATAGAACCCATGCCAGAATCAACAAGATCACTCCAATTGAGAGGGTGCTGAAGCAGAGTGGATGAAGTCGTACTAATTGGTTCTGGTAAAGCTGCAACAGAAGGCACCGATGGCTTTCCTGGCCCGAGATGTCGCCCAACATGCGGAGGATGTAACAAATTAATGTTAGAGTCCTGAGACTGTAGGCACACGGGAATGGACCCGTCCTTACTGCCAGCCTTCCGCAAGACGTTTTCCTCGGTTGCACTCAAACGCAGTACTTCCGGGCTACAGTCCGCCCGAGGTAAGGGTCGAGTAGACACAGCAGGATCCGGAGCTGGAACAGAGGTATCCAATGGAACAGAAATCGAGTTAAGAGCAGCCTCCAAGTCCTGCAATTTTTGAAGCTGTTTCGACTTTTCCTGCCAAAGAAATGAAAGGCGGGACAACACTTGGTCTCTGGCGACTGCACCAGGTGAGTGCAAAAATAGCGTAGGCTGTACCGGGGACTGCAAAGAAACCTGAATCGGGTGAGGAGCAGCATCCATCAGGTCAGTCAAAACCACACCATCCATAGGCTCTGAAGAGAAGGTAACAGGAGTAGATGAGGCAGAAACATTCGAGGGAGAGGCTTGCCCCCCTCCAGAAACACAACCGTCTCCTCCATGGACTCAGGAAGACTGGTCAGCACGTAGCATGACCAGAGGTTCCCCCTACTGGAGAGTAGGGGAGTTTCCCTGGTGTCCTGGCCACATTTCCCTCATTCACTAAAAATACCACCAATAGCTTAATCTGGTTCAAGGTCAGTTGGCATTCATCTGTATCCCCCTCCCTCGGGTCGTGCCTGAAAATAGGCAGGATTTGTCTAGTGCACTTCTTGGTCAACAAAAACAAAATAAAAATAAATAAATAAATAAACATAGTTTTGGTGTGTTGCCAGGATTGTGTGGTATATAGTATGCAGTATGCAGTGCTACCTGCAGTGGATAGGCGGTACAGTATATCTGCAGCTGATGTGAGCAGGTTGCTGCATTGGAGGGGCATTTTGCCAGCCTGAATTGGTACTTGACTGTATCACTAGTACTCATGGAGGAAGGCTGATATTGGGGGAACTCAGAGAAGTGGAAAAGATGCTAATGTCCAAGATGCTAGGGAGGGATGTGCATCTCGTGTGCAGCCACAGTTGTGCTATATACACCTTACTGAATACTGAGAGCAGGTGAGGATACAGCTGCAAACACTGCGGGTTGGTCCATGACCTCAAGAAGCACATTGACAGGCTTCAGTGTCAGTTAGAGGCACAATGTGGATGCAGGGAAGGAAGCTTAAGAAGATCGGGGAGAGAAGGATACAGAAATAGGCAGTAGGTCAGGGGGTGGGTGGTTGACTGGGACAGGCAGTGTAGGAGGGTTGATAGCAGGGACTGTGATCTCCAGTGGGAGAAATACAACTCTACAATGTCCAGAAACAGGGGATTTTGGTGTTTTGACAGTATTGCTGCAAATGTGTTATAGTCGAACAGAATCCATTTTAATATTCAAATCTAATTTGGAAACGTTCCTATTTGCTGAGGCCTTCCCTGAATTTTAATTAATTATGATTTTATATGTTGCCTGTCTGATTGTTGAGCTTGTAGTTGTTTTATTGTACAGCATCCTGAGCCTTTGGGAAAGGGCACTCTAGAAATAAAATCGCCTTGCCTAATAAAAGTAAAAGCTCAAGAGCACATTACTACAGGCGGGAACCAGTCGGGGGGTTACATGTACTTCTTCCTGCAGCATGAACTGCACTTTCAAGTGTCCTACTACAAGAGGCATGTTGTCAGGGCACAAGCCCTTAGCTAGGCATATTCATTTCTTCTGGGGCTGCAGGCAACCCTGGGCACTTTGAACATTAACTGAACGGTGAGTTTCATATCCAAATTACAGGACCCAACATAAGGTAGACTTCGAACAGCACCAGCACTGAAATATGAATGAAGCTATGGGGCATTTGGCCCAGAGGCTACACAGGGCTTTTGTCCTTCCAGCCTTCCCCAGACTTGATACCCATTTTACTGCTGCCTGCCAAAAGGAGAGTCCACCATAGCCCAAGGGTTGTTCTTCCGCAAAGACTTTTATCTGTCCATGTAGGACAGGCAGCTATCAGCCCTGTCCCTATAGCAACCATCTCAACCATGCCAGACAGGGACTAGTTCCCCCGTGGATTCCATCCCTCCTCCCCATGATGGACCCCAGGAGGGGAGGGCTGTCCCACCCCCGGAGCACACATGTCCAGAATGTTGTGTCTAGGTGGCCGAGTGGGCCATGACTGCACGGGCAGGGCTTCATGAAGCCTGTCCCCATTCTTTTTCCTCCTGATTTTCTCCCTTCCCATTGCTGGGGCACAAGTGCCACAGACATCCCACAGCTCCCTCCCTTCATGCTTCTCTGTAACCTGCCTACCACCAGGCATCCATCTGGTGGCAGTCATGCAGCAGCTCCAGCATCCCTCCCTCCCCAGAAGAAGAGAGCAGTCCATTGGATGCTCTATCCTCTCCCCCTGGCCAGCCCACAGCAACCCTAGATCACTCTTGATCCTGGGTCACCAGTGAGGTGGGTGGTAATGCTATTGCTGCACCACTGGGCCAGCCATATAGCCTGATGGGTCCAGTGCATCATCTTCCTTGTGGAATTACAGTAGCCAACTTAGAGGGCCTAGAGCCTACATAATCTCCACATATTCCAGGTTATTCTCCCATGGGCTAAAGGACAAGTGGGGATTCGCCCCACACTTTACAAGGGCTGGGAGAGGTAGTCACTCTCCGGGGTCCCAGTTACTACAGCTCCTGCCTCTCACCTTCTCCCAAGCTTGACCCCATGGTGCAGAGGGTGCCTAACTGAATTACCCCTTCCTCCCATTACAGGAGAGCCTCCCGTTACCCGGAGGGGGGAGTAACCAAGGCACCACAATACATTTCCTTTGAAATGTACAGAACTATCACATTTTCTGCCACAGAGGCCACAAACTTAGCTTTGAGTGTAAAATATCTTCCCTTGAGGATCAGTATATGGTGGGGTAGCACCCCATCAGGGCTCCATGTTAGACGGCCACTGCTAAGATCCCAAAGCTTATCTGGGTTCCACTTCCTGCAAGGCCTTCAGCTTCAAACAGCAGCTTTTCTCAGTTCCCCTCCTAGAACTGAACTCGATAAACAACCACACCCGATGACTCACCAGTCACCAGGAGCAAGCCATACCACCTAAAAACTCCTAGCCAATCTTGCCAGCAGGAAGTCTCAAAGCTGGCTAGAGCTAACACTTTAAGGTCTGTGAACCTACTGACTGGCTAGAGCCAATCAAAAGTTACACTGTGTTACTCTTGCTTCTGTAACTAGCTTCCCCTTCTTTCCCCTAAGTCTTCTTGTTACTGCCATTGTTTCCTACCACTGCATACAATGTATTCAGCCTCTGCTCATCTCCAACCACTTCTCTTCCTGCCTCTCTGAAGCCCTATTTGTTTTACAGAAGCTGTCATATTTGTTGTTTTACCCCATCTCCCTTCTGTTTAAAATTTTTGTTTATTATACACAAATCTTTAATTTTTATAGGTCTGTCTGTTTTGAAATATTTTTCAAGCTTTGCCTATTGCACAGTACTTGCCTTCTAGTACTTCCCTGTAACTACTGTCTTCTTCCCCTGCCTTCGCCCACCACAGCGTGGCACCCAGAAATAAGCCTCTGCACAGTGGGCCTTTCACAGTCACACATTCCAATAAATAATTGAGAAAATGCAACTCCTGATCTCCTTACTTTCAGTACTTATATGTGATGTCATACTCAGCTTTATTGTTTAGAAAGTGATCCCAGTTCCCACTTTGTGTGCATCGCATAATATTCCTAAATGCTGTATATTGCCAATATTTTATCTTCTGGTATGATTCAAAAGTAAGATTTTGCAAGATATAATTGATAACTCTTTATTTGTTAGGATAACGTGGAGGTAAAACTGATAGGCTGCATGGTCTGATGTTGTCTCACTACATCTACAGTATGTACCAGGGGTTCACAGTACGCAATATTATCTGAGATTGTCTGCTGCTTCTGATATAGAGAGCTGGCTCTTTGTTAGTGCTGACCCGCCATGTGTACATATCGTCTAGGCAGGTGGTATCTCTCTCCCCTCCATAGTCTTTTTTTTTTTTTTTTTTTTAGCAGAGAATGCATACTAAGCTATGACAGCTTGTTTCCAGGTGTATTGTTGGGGGGATACACGGATTGGTTATATTGATAGAGTGTTGGGCATAATACTGGGAAAACTCTCCAACTCTTCTTCGATATGTGCCATATGATGTTTAACTTCCACCTGGACTGTGATCAGAGATGGGAAAAGGGACTTTAGTCCAAAGTCTCATACCATGGACAGCATCTTAACAGTACAGCACTTTCCCTCTTGCTATGCTACAGTGTCAGTTATGGGTATTACCCCAAGAACCCACTGTCACAAACGCACTCCGGTGGTCAGGCCCTCTGCTCCCACAGTGCCAAATCTTGAAGTGCAATATGTGAACAGGAGACAAACAGAGTAACCCTCCTGTCTGTTTCGGGTCCAAACAACTACCAGTCTCGAGTCCTGGGGTCAAATATGAACCCATTTTCGCGAGCATGCCCAGTTAACAGGTTCAAATATCACACCCTCTTCAGGGAAATGCAGTGCAATACTTAACCCAGTGGGCACCCAACCTGGTTCACAATCCCCCTTTTAACTCAACTGAGACCTAGGTACTTTTCTTACCTTGGTGCATATGGTAACACATTGTAAGTGTTTAACAGTTCTGTCAGAATTATCAACAGTGTCCCAGCAATCACATTCAAAATGAGGAAAAGGATCAGGCAGGATTTTGAGAAAAGCAAACTTTACTAAAATTTAAAAATAGTAAATGACATACAAAACACAGAACATGTAACATGTAGGATACAGTCATAAAAAGAAAAGGACAAGTATAACAAACCGCTTTATACTAAGTATCCAGTCCTACCCTAGTTTCAATTTGCTCTTAACTTTGACCATCTAAAGGGAACAAGGGTCTAACCCAGCTTGTGAGGTCACAGCTCAGTGGTGATCCTAACTGTGAGGTCACTCTCTTCCTGCCTACCAAATTAGTCTCAGGCATCTGCATATTGCTACATCCCACGAAAAATAAAAATATATATATATATATATATATATATATATATATATATATATATATATTTTTTTTTTAATTGGTGAGCCTGCTTACTGCAGGTCAGAATTACCCCTTTGATCTTCAGTGGAACTTCCTGACAGCTATTTCTCCTATTTGTGAAATCTAACAGGTATCTGTCAGAAGTTGCTTTCTTCCTAATAGGTCATAAAATGTAATACTTTATACAAGTGACTGGTTTACAACCTATACAAGCTGGTTTCTAAAGGAAGCTCTTAATTAGATTTTCCCCTCAAAGGGAGAGCAGTATTTTTTTGAAAATCCAAGGTCCCACAATGCCTTGTGCTGACTGCCATACTCTCCAAGTACAAATTCAAAGAAACATATATTTATCACAAATATAATACCAATAATAGCAAGCAGATTGGCAAAGCATCACAGTCCTCCCTCCTAGACTGAATTTGGGGGGAATCTATTCCTAGGCATGGGATGAGTTTCCCAAATTCAGTTTACTGCACTAACTGACATGGTAGCACATCTGCATTTGGGTTTGCTGCCCTTGCCCTGTGAGTGACGGTCATGTCGTAACCCTGCAAGGCAAGGCTCCATCTTAAAAGCCTACCATTTGTTTTTCCCATTTGTGCCAGCCAAACCAGGGGGTTGTGATCTGTTTTTACCTCGAAGTGCCGCCCGTATAGGTATGGCTCTAATTTCTTTAGTGACCACACCATTGCAAGGCATTCTTTCTCCACTGTAGAATAAGCCTGCTCCTTAGGAAGTAACTCCTTACTGAGGTATACTATTGGGTGATCGTCCCCTTGGTTAGAAGTTTGGCTAAGTACTGCCCCAAAACCCACATCTGAGGCATCTGTCTGGACCACAAAGGGTTTACTATAGTCTAGACTGGCTAATACAGGAGCACAGCACAGTGCCTCCTTCAGCCGTGTAAAGGCTTGTTCATAGGCTGATTCCCAGTTAACCATTTTAGGCATTCATTTCTTTAGCAGGCCAGACGGGGAGCTGCCAGGGCACTATAGTTTTATACACATTTTCTATAGTATCCTGTGGTCCATAGAAAACTCTGAACCTGCTTCTCTGTTTCAGGACTGGGCCATGCCTTGATTGATTCAATTTTTGCTCCATTAGGACAGAGCTGTCCCTGGCCTACTACATGCCCGAGGTATACCACCTCAGCCATGGCCTTCTGGCACTTCTCAGCTTTTACAGTGAGCCCAGTCCTCTGTAGCCTGCACAGCACTTCTCTAAGTTGGGACAGGCTGGCACTGAAGATGGCAATATCATCCAGGGATGCCACGGATTACTCTTCAGTACCATTTAACACCTGGTTCACCAACCTTTTTGAAAGTGGCAGAGGTGTTCTTCATTCCAAAAGGTATTACAGTAACCCCTCGCTATAACGAACATAATGGGAGCCACAGTCTCTGCTTGTTATAGCTTCCAGTTCGTTATAGTGAGGGACGCTTGAAGTCAGCCGTGATACAGTACTGAATGATATGCAGCACTATCTACCAGTGTGCTTTCATCCTCACAGGCTGCTTTCTTATTACTGAATGAGATTTGGTGTTTTTATACTAATACAGTACATTAATAATAATGTTAAATAAATAAACACCTTTGCTGAACTGTCTCTTTCTCTTTCTCTTTTTCATTTCTCAAGTCATGCTGCTCCCTGCTCAGTGCCTCAGTTGGAAGAACGGGTTTATTTTATATTGTGGTGGTGACCCTCTATCTGTAGGAAGCAGCTTTGTTTAAAAGAACAGCACTACAGGAGTGGTCTGGTTTAAAAATAGGAAAGCACGGGATCGTCTTGGTTTTAAAAAACAGCAGTTTGGGAGAGGCTCGGTTTTTAAAAGCAGCATTACGGTGGTGACCCACTGTCTGTAGGAAGTAGGTTTGTTTTAAAGAACAGCAGTACGGGAGTGGTGTGGTTAAAAAAAAAAGAACAGCACAGGATCAGCTTGGTTTGAAAAAAAAAGCAGTTCGGGAGAGGCTCAGGTTTTAAAAAGTGCCATTATTGTGGTGACCCTCTGTCTGTAGGAAGCAGGTTTGTTTGCGGCTTGTTTTTTAAAAATGGCAGTAGACTGATTTGCTGTTTTTGGGATTGTGGCTGCTGGTCTTCTTCTGGCAACATTATTGTTTGTTTTCATGTAATAATATGATCTTTTGGGGACTGCGTTATGGAATGTTTCCACTTGTGTTGATGGGTTCAGATCTGACTGATGCTGTAGTGGTTAATGGTTTGTATCGGGAGCCATTAGGGCCATTTGTTATATCTGAATATTCACTATAATGGGGTTCACTATAGCAAAGGGTTACTGTACTTTAGGCTGAAATAACTCTATCAGAGTGGTGAAAGCCAACCTCTCCCCTAGCTCTAGCAGTTTACTCCACCTGCCAATACCCTTTCATCAGATCAATATTGGTAAGGTATGTCACCCCTCCCAACTTGTCCAGTAGTTCACCCATCCATGGCACTGGGTGTGCGTCCAACTTCGTGACTGCACTGAGTCCATGATAGTCCACGCAGAAATGAGTAGAGCCATCTGGCTTAGGAACAGGGACTATTGGGCGAAGCCCAGTGGCTGTGGGATTTCTGGATTACTCCTAAATCCAGCATTTCCTCCACCTTCCTTCTGATGTCCTTTTGGATGGCCTCTGACACCTGATATGCTGTCCGCCATATGGGTCGCCTGTGTCCCCATCTCTGTCTTGTGCGTCGCTAAAGGGGTTAGTCCAGGCTTGGCACTAAACAATAGGGTAAAGTCTACTAAAACCTCCCTTACTTCCTGGATCTGGTCCGTGGTCAGCTGGGGTGACATTTTAATTGCCTTCACAGAGGACTCCCGCTTACTTTCTTCCAGCCAGTCCAGAAGGGGGTCATCCTCATCCATCTTCTCCCCAGAACTACACACTGCAAAGACCATGTCAGCCCTATTTGCATAAGGCTTCATCATGTTGACATGGTACATCTTTTGGGCATGTCTCCTGTCAGGTAGTTCTATAATGTAATTTATGTCATTCACCTATCTGCCTACTTTGTATGGTCCTGCCCACTCAGCCTGCAGTTTATCTTTCCGGACTGGGATTAGGACTATGACCTCCCGACCAACAGTGTACGAGTGAGCTCTGGCTCTGCAGTCATACCATACCTTTTGCTTTTGCTGGGAAGCTGTCAGGTTGCTCTGGGCTGTTCTCATAAGCTCCTTCAGCTTTTCCCTAAACTTAAGGACATAATCCACTATGGGAGTTTCCTGGGTGGCGTGCTTTCCTTCCCAGTTCTCCTAGATCGAGCCTAGGGGCCCATGCACTCTGCATCCTTTTAAGAGCATGAAGGGGGCAAATCCTATTGACTCTTGGAGCACCTCCCGGTATGCAAACAACAGGTGGGGAAGGTATTTCTCCCAGTCCCTCCCATGCTGTTCAGCAAATGCTTGGAGCATCGATTTAAGGGTACCATTAAATCTTTCCACAAGCCCATTGGCTTGTGAGTGATAAGGTGTTGTGCATCTCTGCACCACCCCACAGTTCTCCCACAAAGATTTCTTCAGGTCCAACATGAAGGAACCCCCTCGATCGGTGATAACCTCCTGTGGGAACCCAACATGGGAGAAAATCCCTAGCAAGGCATCTGCCACTTTGTCTGTCCTCATTGAGGATTGGGCAACTACCTCTGGGTACCGGGTGGCATAATCCACCACTGTTAGGATAAACCGCTTCCCGGAGGAGCAGGGGGTATTCAAAGACTCCACAATATCCATTTCTATCCTCTGGAATGACTCCTCCACTATGGGCAACGGAATTAGAGCGGCTTGAGTTTTACAGCCTGCATTCCCTATTTCTTGGCACTGGTGACAAGACCTGCAATATTCCTTCTCCTGCTTGGTGAAGTTGGGTCAATAGAATTTCTGGGCCAATTGCTGCATATTGCACGTGATTCCCAGATGTCCAGACATGGGAATATCATGAGCAATCTTTTTTTTTATTCAAAAAGCTTTATTTATTTTCAGCACGTTAGTTCACAGAAATATGAAATAAAATATAACATAGTATGCTTATTAGTTACGCCTATCCTAGTCGCAGTACCTAGATTCAAGCATTTCTATATAGGCATGTCGTAATATCATAAGCACATATTTTTGTAGTTAAGTATACACCTAACATAAAAGTATACTGCGACATTATTGAGGTATCCCTCTAACCTTTGGTTAGGCAAAAATAGTAGAATCATAAAAAAAAAGGGAGGTTAATATAAGCCCTCCCCTCCATCCTCCCCATAAGAACTCCCCCAACTTCCTATTCCTCCCATACCCTCCTCTCTCCATTTAAAGGCATCAGGCACAAAACTTTTTCCCTACTACAAGTAGGGGTAGCTTTTCTCAGAGATGACCAGGGTGTAAGGGAAAAATCAATAACCATTGGATTATCTATTTTCAGGTTTCCATATCGCCAGTAGTGCATCTAAGGTGCCCCATTTATCTAGATAGCTTTGCAGCTGGTTACCCATGTTAGCAATATGTTTTTCCAGTTGCAAGGCCTGCAGAATTTCTCTATACCACTCTAATATTGTAGGCAAGGAGTACAGGGTCCAATGCCTCATGAGTACAAGTTTAGCCACTGCCGAGATAAGGGCCATATAGTACTTCTTGGATTTCAATGTTCCTTTTGGGAAAGAATTAAGTAAACAAACTTCTGGGGAAAACAGTGAGTCTAAAGCTAGTATAGGATTTAGGGAATTTTGTATAGCCCTCCAAAATAATTGAACTTCAGGACATGTCCATAGCATATGATGGAGGTCTCCGTTTCTAGTGTGACACCGAGGACAACAGGGGGATAATAGCTTGCCTATTTTATGGAGCTTCTGTGGAGTATAGTACAGATCATTCATAACATTAAATTGTATAAGCCGCAAGCAGTCTTGCTTAATAAACCTATATAGGTTTTTCCAGTTTTGTTGCCAAAAATCAGGTGCAGGCAAAAGAGATAGGACCTTAACCCGGTATTGGCATATACCTACTGGCAATCACGTATCAAGAGTCTGCAATTCCTTGTACACTGTGGATATTGAATGTGGGCAGGTGGCTACTCTCAGTAAGGAGGATAAGGCGGTCTTGGGAGACTCAAGGGATCAACCTGTGGTCATGAAAGAAGAGACCGCTTGCGCAATTTGCCAGTATTTAAAGGGGTGACCGTTTAATTCAGGAGAATTCTGTAAGAGTTGAGTATATGAGAGTATTTTGCCATTAGGCATGAGATCCTTAAGCCTAATGTTCCTTAGAGCGGGCCAAAACTTTGTTGGAATAGGTTTCTGCTGAATTTTGAAATGTGGGTTGTTTAAAAGTGGCTGTTCTCCGTCTACCTGCCAATTTATTTTCAGGTGGTTCTGTAGCTGACTCAGGGCCCTCAGTGACCACCCTATTGGGGTTTTCCGGAGGCTCTTGGGGATATATTTCTGAGAGGAATACAATAGGGATGGTAGGGAGCACAATGTGGGGGACATAAGGGTCTTTTCAATAGCTAGCCATGCAGGAGAATAAGACCCAGAGTCTCCTTCATGTGGGCAAAACATCCAGGGAGCCAATTTTGTGATATGGATTGCTCCATAATAATTGAAAAAAGATGGCAAGGATAGCCCACCATGGTTTTTTGATGTTGTTAGCTTATGGTATGCCCGCCTCACCATCTTACCTTTCCAAATGAATTTGTTAAGTAGGTTTCTTAAATTTGTGAACCATAGTTTAGGAAGATGGGGGCTAACATATTGAGAGGATACAAGATTCTGGGGAGGACATTCATCTTAGTGATATTAATCCTTCCCCATAAGGAAATCTGCAAGTTGTTCCATTTTTCCAGGTCTGCTTTTATTGTTTTTATTAACTTAAAAAGGTTCTCTTTAACAATGGAGGAACATGATTTAAAGATTTTAATACCCAAATAGATTATACTTTTGCTTTCCCAGTGTAGTCCGTATTGTTCTACATCACTTTTAAGTAGTTTCTGGTTTAGGGGGAAGATAATAGATTTAGCCAAATTGAGTTTATAATAGAAGATCTTGGAGAAGGACTAAATTTCTTGTAAAAGGATAGCTACACTTTTACTCGGGTTCGTGACATGTACTAGGAGATCGTCTGCATAAGCAGACAAAAGGTGCTGTCTACCTCCTACTAGAATTCCTTGCAAACCCTGGGTCATAAGTAGTTTTCTAATGAAGGGGCCTAAATAGAAATTGAAAAGGAGTGGAGAAAGGGGACAGCCCTGTCTAGTGCCATGATGCAATGGGAACGGTTCTGAAAGATGACCATTGCACCAGACCCTGGCTGTAGGAGATGAATATAACAGTCTGACCCAATTAATGAATGTTTGTGGGATACCATACCGAGATAGTGCAGTGAACAAAAAATGCCAGGAGACCCGGTCAAAGGCCTTTTCTGCATCTAAGGCTACTAGGGCCATAGGTACAGTTGACTCATTAGCTAGGGGAATAAGGTGTAGTAATTGACGCATATGGTCGCTCAAGGATCTCCTTGGCATAAAACCAACTTGCTCATTACTGATTAAAGTATCCATTAGGGGTCCCAAGCAATTAGCTAATATTTTTGCTAGTATTTTAACGTCGGTATTAAGTAGCGAGATGGGGTGGTAATTTTCAACATAGTGTGGGTCTCGGCCTGGTTTGGGAATGATAGTGATCAGGGATTCAAGGTATGTCTGGTCTGAAAGACCTGCTTCAAACCATGAATTAAAGACTCTTGTTAACAGGGGAGAGAGTTCAGCATTATATAATTTATACAAGTTGGATGGGAAGCCATCCGGGCCAGGTGACTTGCATGCTGTAAGCTGCTTAATTACTTGTATTGCTTCCCATTCCATAATAGGGGAACCCAGGGATATTTTTTTATCCACTGGCAGAGTTGGGAGCACCAATTGATCGAAATATGCTTGTACTTGTTCATTTGGGATATCTTCATTCGTACAGTGGTATAAATCTCTATAATATTTTGCAAAGCTGGAAGCAATCTCCCTCGGGTCTGTAACAAGTGGGCCTTCTTTACCTAAATACAGCCCAGGTACGAAACAAGTTGATTCTATCTGCTTAATTCGGATAGCTAGTAGCTTACCAGCATGTTCTCCCGATTCTAAGTACCTCAGTTGGACACGTTTTAAGGAAAGTTCCACTTTTTGGTACATCAAGTCTGAGAACTGAGCATGTAACATATGGAGCTTAGTCCATTCAGAGTCTGAGGAGTGTTTGTTAATATTGGATTCTAATGTTTTTATTTCTTGAAGCAGGGATTCAGTATGCATTTTATATTTTTTCATTTTAACTGAGGCTAGACGGATACACTCCCCATGTAATGCACACTTTAAGGCAGACCAGACAATATCAATTTTAGAGACAGTTCCTATGTTATTATCCAAAAAGGAAGTAATAACATTTTTGAAATGGGCCTGTATATAGAGGGTCTGAAACAGCTGTGTATTCAGTCTCCATATGGAATCTCATAATTCCGGGCCCCAATATCCAAGCTATAGAGACTGGGGAGTGGTCTGACAACACTCGCGGGTGGATCAAGGCTTCCATTATTCCAGGCATAATGTGGGAGCTGACCAAGATATAGTCTACTGTATGCGAGAGCAAGTGCGATGGGGGTGAGAAAAAAAGGTGTATTGCTTTTCATTGATGTTAAATATCCTCCATACATCAAGGAGACCCAGCCCACTTGTTAAATCTTGTAGGGCTCTCTGGGCAGGGGAGAGACCGGATTTCCTTGGCTCCGATCTATCTAATGAAAGCCGAGGAATAATATTCCAGTCTCCTTCCAGAACTATGGTTCTAGGGGGAGTAGTGGAGACAATTCCTTTTAATTTGGTGAAAAGAGCTGGGGAATCTACGTTTGGTCCATAAATAGACCCAATTGTTATTTGGTGTATACCCAATATACCATGTAGTATTATATACCACCCTTGATTGTCCCATACCTCATTTTCTAACCTAAAAGGAACATTTTTATGGAAAATGATGGCAACTCCACCTTTGCTTGTGGATATACCTGCCCCGTAAGATTGTCTTACCCATCCTTTACACCATAAAGAGGTATCCTCTCGTTTAAGGTGTGTTTCTTGTAAGCAGACAATATTTGCTCTAAGGGATTGCAAATGTTTTAATATTACTTGCCGCTTGGTTCTTTCCCTAGCACTTTTTATGTTCCAGCTGAAAATTGTATAAGGACCTGCCATTATTTAATGTTAAGATTAGGTCTCCAAGTAGGATAGGGCACATTGGAGTCCTGATAAGAGTACCTGATGCTTTTATCAGTAATTAATAAAGGTAAGTAAGGAGGAAATAACCTGTCCCAATAATTTCCCACCCCTTTAACCATCTTAACCCACATAAGTCCTAAAAACTACCCCCAGTTCCAATAACTGATCTGCAATCAAATATGTCAGGTGATGTAAGCAAACAAACATGCCTAAAAGCCATTACTTCCCCAAAATTCCCTCCCCCAACTCGCTAATTTTATCTGGCAATTTTAAGGCTTTAAACAATCGGTTGATTGGCCCTAATAGTGGCAAAAGTAATTTACTAATTTGTTAAGAGGCAAAACTCCCCTAATCAAAGAAACTACTCCTTCAGATTTACCAGATAAAACAGTAGGGTTTTGCTATGTCAATATAAGTAGTAGAAAGACAACATAGTGCATAAAATGTTAGTGGTCTCGGTATTAAATCCCGCTGTGGCTATTACGCCACCTCACAGAGGAGCTGATTTTCAAGATTCTGGCTCCACATGAGTTTAATTGTACAGTCAAATTCAAAGAGCGTAGGTTGACAGTTTTTCATTTATAATGAGCGGGCCTCTGAAAGCCTTAATGTGGAGCTCGAGGATCATAGGGGTAGTCTCATGTTCATGCGCGCGACAATCATAGAGGCTTCTTCCAAGTGAATCCACTGGCGATTTATTATTTAACCTTGCAGGTTCTCCAAAGACGCTTCTTTAATATAAACTGTAATCAGCTGACCTCCTAACATAAAAATTAAACCCTCCAGAAAAAATACATATTTCGGATGATCCCTTAATTATAAAGTCTCATGTCAAAATCGGGGGTCAGCACTGTTTCTAATTCACCAAGTGGACCTT